>BPLT01000061.1:1200000-1800000 GCA_019656295.1 Rhododendron mucronatum var. ripense
TTGCATAAAGTGGGAGCAAAAGCAAAAGCGTGAGCATAGATCATACACTTCAATAATACAAGAGTAAAATTTTATGCCAAGTCCATAGTAAGCGTAATAAATTGGCAAGTGTTGCAATATAGTTTTATTTTCAAAATATCATGACTTGGGCTAGATACATGAGTTCATCAAAGACCAATTGAAAAAGCCAAGTGATAAGCCCTTGCTTTTTCTATACAAGGATTGTACAGAAGCTCCCATTTCTAAGGAGCATGCTTCCAACTCAATGGGAGCAAGGTCCAGTCAAGCTCCTTAATTGGGAGTGCAAGCGCACGCTCCTAAGATGGGAGTGACACCACTTTAGAAGCTCCCTGCAACTAAACTCTAGCAACTTCATCCCGTCCCAATCAAATGCCATGAAAGGTAGCAACTAAATTGGTCTCTCTTGGAAGCAACCTCGCAAGCTGCGCCTTCTTTCTTTGACCCCTAGAGAGCATTCTTGCTTTCTCTTTAGCTAATCTTCCAAGCCCCATTAGCTCTAAAGCAGGAAGAGGCCCCCTTGTTTTCCTTCAAGCACTTCAAACCACTGAAAGTTGTCAAGGATTGTGAATTCGTCCTTGATCGCATATTTAGTGAGAGCCGGTTGAGTTGAAGTTTTTGGGTTATCTAGTGACAGTTTCCAGCGATTTCTCCAGCCTAAGGCTTGAGAAATCCAGCTAACATGCACAAGGAAGTGGTTTTTCCTGAGCCGTTGGAGCCCAGTAGCACTAGGGCACCACCGTCGTGGAGGGAGACATTTACGTGGCGTAAGATGTGCTGGGCGTTTCTCATGCATGAGACATCGTTGAGGAGGAGAGTCGAGAGACAAGGGAGTGGTGGTCTATGAAGAGACATTTTGGATTGTAAGTGGGCTACTATAGTCAAATTTATGGATTCTGCCAAAAAAAATTCATTTGTTTAGAAACTAACCCATAGAGTTCCGAGAGCTAATTGCCAATGCCCAGCCTCATTTGATTCAGAGGTTGCAGGACAAGATAATTCCTGTCATGAAACAGAGGGAAATAAGAAATTAGTACTCCTGAACTTAACATAAAAAAAGATAATCTGACACATAATTAGCAACTGAATTTACGATGAATTCATAGAAAAATTAGCTCAAGAATACACCGGCATCACCTATATTATGATTTTACACCATGATTGCGACTATCTGACTCGGGATGATAAGGCTACCGGTTTGTAGCTGCAGTAAGATCATAACTATAGACTAACATCTTACCCGATAATCAGTCCCGAGGTCTTGGTTGATAAACAGGGGATGCAAAGAGGAAAAACTTTACGCATATCACATGCATTGTTGCATACTAATGTTATGAAATTTAAAACAATTCAAAGAGGTGCATACTGCAAGGATACACTGACAAGGGGCGTGTATATTGTAGCAATTCCCATGAAAGCAAGAAACAAAAATTCATTCAGGAATGGAGACAGGAACTTGGCTTCAGGGAAATTGCTTTGGGTCGTTTACCACTATCAGTCGGGATTTGACACAAAAAATTACATAGTGACACAACTATGATGTTTTAAAGTTTCCGTGCTAATTAGTTATAAAATCCAATGCTGATAAAAAAATACATCACATTACAAACTAAATTTGCAGATGAAGAATAAATCTACTTCATCCAGCCTAAAGAAAATATAAAAAACAGACAAATGAATTGCGTTGTTTCATTTTAACTTAACATATCAATGTTTGTATGTTCATCCCACAAAAAATATATTGGTGTGTTCATAATTTCAAATCTATTAGGGGAACCCTTTAACATTGAACATGTGAGCACAATGAAATTTGTAGAATCTGAAAAGGCTTTCTACCCTTAAGAAATTAGAGAGAAACTCAAAGGACCCCGTTGGTAAAAAAAAAAAAAAATACTACGAGGGATTATCTTTGACACTATCTTCATTTTCTTGGTAAAACTTTGATATTATCTTTAATTAGTTGACATCTATGAAATCCTTAGAAATCCACCTGAAACCTGTAAAATTGGTATCTCAATAAAGAAAGAGCAATATCCTAATTAATACAGGTAAAAATCGATTGGATTCTTGAAATCCCAAAAATATTGCTCAAATGAATTGAAATCAACATTGTTTGGATTCCTAAAGTGTTGTACAGCAAAATCTTTAAAAAAAAAAAAAATTAATGGCACATATATAGTATTATCTTTCTCTGTAAATAACTTCTGACTTCCCATTGAAATCAGATTAACCTAGAAGCATTATACTCCTGAATTCCATAGGGTTACAACTTACAAGGCGCTTCAAGGGGTTAGCTCTCTTCTTTGTCTTAATTCTTCTTTGTTTCACTTGATAAAATGCAACACCTTTTTGTGATACCTTGAATTCTAATGTGTTTGAATGTCATTTAGAGTTTGAATTGATGCAGGTTTTGTGCCTTTGAATTGCTTGAAACAAGCAACAAGATGGCAGTATCACGTAAAGATTGTTCAAATATGATCTTTCTTTATGTCATCTTTCTTGTTGCCCTAAAGACTATTCATAACCCAAAGTTTGTGAACGGGGATATCACCTTGATTGGTCATGTTTGTCGCGAAACAGCATATCCCGTCGATTGTAACAACTGTTTGGATTCCAATCCTTCGAGTAGCCGAGCTGATGTGAAAGGCCTTGCAGGGATCGCAATCAATTGTTCATATGCTCTAGCTACTGATGTTGATAATCAACTCAGGGCGTTGACGGGATACAGCCAATATCAATACACATTCTGCTTACAACAGTTTGACTCTATCGTGCAGAACCTATCACTAGCATTGCAAAGTTGGAAGAATAAACAATATAGAGATTCTCGAAATCTAGTAGAAAAAGCATTGGTTGCTTACTTTAAGTGTCTTAAAAGCCTTAACAAGCCGAGCGATCTAGACACGCTTTTTGTTGTTCTAGCCAAAACCAGAATTTCTTTTGAGAATTCTTTCGGAGTCCTTGCACAGATTAGTTCTTAAGCCAATATCATGCTATATCTAAAAGATAGCATTTGCAAGTTGGAATAAATACATGCAGGTCTGATACATGTAAGCACGTTGCGTATTGATAAACATGGTTGAGTATTCTCCATCTACGGCCATTTGCCAATCATTCATTTGAGTATCGTCGATCTTGAAACGTTGTTGAAGAAAAGATTTTTTGTGCGCGCTCGTGCATGTGTGTGTGTGTGAGAGAGAGAGAGAGAGAGAGAGAGAGAGAGAGAGAGAGAGAGAGAGAGAGAGAGAGAGAGATTGATTTGGTATAGGATTCTTATTGGACAGGTAACAAGGGAACGTCAGCTCCAGATGAAAAGATGGCCATGTTGACCCACCATGGAATTTTAGAAATCTAATCCAAAAAAAAAAAGATTGACCAAATTATAGGACGGAAGGGTAGATAGGCATGCGAGTCCAATCGAGGATCGAACCTTTTCCCTTTTGCAAAATCCGAGTCACAAGCCCATTTTATTATTGGAATTTTTTTCCCAAGTAGTAGGACAACAAAAAGTGGTACTACATTAATTATACGACTTGTTAAAAACATTATATATGCTCTTTGATTAGTAGCTAGATTTCCATGTGAAACTCAAAGGAACCAGCTTGTTAAAAGCATGATATATTCTCTTTGATTAGTAGATTTCTATGAAATCCACTTGAAGTCAATTGGTGTCTTAGTAAAGAAAGAGCAACCTCCTAAGATTGCAAGTCAAAATCAATTGGATTCGTGAACCTAAGTAGATTGTATTTTTCTTGTAAAGAGCAATTTCCTAATCAAATGAGATCAACATCGTTTGAATTCTAAGATTAGTAGAGGGTAGAAATTTAAAGGAATTTACTTTCACAGATATAGTAGATTGTCTTCTGTCACAAGTAACTTTTGACTTCCGAGGGCAATCCACTAAAGCCATATAAAATCGTTGAACGCCACCAAAGTATTTCAACTACAGGTTTCGAGGACACTTGAAAGGGTTGGCCTTCTTCTTTGTCTTAACTTCTTCTATTAAACGATACTAGTGTTAACCGTGCACTCTACGCAAGCTGCCTTTGTGCCCAGAGACGATTCGGACACTCTATCACAAAGAAATATACCCACGCTTATAGTCATATGCATAAGCAAATTAAAGCAAACATGAGAGAGTACCTGTATTGACAATAGGTGGTTTTTGCCCCTGCATACAATTTCAAACATGACTCTACATTAAGCAAAGACCATCAATAAGCATGTAAAGAAGTTGATGGTCTTCCCACTTAAAAATGGTCTCTAAAGATTCAAAAAACCAGCAAAAAGCATAACACACCATTTGGTAGAACAGTAGCCTAAAACTGAACATAGAAACATTATCAGAGAGAATTAGATATAATTCCCCTTATTCTTGAATGAAGTTGATATGCCATCTATGTGCAACACAATTGCATTTCGCCATCTATATGCCACCCATACAACTTGTAAAATTGTTTTACTGGTGAGTACCTTTCCAGGATGTTTCTAGTTTACAAGGAGAAATATTTTGTACTTCTAGCCTACTTTTATCTAGTTCTTACAAAATAAAAAATAATAATCACATTTATTTGAAACTTAGGCACATCCAATAATAAAGGAATCCAATATTAATTTTGAAGAACAATATATGTTACTTCTCCTAAGTCCAAGGTACGTTAGCTATCTGCTGTGTCACAATTTTTTACCTCCTTTCGGGAGCTCCTTAGACTTCTCATTTTGAGTTTCTTTTTCCATTCCTTCCTATTTCAGCTTTACCTCACATCTCCTGACTTCATCAAAATCACATATACGGTTTGCTTGCTTTTCCTTTTGTCTTCTCTATGCTGAATTCTGAAAATAAGAACGAATTTTTTTTGTGAATAATACATAACCATCCATATATTAGTTAAGAAGTTAAGATATTACTTATTGAGGGGGATGAGAAGCAAAAAAGGTGTAGGAAAACATGAAGCGTTGGAAAACATGCACATAATATACATAATTTGGGCAACTATAGAGTACCTACTGCATAGCTGAATCAAAAAGCATAGGAGAACTTTCACAAGCTCCCTCTTTCATCCTTGAGTATAGACCGCAACACCTCTAGAGGCATCATGGGTTCCATTACCAGTCCACCCTGTTAGGGAAGAACGTTTATAGTTGTCATCGCCAGAATGAACAGATGCCTGCAAACCAAACTGAGTTAGGCAATAGGCATTCATTTCTAACGAAAATAAAATAGAAAGGGAGAACTAAAGCTAACTCCAAATTAAGAAATTTTTCTCGACAGCATGTGCCTTAGCTGCAGCTGTACAATTGCTATTTGGATGAGACAGGAGTGCACGATGGATCGCTCAAGGACTGATACATTTGTTCCAAAAACATTTTTGTTAGACGATTCAACAGGCAATCATCTCAACTCATAACAGTGTGTGAGACCATTCTAGGGCAACCACCCCAAGAAACAACCCTTCTCTCTTCTTATTAGTCTCATTCTTTGAGTTCAGTTTCTGAACCACCCAATTTCTTCAATTGGAGCAAATGCACGGGCTTTTAAGGTAACTATGTACCGTGTGCTTTGGCCATAAATCACTAATTGATAAAAATCAGAACTGGCCCAAAATCTTAATCTTCAATTGAACAAGGCTCTAGGTCATATTTGGTTGTTTCTTTCAAAAACATTTTCCAGAGCTGTTTGGGAGAGCTTCTAAATGCACACCATTTCAATCATTGCCTCAGTATAACAGGATCTAATGAAGTGTGCGGATAAATTGACAGAACTGTAGAAGAGAAGGGTTTTCGCACCACGGCTGCAACATCAGTTGCCTGCCAAGAAATGGTCACATCTTCTCAACATATGAACTTGAGAAAAATATCATTATACTAGGTTATTCAGTGCCCATGGTTCCTGTATTTAGAGAAAAATATCATTATACTTGGTTATTCAGTGCTCATGGTTCCCGTATTTAGCAACTGCAGCAGCAGAACAGGAAAAGATTAGAAAATGCGAACCAAAAACAGATTATAAACCGAATTCCACGCACAAACAAACTCATAACCATACTTACCTACCTACATACATACATACATACAAACAAAAATACATACGCCTGCATATACAAAGGGTTGGTGTTTTTGAAGTAACTGGAATCATTGGCTTTGACGATCTAATGAACGGATGACCAAGATCATCTAGTTAAAGAGGGGTTCGACCACCCTTAGAAACATCCCTTCTCTTTGCTTATTAGCTTCATTCTCTCATTAGCTCGCGTACATATCCAGATATTCTTTTTGAGTGATTCTATTTGCACACCTTTAATCTCAGTACACACTGGGAGCTTTTAAATGCACATACTTCTTTAGAGGACCATCACGGAACCACAAGAGAATTTCCAAAACGCATACTAATTTCTCGATAACTCACAGTGTTTGGTTCAACTTCCACGCACCTCAACGAATTCCTGGGATCAATCCCACCATCCAATAGCAAGGGGCTCCAATCAAAGCTGTATGAACTAACTCTATAAGAGTTAATAGCGCCTAGAGGTCCCCAATGTTCTAAATGGTGCTTGGCGGTAGTCAGGCGGAGACCCACGTCCAAGTGCCAAGCCGCTTAGGCGGCGCCAAGCAATTCGGTGGAATTTTTTTTTTTTTTTAACAAACCATTATCCAATCAAAATATATTCCATGTATCCATAATGCAAGTTCAAACATCAAAGTACAAATCCAAATGAAATTAAGTAGTAGCAACTAGCAAATAAGTCAAATAAGACAATAAGTAGTTGGGCTTCGCTCACCTCTCTCGTATTATTTTTTATATATATTTTTTTGGCCGCCAAAAGGCTCCAAAGACGCCGAGGCTGCCGCCAAGGCCGCAAAGACTGCCAAGCCCGCCTAGGCGGCTGCCAAACCTCCCTGAGCGCCAAATCAAACGCCAAGGTCCATTGGCGTGGCGGCAGGGCACCTCCAAGCACCTAGGCGGCCTGGGCGGCCGCCATTTAGAACACTGGAGGTCCCGAACCCGACACCTAGACTAAGGAAATGAGAGAGTAACTTTCACATGCATAGTTTTGGATGCATTTCTAGGAATAATGGGTTTTTTTTTTCCAAAAAGGTAGATTGGAAATCAGATTTGTTTTCCAGTCCGTTGTTTTCGCACCCTCAACTCCGAAGATCTTGTGACTTGTGAGCAAGATTCATGGCTAGGATATACTGCAGTGAGAACAATAGAAACTACATTTTCCAACTCAAACTAGCTCTCCCGCAATGGAACCCGTAAACCGAACCTAAACTGAGATTAGCCCAAGTTTCCTACCACATATTCACCATCACTACACAAACACATGCATACATACAATTACTAATATATTGCCATTGCAAACTAAGGCTCAGATGAATGCATACTGAATAATCAAGCGAGAAAAGTGACTCCGTCATGGCAGCAACCTGAGAAGAGAGAAAATGTCTCCGTGGGCCTCCAGGTTGCCCCACCACGAAACGGGTCGGACCTCAATGCCTGATTTGAACGAAGAAATATTATCATCACAGCCTGTATTGACATTCCTCACTGTGCCATCATAGCAGATAACAACATCCCAAAGGATCGCCATTAAGTTTTTGAACAATGTACGCCCATTCCTGTCTTGAATATGGATGGGGCCGGGCTTTCAGAATTCCTTCTTAGGTGTGTGCTTCGTTTGGAGTAGGAAGTGTCTGCAAGCCTAGTCCTTTAAGCTCGGACACCAGGTTCTTTCAACCCTCTGGATGAACAGACAATTACTTCTCTGGCAGAGACAGAATGAGCCATCTCTTGATACCACACAATGAAAAAGACAGCTTCTAACCAACCCAAATTCCTCAGACGGGTAGTTAGCATGAATGGGATACTTTTGTTATGGAAGAGAGAAGCCATGTCCTCAACTAAGCCCCTGGTGTAAGATTTCCCCCTACTCGAAATTTGAAGCCCTAGGAACTCAATTAGCTGAAAAGCTTTTGTAATAGAGGAGTCACTCTAGGAGTCAATAATATATCCTATTGCTGATGACCTCAGAATAAAATAAGCAACAAGTAATTTCAGAAGCCGTTAAGTGCTTCTCTAATTGCAGCTCAATTAACTTGTTATATGTTGAATGCAAGCTACGAAGCAAGGGTGAAATTCCCTGAATGCGATTATTAATGTCCTCTAAGACAGCTCTCTCAATGAAAAAATCTTCTAATCCTACACTTTTTTTTTTTGACACGTTCTAACAAAGTGTTAAAGAACTTCAAAACCTCATCTGGGCCCTTCTCAGAGAAAATAGAACTGACACTGTCACTAACAATTGACAGCATTACGTCCCTACTAAAATCAATGGTCAAAGTTCACTCTTCCTAACCAAAAATCTATCGCCAGAACAGTCGAAACAAAGTGGTAGAGCTGTCTGTAATAATTGCACCACAGTCCACCGAGGGCCTGATCTCTTTGCCTTTAACAAGTCTGGATGCGGCAAGGAATTGGAGACAAACATTGCCAGCTGTTGGGCTGCTGGTCTTGTCAAGAAATAATTCTCAAACTTAATCTTCAGTGATAACAATGCATCAATGGCTAGCTGCAAGTTGAGGTTGCCAAAACGAGAACTAAGCAACTGCTTCTCTATAGAGAACAGTTCCAAAACCTCTGCTTTTGCAGCAAGAGACTGGGGATAAAATAAATGAACACAGTCCCCATCAAAATCATCACTTAGGCCCACAAATAAGAGGGTTGATCTTAACTGTATGGTCCTCGTGAACATAAACTGATAACGCTTGCACGGATGTTTATGTGTAGTTGGAGCCTGGAGGGCGATTATCGAAAACATTATCCCCATGCATCATATGCCGATGTACCACTTGACCAGGGCTTAAAATGTATGCCCCTTTGAACCTTCCCTCAACGAGTACGTTGACAAGCAATCTGTATAGGTCAAACACAGCCTCTCTCTCTCTCTCTCTCTCACACACACACACACACGTGAAAATATGAAAAGGGCTGTTGAAAGAACATAAATCTTAGGCTTTGGTGATTCTATGTTTGGATAGTGATCATCAAATTTACAGAGGGGCAACCTACCTCAGAAACATCCCTTCTCTCCATTTGAGCTTCATTCTTGAGTTCAATTCCTCGAATTATTCAATGGTCCTTGTTATCTATCTCTATCTCTCTATCGGTATATCCAAATATATCGTCTTTAGTACTAGCAAAAGCAGAAGAAGAAAATGGAAAAAGATACAAATGCAGGGTTTGGTTAGGTCAAAAAACCAAATCCTACCAACAAACACACGCACCCAGATATATACATACACACATAAGTACACAAAGGCTGTCAATTTTGTAGATGTAACTGAAATCATAGGGATCAAGATGATCTTTTCAAGAGAGAGGGGGCGACCACTCTAAGAAACATCCCTTCTCTCTCTTTAGCAGCGTCATTCCATGATTTCAGTTTCAGAACCACCCAAAATGCATGGGTTTTCACAATAAATATATTTCATGTGTGTCAGCCCAGGTTTACCAATCGATCAGAATCAGAAACAACCCAAAATCTTAGTGTTAATCTCAATCAAACAAGGCTCTGAGGCAATGCTTAGTTGTTGCTTTCACAAAAGTTTTCCAGAGCTGTTTGGGAGATTCTAAATGCACACCATTTCGATCATCGCCTCATTATACCAGGCTCCGAAAAAGTGTGAGGATAAATTAATGGAAAAAAGGTGAGGCTCAGATCTGTGTTTTTATTGTAGAAGATAAGGGTTTTCCCACCATGGCTGCAACATCAGTTGCCCTGCCAAGAAAAGGGTCACATCTTCTCAACATGTGAACTTGAGAAAAATATCATCACAGCCTCTTAGTAACCATGGTTCTTGCATGCAGCAACAACAGCAGCAGCAGCAGCAGCAACAGCAGCAGAACAGGAAAAGATAGGAAATGCAAACCAAACAGGTCATAAACCAAATTCCTCGCACAAACTTACTCTCAGATACGTACGCCTACATATGCAAAGGGTTGTTGATATTTTTTAAGTAACTGAAATCATTGGCTTTGAGGATCTGAGTAAGGGATGACTAAGACCGTCTAGTTACAAAGGGGCAACCACCCTTAGAAACATCCCTTCTCTCTGCTTATTAGCCTCATTCTCTTCAGTTCCTTTCCAGATACTCATTCGAGTGATTCTATTTGCACACAACTTTCATGAGAGCATCTCCAAAACCCATACTCATTTATTGATAGCCAGGGTGTCCGAGCCAACACCAGCCTTGTCTCAAGATGATATCCAGAATTCTCAGGGTTTCTTGAGAGTTCTCGGATTCTTGACCGCATAGAGCATTGGCTATTGATTGCATCAGAATCTTGGCAGCAAAGCTTATCTCCACCTTAATCGTCTTAGAGTTGTATGGTCTCCATTGCTTTTTTCGGTCATCATTAGGACTTCCAGGGCATCAAATACCGTTTACAAATGTATAAAATCAGCAAGTGTCAACAGATCCAGAAAAGATACCAATACCAACATGGAAAGAGTCCTAAACGGGCTTTTCTCACCGTACATGCTAGACACGACATCCTCCAGCGCAATGGTGAACTCTAGTTTATTCCTCGGAAGAGGATCCAGCATAAACCGGCTCTTTTTGCCATCATAGGCGAAGTCCTACCCGCCAGCTCTGTATTGTAAACAAAATTCTACCAACAAACACACACACCCAGATATATACACGCACGTACATACACAAAGGGCTGTTGATTTTGAAGATATAACTGAAATCATAGGCATTGATGATCTGATTAAGGGATCACGATAATTTTTTCAAGAGAGAGAGGCAACCACCCTAAGAAACATGGGTTTTCACTGTAACTATATTTCATGTGTGTCAGCCCTAGATTACTAATCGATTAGAATCAGAACCAACCCAAAATCTTAATCTTAACTGAACAACGCTCTGAGGCCATGCTTGGTTGTGGCTTTCACAAAAGTTTTCCAGAGCTGTTTGGGAATTGGGAGCTTCTAAATGCACACCATTTCGATCATCAGCTCAGTATTCCAGGCTCCGACGAAGTGTGAGGATAAATTGATGGAAAAGATGAGGCTCAGATCTGTGTTTTGGTTGTAGAAGAGAAGGGTTTTCCCACCATGGCTGCAACATCAGTCGCCCCGCCAAGAAATGGGTCACATCTTCTCAGCCTATGAACTTGAGAAAATTATCATCACAGTCTCTTATACTTGCTTATTCAGTGATCATGGTTCCTGTATGTAGCAACAACAGCAGCAGCAGAACAGGAAAATATCAGGAAATGCGAACCAAACAGGTCATAAACCAAATTCCACGCGCAAACTCGCACTCTCAGATACATACATACGTGAACATATGCAAAGGATTGTAGATTTTTTGGAAGGAACTTAAATCATTGGCTTTGACAATCTGAGTAAGGGATGACTAAGAGTCTAAGACCATCTAGTTACAGAGAGGGGCAACCACCCTTAGAAACATCCCTTCTCTCTCCTTAGAAACACCTACAGACCCTAATCAGTTCATGTGAAACAACCAGAATTACCAAGGCAATGGTTATACCAATTTCCAAACAAAATATTCAGCATGTATTGAAACTTGAAAGACTAGACTTAAATAGTCATTCATTCACCGAATCACCTAATTTGTCATACATTTAAAAACTTAATCAGTGCACTAACAAGGTTCTAATTATTCTCATTGTGATTGGCAAGGAAGTAGAACCCCAGACAAAATTTGGTTTTGAGTTATTCACATAGGTGGTTTGCTACTCGAATACACAAATAATTGACTTCTTAAGAACGTAAACAACCTACTCACTTATGACAACTAGCAAAAAAACATAATTCCAATCCCGGGTAATACCCCTCTCATGGTTCAGAAACAAAAAACTTCATAATGCTTCTATTTACCCATTTTTCCAATCTCAAAATTTAGCTCAAATGTAAACAGACAGCAAACCATTTGGTTTTTATTCCTCTTTGATGAACCAATGAAGTAAAGAAGACAACAAACTTCTAGCAAAAAAAGGAAAGCCCAATGTATTGTAGATCATTTACCAAGGCAAACGTCTGATTCCACGAATCTAAGATCCAGGGCAGCAGCATTCTGAAATCTGAATGACCACCAAGTTAAAATTTGAAGTGCAATTCAATAACAGGAACCCAGTCATGAATTCACTTGAACAATGCGATGAATTGATATTCAAGATGAGAACTCACTGGGGATTTCTATCAAATAGTTCATGTCCTTGTGTTCAATCCCAAGTACCTACCAATAACAACATAAAACAAAACACAACTATTCAGAGCCAACTGGAAAGAATCGTAAATGATTCAGAAACCAAAATGCTCCAAAAGACTAGAGAAAAAGAAGGAAAAAAAAAACTGTGCAATTAGACTTGTAGACTAAACAAGATCATAAAACTGAGAACAATACAGGGTAAACAATACTGCTGAGTCATACCACAACTTAAGAGTTTTACGTCTTTCTGGGTAGTAAATTGTCACGTTCCACGGTTAGAAACATGAATATAGTTTCCATCACTTTCCACTAGACTAACCGCTTGTAGCATGTTGAAATAGACACAATGGATTTACCAAGCACCCCCATTAAGATTTGATACACATTTAATCATTGAAAATTATGAGATACGATGGTTGTTTCATACTATACGCCAAATCGAAATGTGCTCTCAAACATTATGCATGGCTATGCGGAAACAAGCCTAAGACATGTTATTCAAGTATATCTCAGAAAAAAGTATGCCCTGAAATAGCTTCCACATCCAATTCCAAAGATTGAATTCAATTATGCCGAACAATTGTGATTCAAATTCCAAGGCATGCATTAACTTTTCAAGATTGGAATGACTAAACACAAAACATTGAATAAAGTTGCTGATTCCTTTGGATAAAAAGGGTCCACAGCAAAGCAAGCAATAATCTCACTATGCATATGAAAGAAATGTGTAGCTGCTGAGATTTTGCATGTTATTTAAAAAAGGATGTGAACATGTGTTGGGATATCAAATGTGTGAAGAGAAGAACATGAGAAAATAAAAAAACTCAAAACATAACTTCTTTCAGTTTACTCACTTTCCTATCTGATTTCCATATCCAAAACCAAAATGCAGCAGAAGGAGCCATTCCAGGGATCACCTCACCATCAATTCAACTAACATACGATAAAATTGTAGACTCAACGTTAACTGCCACTTTAATAAGTTCCCTTAAGTCTGTTACTGCCTCTAACTCTTGTTCTTTAAACATAGGAAAGGACCATCCATGCTGGCTTCTGCGCCCAATAGAACACATGACAACCAATCATGCAGATACCACAGCAATAATCAAACTACAGTTAGCACATATCATCCATCTACATGTACCTTGGCTACTTTCCTTCTGCAGTGCAAAGGGCTTTTCCTCGTTCACTCTCTTGTTCAATTGTTACTTGCAAGGAGAGTTTTCCACGGTTGCAAGGAGTGTTTTCCACAGTTAAAAGGAGAATTTCTAAATACACTAATTTCTATCATCGCCTGAAAATCATCAGCTCCAATGAAATGTGGAGATAGATAAACGGAAAATGTGAGGCTCAGATTTGTATTTGGATGGGAGAAAATAAGGATTTTCCCACCATGGCTGCAACATCAGTTGCCCCGCCATGAAAGGGGTTCCATGTTCTCCACCAATGTCCTCTGTAAAAATATCATCACAGCCCCTTTCATACAAGGGGAAATTATTCAGCAATATAGGTTCTTTCGCTCTGTCCATATATTTATATCCACTAAGGGAAATGTGAAAAAAACACATTGGGACAGAGGAAGTATATATCCTTATATCACCACAAACGGTACAATGCAAATATATACAGGGCTGTTAATTGAACTGAAATGGCTCATCAAATTACCGAAGGGGCAACCACCCTTAGAAACACGCTTCTCTCCACTTGAGCCTCATTCTTGGAGTTCAAATCCATGAAGTATTCAGTAACTTGTTCTCTCTATCTATATATCCATCTATCATCGTTAGTACCAGCGACAACAACATCGATGGAGTTTGTCCCACATCGGTTACTTATCTCCTCCAAAACTAGTATGAGCCTTGGCAGCTTCTCCACTCATTGCCAATTGGTTTTGACTGGGATGCTTTAACAAACATCATACGGCAAAGAACCCTTGCAAGCCGCAGGAATTGGCACAGGGATAGTCACCTAAGAACCAAGGGCGCTCAAGGAAGCCTTTGGTCGTGGTTCGACTCTCACCTGCGCGCTATCAATTCCTGTGTTGCCAGACCATACAGGGCTTCGCTTTACTAAGATTAAGATTTGGTGTAGATTTTTTCACGATCGATTAGTAATTTAGGGCTGAGAAACACAATCGTGTTTACACTGATACTAAGTGAGAACTGAGAAGTATCTGTTCTTGCCATTGCCGGACCTTTGTTTCACTGAAGGTTTTGTTTGGTCAAAAATCAAATACTACTAGCAAACTCACACACACAGATATATACATACACACAATCGTACACAAAGGGCTGCTGATTTTGTAGATGGAACGAAAATCATAGGCTTTGATGATCTGATTAAGGGATCAAGATCATCTTTTTTCAGAGAGGGGCAACCACCCATAGAAACATCCCGTCTATCTGCTTATTAGCCTCATTCTCTGAGTTCAGTATCTGAAGAACGACAATATCCTTGGCTGTTGCTTTCAAAAAAAAGTTTTCTTGAGCTGTTTGGGGTACTTCTAAATGCACACCATTTTGATCCTCACCTCAGAATCACCAATGAAATGTGGGGATAAATTGATAGAAAAGGTGAGGCTCAGAACAGTATTTTGACAGTAGGAGAGAGAAGGACTTTCACACCATGGCTGCAACATCAGTTGCCCTGCCATGTAATGGGACCCATCTTCTCAACATGTGAACCCGAGAAGAATATCATGACAGCCTCTTATAATTGGTTCTTCAGAGCTCATTGTTCCAGTATATATCAACAATAGCATCAGAAGAAGAAGAAAAGGAAAAATGGAAAAGAAAGAAAGAAGGAACGAGCAAACTAATCTCCACATTTCGGCCTGTTTGGCTACTTCCATTTTCCATTTGGAGTTCTGTATTTTTGGCTTTTGTGTGTTTTGGAGCCAAACCCATTTTCACGGATTCTACTTATAATCCTACAACCTATAATCTACAATCGACAATCCAAAATCTAACAAATAATGGGCTCCCAAACACCCCATCCGGGGAACACATACACATGCATGCATATACGAAGGGTTGTTGATTCTCTCGATGGAACTGAAATCGTAGGCTCTAATGAGATTAAGGGATCGAGATCATGTTCTCTACAGAGAGGGGCAACCACCCTCAGAAATCTGCTTCTTAGCCTCATTCTCTCGAGTTCATTATCCAGAAATTCTTTAGAGTGATTCTATTTGCACACAACTTTGATCTCAGAACACAGAAGTTGCTTAAAAGTGTTTCGGATGTTTCCTAATTTACAGCCAGCCAGTTTGACTAGACTAATAGTGAAAGGCCTATGTTATCCGATAGAACATGCAGTCAAGTAGAACCAACAGTGAGGGATCAATAATACCACACAAACCCAATGGTATACATATCCCTCTTTCGTGGAATCTACCATCAGATACATGTTCGTCAAATCCGACCACAAAAATTCCAGCCAAACACCGATATAAAATCCTGTGCATATATAGTGCAATCTGTGCTAATCCAACCCAAAGAAACATTCCAGTAAGCTCAAATTCCTAGTTAATATGACCTTGAACTTCCTTTAGAGGACCATAAGAACAACCCCAACCCATACTCTACTGCTACGTCTACCGCTACATATCATTTTCCGGGATTCAAATACAGCAAATAATTAAGTAGAAAAAACAAAAAAATCCCATAGCAGAATCATTAATTTTCCTCCATACGAACAATAGAAAGAACATTATCCTACCCAAACTAGCTCTCACAGAATGAAGCCGCCAAAACAAACCAGAACATAAGATTAACCCGTTACCCAAGTCTCCTCGAACATATTCTCCATCAGCTCACACATGCATACACACATATTTATACGTATATACCTTTTTTTATATTTCAGGTGTCGGGCCACCTTACACGCGACCTCAATTATTCCTGGGTGAACAAACCCACAGTACACTATCGTAGGTCAAAATCCCAACTGAAGTCGGGACAAAGCCCTGAATGAACTGGCCCCAAACTCATTCAGCCCCAAAGGTGCTTTAGCACTTGGAGGTAGCAAACCCTACACTTTGGATGGTGAGAAAGGACGAGATAAGAAAGGGGAAGAGCCAAACAAAAAAATTCTTTTCTGTAATTTTCTCTAATTTCTCACCAAAATGCTCGATCCAAATGAGTGATTTCACAAGAAACCATAACCCTTTCCTTTCTTTTCTCATGAAACCCCTCAATCCAAAGGGGTCCAGGCTTTAACCACCAGCCAACCCTTCGATTTTTATATTTATACACTTACTTGTATATACCATTGTAATGTATTAGTGCTAGGGGAAAGAAAAACCAAGGCTCAGATCAGTGAATAATCAGGCGAAAAGTGACTCCGCCATGGCTGCAACCACAGTTACCTGAACAGAGAGAGAGAGAGAGTCTATCTCCGTGGGCCTCCGGGTGCCCCGCCACGAAACGGGTCAGACCTCAACGCCTGATTAGAACCCAGAAAAATTATCATCACAGCCTCTATAGAGATGAGTTGAGTTGTTGATGGGGATAGTTGCTTGGGAAGATGAGAAAGAAGCAGAAACTAGCAAAACCCAGAAAGGGTTCGAGAAGATACAAAACCCAAATCAGTTACTCCTCCCTCTTAAGTGGAGGGTGAACAAAACTCAAGTCCCTCTACATAAACGAAGTTAGGTTACGAAGAACGGGGCCGCGGTGTTGATATGTTTCTTGTTTCTCTTTCCAGTGATCAGATATAACTGCAGAGCAGATATATCAGATACACACAGACACACGCACCCAAAGGGTTGTTGATTGTAGTAGAGATGAAATCATTGGCTTGTGTATTTTTGGGTGGAGAGTGAGAGAGGGGCAACCGCCCTCAGAAACTTCCCCATCTCTCTCTCTCTCTCTTCAGCCTCATCCATTCTGGGTTGTGACCCTTGTTCTTGGTTCCAGCCTTTATTTGCAGCGTCTTTGCCTAGTTTTGTTATTATATTTCCATTTGCTTCTAATTGAAATTTTCGTGCACAATTTTTTTAGTAATTTATTAACCAAATGAAAAAGATACTCCCGTTGTAGACTATCATATGGTATCAAAAAAAATTACTAAAAATTTTTACAAAAAAGGGAGTATTTTAACTTTTAGTTCAAAAATTGCACGTCTTCTCATTGTAGACTATCAAATAAAAACGGAAGAAGTAGTTTTAACCTTCTTTTTCACATGTTGGAGTCAGTTACAGAATGCTCATGCGAGAGTGAATGCGCAAGCATAAAAGCGATCTCCGTAATTATTTCATACTATTAAAATTTATGAAAGCGGAGATTGAGCCCAGAGTAAAGATTAAAAGTGGAACAAAAGGATTATACTATTAGGTTGGAGTTGGAGTTGGAGTACAGTGGTGAACAGGAATAAATATCACCATAAAGAAGAAAATACTTAAAGAGCATGTCGCTCACAGTATTCTACTATTTTTTTATACTAAAAATAGGTTAATAGTGCTGCTACGAATGCCATTAAACCAGCTCTTGACCACTGAGGTACCTCTTGCCTCACTCTCCGGTCCTGAATGGCTCAGCCTCTCGGGGTACATTTAGCTTATAAACAGGTCTACTCTTTGCTACGCAATCCGCAAATCCATTGAGTACACAAGCATTGAACATGGCTAAGATTTCACCTGGGCAAAACGAAAAACGAGTCACACTTCCCAAATGTCCGGTTAATTTGTCCAGAAGGGCCAAAATCAATGTAGTCCAAAACACAATGGAATTACCATTCAATTTCTCCAACCAACTTGATCGAGCATATCTACCAAAGTCTTCCTTCTGGGAACCTCGGTGGTTTCCTCAAATACATGGCACCTTCAATCTCCACAGGCAAACGCGTTTCCACAATGATCATCCTGTCCTTCCGGTGCTCTGCAACAAAATGTACTCTACTTCATCCCGTCCCAATCAAATGCCATAGAGCATTCTTGCTTTCTCTTTCGCTAATCTTCCAAACCCCATTCAAGGAATGTGAATTCGTCTTTGATGGCATCTTTTTGTAAGAGCTGGTTGAGTTGACAGTTTCAGCGAATTTCTCCAGCTGAAGGCTTGAGGGATCCGGCTAACATGCAAAGAAGTGGTTTTTCCTCAGCCGTTGGAGCCCATTAGCCCTAGGGCACTGCCATCATGGAAGGGAGACAGTTACATGGTGAATATTTGTAGGGCGTTTCTCATGCACGAGATGTTCTTGAAGAGGCAGCGTGGGAGTGGAGGTCTGGGCGCTTAGAGCATTTGGTTCTTAAGTGGATTACAAGCGTCAACGTTATGGATTCTGCCAAAAAAAACCAGTTGCTTAGAGACTAACCCACAGAGTTCTGGGAGCAAATAGCCAACGCCCAGCCTCAGTCGCAGTACGGAACCAGAAACCGGAAACAAGATAATTCTTGTCGTGAAACAGAGGGAAATAAGATATTAGCTCTACTGAACTGAGCTGAACTTAAAATATAATCTCACACATTATTAGCAACTGAATTTAGGATAAATTCATGCAGAAATTAGTTCAAGAATATACCCAAATGCAACCAAAGTGGAAACCAGCATCACCTATATTATAATTTTACACTGTGATTCAGATAAACAAGGTATGCCCAAAAAAAAACCCTTTAAAGCAAATCCATCTCTAGTGTGAGAATTACTCATTGGATTCATCTAGGTAAGAAAGCTCCATCCAACGAAAGTTCTCGTACAGATAAGAAACAAGAAGATAGAAAATAAAGAGCGCACATGAACCCGGCCAATGTAGAGAATAAGTCATTAGAAGCAAACAGCTAGACTTAACTTGTATGACACAACCACCCCTTCCCCCAAAAGTCATCTACAGACCACCATCAGTCCATGGGAGAGGACAACTATTCAGCATATATCATCGAAAGACTAGAATTCGAACGTTATTCATTGACCAAATCAGCTTAGTAGTCAGACAGATGAAAACTTAATCAGCTCACTAACAAGGTTCAAAGTTAGACCCACCGTGATTGGAAATGGATGTAGAACCCCAGATAAAGTTTGGATTTGAGTTATTCACATAAGTGGTTTACCATCGAACTCAAATCCACAAGTATTGGCTTCTTAAGAACTTCAACATTGCTGGACAGCTATCCTCCAGAAGAGGAAAAGAAAAAGAATCAATGAAGTAATAATAAAGCCAGACCAACTTTCGGTGGCCAATTACTTCAATCAACTTTCGGTTGTCGATCAACAACCACCTCACCTCAACTATGGAGGGAATAGTAACCCCAATTATGGAGCGCACTCAATTATCAGATGAAATAACGGATACATGTGACGATGGGGCCCTCAGCACACCCGACATATCTTTATTTCAGATGAACTTAAGTGTATTTACATTTGTATTTGAATTTGAGTTTCATCTATGAGTCCTCTATATAAAGGGCGCGTCTGTAAGGGTAAACTCAGGTTCTCTCTAAAATCCTCTGAGTTGCTCTCTGCCTTCCTCCTACTCCCTTTGTAATATTGGCTTCGGCCTTTTATAACTATTATTCATTTTTGCTACACCCCAAAATTAGTTGAATTCTTAAATGATGGCACAACAATTGATTTCATAAAGTAAAGATAGAAATAATAAAAAAAAGTCTCTCCATGTATTCTAAATCATTCATAACCAAAGCAAAACTCTGATTCCACAAATCTAAGATCAACAACAACAGCATTCTCAATGTGCACCATCTAAAATTTGCAATGCAATCCTAAGAAGCGTTTGCCGAACTGCATGTATAAGTTCAATTACAAGAACCCAATTATATATCCAGTCAAACAATGCAAGAAATTGAAAAGATGAGAACACGCTGGGCATGTCTATAATGTACAAACAGTTGGTGTACTTATGTTAAATCCAAAGTACCTTCAAATAATTGCATAACAGAAAACACAACTAATGTGGTAGACTAAATGAGATCATTGAACTGATAAAGGAAAAGGGTATGCTGAGTTCATACCACAACTTAAGAGGGTTAACTAGATTAAAACATTAACGCTGTGCAAATAGAGTCGTAGGCTAAATGAGGTCATTAAACAGAGAACAATACAGGGTAAAGAAGACTATTGAGTTGTAGTAAATTGCCTTATTCCAAACCAGAAACACAAAAATAGTTTCCACTAGACTAACAACACCATGTAGCAAGTTGAAATAGACACAATGGATTTATCACACACCCCTTAAAGATGCAGTACACATTTACTTGATAGTTATTCTCTTTTATACAGCGAGTCGAATTGTACTCTCAAACGATACGCTTGGCTACAAGGAAAACAAGGCTAGGACATGTTATTGAAGTATGTCACATTAAAAAGTAACAAAAAAACTGCAGTTAGCACATATCATCCACACCCTAGCTTCCCTTTCCATCTATAACTCTGGTTCCCTTATTTCCTTTACAACTCTAGTTCCCTTAGTTCCATAACTGTCTGTAACTCTTGTTTTCTAAACATACAGAAGAAACATCCCGCCCTAGTGTCTGCGTGCATACAACAAATGACAACATCCTATCATGCAGATACAACAACAATAATCAAACTGCAGTTAGCACATATCATCCATCTACATGTACCTTTACGATTTTCCTTCCACGGAGCAAAGAGCTCTTCCTGTCTCACCCAAATGTGTTTTCCGTGCATGAAAATTTCTCCAATCATCCATCTACATGTACCTTTATGATTTTCCTTCCACGGAGAAAAGGGCTCTTCCGGTCTCACGCAAACATGTTCCGTGCATGAAAATTTCTCCAAACATCTACCACAAAACTTGAACAAACCAGCATTGTTCCTCACCTTTCTGGATCAAAAGCCCCCAGTCGAGACAGATACAAGAGTTCAATCAGCCCGTTCTATTAAGTGACCTCAGAGACAACCATCCTACAAATAAATCCACGAGAAATATATGATACGCAGAAATTCAAAATTTTATGCCACCATCAATGGACAGGCTTATTTAGTTTGCTACCAAATCATCAGAGCAGATGTCTTAAACAAGTGAAGAAATTCTGTTCTTTGCATTAGCTACCATGGTGGAGGTCTTGGCTGCGATTATGGCTCTTCAATGGGCTAGGAGCGATTGGATTCACAATGTGGAGATACTGACAGATAACATAAAGTAGTTCATAGATTTAGCGCACAAAGCAGCCATACAATAGTTCTAGCAATTTCGTTACGACTCAAAAACTAACTAGTCCACAAAATAGCAGATAAAATCTACTAAAACAACCCATAAATTAGCTAAAACGACAATGGAAATAATCTTTAGAATATATTTAGCAACGGGAAAATAATTACAACCCAATAATTCAAAAACTAAAAATTAATGTTGTTCATACAGTAAAAAAAATAGCAGCATCAATCCTCAAGTCCAGAACAAACAGCAGCAATGACATCTTCTTCCAAGTTCAAAACCAGCAGGCCAAACTTGCTCAAGGATCACCATCTTTTAGAACCAAGATTCCTGTTGGACTGAAGCAAATTCAGAGAGGTTTGAGTGCACAAAAATTGCAGACATAACAGCCTCAATTGACCAAATTCATTCTCAATCATGAAGATGCAAACAGATTCGAAGCAACTTCTTCCACAATCTCCCCATCTTTACAGATCATTCCGTCGACACAGGGCATATTTCCAAACTCCACAAAAACGACGGAGAAGAAAATCACCCCACAAGCACAAGAAGAGTTGGATTGTATGGGCGGCAGCTACAAAATTGACAAGTAGAGAACCCCTCCCATCTCCATTGCCGCGTCAAATTACACGTGGCCGCGTTTAATTACTCTTGGACGCGTCTAATTACTTGTGGCCGCGTCTTATTGAAGCGTGATTACTACACACGATTCTATTGTATTTTACATGTTTCTTGGCCGCTTTGAATTACACTTGGACGCTTATAATTACTCTTGGCCGTATCTAATTACTTATGGCCGCGTGTTATTGAAAACGTGATTCCTATGCACGATTCTCTTGTATTTTACATGCTCCTTGGCCGCGCCGAATTACACTTTGCCGCAACAAACTACTCTTGGCCGTGATTAGTTACTCCTGGCCGCCTCTTTTTTGTAATCGGGTTCATCATTCACGCTTCCGTACTAAAACTCCCGGCCAAAAACTGGCCTTTTTGCAGACGAAACACACACTCTCTCTCTCTCTCTCGCACACACACACACACATTAATCGTTCGAAGAATCAAGCACTCTCTTTGCAATGGGAACCACAGCAGTCGAGCAAAACCAGGTTTGGTCTCTCTTGAATTTTTTTGAGGCTGTTTGGCTACACCTGACTACAACGACCTAGAAATTAACCTGACTACAACGACCTCAACATGTGATTAGGAATGACAGTCCATTGCTTATTGCAAAATAAAATTTCCCATTGACGCTTTCTTTTACTGGGGTGTTTTTTTTTTCTTTTTTTGCAATGTTTAGGCTTTTGAAAATTTATACGGATTTTTTAAGATTTTATAGGACCATAGTCATAGATACAATATTCCTTGTACAAACTTGAGTCGAACTTTTTCTTTCAATTTTGTCTTCTTAAATAGTTTAACTTCAGACTTGTGTCTGCATTACCTAAGTTTGCAACCTCCATTGACTCACAGGTGTTTCGCTACCATCCCACTGATATTGAAAAGTACTAAAACCTAACCAATAATGTGTGGGATGCAAGATTGTATTTTTGGTGCGGCACATGTTGGTGGATACCGATGATGAACACTTTTGAAGAGTCTGTTACATGACTCGATATGGTTATCTAATGTTGTTAAAAGCAAGCTTTACCATTCGGCAAGCTGCCTTATGGTATAATCACTTCTCTCCACCAATTACAAATTGAACAAAGGGTGTGTTTAGTGCCAACGATATGGAGGTGGCCAGCTTGAAGCCGATTCTTTGCATCCATTTATACAACTAAAAGTACCAACCTAAAAAAATTGCATCAAAATACTGCCAATGTTTGGCCATGTCCCAGATTATTTGTTCCAGCATTGAAAGCAATATGGCTTCCACCACTTCTCTAGCAACAACATTCATACATGATTCTTGCTTTTCCCGACATGACCTCCTCCCCAAACTCCATCAACTTTCAAATTCAAAGCAACGCGTGCAAGTTTGTATATTCTGACAGCAACAATGTACCACTTCTGAAACTTTGGCACATTAATGAACCTCCACACAAAAAATTTAGAACATTGCTGAATAAACCTTTAGAGCTGCTTTTGTTCGTTAAGGTGGATCCTTGATTTTTTAACTTGTGTCGTATGTTCCATGAAACCCTGTGTGTGTCTCATGTTTTATTTCTGTTTTTCAGTTGTTTCCACACACATCATCTTTTGTTACTGTGTATCTTGTTTGATTATCTGATCCTAGCTCGGAGGAGGCTGACTTCTCAGTATCTTCATAATCTTCGGCACAGCTCTCAATTAGTTTTTAGTTAATTATGTGGTGAAGTGCTCATAAAAGCTTTAATAGTTGATGGCTTAGGTTTGCTCTAATTAATTTTTTCGATCCTTGCTTTGTAGGGGAAGTCGAGAGAGCTCAAGCAAATTGCTTCCCTGAAGTTGGAGAGATCTGGGCAGATGAATTAATGATATATAAATGTCAGATCATTTTGTCCCTTTCTTGACAACTAATAATGCCAGTGGTGTATGTATCAATTGTGCACTTCATCATCTATTGTCTTTAGCAGGTGAAGCAAAGATCATTCTTCTATCACCTTCCTGATTCGTTGCCTATAAAGCATGTTTTCAAAGAAGAGAAAGGAACATGGTTTATTCACATGGAAGTGTGTACTTGGAGGGTTTCTGATAAGTTGTATTTACCAGAATGTCCTGCTGCACAAATCAGGGATCAAACCTCTAAGATCCTTGTTTCCACTCTAACAACTGGATGTAGGGTATTTGGCTCCAAAGTACGTTCAATACGGGAAAGCACTCGGAGAAAATTTATGTTTTCAGCTATGAAGTTGTGATTCTCGAACTGGTATGTGAAAGAGGCCGATTGATAGAGAAAATTTTAGCCAAAAGGTGGTGAATTTGGTTGATTCGGTTGGCGGTTTGTACTCCGAAGGGAAGGTGGTTGAAGCGGCGGATGGGAGGCTAAAGGGGGAGTTCAAGGTGGGCGGAAATGCAGAAGCTTTTGCTTTTGAGTTTGACTACGTGAACCTGGATAGCTTTGCAAGGCCATCTCTATGAGGAGTTGTTGTTCCGAAAATGAAGGCGAGTCTTAGTTTCTCCTATGGAGTGTCATTGAGTCTTGAAGATATTGTTTCAGATGGAGAAGAGGAAATTCAGACACCAGGAAACATGTTTGAGATCAAAATGTGTGAAATAGAAATAGCGGTGGTCTTGGTTTTTTTTATTTATTAATGTAGAGCTTGATTCATTTCATCCTTTTGTGTTTTTTTTTTCATAGGGAGAAATAGTGTCTGGTGTTGTTTTGTTCAGTTCAGCCACGTCCAAATCACAATAAGTTCAATGGCCTGTGTTTGGTGTTCCCTGTTTTTTTCTGTTTGTTGAGAGTGGATTATGTGCAGATGAGTAAATCATTTTGGATGGGGACGAAGAAAGTGAGATTGTGTTTGATTGGCAGACATTGTGTTTTGTTTGCTTAGTTAAGCTGTATTGAAGATGATAAGTTGAATTCTGCTGGCCTGAGTTCAAAACAAATGAATTGGACTGTTTGGTCTTCAATTTACTGATCTATACTCCATTTGTGTCCTCCGGGTGTTATGGTGTAGCAGGAATCATCATGCGTATCACTTCCTTTTCACTTTTCAGTGGATGAGGCATCGAGGGAGGTTGGCGGCTTATTTAGTTTGCTACAAAATCATTTCAACAAGTGTAGAAATTCAGTTCTTTGCATTAGCTACCATGGTGGAGGTCTTGGCTGGGATTATGGTTCTTCAATGGGCTAGGAGCGATTGGATTCACAATGTGGAGATACTGACAGATAACATAAAGTAGTTCATATATTTTGTGCACAAAGCAGCCATACAGTAGTTCTAGCGATTTCGTTACCACTCAAAAACTAACTAGTTCACAAAATAGCGGATAAAATAATTACAACCCAATAATTCAAAACTAAAAATTAATGTAGTTCATACAGTAAAAAAATAGCAGCATCTATCCTCAAGTCCAGAACAAAACAGCAGCACTGACATCTTCTTCCAAGTTCAAAACCAGCAGGCCAAACTTACTCAAGGATCACCATCTTTGCCACCATCTTTTAGAACCAAGACTCCTGTTTGATTGAAGCAAATTCAGAGAGGTTTGAGTGCACAAAAATTGCAGACATAACAACCTCCAAGTATAGCAAGAGTACTAACCTAGTGATGACCAAATTCATTCCAATCATGCTGTGATTCAATCATGAAGATGCAAACAGATCCGAAGCAACTTCTTCCACAATCTCCCCTTCTTTACAGATCATTTCGTCGATACAGGGCATAAATCTAAAGTCCAAAAAAACGGAGAAGAAAATCACCCCACAAGCACAAGAAGAGTTGGATTGCATGGGTGGCAGCAACAAAATTGACAAGTAGAGAACCCCTCCCATCTCCATGGAAACGCCCCTTCAAGTTTTTTTTTTTTTGAAGCTTTTCAAACGGTGGTATTGAGAGTAACCAAAATACCTTGACCAAATGCTCCTTTAATGCGCTCTCTCTCCCTACTGGAAACAAAAGTAATGGTTTCCACATTTGACAATGTAGATATCACCTGCTTCAAAAACAAGAGCAGTACATTTATATAACCCACCAAATTTGTGTTCTTACGACTGCCTTGCTGTGCACCATGGTGTTGGTCAAAAATCTGGTGGAGAAAGCTCACCAACACTGCTGATTTCACTCACCTTTCCAAGATGTGGCCAATTTCATACCATCCACCAACTTAAAATTTGATGGCATCATATTCTTGAACCTCTCACTCTCTCTGACACACACAGCCTCTATGAATGCCCATGCTTCACTCATCTCACAAGCACTCAACTTATACACAAATCAAACAAATTACAGTCAATCATCTCATTTCTTGTCGTCTGCTGGCTTGGACCCCCTTATTGCAATAACCCCATAACTTGTTCCCCAACTTCATTAACCACATACCCCGCTCTCCGATCAAGCTTGTCTTCCAACAAAGTGTCTTGTGCACAAGACAACCAGATATACAAATATTTGCCATAATACCTGCTCAACTGAGAGTGCGTTTCTGCTAGATTTTTTGCTTCAAGCTAATAACAATAGTAAAGTTATTTCCGCTGCTGAATGGTATTTTAGTTTATGTATGTGACGAGAATGACCTACCTAGAAATCCGTGAAAACATGAGCTTTAGCCCATTTAGTTTAGTGGAAACACCCCCTGAGTAGAACATTACCGGTGTTCTAGTAATTCCGAAATTCAGTCGATGCACGTCTTCTCTCCAGTTCCTCTTTTCTTTTATTCATGGCACTTGATTTTGTTTCTAGATGCACTCTCTCTTCGCAAAGTACAGCAATCTCTTCATCTGGAGTATTGGGATCTCCAATTTACACACCAGGAGGGAATCAATTCAACCCCTTATAGCATGTTGAAATTGACACCATTGATTTACCAAGCACCCCCATTAAGATTTGATACGCATTTAATCATCGAAAATTATGAGATACGATGGTTGTTTCGTACTATACGCCAAATCGAAATGTTCCAACATTATGCATGGCTATGCGGAAACAAGCCTAGGACATGTTATTCAAGTATATCTCAGAAAAAAGTATGCCCTGAAATAGCTTCCACATCCAATTCCAAAGATTGAATTCAATTCTGCAATGGGCTATGGTTCTTCAATGGGCTAGGAGCGATTGGATTCACGATGTGGAGATACTGACAGACAACATAAAGTAGTTCATAGATTGAGCGCACAAAGCAGCCATACAGTAGTTCTAGCAATTCCGTTACCACTCAAAAACTAACTAGTTCACAAAACTGTTGATAAAATAATTGCAACCCAATAATTCAAAAACTAAAAATTGATGTAGTTCATACAGTAAAAAAATAGCAGCATCTATTCTCTAGTCCAGAACAAAACAGCAGCACTGACATCTTCTTCCAAGTTCAAAACCAGCAGGCCAAACTTACTCAAGGATCACCATCTTTGCCAAACCAAGACTCCTGTTGGACTGAAGCAAATTCAGAGAGGTTTGCACAAAAATTGCAGACATAACAGCCTCAGAGGATAGCAAGAGTACTAAACTCCACAAAATCAGAGCCTCAATCATGCTATGATTCAATCATGAAGATGCAAACAGATCCGAAGCAACTTCTTCCACAATCTCCCCATCTTTACAGATCATTCCGTTGACCCAGGGCATAAATCTAAACTCCACAAAAAAGGAGAAGAAAATCACCCGACAAGCACAAGAAGAGTTGGATTGTATGGCCGCGTAGAATTACACTTGGCCGTGTTTAATTACTCTTGGCCGCGTCTAATTACTTGTGGCCGCGTTTTATTGAAGCGTGATTACTACGCACGATTCACTTGTATTTTACATGCTTCTTAGCCGCTTTTAATTACACTTGGCCGTCTATAATTACTCTTTACCGCGTTTTATTACATTTGGCCGCACATTATGGAAAACGTGATTACTATGCACGATTCTCTTGTATTTTAAATGCTTCTTGGCCGCGTCGAATTACACTTGGCCGCTATAAATTACTCTTGGACGCGTATATTTACTCTTGGCCGCTTTTTTTTGTAATCGTGTTCATAATTTACGCTTTCGTAGTAAAACTCCCAGGCACAAACTGGCCTTTTTTCAGTCGAAACACACCGTCTCTCTCTCGTCTCTCTCTCTCTCTCTCTCTCTCTCTCTCTCTCACATACACATACACACAGTAATCGTTCGAAGAATCAAGCACTCTCTTTGCAATGGGAACCACAGCAGTCAAGCAAAACCAGGTTTGGTCTCTCTTGAATTTTTTTGAGGCTGTTTGGCTACACCTGACTACAACGACCTAGAAATTAACCCGACTACAACGACCTAAACATGTGATTAGGAATGAGAGTCCATTGAGCATTGCAAAATAAAATTTCCCATTGGTAAGACATGTTGCTCTTTATGTAGAATTCACCGTATCGCTTTGTTTTCCTGGGTTTTTTTTTTTTTTCTTTTTTGCAATGTCAGGCTTTTGAAAATTTATACGGATTTTTTAAGATGTTAGACTTTTTAAGATTCTTTCAATTTTGTCTTCCTAAATAGTTTAACTTGAAGACTTGTGTATGCATTACCTAAGTTTGCAACCTCCATTGATTCACATGTGATTCACTGATATTGAAAAGTACTCAAACTTAACCAATAATGTGTTGGATGCAAGATTGTATTTGTGGCGCGGCACGCGTTGGTGGATAACGATGATTAACACTTTTGAAGAGTCTGTTACATGACTCGATATGGTTAACAAGCTTTACAGTTGGGCAAGCTGCCTTCTGGTATAATCACTTCCCTCCAACAATTACAAATTGAACAAAGGGTGTGTTTGGTGCCAACGATATGGAGGTGGCCAGCTTGAAACCGATTCTTGCATCCATTTATACAACTAAAAGTACCAACCTAAAAAATTGCATCAAAATACTGCCAATGTTTGGCCATGTCCCAGATTATTTGTTCCAGCATTGAAAGCAATATGGCTTCTACCACTTCTCTAGCAACAACATTCATACATGATTCTTGCTTTTCCTGACATGACCTCCACCCCAAACTCCATCAACTTTCAAATTCAAAGCAACGCGTGCAAGTTTGTAGATTCTGACAGCAACAATGTACCACTTCTGAAACTTTGGCACATTAATGAACCTCCACACAAAAAATTTAGAACATTGCTGAATAAACTTTTAGAGCTGCTTTTGTTCGTTAAGGTGGATCCTTGCTTTTTTAACTTGTGTCTTAAGTTTCATGAAACCCTGTGTGTGTCTCATGTTTTATTTCTGTTTTCCAGTTGTTTCCACAAACATCATTTTTGTTACTGTGTATCTTGTTTGATTCTCTGATCTTAGCATGGAGGAGGCTGACTTCTCAGTATCTTCATAATCTTCTACATGGCTCTCAATTAGTTTTCAGTTAATTATGTGGTGAAGTGCTCGTAAAAGCTTTAATAGTTGACTGCTTAGGCTGTGCTGCTTGCTCTAATTAATTTTTTCGATCCTTGCTTTGTAGAAGAAGTCGAGAGAGCTCAAGTGAATTGCTTCCCTAAAGTTGGAGAGATCAGGGCAGATGGATTAATGATATATTATGAGCGGGTGGGGAATGCAATGGTGATGACGTCAACCATGGCGTCAAGGAAGACCAAGAGCAGAAATTGTAGACGCTCTGGGAAGATCATGCATGAAGAGCATTCAATGCTCTTGGAAGTTTTCTTCAGTCCGTCGCTATAGGTCTAAGAGTGGAGACAGCAGAGTAGTGTGAGGGCTCCTCCTTTGGGAGGGAGCCGAGCTCCTCCAGTAAGGCTTTGGCGCTCTGGCAGCAGAGCATGCGTTGAGAGAGATACACTGAGAAGTTGAATGATTGGTACCCCCATGTAACATTTTTGTATTGCTCATATGGTGAAATATTCCTCTCCTCTCTTGGAAGTCTCTGTTCTTTTGGGGAACCACATAAATTCTTTGTGTTCTGTGTGATTGGGGTTGCATATGAGCTTTTGGTCAAATTTGGGGCACAACCCTTTTGATGTGTTAGGTCCAAAGGATCTAGGTTTTTTTTAATATCAAGGAACTAGATGCGCTCAATGGAGAAAACTAATTATGTAGCTGACCTAATTGATTGGGAATTAAGAATTGGTGTGGTTTGGTATAATTTAAATATACGATTCACAGATAGGATACGAGATTCAATACGGATAGAAAGATACGTAAATTTGTCAAATGTTTGAATTTACTACAAAAACTTAGGTTTCTTGAGAAAAGGTTGTAATCCTTGAATGTAAGATATCAATCTAATATGACTAAACCTTTTAATTTCAGTTGGGCACATAATAGCTTCATTTGAGATCAGCAGGAATGGTTGTCAATGAACGAATAAATGACACAACGAAGAGATGCGTCAGTCAAGAAAATCCAAAATGGATCGTGCAACATTGACTCCCAATATTTTCTTCTCAAAGTTGGCAAAATACTGCATTCTAATGTTATATAATCAATGCCTCAATTTCCATTTTGTAGAAGTTTAGCTATGCGAATTGAATCCGATATTCAGAGGGAAAACTTAATCGGATTTCGGACGCGAAAACATGAATGCTGGAATGCAATACCATTCCAATTGAAGTATATGTGCTTCACAGGTTTTATTTTTTGGTCTTTCAATGACGGCTAAACATAGACGTTGTCTTAGAAAAGTCATCACACCCTGTTGATCATATAGCTTACTCTCCAAAGCTGGCATTTTTGTAGATTTCCATAGCATGCTGGTCAAATTAGCTTTCTCTATTTATTTGATTTGATGCAGGATGAAATTTGAATTTGGCGTATCTTTTAGAATTAAATCAGTGGATAATATGATGTTTAATCTTGATTCTTATATTTTCTCAGCATCCAGCAGTTTAAAATGGGCAGGTACTTATTAACTAATTACATGGTCTGATTTCACGATTCCTATATACCTTGGTCCTTCTTTCGTTCATCTTTTTATTATAGGTTTTTGTTTCATAGGTTTTTACGCTGGTATTCAGCTTATACATGATGAACAGTGTTGGGTTTGAAGGTGACTCCCTGAATAGGAATATGTCTGGCGTCCTGTCGAAGCGGATTGTGGATTTACATTTCTTGAGTATAACCTTACTATGGTATATCGTCCGACAATTCTTTTGGTGCCATATGGTTGGTAAGCTATATTTGAGTTGATAGTATATGTAGTATCCTGACTGGTTTATACCATATAGAACATAGTTCACGAGGCTCATAACGAGAAGTAGAACAATGTATCCACGATTCGAGTTCATAGAGGTAGCTTGAAGATACAAACTTTGAATTGGTAAGAATCAAGACTCAAGACACTCTCTAACTAAAGACTCTGAGTGTTATTAATCATGGGGAATTTCTTATGGTAGTTGTTTACTAGTGACATTTTGTAGCTTTCATAGTTTCATGAATAAGGTTTGATTGAAGGTTAAATACTTTAAATCAACTCAGGATAGAAGATATAGGTATGGGAAAAACTGATTTTGTAATGAAGTCCCTTCAATCAAACTGATTTTATGGGAAAAACTTTTTTAATGATGTTATTGTTTCATTTTCTTCTTTTCTTATGGATATTTCGGAAAGGAAAGAATGAAAAATTGGAACGCTCGTTGCTTTCATATAGCGGAAAGTGTTTTTGAAATTTTGGAACATATTCTTTGTTTCATGAAAAGTGTGTAGTTTTCAAAAGGTTTTTCATAGACAGTTTTCAGAAACTGCTAGCCAAACATGTTTTCATTCCATAGTCAGGTTCTGACCTACTATTTAATTTTTTTTTCAGGTTGAAAAACTTTTCTCCCTGAAAAGCAACAGAACCAATGTGGAGGTTCGGGTGGTGAACCTGCATTTGTACATGTCCCTTAATGGCTCTGCGTGCAATATATTAGACCTAACCCACACGTCTGAGTTCAGAGCAGATGCCAATCCATCTTCGGCTGGATGAAAGAAACATGACGATTGTATGCACTGGTGCTTACTGGGTATCATGGATACTTGGAATGACTTGTTTATAGCTCATCTAAGCAACATCAAGGAGCGGAGCTGAGAGGTAACTGTTCCATTCTTACTACAAGGATTCATTTGTTGTTGGGAAAACTGTATATTTTACGCAGCCATTATGTTGTTTGAACCAATAATGGTTGCAGTAGGTTTTAGTTATGGCTGAGGTCGACTAATAAGTATTTTGTACCAAAATGGTGTAGCCGACCCAATTGATTTGGAATGAAGGTTTGGTTTGGTTTTGTTTTTTTAGATATACAAAGCATGTATAGGATACGAGATTCAATACAGATAGAAAGATACATAAATTTGTTGATGTTCCAGAAGGAACATGGCCCAATCTTTTAGTTGCCATGATATCCTCATCTTTAACACGGGACACTGGTAATACTATCGCTCGGTCATTATGTACAATCTATTGCTGAATTGAAACATTGGGTGCATTATCTTTTCCTCTATTAAGAAACTCGAGTTCTGCGGCATATGGATACATGGTAAGGAGTGCCCTTCTGGATAGTCAAAGTAGGGAAGTATAAATCTACCCCTTGTGTTATCTTGGATCCAATAGGAATTTCGGTGTACACCAAATTAAATGAGCTATAAAAAAGTCAATCCAAGTATCTGTAACTCCTGGTAAGCTGCAATGCATACAATCATGTTTCTCTCCACCAGCCGTAGATTGATGGGCATCTGCTCTGAATTCAAACACGTGGGTTATGTGCAATAAAATGAGCGCAAAAAAACACTATTACATGGGGACGGATATAGTAACATAGAATGTCATTCCTTGAGAAGAAAAGGGAAATTGTGGGGGAAAAACATGGAAGAAATGAAAAATTACTTTAGGAAACATAAACTTCCACCTTCCCAATTTAAATGTCCCTTACGGGAATTCGTGCATTTTCGAACTCCGAAAAAAAAATTATTTGTTCAAAAATAACAAAACAATATAGAAATTGCAATTTTAAGCGGCCAAGTGCAATTTTAAGCAGCCAAGAGCAGTTTGAAGCGGCCAACCGCAGTTTAAAGCGGCCAAGTGCAATTTCAAGCGGCCAAGAGCAGTTTTAAGCAGCCAAGTACAATTTTAAGCGGCCAAGAGTAGTTTGAAGCAGCCAAGTGCAATTTCAAGCGGCCAAGAGCAGTTTTAAGCAGCCAAGTACAATTTTAAGCGGCCAAGAGTAGTTTGAAGCGGCCAAGTGCAATTTCAAGCGGTCAAGAGCAGTTTTAAGCGGCCAAGTGCAATTTTAAGCGGCCATGAGCAGAATTCAGCGGCCAATTGCAATTTTAAGCGGCCGATAGTAATTTGCCGCGGCCAGGGAAGAAAAGATCACGAACCGGGATCACAATCGTGGTTGACAAACACGCTTTCCTCATAAAATTGGACTACGAGCAATTTTTAGCGGCTACGTGCATTTTAAGCGTCCAAGAGCAGTTTTTAACGCCAAGTGCAATTTTAAGCGGCCAAGACCAATTTTCAGTGGCCGAGTGCAATTGTAAGCGACCAAGGCTAATTTGCCGCAGCCTGGGAATAAAAGAAAATGGCTAGTGGATTAGAATGTGTGGTTGACAAACACGCTTTCGTCATAAACTAAGTAAAAAAGTGCATTCAGTTCAGCATCCACTGTCGTCCTACCATGGCACTGAGAGAGACTCAAAACACAACCCCTCTCTCTCTCTCTCTCTCTCTCTCTCTCTCTAAAACCACCTAGATTTCAACCCTGCGCAACACTCTAAACCGATCAAGGAGATCTACAAGGGCTGGAATTGAATTACGACTAACAAATTCGACGCTTTTGATATTGTTAAGCGGTGGTGGAAGGAAGCCCCGTCACTGTGGTTTCTTGCGGTTCGATCCTCTTCGGTTTCTCAAAAGCTTCAGAAACACTACTATCGGTACTCTCTCTCTCTCTCTCTCTCTCTCTCTCTCCCTACTTTTTAATAGTTACTTGATAACTTCGGTGAAGGCTGAGTTTTGTTTGTTTAGCGAGAGAATATAGCAGGAAATTGGGGAAAAAAATGCTTATTTTGAATGTGTTAGTGTGGTTTGAACATTACTTTGGTAGATTGGCCGATGGCGCAGTTCAACGAAATGGCTATGGCCGATGGTAATGTAGACACCCCATTCTGGACTGTCCAGACTAGCCCTTTTACTTCCGTTGTCGACCCAATGATGATAAACGGTCGAGAACAGTTCAGAGTCGATGGAAGAATGTGAGCTTTGGGTGTTGGACCCTCCTTTTTCATACCATTTCAAACCCCTTCAAGCCCTTCAAATCCAGAGCCAAATAAGCCTCAGCAAAACCGTACCTTGCTTGCGCCACCTCCTCCTTGGCGTGCGCCAGGTATTTGCCACGTGTCGGCCATCGACCGTTGACTGAGTTTGACCTGGCGCACGGCAGGTTGTAGGTGGCGTACGGAGGGTCAAGGCCGGTCAAATCACCGCTTTTTTGTCACGCGCCCGAGACTTTTGTGGCTCCCCAAGTACAGGGAACAGTGCCCCTGATGATTATATTCGTCTGGCCGTCCCCCTCTCTCTCCTACACACCCCATCAAGGCAAGTCCCATGCATTTAATGCATGGAGGCTCCCTCCTCTCCTCAACCAGCCAAACAGGCCTTAGCCTAACTGATCTCAGTCACCCTCCCCACCATAAATACCCCCCTTGCATTCATTTGCAAGGGGTTAGCCACATTCAAGAAGCCAAAGCTTTGCCTCTTCTCTCTCTTGTTCTCTCCTTTCCATTGAAAGAGTAAGAGTGAGAGGGGTATTTCACACAGCACCCCACTGTCCAGTCTCTACAGAGCCTCCATCTTCAACCCCCAAGGCTCAAACCACCCTTCCATCCCTTGCACCAAAGGTATACCACCTTTGTGTGACTTTCTGTTTTCAACCCCTGAGGGGAACCAGAAGGGTTCTGGCTAGTAACTGATACTAGTCCAGGCCCCTTTCTGGTAAAATAAATCAGTCGTGGGAGCTAATACATGGCGCACGCCAGCTCCTCTTAGCCGTACGCCACTCTTGGCTGTACGTGCACAGCTGGCGTGGGGATCATGTAGGGCTCATTTATTGCTCATTCTCTTTATGTCATCACCTTATAGCATGCTAAAAAAAAAAGTCTATTGCTTTCTGTATTTTAGAACTGTTCAAATATAGCTTTAAATACTTGTATTGAATATCAAGGAACTGGATGCGCTCAATGGAGAAAACTAATTATGTAGTTGACACAATTGATTGGGAATTAAGAGTTGGTGTGGTTTGGTATAATTTAAATATACGATGCACAGATAGGATACAAGATTCAATACGGATAGAAAGATACGTAAATTTGTCAAATGTTTGAATTTACTACAAAAACTTAGGTATTTTGAGAAAAGGTTGTAATCTTTGAATGTAAGATATCTTATCTAATATATCTAAACCTTTTAATTTCAGTTGGGGATGTAATAGCTTCATTTGAGATCAGCAGGAATGGTTGTCAATGAACAAAATAATGACACAACAAAGAGATGTGTCTGTCAAGAAAATCCAAAATGGATTGTGAAACATTGACTACCAATAATTTCTTCTCAAAGTTGGCAAAATACTGCATTCTAATGTTATATAATCAATGCCTCAATTTCCAATTTGTAGAAGTTTAGCTCTGCAAACTGAATCCGATATTCAGAGCGAAAACATAATCGGATTTTGGAAGCGAAAACATGAATGCTAGAATGCACTACCATTCCAATTGAAGTATATGTGCTTCACCGGTTTGGTTTTTTGGTCTTTCATTTACGGCTAAACATAGAACTTGTCTTAGAAAAGTCATCACACCCTGTTGATCATATAGCTTACTCTCCAAAGCTGGCATTTGTAGATTTCCATAGCATGCTGGTCGAATTAGCTTTCTCTATTTATTTAATTTGATGTAGGATGAAATTTGAATTTGGCGTATCTGTTAGAATTAAATCAGTGGATAATATGATGCTTAATCTTGATTCTTATATTTTCTCAGCAATCAGTAGTTTAAAATAGGCAGGTGCGTATTAACTAATTACATGGTCTGATTTCACAATTCCTATGTACCTTGGTCCTTTTTTTGTTCATATTTTTATCATAGGTTTTTGTTTCATAGGTTTTTACATTGGTATTGAGCTTGTACATGATGAACAGTGCTGGGTTTGAAGGTGACTCCTGAATAGGAATATGTTTGGCGTCGTGCCGGAGCGGACTGTGGATTTACATTTCTTGAGTATAACATTACTATGGTATATCGTCCGACAATTCTTTTTGTGCCATATGGTAGGTAAGCTATATTTGAGTTGATAATATATGTAATATCTTGACTTGTTTATACCTTATAGAACATAGTTCACGAGGCTCATAACGAGAAGACGAACAATGTATCCACAATTCGAGTTCCTAGAGGTAGCTTGAAGAAACAAACTTTGAATTGGTAAGAATCAAGACTCAAGACACTCTTTAACTAAAGACTCTGAGTGTTATTAATCATGGGGAATTTCTTATGGTAGTTGTTTACTGGTCACATTTTGTAGCTTTCATGGTTTCATGAATAAGGTTTGATTGAAGCTTAAATACTTTCCATCAACTCTGGATAGAGGATATTGGTTTGGGAAAAACTGATTTTGTAATGAAGTCCCTTCAATCAAACTGATTTTATGGGGAAAACTTTTATAATGATGTTATTGTTTCATTTTCTTCTTTTCGTATGGATATTTCGGAAAGGAAAGAATGAAAAATTGGAATGCTCGTCGCTCTCATATAGCGGAAAGTGTTTTTGAAATTTTGGAACATATTCTTTGTTTCATGAAAAGTGTGTAGTTTTCAAATGGTTTTTCATAGACAGTTTTCAGAAACTGCTAGCCAAACCTGTTTTCATTCCACAGTCAGGTTCTGACCTACTGTTTAATAAATTTTTTTTTCAGGTTGAAAAACTTTTCTCCTTGAAAAGCTATAGAAACAATGTGGAGGTTCGGATGGTGAACCTGCATTTGTACATGTCCCTTAGTGGCTCTGCGTGCAATATGTTAAACCTAACCCACACATCTGAGTTCAGAGCAGATGCCAATCCATCTTCGGCTGGTGGAAAGAAACATGACGATTGTATGCACTGGTGCTTACTGGGTATCATGGATACTTGGAATGACTTGTTTATAGCTCATGTAAGCAACATCGAGGAGAGGAGCTAAGCTAAGAGGTAACTGTTCCATTCTTACTGCAAGGATTCATTTGTTGTTGGGAAAACTGTATATTTTACGCAGCCATCGTGTTGTTTGAACCGATAATGGTTGCAGTAGGTTTTAGTTATGGCTGAGGTCAACTCATGAGTATTTTGTACCGAAATGGTGTAGCCGACCCAATTGATTTGGAATGAAGGTTTGGTTTGGTTTTGTTCTGTTTAGATATACAAAGCATGTATAGGATACGAGATTCAATACAGATAGAAAGATACATAAATTTGTTGATGTTCTAGAAGGAACATGGCCCAATCTTTTTGTTTCCATGTTATCCTCATCTTTAACACGGGACACTGGTAATACACTCTCTCGGTCATTATCTACAATCTATTTCTGAATTGAAACGTTGCTTGCATTATCTTTTCATCTATTAAGAAACTCGAGTTCTGCTGCATATGGATACATGATAAGGAGTGCCCTTCTGGATAGTCAAAGTAGGGAAGTATAAATCTACCCCTTGTGCTATCTCGGATCCAATAGGAGTTTCGGTGTACACCAAATTAAATGAGCTATAAAAAGGTCAATCCAAGTATCTGTAACTCCCGGTAAGCTCCAATGCATACAATCATGTTTCTCTCCACGAGCCATAGATGGATGGGCATCTGCTCTTAACTCAGACACGTGGGTTATGTGCAATAAAATGAGAGTAAAAAAAAACTATTACATGGGGACAGATGTAGTAACATAGAATGTCATTCCTTGAGAAGAATAGAGAAATTGTGGGGGAAAAACACGGAATAAATGAAAAATTACTTTAGGAAATAGATATTTCCACCTTCCCAATTTAAATGTCCAGTACGAGAATTCATGCATTTTCAAACTCCGAAAAAAAAATTTATTTGTTTACACCAAATTAAATGACTACTTTAATTTGGTGTCAAAAATAATAAACCAATATACGGAAATTGCAGTTTTAAGCGGCCAATTGCAATTTTAAACGGCCAACAGCAGTTTGAATCGGCTAAGTGCAATTTTAAGCGGCCAACAGCAGTTTGAAGCGGCCAAGTGCAATTTCAAGCGGCCAAGTGCAATTTTAAGCGGCCAAGAGTAGTTTGAAGCGGCCAAGTGCAATTTCAAGCGGCCAAAAGCAGTTTTAAGCGGCCAAGTGCAATTTTAAGCGGCCAAGTGCAATTTCAAGCGCCAAAATCAGTTTTAAGCGGCCAAGTGCAATGTTAAGCGGCCAAGTGCAATTTCAAGCGGCCAAGAGTAGTTTGAAGCGGCCAAGTGCAATTTCAAGCGGCCAAAAGCAGTTTTAAGCGGCCAAGTGCAATTTTAAGCGGCTATGAGCAGATTTCAGCGGCCAATTGCAATTTTAAGCGGCCAATAGTAATTTGCCGCGGCCAGGGAAGAAAAGATCACGAACCGGGATCACAATCGTGGTTGACAAACACGCTTTCCTCATAAAATTGAACTACGAGCAATTTCTCGCGGCCAAAAGCAATTTTTAGCGGCCACGTGCATTTTAAGCATCCAAGAGCAGTTTTTAACGCCAAGTGAAATTTTAAGCGGCCAAGACCAATTTTCAGCAGCCGAGTGCAAATGTAAGCGACCAAGGCTAATTTGTCGCGGCCTAGGAATAAAAGATCATGGCTAGTGGATTAGAATGCGTGGTTGACAAACACGCTTTCGTCATAAACTAAGTAAAAAAATACATTCAGCTCAGCATCCACTGTCGTCCTCCCATGGCACAGAGAGAGACTCAAAACACAACCACTCTCTCTCTTTCTCTCTCTCTAAAACCACCAAGACTTCAACCCCGCAGAATACTCCGAACCGATCAAGGAGATCTACAAGGGCTGGAATTGAATTGGGACTAACAAATTCGACGCTTTTGATATCGTTAAGCGGTGGTGGAAGGAAGCCCCGTCACTGTGGTCTCCTGCGGTTCGATCCTCTTCAGTTTCTCAAAAGCTTCAGAGACAATACTATCGATACTCTCTCTCTCTCTTCCTACCTACTTTTTGGCAGTTACTTGATAACTTCGGTGCTGAGCTTTGTTTGTTTAGCAAGAGAATATAGCAGGAAATTGGGGGGAAAAATGCTTATTTTGAATGTATTAGTGTGGTTTGAACATTACTTTGGTAGATAGGCCGATGGAGTAGTTAAGAACAGCAAAATGGCTACGGCCGATGGTAACAATTAAGAGAAGGGGCTAGGTTGAAATTGACTCCCGAGGCTTAAGTTTGAATGGGACACGAACCGGTAGTTAGGAAAAGCGATATGGTTACCTTAGTGGGTAACACTACCCTCTAAGGAGGGGAGGGCTAGAAGTTCAATTTTTGTTGGCAACTTGGCACCCAAGTGGGGAATGGAATGGTGATGACATCAACCATGGCGTCAAGGAAGACCAAGAGCAGAAATTGTAGACGTTCTGGAAGATCATGCATGAAGAGCATTGAATGCTCTTGGAAGTTTTCTTCAGTCCGTCGCTATAGGTCTAAGAGCGGAGAGAGCAAAGTAGTGTGAGGGATCCTCCTTTGGGAGGGAGCCGAGCTCCTCCAATAAGGCTTTGGCGCTCTGGCAGCAGAGCGTGCGTTGAGAGAGATACACTGAGAAGTTGAATGATTGGTACCCCCATGTAACATTTTTGTATTGCTCATATGGTGAAACACTCCTCTCCTCTCTTGGAAGTATCCATTCTTTGGGGAACCATGTAAATTCTTTGTGTTCTGTGTGATTGGGGTTGCGTATGAGCGTTTGGGCAAATCTAGGGCACAACCCTTTTGATGTGTTAGGTCCAAAGGATCTAGGTTTTTTTGAATATCAAGGAACTGGATGTGCTCAATGGAGAAAACTAATTATGTAGCTGACCCAATTGATTGGGAATTAAAGTTTGGTATGGTTTTGTATAATTTAAATATACAATGCACAGATAGGATACGAGATTCAATATGGATAGAAAGATACGTAAATTTGTCCCCTTTCTTGACTACTATTAATAATGCCAGTGGTGTATGTATCAATTGTGCACTTCATCATCTATTGTCTCTAGCAGGTGAAGCAAAAATCGTTCTTCTATCACCTTCCTGATTCGTTGCCCATAAAGCATGTTTTCAAGAAGAGAAAGGAACATGGTTTATTCACATGGAAGTGTGTACTTGGAGGGTTTCTGATAAGTTGTGTTTACCAGAATGTCCTACTGCAAAAATCAAGGATCAAACCTCTAAGATCCTTGTTTCCACTCTAACAACCGGATGTAGGGTATTTAGCTCCAAAGTACCTTCAATACAGGAAAGCATTCGGAGAAAACTGATGTTTTCAGCTAAGTTGTGATTCTCGAAGTGGTATGTGAAAAGAGGCCGATTGATAGAGAAAATTTTAGCCAAAAGATGGTGAATTTGGTTGATTCGGTTTGGGGGTTGTATTCCGAAGGGAAGGTGGTTGAGGCAGCGGATGAGAAGCTAAAGGGGGAGTTCGAGGTGGAGGGAAATGGAGAAGGTTTTGCTTCTGAGTTTGACTATGTGAACCTGGATAGCTTTGCAAGGCCATCTCTATGAGGAGGGTTTTGCAGAGTTTGAACAATGAAGCAGAGGTGGTTGTTGTGCCGAAATTGAAGCCGAGTCTCAGTTTCTCCTGTGGAGTGTCATTGAGTCTTGAAGATATTGTTTCAGACACCAGGACACATTTTTGAGATAGAAATGTGTGAAATAGAAATAGCGGTGCTCATGGGTTTTTTTTATTTATTAATGTAGAGCTTGATTCTTTTCATCCTTTTGTGTGTGTTTTTTCATTGGGAGAAATAGTGTTTGGTGTTGTTTTGTTCAGTTCAGCCACGTCCAAATCACAATAAGTTCAATGGCCTGTGTTTGGTGTTCCCTCTTTTTTCTGTTTGTTGAGAGTGGATTATGTACAGATGAGTAGTACTAGTTCTCTTATTGCATACTAATTTTAGTTTCATTCGAATGTTGACGATATCATTTTAGACAGGGAGGAAGAAAGTGAGACACTAAATCACTTGTTTGAGATCAAATTTGGGTAAAGTATAGGATGTCATGTTTCTGTTACTGTAGTGCAGATGCGGATTCTTTTAATTCTTTTGTTTTTTTTTGTCTTCGATTGGCAGAAATTGTGTTTCGTTGTTTAGTTAAGCTACATGGTAGATTATAAGTTGAAGTTCATTGGCTTGAGTTCAAAACAAATAAATTGGACTGTTTGGTCTTCAACTTACTGATCCATACTCCATTTGTGTCCTTCAGGTGTTATGGTGTAGCAGGAATCCTCCTGTGTATCAAGGATCTTCTTTTTCACTTTTCAGTGGATGAGACTTCGATGGAGGTTGGCGGCTTATTTAGTTTGCTACCAAATCATCAGAGTAGATGTCTTAAACAATTGTAGAAATTCTGTTCTTTGCATTAGCTACCATGGTGGAGGTCTTGGCTGGGATTATGGCTCTTCAATGGGCTAGGAGCGATTGGATTTACAATGCGGAGATACTGACAGATAACATAAAGTAGTTCATAGATTTAGCACACAAAGCAGCCATACAGTAGTTCTAGCAATTTTGTTACCATCTTTTAGAACCAAGACTCCTGTTGGACTGAAGCAAATTCAGAGAGGTTTGAGTGCACAAAAATTGGTGACACAACAGCCTCAAAGTATATCAAGAGTACTAACCTAGTGATGACCAAATTCATTCTCAATCATGTTGTGATTCAATCACGAAGATGCAAACAGATCCGAAGCAACTTCTTCCACAATCTCCCCATCTTTACAGATCATTCCGTTGATACAGGGCATAAATCTAAACTCCACAAAAAACAGAGAAGAAAATCACTCGACAAGCACAAGAAAAGTTGGATTGTATGGGCGGCAGCAACAAAATTGACAAGTAGAGAACCCCTCCCATCTCCATAGAAACGCCCTTTCAAGTTTTTTTTTTGAAGCTTTTCAAATGGTGGTACTGAGAGTAACCCAAATACCTTGACCAAATGCTCCTTTAATGCGCTCTCTCTCCCTATCGGAAACAAAAGTAGTGGTTTCCATGTTTGGCAATGCAGATATCACCTGCTTCAAGCAGTACATTTATATGACCCCGCAAATGTTTGACATGTAGCGGTGGATTCAATTTGTCTTTCGCTCTGATATCCCACGCAACCAAATTTGTGTTCTTACGACCGCCTTGCTGTGCACCACACTGTTTGTCAAAAATCTGTAGGAGCAAACTCACCAACGCTGCTGATTTCACTCACCTTTCCAAGAGGTGGCCAATTTCATACCATCCACCAACTTAAAATTTGATAGCATTATATTCTCTCTCTCTCTCTCTCTCTCTCTCTCTCTCTCTCTCTCTCTCTCTATGAATGCCCATGCTTCACTCATCTCACAAGCACTCAATTTATACAAAAATCAAACAAATTACAGTCAATCATCTCATTTCTTGTCGTCTGCTGAGTTAGACCCCCTTATTGCAATGACCCCTTAACTTGTTCCCCAACTCCATTACCCACATACCCCGCTCTCCGATCAAGCTTGTCTTCCAACAAAGTGTCTTGTGCACAAGACAACCAGATTTACAAATATTTGCCATAATATCTGCTCAACTGAGAGTGCGTTTCTGCTATATTTTTTTGCTTCAAGCTAATGACAATAGTAAAGTTATTTCCACTGCTGAATGGTACTTTAGCTTATGTATGTGACGAGAATGACCTACCTAAAAATCCGTGAAAACATGAGCTTCAGCCCATTTAGTTCAGTGGAAACACCCCCTGAATAGAACATTACCGGTGTTCTAGTAATTCCAAAATTCAGTCGATGCACGTCTTCTCTCCGGTTCCTCTTTTCTTTTATTCATGGCACTTGATTTTGTTTCTAGATGCACTCTCTCTTCGCAAAGTTCAGCAATCTCTTCATCTAGTTCAATGAGCGAAAAATGATTTCCGGCAAATCTTGCTCCTTTAGCTTCGTGTTGCTCCATTGAAACTCTTGTTGCTTCACCGACTCTTGAAAGACTTTCCAGCGCTGGTCCCTTTTGCTTATTAGCTTTGTTTTCGCCAAGGGATGACATGTCTAGTTTGATCTCCTCAAGTTTGAAAGGCAAAGCCGCAAAGACCACTATTCCACGAGTACGTGCATGTCCTAATGAACAATATAAAACTTATCCCATGTGATTCACAAAATCAAATGTTATGAGAAAGAAGAACATAAACTGGTATAAATGAAACCTACGAAAGTGCTAAATCTACTAAGCTATAATTTGCTTTCTTGAATTTTCTTAAATCTACTAAGCTACAGTATAACAAAATCAAATGGCGATTGCCTTGTGCATTGTCTGCATCAAAATATCCAGACACCTGGCACCCATACACACAAGGGAAAAAGAGAAGGCTTCACAGAGAGAGAGAGAGAGAGAGAGAGAGAGAGAGGATATTCATAGACACCATGACAGCCTCCTCTTGACACAATCAAATCTTTGTTATCAACTGAATTACAGCAGTACTTGAAGTCTGCACTTTGAGCCAACTAAACTGAATTATTGCCTGCTCTTGGCGACATGCCTTAACAATCCAAGAAATTTATGCGAACCATATGAATTCAAGGGTAGATCTTGGACGATCGTGTGGCTGGGTGGCTCCGAGGCTGGTGAGGCATTTGGCATTTCCCCTCAAGAGCACTAACTTCTTGAACAGAAGATCTTATTCTCTAATCTTCCTAAAAGCAAAGATTGGCATGGTGGGTGAATCTCTCTAACCAATTGCGATGCCCATGGCGGGTCCGACGCTAGGAAACCACAACCCTGAGGGCTCGTTTGGTTCACATTGCTTATCTACTTCCTGCTTAAAAATACGCAATAAGCTTTTTTGGCACCTGCTGGAGTTACTTATTGATTATCAACGCAAAAACCACTATAATAAGCCAAGTACTTTTGTTCTGCATTTCACAAAGATAAACAATTAGAGAGTAATAAGCAAGTAACCAAATCGGCCTCAAAGCAAAAACGAGGAACATTAGTTCATGATACAAGAGTATAACAAAAGCCCCTAGATATGCACAACAAGAAGATCAAATCAACAATTCTTATGGACCAAAGCTTTTTCCCAAAAGACACAGGACAACGACATAGCTCAAGACACAACTGCTTCCGCGGAACCTAAAATGAAGGCCTTCGAAATACTGATATAGAACTACTTTAACGGAGATAGAACACGCAAGAAAGTTTAGACGATTTCTGCAGCCCTCTAAAATATGGTCATTACACACTCAGTACATAAAATTAACAAAACCTAATAAGGAGATCTCAACATCCTCTACAAAGAAATGAAGGACAAGTTTATACAATCACAACAAATCAACCCCCAAAAGCCATTCTGCATCCACTTCACCACCCTCATTACCTAGATTGGGCCTCCTTTTGATCACGTTTTCCACAAGAAGGTCACACAGCATGCCATTTCCCCAATTTTACCATTTGCTTCCTTCATTTCCCAGAAAGTGCTTTCGAAGTGATGACCCAAACGTATGGTTCCTTCAACCATTTAACGTTGGACTTTGACAACTATAGATCATGAAGGCAATCGGGAATGACAAGCACTTTCTTTTGCACCAAGAAGTTGTCATGAGCTGAGTACGCAATATGCACCCACATCAATATCACCACCAGTGTTCTAAAACTCGGTATTCCTCGGCGAGTACTCGCTCCAAGGTGCCTGGCTGAGGGAACAAATCCCCTACTCAGTGGGCATTACTCGCCAACTAACGCCGAGTACTCGCTCCAAGCTGCCTGGCTGAGCGTGTACCGAGTAGCGAGTTTTAGAACACTGATGACCACACTTTGCAAAGTTCAACACTTGATGCAAGTTGTCCCAACTCTTTCCCCGAAAACCAAGAGGCCTCATTCAAACTGCAACTATCTGAGATACCATGACCTCTCAAAACTTTCTAATCTGTAATGCGAAAAAGACACAAAAATGATTCTACTACTTCCAAAACCATTTGAAAAGAACAATAATAAATCAACACTAGGAAGAAAAGAAATTAAGTGCTTAATATTTTTCCCCACAGAAGTTTGAAAACAACACATTGGAAACCAAGGTATAGGAGGAGGTTAAATACAAAGATATCCCTCAGAAGGCCTAGTATCCACCTGGCATGAAATCATGGTCCCTCTACCTCATGCAGTATAAACTACCAAAAGGGAGCACCAACTTGTCGCAAGTTTCATGCACAAATTCAGATTACTAAATAGTTCGTCACAGGGATATGGAAACCACAAGAACAAAGCAAAACTAGCAGCCATAAATAAAAAGGCAAAAAACATTATTGACCAAATGATCGGATCAAATATGAAGGCTCAAGCCTCAAACCAGTACAGTATGAATCTAGAAGGCTCAATCAAAAACAGTACCAAATAAGACCATTCCATTCTCAACTTCATGAAACTTGCAGTTGATATGGTGAACTCTGGTGATGGCCAGGTTGTTGATCCTTCAACTAAGCAGGTAATTGCAAGAGCATGTGATAAAGTGCACTTTCAGAACCCCAAAATAAACCAGACAGGTGCCGAAACATGCTTCTATAAACAGCGAGAAGCTTAAACTCCCCATCCCATTGCTAGTCGAGTGAAAACACATACTGAAACTTTTTCAAGCTATTCATCTGGTGAACTCAGGCTGTTGTATACTGGTGTTGCTTGTCTATGCCCTTGGCAGATGGTGTGAAAAGCCTTGCAGGGATCGCAATCAACTGTTAATATGCTCCAGCTACTGATGTTGATAATCAGCTCAGGTCGGATACAGACCACGGCCAATCTCAATACGCATTCTGCTTACAACAGTTCGACTCTGTTGTGCAGAACCTATCACTAGCGTTGCAAAGTTGAAAGAATAACCATAATCGGGATTCTCGAAAACTAGTAGAAAAAGCAGTGGGTGCTTACTTGAAGTGTCTTAAAAGCCTTAACAAACCGAGATATCTAGACCCATATTGGGTTGGACTAGCCAAAACCAGAATTTCTTGTGAGAATTCTATTGGAATCCTTTCACAGATTCGTTCTTAAGCCAATATCATGGTATATCTAAATGATAGCATTTGCAAGTTGGAATAAATACATGCACATCTTATACATGTTCCCAAATCAGCAAGGTAATCTTTTATCCATAATGGTTTGTTTGACTGGCATGAAGTGTAGGAAAACATGCACATACATAACTTGGGCAACTATAAATTAACTACAACATAAAAGAATCAAAAAGCATAGGAAAACTTTTGTAAGCTCCCTCTTTCATCCTTGAGTTTAGACCACATCACCTCTAGAGGCATCGCGGGTTCCATTACCAGTCCACCCAGTTGGTGAAGAACGTTTATAGTTGTCATCATCAGAATGAATAGATGCCTGCAAACCAAACTGAATTAGGCAATAGGCATTCAGTTCTAACAAAAATAAAAGAGAAAGGGAGAACTAAAATAAGAAGCAGAGATAGTCCTAAATCTTAATTAAGAAATTTTCTCGACAGCATGTGCCTTAGCTGTAGCTTTTCAATTGCTATCTGGATGAGACAGAAGTTCACAATGGATGCATCATTGTAAGCCACCATTAGTCTCACTCAAGGACTGATACATATGTTCCAAAACATTTTTGTCCGACGATACAACACTCAACTGGCAATCATCTCAACTCATAACAGTGTGTGAGACCATTCTAGGATGACTAAAGACCTTATGTGAACTGTCTGATTCTGGGATCAAGATAATCTTTTCAGGAGAGACGGGCAACCGCCCTAAGAAACATCTCTTCTCTATGCTTATTAGTCTCATTCTCTGAGTTCAGCTTCTGAACAACCCAATTTCCTAAAGTGGATTAAATGCAAGGGCTTTTAAGGTAAATAAAAACCGTATGCATTGGCCATAAATTACTAATCAATCAAATTCAGAACCAGCCCAAAATTTTAATCTTCAATTGTACAAGGCTCTGAGGTCATGTTTGGTTGCTGCTTTCACAAATGTTTTCCAGAGAGCTTCTAAATGCACACCATTTCAAACATTGCCTCAGTATAACAGGATCTGATGAAGTGTGCAGATAAATTGACAGAAACTGTAGAAGAGAAGGGTTTTCTCACCATGGCTGCAACATCAGTTACCTTGCCAAGCACATTTTCTCAACGTATGAACTTGAGAAAAATATCATCACAGCCTCTAACACTTGGTTATTCAGTGCTCATGGTTCCTGTATTTAGCAACAGCAACAGTAGCAGCAGCAGCAGAAGAACATAAAAAGATTAGGAAATGCAAACCAAACAGGTCATATACCAAATTCCACGCACAAACAAACCCATATACCTACCTACATACATACAAACACACACATATGAATATAAAGGGGGGTTGGTGTTTTTGAAGAAACTGCAATCATTTGCTTTGACAATCTGAGTAACGGATGACCAAGATCATCTAGTTAAAGAGAGGAGCCTCGTTCTCTCACTCGCATACAGTTCCAGATATTCTTTTGAGTGATTCTATTTGCACTTTTTAATCTCAGGACACACTGGGAGCTTTTAAATGCACATACTTATTTAAAGGACCATCACAGAACCAAAAGAGCATCTCCGAAACCCATACTCATTTCTTGATAACACAGGGCATCCAAGTCAGCTTTCACGCACCTCAACAGCTCAACTAATCCCAGGGATCATTTCCACTGTCCACTAGCACACACCAGGAGTGAATCAATTTAACGCAAATTGCAGATTCAGGAGTACCATACAATTACAAAATTATAGATTCAGGGGCACTCAAGTAGTGGCTTTGTAGGGTTCTTCCCAGAGCCAGCCCTGCTTCTGATAGAAATTACAGATCCAGGGGCTCAAGTAGTGGCTTTGTAGGGTTCTTCCCAGAGCCAGCCCTGCTTCTGATGAACGGTGAGATTAAATTTCACATGCATACATGTTTTTGGATGCATGTCTAGGACTAATGGGTTCTTTCAAACAAAGATAGATTGGAAATCAGATTTGTTTACTAGTCCATTTTGTTCTCACACCCTCAACTGCACAGATCTTGGGAGCAAGATTCATTGATAGGATATACTGCAGTGATAGGGAGAACAATAGAAACTACATTTTCCAACCCAAACTAGCTCTACCGTAATGGAACCCCTAAAGCAAACCAAAACAGAGATCAACCCAACTACCCAAGTTTCCTACAGGCTACAACATATTCACTATCAACACACACACACATAAATGCATATAATTTCTTTTATGTTGCCATTGTAACGTATAAACGTTGGAGGAAAGGGAAACCAAGGCTCAGATCAGTGCATAATCAGGCGAGAAAAGTGACTCCGCCATGTTTGCTACCACAGTTACCTGATGAGTGAGAGAATTCATCTCTGTGGTACTCTGGGTTGCCCTGCCACGAAACGGGTCAGACCTCAACGCCTGATTCAACCCCAGAAATATTATCATCACAGCCTCTATTGAGATGTGGTGTTGTGCTGATGGGGAAAATTGAGAGTGATAATGGAGAGAAAGAAGAAACAGAAACAAAACCAGAGGTGGGACCTCTCGCGTCCAAAATGCAAGCTTTAAATCAAGGTTATTAAAGTCGATAGGCGCTAGTCAGGCGATCGGCCACCTTTGAGCTTCGAGGCCTAGTAATCGGAGCATAGCAATTAGTAATTAGCAAATAGCAATTAGTCGGATCTAGTCGGATGGGCCCCGCCAGCGATTAATCACCGATCAATTCCGATTTTTAGAACAGTGCTTTTAATGATTACGAATCATCGTCGTTTTAAAGGACCTCGCATGTAATGCGAGCATAAAACAAGCATGCCAAAGATGCGAGCTTTCAATGATTGCGACAAAGGACCTCATGTGTCGAAGACGCGAGGCTCCAATGAAATCGGGTCCAGGTAGTTTTCAAAAACCTCGCATCTAGTTTGATATATCAGCCCTGCAGTTATAACTGATCGCTGAAATGGAAACCAAAAACACACCCCGCATACACAGAACTGAGAAGAGAAAAGTGAGGCTCAGATCTTTATTTTGATAAGAGAAGAGAAAAGGATGTTCCCACCATGGCTGCAAACAACAGTTGCCACACTGAGAATCTCTCTCCCACAGGCCATCAGGGTTGCCCTGCCATGATATTGGGTCCCAATTCCTCATCATAATATCATCACAGCCTCTTCTACATGAAAAATTATTCTGTGATCCTGGTTATCTCCCATATCTAAGGTTCAACTTACACCCAGGTGCTATAAACTCCTGTGTTGAGCCAGTTCATACAGGGTTTGCCCAGACTTCTATTGGGCCCAGCTAGTATAGACAGTGGGTGCAATCTCCCAAATGGGCTGGAAACCGAATTGTCGTTGTCCTCCTCCTCCTCCTCCTCATCATCATCACCACACACACACACACACACACACATGCGCGAAATACGCAAAGGGCTGTAGATTTAGCTCCAGGCTTAGTCCCATACTCAAATTGAATGATAGGTCTTGTTCGGTTATGGGTTTGAAAAATTTTTGGGTTTGGTTTTTGGATAATGAATGAGGAGAGAAAATAGGGTAATAATTAGAGATAGGGGTAATGAGTGAAAAGAAAGAGAGAGAAATGAGATTAATGATTGGATATATGGGTAATGAATGGAGAGAGAAATGAATGTAATGATTGAAAATATGGGTAATGAGTGAATTTGGGCAGAATTACTGCAGACATTCCTCCTCGTGCCGTCGATGGGTAGTTAGCATGATGGGATACTTGTTATGGAAGAGAGAAGCATGTCCTCAACGAAGCCCCTGGTGTAAAATCTCTCCCTACTCGAAAGTTAGAAGCACCAGGAACCCAATTTGCTGAACAACTTTTGTAATAGAGGACTCACTCTTGGGGTTAATAACATATCTTATTGCTGATGACCTCAGAATGAAATTAGCCACAGATAATTCAGAAGCTGTAAGTGCTTCTCTACTTGCAGCTCAATTAACTCATTATATGTTGAATGCAAACCACGAAACAAGGTGAAATTTTCTGAATGCGACTATGAATGTACTCTAAGACAGCCCTCTCAATGAAAAAACTTCGAATCTTACACTGAAACCTTGAGAAAAAAATTTCCATGAGGAAAGGCTGTAAAGAGTTAAAGAACTTCAAAACCTCATCTGGGCCCTTCTCAGAGAAAATAGAACTGGCAATGTCACTTACAATTGACAGCATTACATCCCTATTAAAATCAATGCTCAAAAGTTCACTCTTCCTAACCAAAAATCTATCACCAGAACAGTCGAAACAAAGTGGTAGAGCTGTTTGTAATAATTGCTCCGCAGTCCACGGAGGGCCTAATCACTTTGCCTTAAATAAGGCCGGATGCGGCAAGGAATTGCAGACAAATGCATGGGTTTTCACGATAAATATATTGCATGTGTATCAGCCTTGAACAACCCCAAATGCATGGGTTTTCACGATAAATATATTTCATGTGTGTCACTGTCAGCCATGGATTACTAATCGACCAAGGCTCAGAGGCCATGCTTGGTTGTTGGCTTGTTGCTTTCAAAAAAGTTTTCCAGAGCTGTTTGGGAGCTTTTAAATGCACACCATTTCGATCATCGCCTCATTATAAAAGGCTCCGAAGAAGTGTGAGGATAAATTGATGGAAAAGGTGAGGCTCAGATCTGTGTTTTGATTGTAGAAAAGAAGAGCTTTCCCACCATGGCTGCAACATCAGTTGCCCTGCCAAGAAATGGGTCAGATCTTTTCAACATATGAACTTGAGAAAAATATCATCACAGCCTCTTACACTGGGTTATTCAATGATCATGGTTCCTGTATGTAGCAACAGCAGCAGCAGAACAGGAAAGGATTAGGAAATGCGAACCAAACAGGTCATAAACCAAATTCCTCGCACAAACTCACACTCTCAGATACATACCTACGCCTACGTATGCAAAGGGTTGTTGATTTTTTTTTTTAGTAGCTGAAATCATTGGCTTCGACAATCTGAGCAAGGGTTGACCAAGACTGTCGAGTTACAGAGAGGGGCAACCACCCTTAGAAACATCCCTTCTCTCTGCTTATAGCCTCATCTCAATCAAGAATTCGCCAGCAATCAGCATTTTCTCGCATAAACCAAATTCCAAACAGGTCATAAACCAAATTCCACGCTAACTCATTGTATGTCAAATGCAAGCTACGAAACAAGGGTGAAATTTTCTCAATGCGTCTATGAATGCCCTCTAAGACTGCTCTCTCAATGAAAAAATCTTCTAATCTACACTGAAACCTTGAGAAAATAAATTTTCCATGAGGAAAGGCTGTAAAGCGTTAAAGAACTTCAAAACCTCATCTGGGCACTTCTCAGAGAAAATAGAACTGGCAATGTCACTTACAATTGACAGCATTACGTCCCCATTAAAATCAATGGTCAAAAGTTCACTCTTCCTAACCAAAAATCTATCACCAGAACAGTCGAAACAAAGTGGTAGAGCTGTCTATAATAATTGCACTGCAGTCCACTGATGGTCTGATCTCTTTGCCTTAAATAAGGCCGGATGCAGCAAGGAATTGCAGACAAACATTGAACACTGCTGGGCAGCTGGTCTTGTCAGGAAATAATTCTTAAACATAATCTTCAGTGATAACAATGCATCAGCAGACAAAGAAAATGGAAAAAGATACAGAAGCAGGGTTTGGTTTGGTCAAAAACAAATCCTACAAACATACGCACCCAGATATATACATACACACATACGTACACACAAGGCTGTTGATTTTGTAGATGTAACTGAAATCATAGGCTTTGATGATCTGATTTTGGGAACAAGATGATTTTTTCAAGAGAGAGGGGCAACCACCCTAAGAAATATCCCGTCTCTCTCTTTAGCAGCCTCATTCCATGTTTTCAGTTTCTGAAGAACCCCAAATGCATGGGTTTTCACGATAAATATATTTCATGTGTGTCAGCCCTGGATTACCAATCGATCAGAATCAGAAACAACCCAAAATCTTAATCTTAATCAACCAAGGCTCAGAGGCCATGCTTGGTTGCTTTCAAAAAAGTTTTCCAGAGCTGTTTCAGAGCTTCTAAATGCACACCATTTCGATCATCGCCTCATTATACCAGGCTCCAGAGAAGTGTGAGGATAACTTGATGGAAAAGGTGAGGCTCAGATCTGTGTTTCGATTGTAGAAGAAAGGGTTTTCCCACCATGGCTGCAACATCAGTTGCCCTGCCAAGAAATGGGTCACATCTTCTCGACATATGAACTTGAGAAAAATATCATCACAGCCTCTTACACTGGGTTATTTAGCGATCATGGTTCCTTTATGTAGCAACAACAGCAGCAGCAACAGCAGAACACGAAAGGATAAGGAAATGCGAACCAAACAGGTCATAAACCAAATTCCTCGCACAAACTCACTCTCAGATACATACATACGCCTACATATGCAAAAGGTTGTTGATTTTTTTAAAGCAACTAAAATCATTGGCTTCGACGATCTGAGCAAGGGTTGACCAAGGCTGTCGAGTTACAGAGAGGGGCAACCATCCTTAGAAACATCCCTTCTCTCTGCTTATTTGCCTCATTCTCTTGAGTTACTTACTTCCTTTCCAGATAGCAAACAGGGAGAAATTTTTCGGTGCCGGGGGGTATATCCCCAGTGGTGCCTGCTCGGCACATCCAGGCCGTCCATTGCACTTTTGGACCGCCCAGATTGAAACTCTCTCGCTCCTCTCACCCCAACACTTTCTCTCTCCAAATCCAAGCTGTCCAAAACCGCAATGAACGGCCCGGATGTGCCAAGCAGGCACCACGTGATAGCCACCCGGCACTAAAAAATTTCTCGCAAATAGGTTAAACACGTACTCAATCAACAATTCTCCAGCAATATCCTTCAGGCTGACTTTTTTCAACACATTCTTCACCAAATGTGCAGCATTTTCTCGACATAAACCAAATTCCACGCACAAACACACACCTTCAGATACATACGCGGCATACGCCTACAAATGCAAAGCGTACTTCTATTTGCACACAACTTTCTTTAGAGCATCTCCAAAACCCATACTCATTTATTGATAACTCAGGGTCTCCGGGCCAACTCCCACGCATAGGGCTACAAATGAACCAAGCTGCTCGCGAGCAGATTGCAGCTCGGCTTGTTACGGCTAGAGCTCAATACTCAAAAGCTAAGGTCGTTTAAAGAGGCTCATTTAGGAAATTAACTAGGCTCGGCTTTTTTGCTCGAGCTCGAGTTTTCAACTCGACTAGTCTAGTAAACGAGCCAAGTTCAAGCACTATAAACGTTGGCTCGGCTTGTTTGCAGCCCTAAAAGGCCACGCTCATCGACTAACGGGGGCTGGTTAATTATCGGTATGATCTCGACCCAAAAAGGGGGATTAGTTCGAGAAAACCAAAGCGAACACACTCAGTCCCAAGTTTCCTACCACATATCATCCACCACCACCACCACCACCATCATCTCTCTCTCTCTCTCTCTCTCTCTCTCTCTCTCTCTCTCTCTCTCTCTCTCTCTCTCTCTCTCTCTCTCACACACACACACACACAAACATATATCTATTATAAGTACATACTTTATCTATTACCGTTTCAATGTACAGGAAGGCTCAGATCCTTGAATAATCAGGCGACGAAGTGACTCCGCCATGACTGCAACCACAGTTACCTGACGAGAGAGAGAGAGAGAATTCGCTTCCGTGGTCCTCTGGGTTGCCCCGCCACGTAACGGGTCGGACCTCAACGCCTGATATGAACCCAGAAAAATTTATCATCACAGCCTCTTTCAATGCATGCAACTTTTGATTATTCCATTGTGGATACTCTGTAACCTATATAGATAGATAGATGAAAAGAAAGAAAGAAAGCAGTTTCACTGGTAACAGGCAGAGTCCAGATCAAGATCAGAAATCTGAACCAGACGCACACACCCAAAGGGCTGTTGTGGATTTTTTTTTAGAAGAAATCATCGGCTTGATTCAGAGAGAGAGATGGGCAACCACCCTCAGAAACTTCCTCATCTCTCTCTCCATCTGAAGTTTCAAGCCTCTTTCGATTCTGGGTCACAAGCCCTAGCGTCCCCAAGGCCTTTCAATTGTAGGGTCTTGGTTGTAGTTGTATGTAGTAAAATTCGCAGTTGTATTTAGTATCTCCCAGCGAGTTTTGTCCCCCTTTTCTTTTCAATCGATTTCTGGTCCTCGTAAACCATCTTTTTCGCATGTTGGGGAGAGTACCAGTAGAGCAGGATAGCAAACGAAAAAATTTGAGCCCACACGCGAAAGCGTTCGAGTTCGGCTCATTTATTGAAAGAATCGGTTTCTCTCTAGTTATGCTCTCTCACATTCTCGTTCATTTTGCATTTTTGTAGGCCAACAATAATGATTTAAATCGTTCATGCTGTAGACCTTGTCGAAAACTTTAACCACACAATGAATTATGTTGATTGAATACCGTTTGATACTTGATTGGTGCACATTGATATTGAAAAAACATACTCAAATGGGTTCAAATCCAATGTGAATGATATATATTGTTCTATATAAAGATGTGTCGATTAAGCAGGGACGGATCCAAAAATGTACCCTAGTGGGGGCACCTGTTAATTATAATGACCAAAGTTTATTTTTTTAGTCAACCATAGTAAAATCATTCAAAATTAAAGCATGCATTACTAATTACAAAAGTAGAATAACATTAACAAATTTTAGAATGATCGAGCTAGTTTTGTTAATGTCTTTATTTTAAAATATTTCTCCAAGACGGTTAAAAATAAAAAGAATCAATAAAGAATAGCTCTAAATAAAAAAAATAGCTCGTAAAGTAACAAGTATAAATGCATTATATGATGAAATTCAGGCATAAAACTAATTCTATATGTATATTTTAGGGATATATATACAAGTGTGTATGTTTATAAATTAGCACACTTTCATAATTAGCTAATTTATACATGAATATTTTTTAAAAATATTTTTATTGCGAGTGGGGGCACGCGTTCGAGCGGAGGCACGTGCCCCATGTACATCCGTCCATGCAATTAAGTATACATACGTTCGTTATCCGATCAGCACGATTTTTGGTGTGCTTGAAGTTTTCGACGAGATCTACAGCATGAATGGTTCCAATAATTCTGGGCCCACAAAAATACAAATTGGACGGTAACTGGAGAGCAAAACTGGAGAGGAGCCGTTTCCTTGAGTAAATGGGTTCAAAATCAAGCTCGAGTTTAAGAGGGTGATCGGACAAATAAGCCAAAGTGGCTTATTTTTTGTCCTTATTCAAATTTTTTTTCGTATCACTTGGCTTATTATCAATTTTTTGGGGATTATTGCATCCTCGCGACGAGAGAAATATAAAAAGTAAAATTTTTTGACCGAAATCCATTTTTTTAATAAAGACGAAAAAATTTCAATAAGCCAATTTTTTCATTTCAAAAAAATTTGGATTTCACGACAAATCGAGTCTGGTTTATTCGTTCGCAGCCTTGGGTAGGAGGGCGGAGTTAACTAGGTTGATAAAACCAATCAAGCTTTTCAAAATCAAACCAGTATTTTCTCTGTTAGAAAACAAGTTTATTTAAAGCTAGTTAAGCTTTGAAATTAAGATTGAACAAGTTGTCACTTGGCTCGTGTAACTTGTGATATTCAAAACATTCAAATCATACCCGATTGGGTCATAATCAGCCGGAGTAAAACTCGATTGAAGTCTGCTCGCCTAATAAACACCAAGTCTAAATATATTTTCAGAACTCATTAAATTTTTAAACAAAGCTTGAAATGACCTGCTCCTGCCTCATACTCCCTCCGTTCCAACTTCCAATTTGTTTGTCAAATCACCATGGCTCGTACTTATCACACAAGAATATCACTACAATTAACACATCATTTTAGGACCATTTTCCCCAACAAATGACAATTAAACTACAGCCCAAGATTCCAGCAAGAAAATATGAACTCTATCAAACAAAAAAATTTCATGCCGTTTTGTATAGATTCTCAACAACACATACAGTTTCCATCAGCTCAAACATGACTCAGATTCTTCATTTGGGCAACAAGTCATCACAATCCCAGTGTCTCGTAATTTATCCAAAACCTATTTAGTCACGAAAGAAATGAAATTACCATTTGAGTTTTCTAATCACCTCGATCGAGCATGTCTACTAAAGTCATCCTTCTGGGGAACCTCGGCGGCAACCTCAAATACATGGCATCTTCAATCTCAATAGGCAAGTGTGTTGCGACTATGACGATCCCGCCCTTCTTCCGGTGCTCTGCGATAATGTACTCCAACAACTTCACCCCATCCCCATCCAACGCCACCGAAGGCTCATCCAGCAGCCAAATTGGCCTATCTATGGCCAACAGCCTCGCGAGCTGCACTCTCTTTCTTTGACCCATTGATAGCATTCTTGCTTTGTCTTTGGCCAACCTTCCAAGTCCCATTAGCTCTAAAGCAGGGAGAGATCCCCCTTGCTTTCCTTCAAGCACTTCAAACCACTGAACGTTGTCAAGGACTGTGAATTTGTCTTTGATGGCATCTTTTAATGAGAGCCAGTTGAGTTGAAGCTTGTATTGGTGAAAAATCCCTGCTTGGGTTATGTCGTGACCGTTCCAGAGGATTTCTCCAGCTGACGGCTTGGAGAATCCTGCTAACATGCGCAAGAAAGTGCTTTTGCCTGAGCCGTTGGTGCCCATTAGCACTAATGCACCGCCGTCGTGAAGGGAGACATTTACGTGGCGTAAGATTTGTTGGGCGTTTCTCATGCATGAGACGTTGTTGAGGAGGAGACGGGGGAGTGGTGGTCTACGAAGAGACATTTTGGTTTGTAAATTATGGATTGAGCTAAGAGCCAGAGCCCAGTCAGATTTGTTTCAAAGGCTGCAGGATTGAGCTAGCAATTGACACCAAGAAAATCAGAATTAGTATCCCATTCCAGGGTAAATTCAAATGAAATGAAATTAGCGCAATCATAGACAAACATTGGGTGTAAGCAGAAAAATATCCATTTTGCAAAATTCAATGCCCAAGTAAGCAACACTAGTTAGATTAGCCAAGTGGCCCCCAACGTTTGAAGATTTTCCTGGAGTCCACTCTTACACATGAAAACCATAGAGTTGAGGGGTACGGATTGCCTACTCCTAGCTGAAATTCACTATATTGCCATACAACAATGACACAAAGTGTGAAGAAAATACAAAATTGATGTTCGAAGGAAACTTGATCCGTAGAATACAGACAACCTTAAATGGTTTTTGTAAAAGCTAGATTAGAAAGGCTAGGCATTCAGGGAATCAGGCTCAAACCAGGTACTAGAAGATAATTGCGTTGTTGTCAACATGAGAAACAAGATTAAGTTTCGGCATAGGCCATGACAGAAGCAATTAGCGATCACCAACCAGTTCAACAATAAACATACCAATTGGTTGCAGCATACATAATCCATCACTGATGAAATCTAATCATACAAAGAGACAAAAACACAAAGAAAGAGAAAAACAATGCATGTGGCTTTAAAATACTACACATAATACACCCCCAAAACACATGCACATCTGCCATTACTACCGGTTCTCGCATAGAAGTCTAGAGACCACCATCAGTTCACACGAAAGGACACAAATTACCAAGGCAATGGTCATATCCTTATTTGCAAGATAAATGAAGACTCAAAACAAAGCATAAACCAGATTCTAAGTAAGTCAGATGAAATTGAAATTACTTTCTCATTCTTACCGATCCTCAACAGTTAGTTGGTTATTAATCCCAAATTCATTAAAGCTCAACTTCTGAATTACTTCATCAGCTACCAATCATCGAAAACAGCAAAACACAAAAAAACATAAATACTAAATGAATCTTAAAAGGATTTGCGACAGAGAATTAGAAATGAAAAAATTTCATGGAGTGGTAGGGTAACATGGCTAGAGGATAAGATAAGAGAAAATAGACTAACAGGGTTGGAACATGTCTATCGTATATCAGCCGCTAGAGGAATGATATGATTACGGTAGAGTGCAACACTAAGGGAGGGGTAGACGGTGGACCAAAATTGATTGTAGAGGCGACAAGCTCAAAATGATCAATGTTTTTTTAATATCACATAACACAATACCCTCAACAGAGTCCAATGGAGAAAACAAAATTCATGCATCCAACCCAAATTGATTGAGACTCAAGGCTTCGTTTGGTTTGGTAATCCACAAAGGATGGCCGACTACGTCAGACAAATCATGGTGCCTAGGGTGACTAAGATCACCGCCAGCGCTGATAGGACAATCCACACACACTTGCTTATTGTGGTGTCTTGTCGGCCCAATAGTAGGTTGGATATCCAGCTTAATACTAGGAAGGATGAGAAAAAAGATGGGATAATAGATGGGAACGGAGGGTAAATGTCTGGCTTGGAAATTGGCCCACTGTAATTTCAGCATATATTAGATCTTTGTCAAAAGCTCTACAAACTTCTCGTTCCATTGCATAGGCCATCAGATGGATCTATGTTTCTCATTAACATAATTTGACTATTTTCTTTAAGTACCAATTTATGCCCATTTGGCATAAGAGTATTCAATGCTTATGGAAATGTTTTCCGGCGGACTGTTTGAAAAGGGGCCTGAACAAATTCACAGCACAATGATAGGTCGAAATAAGACTTTGGGAAAATGTTATTGGAGGCAATACAAGAATAATGGGTTTCATTTGTCCTATATTTCAAACACACACACTACTAAAGGAACTCGGCCTATAAAAGGCCAACAAATCCTATCTTTTATACACACACGCAAATAATAAAGCGCTTTTATGTTTGGACGTCTTTTGGGATTGGAAAGTAAGGGGGGAAATCTGCATGCATAATTAATGTAAATATGTTTGCTAATGCTGAATGCTAAGGAAACTTATTGCACTTTCCAAACTTGAACTTTCCAAAAAGTCCTTTAATTACCATCAAGTTGCCAAACTACAAGAAAGATGACATAAAAGTGATGCATGCATTGAATAGAAGCATTTGGAGTCTAATTTGGCTCTAATTCTAATTCTTGATGGTCGCTTGTTTGTGAGTACTAAAATGCATTGAAACAATGCTGCTAGAGATCAGCTGTAACTCCAAGGAATTGAGCAAACAATGACTTCTATGCTTTTTTTCAAGAGTATTGCATGGATTTTTTGTGATGCGGGACCATGAAACAGGTGATTCTTTGTGGCCATAGAAATCTACTTGGTTTTTAAAAGGCCCTCAAATCCTATAGTTCAAGCACGCATATATATATATATACACACACACACACACAGAGAGTCCGGATCCAATGAGGGATCCCTTACAGCCTTATGCTGCGGGACTCCCTTTTCCCGATTGAATTGCGACGATCCGGGCCGCTCAAAGTGTACAGAACGTGATTTTAAGGGTACCCGCGAGAAATCAGCAAAAAAAATGATCGGGAAGGGCTTGATCCGAGCAGTTTTTTACTGAACCGTTCAATAAAAAACTGTTCGGATCAAGCCCTTCCTGATCATTTTTTTTGCTGATTTCTCGCGGGTACCCTTAAAATCACGTTCTGATCACTTTGAGCGGCTCGAATCGTCACAATTCGATCGGAAAAGGGGAGTCCCGCACGGTAGCACCGTGCGAGATCCCTCATTTTTTTTGCTGATTTCTCGCGGGTACCCTTAAAAACTGTATATATATAAATATATATATATATATGTATATATGCATATATATATATGTATACGTATATATATGGGTCCTAAAGGGCAGGAAGTTTTAAAATCCAACACCAACTGAAGTTGCATAATTGTATTGTACATTTGATGTGCATTATGCTGACATCCATTTGGAAGCACAGGAATACAACTATAATAACCCTTTTGTTAGCCTAACATATCAAAGGACTGGTCAAAACATAACCAACCACAAAATAGAGTCTGCAGTAAATTCAGAGTTCGGAAGACCAAATTCACACGGGTAAACTACCCCAAACCATTCTCACGGCCATAGTCATACCAGAAAATTATTTCTTTCCGGCGGCTGGATCTCAGGCGGTATGGAGGTATAGTGGGGGTTCAAATTGCCAGAAACTTTGGCTATGCAACCATTTGTGACCATATAGACATACCAAACACGGACGAGAATTGGAGAATGGTCGCAGTTCCCATAGGAAGCAAATTTTTTTTTTTGTTGCTGATAAGTACGTAGAAAGCAACTTGGGCGCACGACTGTGTGGAACTGATCTCGTACCTAAAGCTGAATTCACAAATGTAAATACAACAACTCCCCTTTTTTGGTTCTAAGGAGGGCAGCAAGTTTTTTAATCCAACACCAGTTGAAGTTGTGTAATTCTGTCGAACAGTTGGTGTGCGTTATGCAATGATACGTTAGGAAGCACAGTTAAATGCAGATGTGTGTGTATGTAGATGGAGGTAGGGGGCAGACAATTATTTAAGTTGCACTTACTGGGTATTTCTTTCCGCCGGCCTAATCTCAGGCGCTGGTTAATGCTTTCCGGTGGCCGAAACTCCGGCGGTCTAGGGAAGTACTGTGGAATTTTGGTGGTTGGAGATGGGGGTAGGTGTGGGCGGGCTGGGGTCAGGGTGGGTTTGGAGCGGTGGGGAGTTGTGATGGTATAGTTGGGTGGGCCGTTCGGAGTTGAGTTTTTGGCCGAACTGGCCAAAATTTGTAAACAAATTGGGAGAATGTCCATCTTTCAAAACGTTTTGTAAAAATATGCCATCACTCCTTTTCAAAAGGAGTTATATGCCATCGCTCCCTTTGAAAATGAGTTATAGGGTTTAGGCAGACTCCTACGTGGCAAAGAGTCCAGGTCGGATCCAAGTCAGAATTATAACGCCTCTTCAAAATGCGTGTTTTTGTATTATAGCTCCTTTTCAAAAGGATCTATAGGTTGAAAACCCAGATACAATCAATCCCTCCCCTTTTCTCCTCCTATTTTCTCCTCCTATCTGAGATTATCTCCGAACCTCCGCAATCTCTTCCGGCCTCCCTCCATCGTGCTCTCCACCCTCTCTCATTTGCCGTGAGTTCATTTGTTAGGTTTTTGTCAAATTGAAAAAAACCAGGTTGACAAGTTCTGTGTTCTCTTTTATGTGATCAAGCCCATCGCCGTCACGATGGATTCTGATGCTTAGGGCATTAAAACCTCGTGCTCAAACTCAGCTGTGCGCTTGATAACCAAAAGTCAATAATCAAAAATTGCCACATCTTCTTTTGATTATCCATTTAAAGGGTTGCTAAGGTTAGCAATATAGAAGTCCACAATAGTACAATCAAAATTGAATAACTAAAACTTGCCACATCACATTTTCAAATTATAAAATCTAAAAATTGTGCCATAAAAAATAATTTTTTAAAAATAGCTTTCAAAAACTAATAAAAACAGGCTTTTGGAAAAAGAGAAAAGAATTTTTTGAAAACTTTGATTTAAAAAAATAAAAACAGGTTTCGGGAAAAAGTTTAAAAAAAAATTTTTTTGAAAAAAAAATAAAAAGAATAGTTTTTGAAAAAGAGGTTTTAATAAAAAAAAAACTGTTTTGAGAAAAACTGTTTTTATAAAAAACTGTTTTGGGATATAAAAACAGTTTTTGCAAAAAAAAAAAAAAACAGTTTTGAAAACAAAACAATTTTGCAAAAAAAAAAAAAAAAGTTTTTAAAAGTATTTTTCTTAGAAACATGTTGAAAATGGAAGAGAGAGAATGTTTTTGTGTAATGATAGTATACTTGAGTAAGGAAATGTAGGAACAACTTAGTTTGGTTATTGGCAAAATGTTATTAATTTTAATTATTCAAGGGCCAAAATTTGATGAGTTGCTAAGAGGTTGTTAAGTTTGGTTATTCTAATGTGAGCTCTTTTTGAGTAACTGTTGACAACTTTAACAACATTTTGATTTTGATTATACCACTGTGGATGCTCTTAGATGGTACTCTAAATGGTGGCAGCCACATGGGTGTAAAATATTATAGCCGGATTATAGCTCTAAATGATAACTCCTTTTGGAAAGGAGCTATAATACAAAAACACGCCTTTTGAAAAGGCGCGCTATAATCGGGTTCAGCTTCTAAATGATAGCTCCTTTTGAAAAGGAGCTATCAACGTAGCGGCTAAATGATAACTCCTTTTGAAAAGGAGCTATAATACAAAAACACGCCTTTTGAAGAGGCGTTATAATTCTGACTTGGATCCGACCTGGGCTCTTTGCCACGTAGGAGTCTGCCTAAACCCTATAACTCCTTTTCAAAAGGAGCGATGACATATAACTCCTTTTGAAAAGGAGTGATGGCATATTTTTACAAAACGTTTTGAAAGATGGACATTCTTCCAATTTGTTTACAAATTTTGGCCAGTTCGGCCAAAAACTCGTTCGGAGTTGGGTGCGTTGTTTGGAAGAACGGGGAGGGAGGAGTCGTGTCTGTTCGGAGGAAGAAGAGTTTGGACTCTTTGGAGGGGGTGCGTTTGTTTTGGGAGGAGAAAAGTTAGGAGGAGTAATTTGGGAAAGTGCAAAGTCGACAAACAGTCGACTCTTTTACGAAGAGGTATGGATAGATGTAGATAGATGAGAAACTTTTAGCTCCGTGGTATCCCCTTCGGTCCGTTTCTCATTTTTTAGCTATTTTTCGATCGCATATGGATGATTGATTTCGTTCATTTTGTAGAGTTCGGCGAGAACCCTAATCATGCCAAAAATTGTGTTCATTGAACTTTATTTGATACATAATCGACACATGTGAAAATTAAAGAAAACCAAAACTAAGTCCAAAAATACACTGAATCGAAACCCAGTTTTGGTTTTTTTGCAATTTTCACGTGTGCCGATTATATATCACATAAATTCCGATAAACACAATTTTTCGCATGGTTATGGTTCTTGCCGAACTCTACAAAATGAACGAAATCAATCATTCAAATGTGATCGAAAAATGACCGAAAAATGAGAAACAGATTGGAAGGGATACCAGGGCTTGGTATTCCCGGTATACTTAAAAGTTTCTCTAGATAAATAGATAGATTTTCTCCAATTTATTTAGTATTGTAGTAAGAATTGTACAATTTGTGATATGATAGACTAATAGCCTACCTTGTGTGCAAACAATAAAATACTTTCTCATAGGCCTCATCTGGTTCACGAATTCGGTGCTTGGCTTCGGACTAAGACCTCGTTCAGCTAAATAAGATAATTGTCTTTTTTCTTTGTTTTTATTCAAATTTCTTTTCTTATTTGTTAATTTTTCATCAAATTTTTGGAGATTATTGCATCATCATGACAAAAGGAATTTAAAAAGTAAAAAATTAAGATCAAAACCTAATTTTTTTTAATAAAGACAAAAATAAGACAATAAACTAATTTTTTTCGTCTTTATTCAAAAAAATTAGATTTCGATAATAATTTTTTACTTTAGAAATTTCTCTTGTCATGACGATGCAATAATCTCCAAAAAATTGACAAAAATCTAATAAATACAAAAAATTTTGAATAAAGACCAAAAAAATGCGAATTGACTTATTTAGCCGAATGGGGCTTAACTGCGCCTAAACTTACATTATTTCCTGTGTGTACATAATAAATGCTAAAGCAGAAGTAGTTATAAGATTGTACGTAGTAGAGACTTCTGTAGTAATAGAAGTCATAGGAGTAACAGTAAAATCTAATAAGTGTGGCATGTAAATGATGTAAGCAATGATGCTGAGCAGTCCCTCCTTGCGCCTATAAAAGGAGGGCGTCTCCCTCTGTAAACACTAAGTCAGTTGAAGCAATATATCCAGTATGTTATATACTCTTGTGTTCTATCTATTGCTCTCTTACGATCCTAATATAGTCTGAGGAGGAGGTGGAATTAGGAGTTAGATTTCAACTTTCTTATTTTGGCGAGATTTCAGACCTTTCCCTCCAAGGTTTTGATGGAAATCAAGTACTTTCAGACAAACATAACTCATGGTTCTATTGGGAAAAAATTTAACATTAAAATTGAAGGTAAAAATTCACTCCTATTTTGAGGATGCAAGCTAAAAATTAATAAGAAAGAGATCAAAAGCTCAGGGATTCTCAGAAAAGATTAACTACATAATTGCTAGTAAATGAGTTATCCTACGTCAATAAATGTCCTAATGATATTATTTCTCCGTAAATGATACATATTTACATCATAAAAATAAAACTAACAATCTATGACAATTGACAAGAATCAGCGTACATAAATGCTTTCCCCTCTAGTTTTTGCAGAAAAAGGTCTCAGCAGAATATCTAAACAACCCCAAAGAAAACCCCCTAAAGGAAAAAAAGAAAGAAAAAATAGAGATTAGGCTCAACTGTAGCAACGAATATTCCTGCTCTCTAAATAACCTCTGGGAAAAACCTTTAGCTCTCAACTCCAAAACCCAATCTACTTCATTCTAACCTTGTACTTATCTTCCCATTTGTATTTCCTCTTTCAGTTAGGTATAGTAATCTCCTCCACCAAATGCGCTGCAAAAGACTCTGAAGGGTCATTAAGTAACAGGACGACAAAAGCCCCAGTTGCCGCAGATGAACCAAAATCCTCATTGCAGTTGAAATGCACAAGTAGACATCTGATTATTACTATCACATATAAATGCCCTGTATCACTGTTGCTTTGTTCTAAGGAAGATGGCTTCACACCGCATCCAAAAGATTTTGCAAGAACTTGTACGTCGTTGAGAGGGAACCCAAGGAGGCAAAGAATTCGGAGAATGAATCACTTGGGTACAACAAAATATTGCTTGACGACAGCCAAGCTACATCCTCTCCTAATCCGACAGCATATCTTCCAACTCAGGCTCCTCAGATAAGAAATTATCTTCGTCTGAACCCATTCCATTGAACAAACCTTTTCCCAGAGGGGCATTTTGGTCATCGTAGTCATCAGGATCAGACCATTCTGGCTCATCGTCATAATCATTCTGATCATCAACTACTTCACTAACATCCTTTCTGGTTGCAGATTCCACATCTTTACCTAGTTTTCGGGGACCCAATTCCATTTTCTCTTTGGCTTTTGTATCTTCACAGACACAAGTAGCTGGGTTCTCATGAAACGCACCCCTTCCTGGCCTCAACTCCATCGGTTCTCCCATGAAGCCTCTCTGGTAAGTACGAACACCTGATGCAAATGCCTCCCACGTCATGCTAACTCGGCTTAAGAACAACCGATACAACTTTTTAGCATTTGGACGAATTGTAGGCTTGTGTCCATTATATCTCCTGCAACCAAAGCATAATCAGAAGTTAGGGCCCGTTTGTTTCACTCGAATAGTAGTAAAGATATAAATAATTCCACAGGACATGTAATTCCCTAAGAAAAATTGTGATGGGATTATGATTTATGACTACCATATCTTCCGTTTTTTTGTGGGATCTCCTGTCCAACACATATCTTAACCCTAACAGCAAAAATTCTAACCAAACGTAAGATATATGGCCCCCTTAGATATATATATATATATATATATATATATATACAGTCCCAATCTGGTAGGGGCGTCCGCATTTTCCTAAAATGCGGACTTTTCATTTAAGCCGTTGGATCTCATCCAACGGTTGGGATTTTAAAGGAGGAACTCGCGGGTCTAATGGAACATGGGTCGGGTTAAAAACTTGCCGCGGGTCATCCGGGCTTCTCAGCCGGATCTAACAAAACACCCAAATCCTCTCATTTCACGCGTTCTCAACGCGGACGAAGAGAGAGAAGAAGAACGGAGTCAACGAACGACGACAACAAACTACGACCAGATCGAAGCACCATCTCACCTGAACCAGATGACGAACTTCGACCAGGTATCACCAAGCCCGCGCTCGCTCTCTCTCTCTCTCTCTCGATTTTCCCCAGAAACCCTAACTCGATTTTCTTCTCCCGTAATGCAAGATACACGAAGCTCTCTCCCGATCTTGTGAAGGAGAACACGAAAGACCACTAGATTAGGGCTCCATTTGAAGGTATTTTACTCTCTCGGTTTGGATCTGTTTTTTTTTTTTTTTTTTCAGAAAATGTAACTTGAAAAAAAAAATAACAGAGTTGTAAAAAAAAATAATAATAGAGTTGTAAAAAATGAGTCGGCTATTGATTGATATTTAAAGTGTTGGTGAACGAAGTCTTTTTTTTTTTTTTTTGTTGTTGCAATTGGATACTAGGGTTTATGTGGATTTTGCCTGCGATATTTTTTGGTGTGCCTCTTAGATTAAAGTGGTTAATTCTGGATCTGGGTCTTGATTAATATTGCTAATTGGGTTGGTTAACCTGCAAAAGAGTTCGAATCTTTATCTCTCTTTCTCCGTATGGACGAATTTCAAGTGGGTAGCTGTTGTTTTTTCCCCTTAGAAGTCCTTTGTTGTGGTAATTGGGTACTAGTGTTTTTGGAGTTTCTCTACGAATCTTTGTGTGCTTATTGCCCAAAACTTAACAACCTGTTTGGTTGAAATAATCAGGCAAGGCTTGTAAATAATGAGATTTTGTCATGTTTAAGTTACAATAACTGTAGTCTTTAGGATTTTTTTTACAACAAAGATTCTTTAATTCTGAGGTTTCAACTTGAATTTCTTAGTGTGGACTGCGTTGATTTTGTTCGAATTAGGGTTTGTTTGAGATATCTGGTTCTGAACCTCTCTCTCTCTCTGTCTTGTATTGTTAGGGAATATTTGATGAATTTGTATATTTTTTTCGATACAGATGTGTGACATTGGGTTCGAGATTGGGTTTCGAGTTAGGGTTATAGAAGAACATATGGAGTCTGAACAAGAAACCAAAGAACTAGTAGTTGAGCTGGCAGAGCCAAAGTAACTGAGCTTGATCTGCAGAAACGTAGCAGAATGAATATTTGGGTTTTTATGGTTGGGTTTCTTGTCTTTTGTTTTTTCTATTGATATTATTACCTATTCGGGTTGCAAGATGGATTGGTGCTTCCACATGGATTGAGATGTCAACGATTACACTTGGAGATGTTTGTGGAGTAGAATCTAGAAGCGTTTGGGGGAAGTTCGGCATCAGTCGTCCACTTTGCAGCAGTTAATTGTTCGGGGAAGAGTGAGAGACCCTGCGCATGGAGATTTGGGTGCTGGTGGCTGATCTGCCTGTTTTGTATAACTCTACATGGCTAAACTGTGAAAGAATTCAATCCAACATAAGTATCTCCATGTCTGGTTTTGTGGAAGCAGGACTCCAGATAAAGACCATGCCATGAGAGCTGGATTTTGTTGTTCAGATGGCAGTTTACATCACCAAATAAATCATTTTGCTGTAGTTGTAATCAGTGAGTTAGTTCATCATAACCCTTACGAGACAGAGGTGTTTGTGTAGATGAAGGGTTATGTTCATTTTGTCATAGTTACCAGAATTTTAATTTGGAAATTGGGAAATGAGAACAAAAGGGAAGTTACAGAACTTTCTCCATCTAGAAAGAGGTATTTCAATGCTTTCCATTATATGTCATCGATTGTTTCTTACTAGCCGAACTAGATATTGCATGAAGGCAAGAACACCTTATGAGTTGTGACTGGAATAATTAGAAGTATAGTAGCCTGAAGGCAAGAAATCTTTTTGAATTTATGAAACTTGGCGTGAAACGGTATGATTCCAGAGACGTGGGTTTGATGAAGTCTAAAATTCAGCTCATTAGTCATGAAAGGCTGGGTTTGATTAAGTGTTGAATACCATTTCAAACATGAACAGATTATGCCACGGCAGAATCTTTATCACTGAAGATTGTAAACCTACTCCATTTTTCAGCAACTAAATTTATCAGTTATGGTTGGTTAACGACATAAGTCCCCTGTTTACTAAATTAGTCCTCTCTTCCCCTGTTTACTTTCTCAATGGTCAAATGTTAATAACAGTTAACAGACATGCAGATCATCTAGGTTAAGAAATTTCTACTGTGATACATACTTCCAATGAAGACTAGAAAGACCACAAACAAAGACAAGTGATATGTGAAACATGATAAAACAAAGTACTTTGTTGATTAATTATCACAATTAAACTGATCCAATTATGCATAAAATTAGATTACAGTCAAACATCCCAAACATAATTGAAGCATTACAAACATCCCAAACAGCTTCCAGATTCTACTCCACAAACATCTCCAAGCGTAATCTTTGACATCTCAATCCATGTGGAAGCACCAATCCATCCTGCATCGATTTCTTCCAAACACTGCATTCTAAAAACCAAGAGACAAATGTAACTTCATATTATTTTTTAACTTTGCAAGGAATGCAACACTCGAAACTTTTGACTAAAACAAATGAACTACAAATGAAAAAAATGCAAAGAGAAAAGGGAATGGTTTCAATTGCCAAAAGCAACACACGAAGAGAACAACAATACACAACCATAGCTTCCCGTTGTGCTTGAAGACATTTTAGCGAAAATAAACCTAACTTTAATCCATCAGGAACACCAAGGAACACCAATGATAGAAAGACTTTATTGATTTAACAATTACACATGCATATAACAGGAGCATAGAAGGCAGCATTGGGCAATCAGGTCATACGTCCAACCTAACTTTAATCCATCAGCATTTGGCAACTATATTACTTGTTCCACACTAAGCAATTCAAGTTGAAACCTCAGAATTAAAGAATCCTTGTAGTAAAAAATCCTAAAGACTACAGTTATTGTAACTTAAACATGACAAAATTTCATTATTTACATGCCTTGCCTGATTATTTCCAACCAACAAGCGGGTGCGTAGAACAGGTTGTTAAGTTTTGGGCAATAAGCACACAAAGATTCGCAGAGAAACTACAAAAACACTAGTACCCAATTACCACAACAAAGGACTTCTAAGGGGGGAAAACAACAGCTACCCATGAAATCTGTCCATACGGAGAAAGAGAGATAAAGATTCAAACTTTTTTGCAGGTTAACCAACCCAATTAGCAATATTAATCAAGACCTAGATCCAGAATTAACCACTTTAATCTAAGAGGCACACCAAAAAATATCGCAGGCATACACATAAACCCTAGTATCCAATTACAACAACAAAAAAAAAAAAAAGACTTCGTTCACCAACACTTTAAATATCAATCAATAGCCGACCCATTTTTTACAACTCTATTATTATTATTTTTTACAACTCTGTTATTTTTACAACTCTGTTATTTTTTTTTTTTCAAGTTACATTTTCTGAAAAAAAAAAAAAAAAAAAAAAACAGATCCAAACCGAGAGAGTAAAATACCTTCAAATGGAGCCCTAATCTAGTGGTCTTTCGTGTTCTCCTTCACAAGATCGGGAGAGAGCTTCGTGTATCTTGCATTACGGGAGAAGAAAATCGAGTTAGGGTTTCTGGGGAAAATCGAGAGAGAGAGAGAGAGAGCGAGCGCGGGCTTGGTGATACCTGGTCGAAGTTCGTCATGTGGTTCAGGTGAGATGGTGCTTCGATCTGGTCGTAGTTTGTCGTCGTCGTTCGTTGACTCCGATCTTCTTCTCTCTCTTCGTCCGCGTTGAGAACGCGTGAAATGAGAGGATTTGGGTGTTTTGTTAGATCCGGCTGAGAAGCCCGGATGACCCGCGGCAAGTTTTTAACCCGACCCATGTTCCATGAGACCCGCGAGTTCCTCCTTTAAAATCCCAACCGTTGGATGAGATCCAACGGCTTAAATGAAAAGTCCGCATTTTAGGAAAATGCGGACGCCCCTACCAGATTGGGACTGTATATATATATATATATATATATATATATATATTCGAATCCTAGTAACCAAACATACCCATTGAATTTGCAAGAGAAAGGAAAAATAAAGGGAACTAGAGAAATAAGTCTTGATTCTTCATTTCCCAATCTCTTAAAATGTTTTTCCTTCATCTTCTCCTTTTACGCCAATAGTTGCAGCAAAACCAAGATCGAAACACAGCCTGAGAGTTCTTTTTTCTATCCCCCAGCAAATGAAAAGAAGAAAAAAAACAAAAGAGGAAAACAATAAAGAAAGCAACACACCTTCGTCCCGCTAAAATTTTTGCCATATTACCATTGTTGTTGGTGACAAACACATCACTTTCATCACAAACAAGAAAATCTAGTGCAGCCATCCGAGAAGAAAATGCAGCAAATGGTTCTAGTTCTTCCTTGCTGGCTAGGGTGTCTTTCGAGTAAAAATTTGGGAAGAGCAATTTTAGTGGGGCCAATGTCTCTTCTCCTCCATATACTTCCCCAGATGCCACATATATATGAACGTCTTTGCCATATCCCAATGCTCTCAGCATGAAGCCCACTTCTTCAGGAGTAAGTGGGCATTTCCCTTGTCTTCTTCCCCTATCAGGGTTGCTACCCTGGAAATAAAACAGAAAGATTCTTCACATATCAGGTGTGCTGCATCAAAGATGTGTAACAAAGAGTAGTTGAAACCTTGTAACAAAGCAGAGTTGAAAGCAACATGCGCTCCAAACCAATACTGAATCCAGAATCGAAAACCAAACTCAGGTTTGACAATAATTCAAATGCAGGTTTGATGGTAATTACAATTTAAGTCAAATCTTGACATTACTACTAATCGAGCTACCAAAAAGGCTTCAGCATTCTGCTACTCATTTCAAGCAAATGCAATGAGTCGATGACAAACCTGTCCTCCTAATCCAATTCTTCTTGCATCTTTATTAACAAGAAACCAAACCTCACACTTTGGACCACACCTATTTCGTCCCTGATACATATCCTTGTCCAAAAACACTCAGATTTCTTCTGAGCTACTATGTTGCTAAACATCTAATTATTCCACAGAAACATCCTTGAAACATATTCCAATGGGAAAAGGTGGACAACAAGCATAACCGCAGGCTCATCATTTGAATATCACAGATCGTAAGGGTAGCATGCTGAGCCTTTTGGACTTGAGACTTGATCTACCATAATTTCTTTTCCTAACTAGCTCTTTCAAAGCTGGTAAGGTTTTGAGAAGAAAAAAAAGGTCTGTAGTCTGGTAGATGTCTTCTTTTGTCAAAATCGCTCATTTCCATCAACATTTTCGTTTCTGCACATAGTTTCACAAACTGGCATTCGGAACCTTACATGTAGAGTTTTCCACCTCTTCCTTATTGCACCCAATTCTATCCTTTCCTTGTCTCCACCACCATAATAGCATCCTGAGAATGCAAGCATATCAGGTTCGAACCTGTAAGAAGGGACATTCATTAGGATAAATATAATTCTACATCCTTGCAGTTCCTATCATATGTAAAACTGGAAAACAATCCATACACTGAGAAACTACGAATACAGAGCAGTGGATAGAAATCCTATTTCCACTTCCAAGACAGCAACCATAAATAACACCAAAGTAACAGGTATGACATGAAAAGTTAGATATTGGCAGTTAAGAAGTTCATGTGGACACGTCACGCGTTTGCATCTGGATCATATACACTTTACCCAATCACTACAATTATCCAATAAGACCATGCAACAGATTACTGTTCACATCAAGTGGACATGTTTATGCAGGTTAACCAAAGAAGGGAAACAATACTGAGAAAAGTATTAAATTGTATCAGCTACCCATAAGGGACAAAAAAGGAATTGGAGGTACAGGGACAGCGAGAGAGAGAATCAATCAGATTACCTTAGGTGAAGAGCGATATAGTGTTTGCTTCTCATCCTCATTCGATGTATCAATCTTTCACCCATTTCAATTATAGGATCAGTGAACTTCAATGCATGATAGTTAACTCTGCATCTAAGCTTTTGTAAATCCTTGTCCAACTTATTTGAAAGTCTGTAATCAAATTTGGTGAGCTGAACAGCCTTCACAAGAATGAAAAACATCAAGTGTTAGTTAAAATATTTTCATTCAAGACCCATATCCCACGGATGAAGACATTACAGTGCAACTGACAAAACCTTACAGCAATAAATGTCTGACATGGCAGGAAATCATTTATTTCCACTTTTAAACACAATTTAATTCTAAGATTTGAAATCTAAACTGCTGGCTCTTAGAGCTCCATTGTTAGGTTGGCAATTGGGTGTGACGGACAGGTTCTCATTTGTAACAACCATTGCAATTCAAGTTCATAAATCTTATGTTTATTAAGTTCATGCATTACAGTGGGTACAGTGTGTAGATGTGAACCCCATGGCCCCACTCTTGGTTTCCTACATCAGACTTCACTTTGTTCAGGGAAATTTTCAAAGGCTTCTCAGTATCAGGTCAGTGTCGAAGACTTGCAAAGGAGTCTTGAAGTTGAAGGGTGCTAAACAATGTTATGAGCACCAGCTTGGGATACGTTTCCCCAACTTCCCGGAAAGTGGTGCCCCTAAGCTGCTCAAGCGGGCTTCAGGTGCCAGCTTGTGCGCATATTTTCACCGACAAGGCTTGCAACATTTTTGAGGGACGGTACACCTAGCACAGGTTTTGCGCCTCCAAGGACGGAAATCATATCTAACGCCTAGGGAGTACACCCAATAAATATTGTTGAAGGACCTCTCTCAAGGGTTGAAGGACCTCTCTCAAGGGAGTACGCCTAGGGAAATCATATCTAACATCTAGAAGCTTGAAGGACCTCTCTCAAAGGTTTTAGTATCTTCTTCTCAACCTCTCTCAAGACATTCAATGGTGCCTCTGGAGGCATTTCACCACTCTGACCAAGGTGAGCCGATTCAAGACCTCGGTCGTGTCAAGAGGCACTTTGAAGAGCTCAAGCCTCGAAGTGTTCGACGTACGCAATCAAGTATTCGATATGATTAATGTGAGTTCAGTGAGGTATTTGAGAATCTAAGTTACAGGGAAAATGCCATAGGTTATGACGAACCCTTGTATTCACCAATGGGTATAAACGTAGAAAGTCAGTCTCTCTCCCATAGTTTCTCCCCCATATAGAATTCCAATCAATATCCTTGTGTTGGTTTGTTGATTGCTCGAATAAGTACATTAATAGCGCGCACACAAATACACGCACCCCAATTAGATTTACTATAATTGTTAGTTCAGCTAAGTAGTTTAAGTTGAGTAGTTAGTTGTCGCTGTTGGTTGAGGATTCAAAGGTTAACCCTGAGGTGTGAGGGATAATTTTTCATAAACGACCAAAGTTAAATTACCAATTTCAGAGAACTTCAAAGCAATCTGGATATTGAAAATACTTCTTTAAGAAACTAATGTTCTCCATCTATAGGTGAAGAACTTCTCGGGGAACAACTGAGCAAAGGTACCGTGGTTTGAAGGTCTGCTATCATTAGTTAGTGCCAGACTGCCAGTCTACCAGATTGAGAAGAATGTGCTATGTATATTTTACCAGACAAGCATGTTTACCCTAGTTGTAGGGACATTCTATAGCCTGGCCATGAGTGGACAAGGCATCACACTCTACAGAACCAACTGATGAGCATTCTAGGTAACCTAGGGACGTTCTATAGCCTGGCCATGAGTGGACAAGGCATCATATTCTACAGAGCCAACTGACGTGCATTCTAGGTAACCTACAATTCAACCATCAAGCATCAAAAGTGGTCCAAGGAGAGTGGCAAAAGCAAGCTCCTACATGTGCCAATACAATCATAAGCAACAGCAACCAAATAAAAGAACGTCCAGGTAGGACAGTTCCAGTAATCACATCCTTGTTTGATCAAAGGTGCACTTTTCCTTTTGCAAAGCTTCTCCACCGACATGGAATTATGGGGATTAAGATACTTTTTGCACCCAAGCAGAATGCCTCGTGCATCTGAACTGAAGCAGGTAGCAGCCTATAAACATCAATGTAGACGTTTTTAATTCACTAGAATCGACACAATTTTCCCTCTAAAACCACCTAGGTGATATTCTCATAACCCAAATAGACTTTTCTGCTCGATGGTTATGATTTCCCATAAAAACAAGAAGATACTACTCCCATATCCACAGCCCCAAGAAATTAGAATACTTCTTCAGTGGTTGTCCAGGACTTCAAATTACTGTATGTCTGCAAATCCAGTAATATGGAACTTCATGTAGAAAGCCAATTCGAATACCAATCTTCCCATGGAGCCAGTTCTAACCATATCAACCCACAAACTCTATAACCGTAATACCATATTAGGCTAGACCTACACTCTCACCTTGGCATGCCACCACAAATCAAATTTTTCTTGTTTCCTGAACCTATGGTATTTCATCACGAGGGCCTTATACTGAATTAAATACCTGATCTTATTACCCTGTTTAAAGACGAATGAAAACATTGTTCAACTTCCTACACTCGGAATTAAGCTACTTCAGATTTTAGATCCAAAACACAAATGATACATTGCAACAACCAAACCAAGCCTTATGTCCCAATCACTTGGGGTCGGCTAATAATCAAACATGTCTAGTGTAAAAAGGACTTACTAATGCCCAAATTAAAACCTAATTACAATGAACATGTAGAAACATGAAATGCTAAACTAATGTAATCTGAAAGGATATATTGAAACTTGATCATAGCCACTTATATATCGACATCTTCATGTAAATAACTTACATGCTTCTTTAGAAGATTAGGTAATACACGACTCTGATAGCATTTAGCACTACACTTCCTTGGAACACGCATAGTATACGGAGTCCAAATCTTTCCGTCCCTTCTGGGTAGCTCTTTTATGATTTTAACATCTTTCGCTAGATGTGATATGAACCACTCAACATCAAAGATCTCAGAAAAGTTACTGCACAAGACAAAGCAACATGATTGTCATATGGCATTGCTATGAGAAATGCACAAACAGACGCTCTATCTTTATCATACGACAACAGGATGAAACATCAAGATATGTTTAAAAAGTGTTGGAATTGCATAAATGAGTTCCATAACTAACCTTGCATCCTTCCAAAATGACTTGTGATCCAACTTTGGGACGACTAGAGTAGCATTCAAAATGCGGGCAGCAACTACAGCATCTGTAATCTGTTCAAGGGTTGGGTACAACAAGTTTGGATCAAACAACTAGGTGGCAAAAAAGATTTCAAAATCATGCAATGGAAGTAACACAACCATGTATAGTAGTTTACAAGTATCTTTGCATCTTAAGCAAGGTCCGAATCTCCCCTGAAGCTAACCACAATGAATTCTAAGAAATGTCTGAATAACTTGGACTAGAAAAACAACATCAAGCTAATTCACTGGCACAACATTCTAGCAAATCATGGATATAAACAGCTAACCATAGACTATGGTGGTAACCTTTTGGCTTGTATGAAAATTATTTGAACGGTATTCAAGCATCAAAAGCCTAAGATCGATGATGGAAAAACATGTCCATCAATAACATCTCAAAAACAACATAAGATGATCTTCTGACTACTAGGATCATCCTACAATAGCTCTTTCCTGCATACCTTTACTTTTGTTTCATACATGTGATAGTTCTAATACCAGGATTGGAATATTTGATAATCAAGGAATCAGAAAAGGACAATGCACCCACAACCACAGGGAATTGAAATGATCATTGTGAATGAAGAGACATCAAAATCTCAATGCCTTAAAAGGACAGATTCAGACTGACCATTTATATGAGATCTCATCACTTATACGCAAGGCAAATCCCTCATCTAGTATCAGAGCAATACGTTTGTGTATATGTAAGCAACTCTCTACAAGTTTTAATTGATCCAAATTTGCTAGCTCTACTAATAGGGGAGGAGATTATTGAAAGAGATGAAGAGACAGAGAGAGAAAGAAAGAGAGACATCATGTGCAAAAGCAGAAGCGAGTATTTGTGCACAAGAACCTTATAGATTGGAATAGGGATTATGGTTCTGTAAAATTCAAAACAGGAAACTATGGCTTATATCCTAAAGGTCAAATGCATCTCGCAAGAAGATATCAAGGCCCCTCTTCTGTGCCAATTGAAGCAGGAAAAAGGCATACTACGTAGAATAGACATTGTAAATGAAGCAAGCGTTCAACTGCTTATGAGGCCAATCGAAATTGTTAGCAATATCAATCAAAATTTCAAAATTACATTCCAGAAGGGATGAACAGATTATTACCCCAGTTCTTTGTTGGTTCAAACCTCCACTGGTCACAATTAACAAGTAACGTTTGGGAGCCATGATTGATTGAGCTTCTGCAATTTGAACAACAAAATCTAACTCAATCAGACTGCTAAAAAGGCAACATTTCCCAAAACGAACCCCCAATTCTCCATCGGACCATTGCATACAGATAAAAAATCAAAAGCAATCCGCACCCTCAAATGTTTTGCTTGCATTACTGCATCCATAGTAGAATTTGGCCCGTTTTGATTTCCAGATATTACGATCCAATCTTCCTCCACTGGTCTACATCCCAATGGGCAAGAAATAAAACAAAACAAATCTCAGATCCAATCATCTCTCCATGAATAACTCACAACTTCAATTTATATACTAACAAAATAGCAAAACATAAAACCCTAACCGGCACACGAAATGCAGAAACTCCAGCGTTGACAACGACATTGTTCAACTGAATAAAGAAACAGAAATAAATAAAACACAATTGAACAAACGTATAAATTTATCAACATGAGTATTACTGGTTAAAAAGAGATGTAAAATCAGAGAGTACCACGAGATGCTGTCGGAGCTGTTCGTGGTCAGTTGGCGAAGGGGTGAGGAAAGAGAAAACAGCAAACAAGAGGAGAAGAGCGCCGGAGACAGCGGAGATTGCAGGGATAAGGCGGCTGTGGCTGTGGTGGCACCGCCCGTGGAATGCCGTGACTCCCATGTCGATCGCGAGTGGTGGTTTCAGCTGAGCCCCAACCGCCGCATTCTCTCTCTCTCTCTCTCTCTCTCTCTCTCCTATTATGGTTTTGGAGAGGGAAAAAGGAGGGAACACGATCTCTCTCTACCTCTGTCTCTCAAGGAAAATTACAATAAAGAAGTTGGTACCTTGTACAAAGATTGTGCGATAACGATAAGGATTCCCTGCTTCATTTCATTTCACTTCATAGTTGCAATAAAAGTATAAAACCCACCTCTGTGAATAATAAAGCTGAGTTTTTGGGGTTATGTCCTTTTTTTTCCACCAAATATCTTACCCAATCCGCTTCGACTCTCTCTCTCTCTCTCTGAAGCCTTCTCTTTTTCCCTTGTAGTATGGGTGCCAGGTGTCTGGATATTTTGACGCAGACAATGCACAAGGCAATCGCCAAAAACCCGTTACGTACTAGTAGTAATAATTTTATCGACAAATCAAGGCAAAAGTGGTCTTGACCTTGGAAATGTTTTACAGTATTTACTATTTAAAGACCATAAGAAAATTGAATCAAACCTTTCTTTTTATTATTGTTTTAAAAAAACAAAATCCAAAACAAAAGCCTGACTGTATAATTAACATTTCTCTACACATTTTTACTTAAATATACAACAATACCGGTGCCTGTGAATTAAATAGCAACACCCAATGTCACAGAGAAATCAAAGGTTATATACAATGAACCATGTCACTTTAGAAAGCAGTGAAAAAATCAGAGAACTCTAACAACAACAAAAAAATGAGACCAATTTTGTTTGGATTGGGTTTTAAGGTAGATTTTTTGGGGTAATAGAGAAATAAAAGTAACAACTAAAGAGAAAATTTATAAGGAACCAGACGCAAAGAGAGGAGGTTGATTCTAGAGATCCAAAGCGAATACATTTGTTCAACTAATAATGGTGCATTTATCCATTAGCTAAAACTATGATTACCAAGGACTTCTAGCACCGAAACCTTAGAACTGACAGATGCAGTCATTCTATACCTGCAACTTTCCCATCTGCATACTGCATTTTGATGACACCTTTAGTATCGAAAATAGTATCTTCATACATTACAGTAAAAAGTTTGACACAAGTGATAAGGGAAGCCCGACGCACCAGCCTCCCACACTGCAGGGCCTGAGAAGTCTCATTAGGGACACAAGGAATACTAAAAAACTATTTTGCATTTGAAGAGAGCTACCGTAACCACTGACCCCAAAGACCCCAAAAAACTTGCGATTTTGCAAGTAAAAAGGGACATGAAGAACATTTTCCACAAACCGAGGCAAAGGATAAGCAGGATTAGCTAAGCTAAACAGAAAATCGATTCGTTAAACAGATGCGAGAGTTTATGGATGACCGATCGATTAAATACAGTATGAGAGATTGCCCGGGAAGTATTTAAAAAAGGAAGGAGCAATCTGTCCCAGCAAAGACACATGGGAGAGAATCATCAAATAATCAGAGCATATTCCGCATGGCATCTCGACTGATTAAAGCGATAGAAGAGCAATTTATACGAATATAAATTATCAATAGTCAACAATCTGGTTTTTGAAAGGGATATCAGCATACAAACAAGAAACTAGGGCCTCATAGTTTATTCCTCACCTTTGTATTATACTAAGACAATACAAATTCAGTTTACCAAGAAAATACCCTTGAAATAGTGAAATGGAAAAAACAAACCAATTCAAGTAGGCCACTCAAAAGCATAAGGACAAGGGTTTGGTTTGGTTACTTTTACCCCATTACCAATAAGAATACAGAGTTATTGTATCACAAAAACCAGACATCCCATGCTGGTAATAAATTTTAAACATAACACGAAAAACCTAAATTTTAAACACCATGACATCAGTATATGGGGCCTTTTTGTCTTGTGGCCTTTTTTTGTGTAATAGGGCGGCTTTCCTTTAAAGCCTTCTTCTTAATATATTTATTTACTTTTCAAAATAAAATGTTGGTAATAAACACAAAATGGTATAGGAAGCTATACAAGATGACTCTTATGATTGTACCATACAAACATATCAACTGATGAAGAAATTTATTACTCCTCCCTCCGTCCTAAAAAGATTGTCCAATTTCACTATTTGGACCTCTTGACAAATTGTCTATATTTCATAATGTATAACATCTTTTATGATTTTGGAAACTTTGTCCAATTTATCACACAAGATCCATATTGCACGTAAAAATGCGTTAGATTAAAAAGCAAAATATAGACAATTTTTTGAGAGGTCAAAATAATGAAAATGGACATTATTTTGGGCTAGACGAAGAATAAATTTATCTTTTTTGCTTTTCAGTTTGGGTAGGAAGGATGGCATGGTCAGCCGAGATTAATGTGTTTGAACACTAGGAAATGCTTGCTAATACCCACAGCCTAATAACCTGGGCACAAGTCACTATAACATGATTAATGGCTTCTAATTGCAAAGTAAACTGAAGGAGTTCCAAGTTGTGTGCTTTTCAATTGCTTAGTTCGGAAACAACGAAACAACAAAGAAAGCAAACCCCTCCAGCTAAGCCTTGTAGTTGTGTTAAACTCAATTTACCATATTTCTCTGTTTTTATAAAAGCACTTATTCACATTTTATCTTACATTAACCCAACCCCGTGTGTGAGATGTGAGTAGAAAAACGCGTCACCCATTCTAGACAAAGAAACGAAATCTAGGGTTTTTAGTGAAGCGAAAGTAAGCATGCATTCGGAGTCGCAGAAACTTGGAAGAAATCAACGATAAAGATTGTAAATCATGGAAGATTACTAGTGTAATCATAATGGAAAGAGTACCTTAGCAGTGAAAGTGATGTTCTCGAGTTGGCAATTCCAGTTGTCTTCGCATTCGATAATGCTTCCCCTGTAGAGCTCTCCACTCTTGAGTTCCACTGTCACTATGTGTCCCGCAGCTTCTTGTAGAAGCTTCACCGGTATTCCCAAGCTCCTGCTCATGGCTATGTCCTCTTTTCGAAGGTAAAACCTTTCTGAAGTCTGGGCTTCTGTCTCCTGTCCAAAACTACCTTGCTAGAGTCTACGGGGAAGGACATTCCAAGTAATTATAAGACGGAATGCGAGGGCCTTATCGGTAATTCTTAGGCCAAGCTCGCGGGAGCTTCTAATTGCACACCAATTCGGTCTTTGTACACCCTCAACAAAACTAGGGAGTATTTTATTCGGTTTTACTTGCTCTCACACATTAGGCAAAGATAATATGCACATAATTTCAAATAAGCTCAGAGATTAATATATATTTTATAAATATTAATATATTTTTACAAATATCAATATATTTTTCTCAAATATTATGCATTTTTTTTATCTATTATCTTACATTTTTTGGGCAAGAATTAAAATAATCTTTTTCTATTTCATCGCGACTACCTTTATATGCAATCTTTCGCTTAACTTCACCCTCTCTCTTGCTTTGCAATTTCTAAGCAAATTACTTGCCTAAAGATATTTTGCTTCCCATATGTACTATTGAACGATAAGGTTGTAAATACTATTTCATATCCATTGATACGTACTGGATTGACGAGTAAACGATATCATGACCCTTCAATACCTTACTAGTCCCAATACCAAACGACACTGCTCGGTATCGGCCGTTTCGGTAAATACCAGCGCGAGATGCTTTTGTGGGGAATTCCGACCAGTATTTTGCAATGCTGGGTCATTTTGTAAATAACGTCACCATTGAAAGCATACTTTTCCCTCAATTCGGAGGTATCCACTGTAGAGAAACTTTTAGATATACCGGGGATACCAAGCCCTATGGTATTTCCTCTGATTCGTTTTTTATTTTTCGGCCATTTATTGATCGCATTTGAATAATCGATTTCGTTCATTTTGTAGAGTTCGGCGAGAACTATAATCATGCCAGAAATTGTGTTCATTGAACTTTATTTGATACATGATTGGCACACGTGAAAATTGAAGAAAACCAAAAATGAGTCCAAAAACACACTGAATCAAAACCCAATTTTGGTTTTTTTTTTTTTTGCAATTTTCATGTGTGCCGATCATGTATCAAATAAAGTCCTATGTACACAAATTTTGGCATGACTAAAGTTCTGGCCGAACTCTATAAAATGAACGAAATCGATTATTCAAATGTGATCCGAAAATGGTTGAAAAATGAGAAACGAACCGAAGGGATACCATGGAGCTTGGTATCCCAGGTATAACTATAAGTTTCTCATCCACCGTATTGGCTGATCTAATTAATAGCCCTAAAACCCAAATCACGCACACATCGATCAACAAATCACTCAAACGCTCACAATTCTTTTTGAACAGCCAGACGCTCACGGCTCACCATTCAAGTTCTACCCTTTTCACCTCATCCCCAGCTTGTTGCCGTCGAATCTCATCCACGGCGGAGTCGGTGCAGCGTAACTAGTCCCCGCCGCCCGCCGGGATCTGACCCACCCTCAACCGAAGGTACTCCCTCTAGGCTCCGACACTTTATTTGGTCGTCGTGTACAGTGTTAATCCCAGTTGGATTTTGATTTTGAACACCCAGTTTCATGTATTTATGCATTGATAATTAATATATATGTGTTCTACCCTTCAATTTGAACACCCCATTCAATCGGTTCTGAACACCCAATAGCCAACCCGGGCGAAATGCGCGCTCTCTCTCTCTCTCTCAATGTTTATCACTATACAGACTGAAACTTGTAACGAATAGATCACTATACACAATTAAGTTACTTTGCGTGTGTTTTGTTATGATGGATATGTTTCTCTTGTTAGTTTGAAGTCAATTATGTGGATTTTGATGTCTTATGAATATTTTTTTTATGATTTGCATGGTATGGGAAATTTTTTTGAGTTATAATTATATAAAATTGTGGTTGCAGTAAATCCGAAACGGTTCCCGATATTTGACCGGTACCGGTACTTACCGTACCCGAAGGAAACTGGTACCATGGCCGGTACAGTATTCAAAACTTTATTTGAACATTCAAATTCAAGTAAGGTTATTGATTCAACCTCACATTTGGAGATTTGGTATAAGATCATTGATTTTTCTTTCTTCAGATCATTAACATTAACGCGACTGGGTTTTGTAAATGAATTGGCTTGAAAAAAAATTCGTAGAACAAGTTTCCGGTTTTGTTTATGAATATAAGTTCTGAGATTTGCTAAATCGAATCTTGCATTGACGGTTTTTGATTTGAATTTTTTTTATACTTGTATGACAATTTCTTTAAAGATAGTCGGAATGCCTGTTTGTTCCCCCTTTGTTTTTGTCTTTTTCTACCCGAAATAAACGGAGCATAATATTTTTGGAATTAGGCCAATATAAAGGTGTACAAAGACTATTTCGGCGTGCATTTAGAATATCCCGAACTTGTTTTGACTGGGTTATTTTCTCATGTAACCCACACGGGGAATCAGGTAGGGAAGAAAGAGAAGAAAAAACAACAGACGATTGATTTATCTACTGCGTCTCTTCTGTTGTGTCGTCTATCACGATCAAGATCGTTACCGGGTATTGGGTTTCTCCAATTTTCTCTTTTTTGGGCTGGCAAACCATTTGTGAAGTTTCCAAGGGCATTATTATTATTTAGTTATGGAGGAACAACAACAGCAGAAGAAGAATAAGTACAGCATCATCGTCCCCACTTATAACGAGCGCCTCAACATCGCCCTCCTTGTCTATCTCGTCTTCAAGCACCTCCCGTACTCTCTCTCTCTCTCTCATTATTATGCATACATGCTGATAGCTCCTTGTTGATTTCTTGCTTTGGGGAAGATTTTTGGTTTTTGGGATCTCAAAATTAGGCCACTTTGTTACCAATTTTGGTAGTATTAGAATTCCTCTGTATAGCTGCAGGGACCACAACTTGAACGCTTTGGTTTGCATAAAGATATAAACTTTGGGTAGATTATCATGTTGACAATTTTCGGGAGAGCTTTTGCTGTAAAGAAGAAAAAAAAGAAAAAGAAAAAAGGAAAGACGATTACTTTTTTTCTGAATCCCTGTGAGTGTTTAAATTTGGTATCTAACTGATTTTAGATTGAAGTTGGCATTGGATGGAATCTCTGGCACTTGGTGCTAACAGACTAACCGTTATAGTTCTAAAATGAGATCTAGCCATTGTGATCGTCCACATTCTAGTTGCTCACATACACATAAGTTATTTAGCATCATTAAGATGCATGAAGTGAGGGCCCCTGCTCAATGATTTATGGGACAGATGTCCGTACTGTATGTATACTATGGAATTGGAAAACAATTCATTACAAATTACCCTTTGTTTAGGGCATTTCAGGTTCCTTACGGCTGTTTTTGTCTGGTTAGGGATGTTGATTTTGAAATGATAATAGTGGATGATGGAAGTCCCGACGGAACTCAAGATGTCGTCAAAAAGTTGCAGGAGGTGTACGGAGAAGATCGCATTGTAAGGGTCACTGATATTTTTGTGTCATTTCGGTGCTATTCTTAGCTTGTCAGCCTCACTTACTTTTGGCTCTTTGTAAATGCAGCTGTTGAGAGCTAGACCTAAGAAGCTTGGGTTAGGTATGTGCTTATCTCTTCTGTTTGAAATGAAAGCAATGAGACGGTTCTTGATGCAAATTTAATCGCAGGTACCGCGTATGTCCATGGTTTGAAGCATGCTTCAGGGAATTTCGTAGTGATCATGGATGCTGACTTATCGCACCACGTATGTTTTGTCGGATGCAAGTGACAGTTAGGATTGTTGTTTTCTGTAATGTATCTTTTGATTTACTTTGTTGGGAACACTCATATTCGTGGGCATGTCACACGGATCATTAGCCTTTGAGGTTATTTATTAAGACGCAGGGCCAGCTGACAGACGCAGGGCCAGCTGACATACGCTGAGGATGCGGCCACATTGGCCCCGGTCTTTTTCTGTTTTTTCTATTCTCAATGGATAAACCAGCCAACCTACCACAAGTTTGATAGTGGTGTATTTATTTTTACCATTGAATATTACGCTTTCCTGTTGTATTGTGCTTCCAATGCCAAAAACCCTTGTGGTACTATTTAGCATATGAACAATGAAAATAACTTGCATTAGGGTGAGGAAACTGTCGGATATAAGAAAATAGGTGGTAGATCTGACAAAGGAAGATCTAAGTGGAGTTGTAAATCGAGTACACTCCACCAAGTGTGCTCACTTTGAACATCCGGGGCAATTTTGCATTCGCATTTAATTTTATCTTTTTTAGTCTTCTTGCGATTCTCCACACATACTACATTTATGTTTCCATCTCTTTTAATGTTGTTGACCCCTAGGTAATAACTGTTTTCCTTTGGGTTTTCTTGTTCTCATGCACAGCCAAAGTACCTGTCAAGTTTTATCAAGTAAGAAAGCTTTTATATTGGTTTTGGAGTTATATTATTTGATGTATGTAGGACTAACTTTTTCTTTTATCTAAGTCATGTTTGTCTGTCACTTTATAGGAAGCAGATGGAGACTGGTGCAAGTATAGTTACTGGAACACGGTATGTCAAAGGTGGTGGTGTGCATGGGTGGAATCTGAAGCGCAAACTGACTAGTAGGGGAGCTAATGTCCTTGCACAGACACTTCTTTGGCCTGGTGTTTCCGATTTGACTGGATCTTTCCGGTATATAAGCGCCTTATGCATAAGCTATTTCTTTGTTTGCACTTTGAACATTTCTAAAGCTGATAAGTTGTTGTAAATTTTTAAGGCTATACAAGAAATCTGTGCTTGAAGATGTCATAAGCACTTGTGTTAGCAAGGGATACGTTTTCCAGATGGAGATAATTGTTAGGGCTTCACGGAAAGGATACCATATTGAAGAGGTAGTGTTAAATTCTTAGTTTGATAACTTTTTTGGGCGCCATATTTGTAAGACCGTAAGAGTACTATTGAATTCTTATCCTGCAACTTGCTGATGGTGAGATGGGCATTGACAACTTTGTTTTTTTTTTTTTTTTTTTTTCCCATTTTTGATCAGCGAAAGTCCATATTGTTAGAATGGTTAGATTAGCACATTGGAGGAGGAGTTGAATTCTGACCTCCTTTCTCCTAGCACCCAACTGACCCAAGTGCACCCCCTGATGCCGTTAGGCCAAAGACCTATTATTGACATGCAGCTTTGGTTAAGGTGTTTGCATAAACTATTTTGGAAATTTTGCGGAAAGACGTGAGTTACGGAATTTTAGACCAAGTAGTGTGTCCACCTAGCATGATTGTGTCACTGCTCTTCTTCACTCGAGTGGCCTCATATGGATCAAGCACGAAAGTGGTTAGGAACTCGGTACTTTTTTCCATTCTTCCGTCACTGGAGAACACATGGGGCGTGCTAGAGAAGACTCTGGTTGCTAGGTATATCTTCCATGCTTGGAGGTGGTCACCTTCTTAGATGAAGTTCGTGACTTTGGGCATCTCACACTTGGATGATGTCTGATGCTCATGCTCATGACTGGTGACCCAAATATCTGTTTTCTAACTTGCCAATGGCTGGTGTTTAGATTTCGACCCCTGTATCAATTATCGCAATAGGCATAGGTGTGCTTAGAGTATATAGAAGTAAGAGATAACCCCATGCCTTGGCATAGCAGGGTTTTGCTAAGGTGCTCTATAGTCATAACACAAATGCTGAGGGGGTTGGCAGACCTTGCAGCTGTCTCCATTTTGCTTACCATCTTATGTATGAAATCATATTTCTATGTGACCCATATGTTCCTCTTGGCAAGTCTGATTTTCTGTTTGTTTGATTATTCAGTAGATACTGCTTTGAACAGGATATAAAATTGCAAAAACTAATCTATGTTGCTAAACTTTGAATGATCTCATTGTGCTTTGAAACTGCTTATATCATTTAGAGGTTGTAATCTATGTAGCACCGACACTCCAAAAGGGCGCCGTGTCCACGTATTGGACACGGGGACACGGCGGGGACACGCGGGGAAACGTATTGGACACGCCACGTGGTGTGTCCAATAATTTTTATTATTGTTTGATAGGGGACACGGCGGGGACACGGCTGGGGACACGGCGGGGGACACGGCTGGGGGTCAAAATGTAATATTTTTTAAAATTTTGGGGGTTATTATGAAATTATTCAAAATATTTGGGTTAAACTGTAATTTTTCCTTTAAAAAAAAGTTATACAATTTGTGAACTTATTCATATACAATGGTTCGTAATTTATATATATATATATATGTAAATATATTTATTTATTATTTATTTATACACGTGGCGTGTCCCCCGCCGTGTCCGTATCCCCATTTTTTTAGAATTGCCGTGTCCCGTGTCCGTATCCGTGTCTGTGTCCGTGCTACATAGGTTGTAATGCGGTTTTAATGAGCAACCTTTTTTATTTTCTTTTTCTGCAGATGTTTTTTCAAGTTGCAAACTGAAATTTTATGCATTAGCCTGAACTTCTAACTTGGGTTGAAGTATGTTTGCAGGTTCCAATTACTTTTGTGGATAGGGTGTATGGAAGTTCAAAGCTTGGAGGATCAGAAATAGTAGAATATCTCAAGGGCCTCGTGTATCTTCTGGTTTCAACTTGAAATAGAGTGGAGATTGTTACTCACGCCACATTTTACTTGCAGAAGATTTGTTTGCTCTAGTTACAAATTTTGGCATAATTGATGCAGTTATATATATATATATATATATATATATATATATATTTTAATGGCGAGATTGATGCAGTTAATCTGATCAGCAAACAATAGCATCTTGTCTACATTTTGCTTCAAATATTGGCAGGTTTTTTACTTGTACCCCCATTCATAAAGTGCTTCCTCTGTGAAAAATATTCCTACATGTTCTATTATTTTGTGACATATTTGTGCAGTGGCTCTTGAGAACCTTTTGATATCCATGGGTCAATTGAACTTTGTCAAATTATGATTTATCTAGACACTGAAGCTTATTGCGACTGCAACTGCAGCATGCAATATTATGTGATTCTCTCTCTATAATGATGTTGGGATATTTAGTAGAATTTGTTGAGGGGAGGAAACCTCCACATGTTATGACCATTCCGCTTGGTGTGCAAAATTCATTGCCAATGTTAATAGTTGGCTTGGCTGGTGAACATCACAATAATAGCTCCAATGGTGAGCCAAAAGCTAGCGACGCCAAATTTTGGCAAACCCATTGTTGTGCCGGATTTGATTTCTAGAATTAGTTGAGGTATGTGAAAGTTAGTCTGGGCACCTTAGTTATCAAAAAAGATGCTTTGCACCGATAAGATTTGTAACCAAGGCAAAATGAGTTTTCAGCAATAGGGATGCACCTCGTTCCTTCCCGTTGTCTTCCTTCCTCTTCGTATCCTATCTCTATGGTTGCGAGATGGTTGAGACTTTCTCCTTGTGGAGAGGAGATCTTCCGCTCTCCCCATTATATTTGGACTGCACAGATCCATATCTGGAGTTCTAAATCAGAATTTTGGCTCTTGAATCAACTGAGTAATGGTGTTCCTAAGTTCTCCAACAGTGACGGTGAATGCGTCAAGATGCAAATGCTGTGGCGGGATCAAGATTCGGTGGCGATTTTCCACCGACCTCCCCTAGTAGAGTATTGGGTCCGACATCGAAGCTGAGCGGCTTTTCCTTTCTTTTTTTTTTTCTTTTCTTTTTTACTTTTTTTTGTTCATGTTGTTTTGGTGTATTTTGCTTTGTTTCCTTGTATTTGTACATGGTTTGATACATACATATTTTGAGATGATTTTGCTTGTCAAAAAAAGACAAGAAAAGGAACAAAGTGGTCAAAAAATTTAGCATCTAGAAAAGAGATAGTAACACATTTCTACGTCCATTTTCACACCGACGGCTTGGATTTAATCCGAATTTCTATTGATCCGAGCCATCCATTAATCTGAGCCGTCCATTGTCGAGATGGACGGCCCGTATGTGCCCTACAGGGCCTGTAAGGCAATCCGCTCTACAGGATCTCCGATCCATTATTCCGTACTACTTTTTTTAATCGGTGAAAGTATTGTCAGAATAATTAAATTAACACTTTGGAAGAGGAGATCAACTCAAGCCGTCAAAGAATTAGATTAATCGACCAATCATAAACACACTTTGAATCGATGATGTGACAAGTTAAAAGATTGATTTCACGTATCTAGAGAATTTTGTAAATACTGTCGCCTTCTTTATTTATTCCGTAAGCAACCTTTCCAATTTGAGCATGCGTTAGGTGGTTGGGCAATAGGAGACGAGTGATTGCGATGATATTATGGACCAGTTGTATTTTGATTGAGACTTTTCGCTGACAACCATGAGGATTGGTCAATTAAGTATTTAATGATCCATTTGGAACAGGTCTCAATTTTCTGGAGTATTCTAAAAAGAGAAGAGAAAGAAAGAGATGTGTGATTCTGGTCGATCCCAAAAATGCTGACTTAGCCAATAGTATAGTATTTTCGAGTGATACGATTTCATCTAACGTAAGCTAGGATGCACAACGTCACAACGATCCTATTTGATTGTTAAAGCCATTCATTTCATAAATTTCAATGTGTTTATTATTCATGAGAATAAAATTAGGTTGATCGAACTGATATCTTGAACTAAGCATATGAACACTAATATCTTGAATTGAGTATTTACCTAATAAAACACAAGGGTGTGGGGACCTCACAAAGAAAGGATGAGATTCATTTAATCTAAGGGCTAATGTGTGCTCTTCAACTCTCTTAAGACAACATCCACACTCTTACAAATATATTACAAAAATGCAATTGGTTTTTTTTACCCACTGTTCGGCTTCTGGCGTTGGCATAAAAAAATAAAAATATATTACAAAAATGCCCGTGCCTACGGCACTACCGGGATGTATATATATATCGCAAGAGAAACAGGCTCATACCGTCCATTTATCTTCAAACAAATATGTTCTGATCAATGTTTTCTTTTAATTGAACTAATTTTTGCAAGAACGATAAATACATTGAGACCTATAACGTGAACAACTTAGATCTTTAACCGTAAACGCAATCATACTTTGAATGAGTAATATTACATACACAGGTTTCTGTTAATCAAACTTTGAATGAGTAATATTGCATACACAGATTTCTGTCAAAATATTTAAACACAGATTGGCTCATAACCGTCCGATGAACTTGAACGCCTTTTTATTTGGTGAAACCGTGAAGCCCATGTCCGTCCAGCGGTTTTAAAAGGCCAGAGCTGAACGAACCCTTCTTTCTAGGAGTACTATTTTTCAGAGTATATATGAGCCAAAACAGACAGCTAACACAAACAGAAGAGTCTAAAAACTGCAGCTGTGCTGCTAATGCCACCCACCAGTCGACAACGGTCAAAACTCAACAGCAGTATCTCTCTGTTCATTGCCTAAACAGTCTCATCATCATCGTTTAAATAGTCTCATCATCATCGTTCTCCAGCTTTTCCATTTCCTCATCCGGTAATCCGATGGAGGGTACGACCCAGTGCTCCGCAAACTACGTCCCTCTGTCTCCGATAAGCTTCTTGAAAAGGTCGGCTATGGTGTATAGAGACGCACCCTCTGTTGTCTATGGTGACGTCAGATTCACTTGGGGAGAGACTCTTGACAGGTGCACCAGACTCGCTTCTTCCCTCACCCTCCTCGGTATTTCTTCTCCCGGGGATGTGGTCAGTCCCATTTCTCTCTCTTCTCTTTCTCCTTTTCTGGGTCTCATATTTTATAGCAGTTTCAATTTTCAGTTTTTTTTTTTTTGGTTATTTCATTGTGATTGTGAGATGTTCTTTTTCTTCTTGCTTAATCTTGGGTTATATGCAGCCCCTTTGGATGGTGAGAAATGGTGAGTTAAGAAAGGGGAGTCCTTTCTCACCCAATCTCACTATTTTTTGTGAGAAATGGGAAGAGCCAATAAAAAAAATCCATTTTTGTTTTGTAAGATTCTAGAGAGAGAACAAACAAAACGTAATTTCATTTCTCACTGAATCTGTTTTTCTAAGGTTACAAAGTACTCTACTCTTTGCTATTTATACGACTCAGACTCAAAAGAAACACACATCATTCTCTGCCTTGTTATTGGAAGAAAGAAAGGCACATGGATTGCTGAGCCGAAAACTCGCTGAGCTGGAGTTGAACAGAATAACCCACTGCATTGAACTGCTTCTAACTGCCCTTTAAAGCACCAGATTAACCAACTTAAAACAACATTAACCACTCTTAATGTGCTGGCTAACACCCCCCTTCAAACTAATGGGTGGATCACCAACCATTAGTTTGGATTTAAGCAACCTGAACCTAGAAACAGGCAAACCTTTGGTGAATATGTCTGCAATTTGAGCTTGTGAAGAAATAAAAGATCAAAAGGCTTAGAAGAAGTAGTGACTGAAACAGGAAAAGGAAGCTTGTGACTTTTTGGTTGATTACAACTAAAACAAGTCACGTCAAAAGGTTTATGAACAGGCAGTTGAAACTGCTTTATTAAGGACTCAAACAAAGTAGGACTCGGATGGCCTAACTTTTGATGCCATACAACAGCAGAGGACAGAGGAGAAGTGTAAAGGACTTGAGAACCTGAGGAAGTGGAACCAGCTTTACATGAGGTCTGAATTGGGTATAAACCCTGAAGACATGGTCCCTTGTGTAGAACTTGGAGTGTGTGATTGTCCTGAATCATGTATCCATTACAGTCAAAGATTAGAGAACAATTATTGTCTTTTGCAAACTGATGCACAGACAAAAGATTGTGAGTTATGGCAGGTGAGTGCAATATATGATTTAGTTTAAAGCTGATATGAGGAGTGAGTAAAAGACCTTTACCAGAGTATGACACAGGAATTGAAACTCCATTTCCAACAACACCTTCTCCTAGTTGGCAAGGTTGATGAATCTGAAGATTGGCCAAATTATTGGTGACATGGGATGATGCTCCACTATCAAAGAACCAGTTTGGAGTGATGGCAGGAGAATCCATACTAGAAAAGGAAGAAGAGGCATGTTGTACACCTTGATGCCCTCCATGACTAACCATATTTGCTACTGGTGGTGGATAAGAGGTTCTGGGATATTGTGAAGAAGTATTACCAATTTACTGTCCATTAGATTCCCCATTCTGTCCAATAAAACCAGGAAAACCCCCATGTTGATCATGAAAACCAGAAAATCCCCCAGGCTGACCATTAAAACCAGAGAAACCTCCATGCTGGCCATGAAAACCTGAAAAACCCCCATTATGACCAGGAAAACTTCTAGAAACACCATTGTATCTCATTACAGAATTCTGTAATTGAGATGTAAAACCTGGTGGAGTAAATCCTGTAAAACTCCCTTGATTTCCAAACCATGGTGATGAACCTGATCTGCCATGCATGTAAGATGCTGGTGGTTGAAAAGGTATATTCTGCCTGTAATAGCAATACACAGCTGTGTGGTTGTTCTTTCCACAGATTTGACACTGAGGTCTTTGGTTTCCTCCAAATCCAAAACCTCTGCCTCCCCTATTTCTGTTGAAACCTCCATCATAAGAATTGTTTCTATGTGACTTAGGGAAAAACTGAGGATAAAATGAACCTGGTCCATTGAAAGGTTGAAACATCTGAACTTGAGAGGATGAACTTCCAATATTATCAGAAAACATTGAAGGTCCAGAAGATGAGCTTGCACTAAAAGGTTGAGATTTAGTCATGTCAGGTGGTTTGGATGTAGCCACAAACACTTTTGCAGAGTTTAACTCCTCTTTGTGAGTTCGTGACTCCTCAGAATGAAGTATTGTGGTTAATTCCTCAAAAGTAATATCTCCTCCTCTAGCACCAATAGATGTTCTTAATTGTTTAAACTCCTCTTTGGTAAGCCATTTAGAGTATAAATGACCAAATCATCATCATCTATATGATGCCCCATAGCCTCTAATCTCTGAGCATGACTTCTAATTTCATCAATATAACTATCCGTAGTTCCTGTTTTGGTTACACTGTAAAGTCTATTTTTCAACTCATGAATTCGTGACCCAGAAAGAGAATTAAATCGCTGTGCCAGTGAGAACCACACTTGTGAAACAAATTCAAGACCTAAAACATGCGTTAAGGTAGTTCACGACAGACTTGCAGTCAAACATGATAGAAGTTGATTATTAATCAACATCCACTTAGTATAATCAGGATTCACAATCGGATTGTTTGAAGAATCTCAAGTGGTAGATGAAGGACACTGAGTGGTTCCATCTTAAAACCCTATGTAACCATTCACACGAAATGCATTCATCACTTGCGTTTTCCATAACAAATAATTTCCAGAGTCAAGTTTGATATTTACCAAAGAATGAAAGTTGGACACCAGGAATGCGAGTGCTGGTGGAATAGTGGCCGAGGAAGAAGAAGATGATTCCGTCATTTCTTGTAAACAGAATCAAATGATTCCGTCATTTCTTGTAACCAGAATCAAATGAAATTGTCAACACCGCTGAACACACAACTCTGAATTTGAACTGTATCTTTGAGAAATTCGTCAGGATCAAGATGACAGACTCTTGTCACAATGCTCCGAATTTGAACTGTTCTCAATTGTTTTCTTTCTATTTCTCACTAAAATACTCAATCCAAATAAGTGATTTGGCTCCAAATCATAACCCATTATTTTCTTTTCTCATGAAATCCCTTAATCCAATGTGAACTGTAACTGTGGTTGTGAAGTGTGAGATAAATATGGTATTTTTCACCTCCGTTTCGTTGGTTTGTGTATTTCAGCATACCAATCAATCTGTAGTGATTATACATTGTTGGACTCGATGGTTCATGTAGTTGGACATCGACTTTGCAAAATTTCCATGAAAGTTGAAACTTTTTTTTTTAAATAATCGGATGTCCGGGCTAGCTTGCATGCAACTCTACTAATTTCGGGGCTTAATGACTGGGAAAACCTAATGGCCCCAAGTTTGGGTCTCCGTAGGACTTCAACATAATTTTGAACATGAGATCTCGTGAAGCACAAACACTTATTTGCTTTCTTTAGCCCATTTGGCCAATCTTTTGGGGTTGAAAGTTGAAACTGTAGTAATTAACTTGCTACCAAAATTTGTTGAATCTCCATTGGTTTATTTGCTTCGTATTAATCTCGTCTTCTCTTTGAATCTCCATTGGCCCATTCATCAGTCATTATAGACTTTCCTTACCCCCAAAAAAGCAAACCGTCCACCGTTGTGCCACCGGACACACACGTTTAATTGAGAGGAAAAACTCCGATTTGTATTAATCACCCGATACTTTGCATGAAAACACTTCTCACTCATTGGTTCTCTATGCCTTGCTCACAGCTTCACACCTCTCCCTCTCTCTCACACACACATGCCATACATACACATATACAACGAAAGGGCAAACCAAACACACCGTATGCCTTCAAGGCAAGCGCGTGAAACAGATGGGGAAGTTGGGAGTTGGGCTTCTGACATTGGGAATGGAATCCTCTACACACACACACACTTGGGAAGACCTTGACTAAGTCCACATATGCAAGGAGCCTAGGAGGATTTCTCTTTCAAACACCGTTTGGCAAATACAAATTGCAGTGTAACCATGCTTCAGTTTTCTTTCTAGATAAAAAGGTTTGATGGCATGTTTACCACAGTTGTTTATAGGGTATGGTCTTGCTTTCTGAATATAAGTTATTGTTTAGGGGCTAAACTTAGATCCTGCTATTTTAATGTATGCGTTGTAGGAAGACTGTTGCAGATGTAGAATTATGGAGGCATTGTCTGAAATATAGGGCTCTTGTTTGATTTTCTTTAGTGTCTATAGAGAAAGGCTAAACAGGTTTGTTTCGGTTCTAATTGTGATTCTTAAATGTATAATTGTGGATTCGGGGGCCTGGAGCTGCTGCGCTATTATACTGTGCCTCTATCATGTTATAGCATCTTGAAAATGTGCATTGCCACTCTATATCCTCTTTATTCTCAATATTTTATTTCGTTCTTGTTTCTTGTAAAGCTCTGTGGAAATATATCTTTCTCCATTGGCCGTGTGCTTAATGTTTTTCATTCTTAAGGAAGCTTAATTTTATTTGGAACAGGTTGCTACATTAGCCCCCAATATTCCAGCAATGTATGAACTTCACTTTGGAGTTCCAATGGCTGGTGCAGTGCTTTGCACACTTAATATCCGCCACGATTCTAAAATGGTTTCGGTACTATTGAAGCATTCAAAAGCCAAACTAATATTCGTAGATTACCAACTTCTTGATGTTGCCAGGGGAGCAATAGAAATTCTATCCAAGACAAGCACCAATCTTCCCCGTCTAGTTGTGATCCTAGAGTCCGATAAAACATTGACTCCCACCACCGGCAAAACTGTTTCAATGAATGGAAGCTTGGAATATGAGAAAGTTTTAACAATGGGAAAGCCTGATTTCGAGATTAAGTGGCCAAGTGATGAATGGGATCCAATTTCGCTCAACTACACTTCAGGCACAACATCAAGCCCAAAAGGAGTTGTTTATAGCCACAGAGGTGCTTACCTAAATTCTTTAGCTGGTGTTCTTCTGAATGAAATGCCCTCAATGCCCGTTTATTTGTGGACCGTTCCGATGTTTCACTGCAACGGTTGGTGCCTTACTTGGGCTGTTGCGGCCCAAGGTGGCACGAACATTTGCCTGAGAAATGTCTCTGCAAATGGAATTTTCAGCTCTATTTCTCAGCACAAGGTGACCCACATGGGTGGTGCACCCACGATTTTGAACATGATAGTGAATGCCCCAGTAAATGACCGAAAACCCCTTCCACGGAAAGTGGTGGTCATGACAGGTGCTGCGCCACCACCACCGCAAGTACTTTTTAAGATGCAGGAGCTAGGGTTTGACGTGACTCACTCGTATGGTTTGACTGAAACCTATGGTCCCGGGACCGTTTGCTCTTGGAAGCCTGAGTGGAATTCCCTCTCACCCATGTCACAAGCCAAATTAAAGGCCCGTCAGGGTGTGCATCATATAGGCATGGACGAAGTCGATGTAAAGGATCCTGTTACCATGAAAAGTGTCACACCAGATGCAAAAACAATGGGCGAGGTTATGTTCAGAGGCAACACGGTGATGAACGGATACCTAAACGATACCAAAGCAACACAAGATGCTTTCAAAGGTGGGTGGTTTCGAAGTGGGGACTTGGGCGTGAAACACCCTGATGGGTATATAGAACTAAAAGATCGGTCAAAGGACATTATCATATCGGGAGGAGAGAATATAAGCACAATTGAGGTGGAGTCCGTGTTGTTTAGCCATCCAGCAGTTCTTGAGGCTGCGGTTGTTGGTAGGCCCGACGATCACTGGGGGGAAACGCCTTGTGCATTTGTGAAGTTGAAGGATGGATGTAACGTGAGCAGCGATGAGATTATTAAGTATTGTCGCGATCTTTTGCCTCATTACATGGCTCCGAGGACTGTTGTTTTCGAGGACTTGCCAAAAACATCAACTGGAAAGACGCAGAAATTTGTTCTCCGGGGGAAAGCTAAAGCTATGGGGAGCCTCACAAGGAGGAGCACCAGCAAATTGTAAAGCTACTTCTTTGGGTTGCTAAATATTGAAGTACATGGCTGTTCAAAGCTCTTGCATGTTGTATTGTTTGTCCAGACCTTCTGCTGCCTTTGTCCATTACCATAAAAGCAAGAAATAAATAAATTGTTGATTCGACTGCAGTGATGAGAAACTTTGGGTCTGATTCATGAATGTGGTCTGGTCGGAAAATGTTGGGGTCCCATTCTCCAACAAATATCAGTGGGCATTCTATATTCGAGAAGGGCTCATCGTCCCAGAAGTTGTCAAAACATCACATTACAATGCATCGTTTGAAGGATTTAATTGACGTTCTTTAATTGATGTTCTTCAATTTGAGAAGGATTTTATTTGCATCGTTTGAAGGATTTAATTGACGTTCTTCAATTTGGTGTTGTGTAATTCGTATTGTCGATGGAAATATGTTGTATTGCTAATCAAGAAATATGCATATCACAGTTTTATTGTAGGGTATTTTCCTCTTTTTTTTTTTTTTTTTGGGTTATGTTGGATGTAATGAGGAATCATCCTTAGGAAAGAGACTTCATGATATATATCGAAAGTGTCCTGATGTGCAGATTTTTGGTTTGTAGTTGTTTAATGGAATTATTTCCTCTTATTTTTGTCAAGGCCAAGTGGTGTTTTTTTAACCTATGGATTCAAATGATGACCGAGTGATTTCTTTTCATTTTTAAAGAAAAAGGTTTTAGTAAAACATATCTAAGCTTATGATTTGCCTATTTGTTTGCGGTTTTGAATTCTGATGCTGGACATCCAGTTATTTTTTCTGTCGCTTCAAATAATGTGACATATAGTTGTCTTTCTCCATCTCCAACAGTCAACTGCATCAAGTATCTAGTATTTAATAAATCAATTGTAACTATAAGAAAGCTGATTATTAGCAAATAACATTCACTGAAAATCTATCATGTAGGTTGTTACATACCTCGGATGATGCTCTAGATTTGACTTGGCACATTTGCTACATTCTATGCCCTATTATGTTTGTTGGAGGTTTTTCAAAATAAAAGGTGCGGGAGGTTATTTGTGAAAAGGTGCGACACCTTTTCACATGGGGTATGACTTTACGTGAATAGTTATAACACCTATTCACTTAGGGTGTGACTATTAGAATGGGGTGTGATTGTTAGGAAGAGATGTGATACATGGGGGTGCCTCCAAGAGGCATGACTCTTCCTAATTAATTATTTTCATGAAAGGGTGCCTACTAAAAGGCATGATCCTTTCTCATAATTGTCTTCAAAAGACATACCCTTTCTAATGTGTGTTTACAAAAGACACAACATTTCACGTAAGGGTGCCTATAAGTCTATAAATAGGCCAGTGGTTAAGTCTTTCGATACAACACCAAAGATATCCAGAAACTCTCCCTCTCGCTGTCTCGTTATTTTCTACGCTATTATTCCGTTATTCTGCAGAAACAGAATTAACAGTTCTTGGTTCAATTGATTCTCTTAGGCTCGGTATTCTGTCTGTCCTTCGTTTGTGTGGACGCAGGCAGAAGATCATTGATCGGGCTTCGTTTTATCCTCAGAACAGATTCGCTGTAACCCGGTGCACACCAATTGGTGGGGGTGAATACTGTTTTCGATTGTTGGTGCAAAACTTGAAACCTTCCAAATCTGGAGCCTTTCTGAACTTGAACAAACTGATGGAAACCGCTTTGAGTCACGTTCTCCTCCAATGTTTCATCTTCATTCTCCTCCGGAAAGGGATTGGGGAGAACATACACGACTTTGAGAGTAGTAAGCAAAAAATGCAACTTCTTTTGCCAACGCCTGAAGTTACCGCCATCAAACTTATCCAATTTCACGAAATCCTGAGTCAACGCTCCCAATGATTTTGAAGCCATGGTACGAATACTGTTTTCGATTTTATCCATCCCATGGTAAATGCTTGGTACCTATAATGTAACCATGTAGGTTAAGCTACTTAGCTTTTAATAGGCTTCTAACGGTTTGTTAGGTTTCAAGTGCTATAGTTACAGGGGCACTTTCAAAGTCTACCTATATGAGGGTCAAGGTGGTGCCACCTTCTATGGGTTCAAGGGCTAGGACTCTAGAACGCTCATGAAATTCAGGATAAAGACACACGGCCAAACCACGTGTCGGCAAATTTGAATACCTGAGTCAGGCAAGATGCGTGCGTGAGACGTGTCCGGTTGGTCATTTAAGGATCGCTAGTTCAAAGACAAGTCTACTATGCTTTCCGACTAACTTCGATGTGTTTTCACTAGGTGAATGGTTCAAGTCGTGAGACACCTTCATTGATGCACAAGTCTTTTCAAAGGAACCAAGAAAACTTTTTCTTTATTTCTAAAATGGTGGGGGATTGTTGGAGGTTTTTCAAAATAAAAGGTGCGGGAGGTTATTTGTGAAAAGGTGCGACACCTTTTCACATGGGGTATGACTTTACGTGAATAGTTATAACACCTATTCACTTAGGGTGTGACTATTAGAATGGGGTGTGATTGTTAGGAAGAGATATGATACATGGGGGTGCCTCCAAGAGGCATGACTCTTCCTAATTAATTATTTTCATGAAAGGGTGCCTACTAAAAGGCATGATCCTTTCTCATAATTGTCTTCAAAAGACATACCCTTTCTAATGTGTGTTTACAAAAGACACAGCCTTTCACGTAAGGGTGCCTATAAGTCTATAAATAGGCCAGTGGTTAAGTCATTCGATACAACACCAAAAATATCCAGAAACTCTCCCTCTCGCTGTCTCGTTATTTTCTACGTTGTTATTCCGTTATTCTGCAGAAACGGAATTAACAGTTCTTGGTTCAATTGATTCTCTTAGGCTCAGTATTCTGTCTGTCCTTCGTTTGTGCGGACGCAGGCAGAAGATCATTGATCGGGCTTCGTTTTATCCTCAGAACAGATTCGGTGCACACCAATTGGTGGGGGCGAATACTGTTTTCGGAAAGCGACGACGTAACGTGACTCGAAGTGGTTTCCATCAGTTTGTTCAAGTTCAGAAAGGCTCTAGATTTGGAAGGTTTCAAGTTTTGCACCAACAATGTTTTGGAAATTTTCTTATTGCATACTTTGCATGCATCATACCAAGATTGGTCAATATTATGAATACAGATGATTGTTGCTTTGAAGTTGCAAAAGGGCTCTACATGTACAATGGGTAGATCATGTCGATCAAATAAGGCTAATGTATTTTCATTATCATAATTTGACTTTCATAGTATGAAACAAATTACTATTACACCTCAAAATCAGGGAGTGGCCGCTCGATTAAAACTTCAATTTTTACTCGAACACTTTACTTGTCTGTTTGCCAAACCATTGTACTCGAACTTCTTTCACTCCCATTTTCATTGTACCTACTCAATTACATGTACTTGTTAGATATTTCCTTTGATATGGCAACTGTTTTTCATTTGCCTCTTCATACGTACCATTGTCTAATTGTATCAGCTTTTGGTATCTTGGGGTTCACTTGAAGTGTAGTTATTGAGAGTGTGGAAATGGATAATAAATCTGTTGAAGACGAATATTGTTAGTATGTACCGTATATGGTATTTTGTTTTTAGGCCTTAAAGTTATATACTTTATAGTAACATTTTTTGAATTCACCTCCATATGCTGACGTCTTCAATTTTGACAGTGCAACAATTGGTCTTTCTTTTGCCATATCTTCAAGAATGTCTCCTTCAATCTTGGCCAAATCTCCCCACAACGTGATGATAATAGTTTCAGACCTATTTATGATAAATAGTTTAAGTAATTTGTTATGTTACTTAAGTAAGAATCAACAAGGTCTTAAATATCTACCTTGAATTAGTAAGTGAGATATTTCTCTTCATCGATGTTCCAAGAACCCCGAATTTTGTAATGGATGATAGAGGTCAATGTTGACAACTAATCCAAGCACATCTGGTGGAGAAGTTACGTTAAACAAACTATTAGTGCCTGTGATATGTTCTTTGGTCTTCTTTTTTTTAAGGCATAAAGTAGAAGTTGGAGTAGATGATCAAAAACCACAAAAAGATAGTGCAAGATGGCATACCAATATAGCTGTCATTCTTCGCATGATGCTTGATTTCCATGAAAGGAACTATGTGGTATTTGATTTTATCCAACTCAATTCCAATCTTGGCATCTTCTACGTAAGCCTGGCTAGCTAGTGTCATTTCAATTTCCTTATGGACACTTGGAAATCTGATGTTTGTTGGTTTAACAAGCCCATTTGAAACAAGATATGTCCTCTCTTTAAGGAATAAATATTCAAGCCTGTCAATGACATCGTTGAAGTTGACTGCTTGAATTCTTGTGCCCTTCGTATGTAGAACAGATAAACAATCGATAAGTAGTAGACTAAGAATAGAAACACGCTGTTAAAAAGTTTCTTATGGCACTTAATGAAGAAGAAGAAGCATTAAAAATAGAAAATTACAAATTATAACTATTAGATATATTGTCCTTATGGAGTAGGCTGAGAATTTAAAGAGGCAACCATTAGAAGGACAACCCCGTTCCGCAACGCAAAAAACGCCCTTATTTTTTAAGAAGACAATTTCAAACTCAAAAATTATGGACTTATTAAAATCTAAAAATATGCAATATGGATCTTGTTTGAAAGATCTCATCGAGATCTTTTATATGAAGCCAAAAAAAAAATTAAAAATTTATTTTTTATTTACATTATTTTTTAGTTTAAAAATGTAAAATAAGCTGCTTATTTTTTAAGAAGGTTTCTGGAACGGGCTCGAATGATGAAAAATTATATTTCATATTTTACTGCAATTCACATGGTTGCATTAAAAATATTTTCTGTAGATGCTTGTTGAAAGAATTTTGGTTACGTTTTTGGAATATGGTATTTTGATTTGTAATTTACGTACTTGTTCATCCATTAATATAACTTTCCACATTGTTCCTGATCCGTTTGTATTACTGTATGGTTCAACCAACCCCCTTCTCAGCACAAGAACTTTTATCGCCCGGTCTCTATCATAAGGTCGAAGGTTGTTGATCATGACATATCCTCTGGTCTTGGATTCACTTCCAGGCCTTTCACCTATTGAAACAATATGAACGATAGTACAATGAGCATGTCACAACAGTTAATAAGGAAATAAATTAATCACATGGATGATATGGTTTTTTTTTGGATAGTTTGATCTTTTCAGAAATATGGAAACTAATTTGGCATAACCGTAAAAGACAGTCCAAGTTTAGGTGCTTTAATCCCACATAAGTCACTGAATGACCAATAGTTTCTTTGCTTACCTTGCAGTTCAAATAAATCTTTGTGATCTTCGGAGGATGCAACATTTGGTTCTGAACTCGACGCGCTGGTGGTTAGATTAATTTGGGGAGATTTTATGGTTGATTTTTTCTCTACTATAGCAGTAGAAAATGGTTCCTCTATGGATGTATTCCTTGTTTTTTTTTGGACCTCCAAGCTTCCTTCATCTATATCTTGTTTCAGATAAGCTATCGTGGAGCGTTTCCTTCCATTACTTCTCTTCCCCAGTTTGTCTGTATCTGCAAATAGGTTATTTTTTTCAGTTTGAATGATCTCATATGCATGCAGAATAATACTTTGTAATGTTCACTAACATACCTTTGTTGTGACCCTCAGTTTTCATCTCATCTGATTCTCTCTGCACAATAGTCTGAGGAGCTTTTTCTACATTGGTTTCATTGTTGTTTTCTTCTTTTTCTCCGAGTTTCCTTTCTGTATATGTTGTTCCTCTATAGATGATAATAACTCCGTGTAAGCACAGTAAACCATTTCCAAATAATGGTTATTTAAGGTATTATAAGGCATTGAACACTGGAGAGTTTTCTATAGGTTACCTTGCAGTTCTGATAAATCATTTTGCTCTTTTGAGGATCCAACATTTGATTTTGACTGCAACATGTTGAAGGATAAATTAAGTAGGGAATGACCCACGTCAGAGTTTGTTTTGTTTTCCCTCGTTCTTGTGCTGTCTTCCTTCATGTTGCAGACACGTGCATAATTAACTTCTTCAATATTGTTGGCTTCTTTCTCAAGAGATGCAACCTGTGTGCTTTCTTTCTTCCTCGTATAGGTTCCTTTTTTGGATTGTTTACCTACTGGTGCATTAGTTACATTATATGAGCATTTGCAAGATTATGCTGTGAACTCTATTATTTAAGATATATGATCATGTTCTTCATTTTTTGGTTCTTGGTGGTTACCTGTGAATTTTGTAGTCTCTTCAATGCCAATAGTAGAATCGAATTGCAATTCATTAGATTCTGCCTCTGTTGTACCATTGTTCGACTCCGCAACATTTTTAAGCTTCTTGGGTCTACCCATTTTTTCTCTGTTACCGTGGAACCAACGGACCTTTCTCCTGTCAAAGAATCATCCGTTAACCATCAGGCAAAAGATTCATGAGAAGTCAGTATATTGATCAAAGCTAAGATGTCCTTAGTGGTTGTTTTTCTCGCCGGCATTTCATCAAAATATCTTGTCTGCGGTATTTATAATGAGACAATCAAATACCCCCAAATTTGCCACAGATGGGTTACCGAAAGTGCAGGTATTTTTGTCCAGATATCCAGAAATGACACAATATTTGGAAACCAAGAACTAATACCTTTGTGGTTGTTATTGTGGTGTCGTCTTCACAACAAAATTGGAACACAGGGCACTTCAGTTGCTTTTTCCTTGTAAAAAATGTTTGTAGTTAGTAATCTGAAGATGAATGTGGATGAGAATTCTATCTATCCTTTTATAGAGTCGAACCATTGTGAAGAAGTATAAGAGTGTTGGTTTTTTGGATGCGCCTTAACGGAAGATCATTCTTCTATATCCGATTTGTTGTGCTGTAGTTAGTACTCTCCCTTTAATAACTTCTTTCCAAAGGGCTTCTGCTTCCTCAGTGAATGTTTTGGTAGAAGATATGATTTTTTAGAATTGATGTTTTTACTTTTTAATGCAAGCTAACGCAACGCTTTGAATTCGCCCCTCATGAACTGGAACTATTACGAAATCTCTCGGACTCTATATGGTAAGTGTATGTGTGCTCTCGCTGTTTTTTGGAAGTCCTCCACAAGTTGTCAAGGAATTTCCTTACCTTTCCAATTTCTAATGAATCTAAATAACCACTTGTTCTGGTATAAATAGTCATTATTTGGTCTTCCACCGTAAAAGGTTTTGATTGGGATTGTTTGAACAATTCGTTTGTGTGTTTTTTTTTTTTTTTTTGGGACGGGAACCGGCCCTAAGAAATAACATAGATATATGTAAGAAGCAAAGTGTCTAGTATTGTTTCACTATAATTTTTGTTTTTTTAATTGCTTTTCACTATGCATCAGTGCAGAGGTTTTTTTTGAAAATATACTATCAGGGAGTTGAGGATAAGGAGACACATAAGTGACTTAGAACCTTGTCTTCAACCAGGTATTAGGGTACCAGTTTTTAGTTTGTGCTTCTCATTCAATAGATTGTCAATGACATAAGTGTTCGAACAACCTTGTGAGAAGTGTATATCCTAATGCCAAGCCAGTAGTAAAAACACATTGATCACCAATGACCCTAAGAAGAGCTATGGAGGATTAAACTGACATCGAGTGCGTCTTGGATATGTCCTTCCATGTCTCTTCCTCAATTGTACCAAAGAATTATGTATAAATCATTGTGATGCATTATGAGATATGGCTTCTTGAAGGAAAATCTGGTGTAAGAAAGTAATAGTATTATGGCCAAATGAAGGTTTTTGCCCATTGGCTTTTTTTTGTCGGGAAACATCTAGGCAAATGATAATACATAGTGAAAAACTTTGAGTAGGCTTTCAGATTGTTGGAAGATGGAGAAGGAGCCAAGAAGTCTGGTTTTATCCTCAACTCCATTTTCCTGCTTGCTTCTCCTCTCCTTGCTCTACACTGTCGAAATCGGATCATGTGAAAATCCATCAAATCAATGTAATTATGCTTCTTGGGACTCTATAAATTTGCAAGCTTTTTCTAAATCAGTGGTTTGTTTATAGAGAAATTTCTCACCCACCATTGACTTGGTCAATATCATTGCTTGGAAATGGCAGGGAAGAAAACGCATTCGGGCGAGAGTCGCACAGAAGAACAACAACGCATGCATTTTCTCATGAAAAGACTACTGAAAGTTCATATTTGAATTCTTTAAAGCGGTCAATTAATCCCTTATAGTGAATTTGCTCATTTTAGTGTTTGATCCTCAGCGTGGATATTTCAAAGATTGCTAATTCTGGTTGTGAGACAAATGTACAGATATAAATATTTGTGTGGACCTTGTGTTTTTTCATATCTGTGCAAGCCTTTGGTCAAAACTCCCACACCCGCACACATCCCTACTCTGCCAATGTGCCATCTACCCAGATTTTTGTTTGGAGAAGTATTATGTGCATTGCGTTTCCTCTTCCTATTTTGCATTGTCTTCTAGATTTTTTCTGCTCTTTGTGTCGGTGTAAACCTAACCAAACCAAACCAAACCGAGTCTTAAGTCCCAACCAATTGGGATCGGTTACATGAATCCGATCTCTCCATTGGGTTCTATCAAGGGTATCGTCAAATTCATTATCAAATTCATATCATAAAGATCAATTGTGGGTTTTGTCGGCCCTCGCGTAATACAAGGATGAATCAATTAAGTCCAATTCAAAGTAAAATAAAATCAATTGGGTCAGTTAGCTAATGCACAACCTCCTCATTCATCCAGGCTCGGGACCGGCAATGTAGTAGATAAGACTCGAAGCGTGAAACAAGAGGAGTTATTGAAAAGCCCTGAGGATGTGGTAAAGGCCCAATAGGAGGGAGGGTTTATTGTCCGCATTTGAGAGTATAACTTTGCTGAAGAGTCGCTGTTAAAAGAAGTGGAAGAGTTTGCAGTAGCTTGTTGACATTGCAATTAGTAGTTGGATAGCCTACTATCTGGTAACAAAATTCTCTGTTTTTCCGATTAAGATGTTGCCTGGTTCCCAACTTGGAAGTTACTGATGTATATTCATTTTAACTTATGTACTCACCTGTGGTGCTGAGGTTTAGCAATACGAATTTTGTATGCAGCATTTCATTTGGAAAAAAGACAGATTGGTAAAAAAAGTAAGGAATGCCATAATTATCTTGAAAAGCATAATTCAGCCATAGAGTTCATTGTATGTCCACTTGCATGGCCATTTGTAGGAATGATCACTCCAGAAAGTGTTGTCTTCAGCTTTTGGGACTGTGCTTTTGCATCTTCTCAGCGGGAAGCATATTCCACCCAATCATGCAAGTGCCGTGCCGTGCCTAGCTTGTTAATCTGCAGTAGTTTCTCGTCAGTTGTGATAATGAACCCATTATGTAAGGGTTACGTACCCAGTTGAGCTAGTTAGAACTGTTTTCAATTAAGTTATGGAATAGAATCGCTCATTGGCTAGATGATGTTGAAACTGAAAGCCGCTTAATTGCTTGAGAGCTAGCTTGCTGAGTCAGATTCATCACTTGTGTTGACTTACCAAGTCCTATCAAACATTCATGCAGGACACCCAAAGTAAAGATTGAAGAAGAAATGGTCCTAGGCATCCCCATCCCGACCTACACTAGGAATCTGCACCAAGGGGAAGTAATGGCAACTGTATCGATACTATAGTACTTAAAATCATTCTGTTTATAAACCAATCACCATAGGTAGATTGGCTTATTCCTTTAATAACATTCTTTTTCGGATCTTTTAGAATTTTATGTAAAAGTTGTTACTTGTGAACTTAAAATTGCCAGGTGAAAGGAAAGACGGCTATGAACGGCATATGTCAAAGATTCCAGTTATGACTTATGATCTATAGGAGACTAGGGGGGAGATTTAGGTTTGAATCACTTACGCGGCAATTATGTTGATGCATTGGAACCTTGAAAAACATGTTGGCGTACCATGCCAGATATAGTTTTAATTTCCAATCATTCATGGTCACTATGGGAAATTTGAGTTTTTGATACCTTGGAGTACTAGAATTATACTGTGCATGCATGCATGCATGCAGGCTCTTGATATGATACGTGGCAAAAACATTCTTCCACTGATGGACTCACATTTGGAGGGGAACTTTTCAACTGAACAAGCTACTTACTGTGGTTTCTGACCTGGCCTCACAATGTCTGCACTACGAACCTAGAGAGCGTCCAAGTACCAAGGACCTGGTTGAAACACTAGCCCCACTGCAAAATGAAGCTGACGTGAGTCTGCTTTTCTAAGGTTCTAATGCTTAAAAAGTCTTTTCCTTACACTTATAGATTACTTTACTTTTGTTGTATGAAACTGTGCCTTGTGCATTATCGTGTTAGGTCTCGGACAGATTTCTTATGTCTGTTGGCTCCTAAAACCTTTTTAAATAGAACGTCTCTGATGCTTTTTGCACCTGTATTAGCACCCGGTAGGGATGGCAATTGGGGCAGATATGGAGAATTCCATACCCGATCCCCGAAATCGAACCCCTGCCCATATCCACCCCGATACCCAACGGGGAGAGCAAGAATAAACCATAACCGAACCATTCGGGGTTCGGGTAATCCCTGAACCATTCACGTACCCGAACCAAATGACAACTGCTGTAGGCGGATCTAAAAATTTTATCCAATTTCAAGTTCTTGGGGTGGGTTTTAATCGATGAGAGAAGAAAGAGGGAGTAACAAAGAGAGAGAGAGAGAGAGAGGGAGAGAGGGGACGACGACAATGAGCGGCGGTGAGGCCGCAAGGGGTTGTCTGCAACGTAGAAGAGAGGAGGGAGTGGGTTTGACTATTTGAGCTATGAATGTGTAGCCGTAACCCTAATTATAAATAAAGAGTTATCACACTCCAGGCCCTTAAATCTTAACACATGCAACAATTTGGTCGCTAAATTTCTGGACATATGCACTTTAACCACTAGACTCCTATACATATATATTTCGGTTCGGGGGTCTGCAAAACCATACCCGAACCGATACCCGTTTGGTTATCCAAGGCCTCAACCACACCCATACGCACGGGGAATTTTTCGGTTATGGTTTGGGAAAAAATTTCGATTACGGTTTGGGTATCCATCTGTTCGGTTCACTTTGCCATCCCTAGCACCCGGTTTGTATTATATTGTCAGATTGTTCGTTTTGTCACCAATGTACCCGTTTTACCTGGAGCTGTATCTCAATGCTTGTCATAAGTTTCTTGGTGAGAACTTAGATGCAGAACTTGCTCTTTAAACCGGTTTCCTCTGAGCAACATTGTTTGTATTTCAATTTCTTTTGTTTCCTCTTTATTTTGGGTGGTCACCTTTAAGGCTAATGATGGTCCAAAAGTCTATAAGAAATAAAGGGAGATAATGGACTATCTATTGTAGTGTAGAGAAGTTTTCAGAACCCTTTTTCCCATAAAACAATCGCATTTGGGGCTTTTCCCTATGCAGGAGTAACAACATTCTTGTTCCTTCCATTTTTCACACACTACCAAACAACAGAAAAGAACAGAACATCCTTCAGTGTATTTTCTTTCCCTATAAGATTTCCTTCATTTTCCTTTCCCTCCACAAATTCTATGTCAATACAACCAGATCGTCCTTTTCAGGAATACCGCCGACAAGAAAAACAAGAATGGTGACCAATCACTATTCTATACCCCTATCGATTAGGGATTACAAGGTACTGATATTGTTGTCAAACACAAAAATGCAACATCAATATAACACGCTCTAGATTCGCGTGCTATGGAAATAAAAAACGATCAAAATTTATACAACATGGATTGCCGAACTGCAGTAAGCACAGACCACCCATTTATATCTACCTTGGCAATTTTCCTTCTGCAGAGAAACAAGGGTCTCTCTCTCACCCAAATGGTTCCCTGCATTGAGACTTCTCCAAACCTCCGCATCAAAAACTTGAAGAAGCCAGCATTCTTCCTCACCACCTGGAGCAAAAGCCTTCACTCGAGTCAGCTACATGACTTTGACTCGGACTGGTCACTTAAGTGCCCTCCGAGCAACTGCTGTACAATCCGTACAATAAAAGTTCGCTACAAATTAATGTTACTTTGGAGTAAAAATGTGAATTCAGTGCCAATCAATGGGCAGGACAATGTTGCATTCACCGGTGTATAATACACATAATAACAATAAGCAAAAACAAAAACATGTTATTTCATTCCACAGTTAGTTACTAATCCACCTCCGTTTCCGAGGCGGACGCTCTAGTTTGATCTCTGGATCTTCATTGGCTCCACTTTGGGCGGAAGGCAGCAATGGTTCACTCTCCATCTTTTTAATCACCGTAGCTTCCTTATCATTTGGAATTGGAAGCTTGAAACGCTCGCTTCGCTGCTTCAACTTTGCAGCTGTGTCCGAGTCTCTACCACCCACTGATTTCCCATCATTTTGATCCTTTTGACCCCCCAAGGTATGTTGACCATCGATGGTTTCAACAGTCTTGGATGATTCTTCCGGAAGCTTGCTGGCTCCATTTTTACACTTGTCAATCTCTTTAACCTTCATGGAAGATGATGAAGACTTTGAGTTGATATTAAAATCTCTCTCCTTATGGCTTGTCCAACGTTCCAATTTGGATCGTCCCCGTCTTGAATCTCTCTGTTCATCGTCTGAAGAAGCATCTTCATTATGTTTTCCCTGCTCGGTTCTGCCTTTCAGTATCACCTGAACAAAAGCAATCATAATAATCCCAAATTAAAGTTAAAATGTAAAAATGTTGAATGATCTAGGAAGTTTCCAGCCAAAATGGTCGAGGGAAGAGTTTCGGTTGAAACTGCTGAATACCACTTATTAGGAGGCAAAAGAATAGAGGAGATGGTGGGACAAACTGTTGTCCTAACAAATTAAGAAGAAAGGAACATGTCTGCCAGCCTCATGAATCTGTATATGATGCGTGTCAATGTTTCAGACGTACCAAACACACAGAAGTACGTGTTCAATTTACTTATTATACTTTCTTAGTCAGATACGTTACTTTTGCAGACACCGGGAAAATGCAAGGAACACACTGCAAACACGTAGGGCCCACCTTTGAAGATGTGTTAGTACTTACCACATTCCACATCTCCCCAACGTGTCCGTGTCTTAACTTTTGAAAAACTTACCGGTTCATGTATCCATTTGTGTATATACCATGCTTCTTATCTCAAAAATAATCACTCGCCATGGGATGCCATCATTAAAACTGCCAATGTGATTAAGAAGTTCCAATTCTGGGAAGAAATGCTGAATTTGTTCTACTTCCAGTGGGGTCCCATTAGTCAAAAGCCCATTGGCCCACCGCAAAGGTATCATCATCAACTATCAGGTATCAAACGATTCCTAGGAATTTTTATAATGCATTAGCATTGAATTTCAAGACAATAGTTTTATTGCAAGTATCCTCCCTGCTCAGTCTATCTATCGTCCTTAATTTGGATCTTTGCAAATGTGCATCTCTTATTTGCTTAGGCTTTTCCCTGTAGTGCTAGTTTTGTTGCAAATTATAAGAATTCCCTAACATACATATTCCAGAGTAACAAATTACTTGCACACAATGAATGTCATTCACAAAAAGTACCATGAAACATGTACCTACGTGACCCAAACCTGGACGCATCAGAACAAAAGTATTCTTCAGAGGATGCTACCAAAGAAAACCAGAATTCACAAGAGTCTACTAAAGAATTCAAAGCTCACTGTCAAAGTAATGGACATGGAAAAAGCCCCCTAAATTAAGTATGATGTAACAGTTTAACAGACCAATAGTGTAGCCTTATAGCAGCCCTCCAACATATGCTTGTGGCAATAATCTATTAAACTGTACTTATGAAATAGTTCCAACACTTACTGAGATTCAATACAACTGTTTGGTGCATTCTCAGAAGTAGCCATATATCAGACGTTGGGTCAAAATGGGAACCACAAGAATCGATCCCTATTCCTAAAACCATGCAGAGGACAACATGTCCCCGTTTTCTAACACATAGAACTGATAGAAGCTAATGGAATTGAAGACTTCAACCATGTAATCAATCATAGTTACTCAAGGGATCCAAAACAACTCCTGGATAGTGGCAATCACAGCGAAGCACCAAATGCAGTATATTGGCATCTTATGGAACGTGTTCACTAATTACTAGTTCATGTCATAGTAACTCGACACATGGGGAGGCATTTTTACCTCAGCAGTGGCATGTTAGTGTTTCTGGAGTTGTAACGTACCCGCTCATTCATGTGACCACTTTGGTCTTCTTGACTTATCGTGGAAGGGCCCACAGAGTTACCATCTCCGCCCTTGGAATCTTTACTCCTCGTGTTAGCTTTACGTTTCTTTTCATGCACCCCATTGTTATCAGAACCACCACCAACAAGATCCCTTCGAGTACCTTCCCTTTCCTGCCTTGATCTTCTCTCATCTTCGTTGTGTTGGCTTCCACGTGTTGAATGGAAATCGTCATGCCCCCTATGCTGTGATAGGGTTCCATCTTCAACCCTTCTCATAAGTTGCTCATTATGCCGACTGGTCTCTTTAAATTGGTAATCTCTGGCAGAATTTCCCTTATACTCATCCTTCACTCTACCATGGGGGACCCATAGTTTTTCTTCTGCAGCTCGTCCACTTTTCCTTACTCCTTCCCGTCGTTCTTCTCTTTCCCTCTTCAATAAACTTTCTTCATGTGATTGTTTGGTTCTGTGCATCTGATCCCTGTCTCTGTGAATCCAGTCATCTTCTTTGTACCTAACAGAATTATAATTGTCCTCTCTTGTTCTCACTTGGTCATCTCTCTTCCGCAGGTCCAAAGCATCATCCCTATCTCGCTTACGCCGACTTGGGTTTTCTCTATGGCTATGTAAGATTTCTTCCTTTTCACCATCCCTCCTTGAATAATCTTCTTCTTTCCTTCTTTTGGTATAATGATTGTTCATATTCTCATATTGACTCTTCAAATTGTCATCCCTTTCCCTTGGTCGTGATCCCACATCTCTATCATGATAGCCCCTAGAATTACCATTGTCCAACTGTTTCCTCAACTGAAGATGCTCATCTTTTTCCATCCTCTCTCTTTCTCGGACCTTGTTCCTTGTTTCCTCAGCTCTAGCCCTCCTTCCATGTGGATCGTCATCTCTTTGTTGCCAAACTCCCTCAGAATTCTCTCTCTCCTTTCGCCTGTCTATACCCTCAGTTTTCATGTGTGAGTGACGAGCCAAATGAGGATCCAAATCTCGACGAGAGTGAGAATCCTCCCATCCTTTTTCCACCATGCGGTGCTTTTCTACTTCACGTCTCTTTCTTCGCACACTCTGCTCATCTTCACCGTAGGGTCTCTTCAAGTTCCCCATTTGTGTAGAACGTCCACGTTGAACAACTTCCTCGTCAATACTATCGGGGAACTTGTGGTAATCTCTGCTGCTATCCGATCTTGCTTTGCTGTTTTCTCTGCTTCTTGCAGCCTTTATGTCCCCTTCATTACCAATCTCTTGATCAGGAGACTGTCTAACTCGAGAACTGAGTTTTTGCTTTTTCACAGAAGGCAATGGGCTTTCCGATATGTGGGTATCAGTAAAGGTGGTTCTGTCCAAAGCCATTTCCCCTCTATCAGACATTACAGAGCTTCCATGCAAGCCATCACGATGTTCAACTTCGGGCTCCTCAGCACTCCCAATGGTGGCCGGAGATGAGAACTGATTGCTTTGTTTTCCACCACTGCTTTCAACTGAATCTTCCTTCTGAGTGTCAAGAACGCCTTTATCCAGTGTACTACTACTATGTGTCATAATAGGGGATCTGTCGCGTGCTCTCCCCTTTGCCTGCCTGGATTATGAAGAGGAAGTTGTAGGAATTACTTAATACCAGAGATGAAATATTTCAAAATCAAAAACTAAATTGAATGTAAAACTACTAAGTCAATTATCCAACCAAACACCATCGGGAACTAGCAAACATGATAAAAAGAATGACAGCCAATAATAGAACATGAACCATTAGCAATAAGAACAAGTCGTGCCAAACAAAATATGTGCAGAGGTTTCTGAAGATGAAGATACTGGTTAATAGATCAATGAAAATATCACACATCTTGGCTACCAAATCAGATGAGTAGTACTACAGAAAATATAACTAAAAACTTAGCAATACAACCATACAGCAAAAGCCTAGAGTAATTCCTCACTGTTTTTATTTATCCTAACTGCTTTTTCACGAGCGTAACAATCTATTCTCTCTCTAAAGGGAGAGCATCGATTGTTGTAGATTCTTTTTGAGGCTGGCTCACAATTTTCTATTCCAAAATTGTCCAAAAAGTCGAAACATTTTACCATTTAAATTAACTGCTGCTCTCAATAACTGTAAGGGCACTAACGGGAGAACAATACTATAGCTACCCAACCCACGAACTAGCTGCAGTTTTTTTATCCCCTTCATCGGCAAACTGCTTCAGCTTTTTGGGCAAAGAAGTTACTGAAAACTCTCTTTCTACTGGCATCCATTTCATGGGTGTCCTCTGCACGACAAACTTGCAAAAGAATTTTTTAATTTTCTTTGTTTGCCCCCCTTTTGTGAGAGTAAACCCATTTCAAAGATATAGGAATATTTTATGAAACCGCACGAACAAATAATAGCAAGAGTTCCAAGATAATTTACACGCATCGCTAATGCCTGACCTCTAGTGTAACATAATGCCCGCCTATTGATCCAACTAGCCATTATAAAACAACCAGAATAGTTGTGGTGACAATCAAAAGGAAAATGATTCAATCGATTTGTCATTTCCAACCGGCACTCAACTCTTACTGCTTTGTTTTTGTTCTGCAAAGTTCACCTTCTTGGCTAGGATATTGCCCAGTCCACTGGGATCCGTGGATTTCAGTCCTATCTGGGTTAGGTACGGTTTGGGTTTTCTTCTCTCTTTTTTAAGGTACGGTTTGGGTTTTCAAAGAAGGTGTCATGGAGCTTCTTTATTGGTGACGAGCTGCAAAGTTGGGAAGGAGAGAGGAAGATCTAGATGATGGCTTCTTTATTGTTTGATGTGGCTCAGTTTGCCGGCAAAGGAAACGGTGTCATTTGCCGGCTTAGAGTGTCCATTGTATAGACTTAAAAAGTGTTTTGTTACTCTTTTGCAGAGTATGGAGTCGAAGGAGGGGAATCCCTCTCTCGACCAATTCCTTGAGACTGTACGGCTTTTTGTTGGCCTTCTTTTTATAATATCTATGGATGGCATTCCCTTAATATCTTAGACTACTATTATTTATTTGCTTATTAATAAAAAACCTAGCATTCACAAGCACATACCACTGGATTGAAGCCAAAATTACTGAAAATAATCCAACATCAACGTGATATAATTTGTCAACTGATTAGAATTCGTCACCATGCAGAAAAGGCATGGAATTTAATCAAAAATTATTTCATACCTCTCCTCATGAAGGGTGCCAACATTCCTTCCGGGATTTGAAGAAGAACGCTCTCTAGAATCGGGACGATGCGGAAGCAGTGATTCTCCTTCAATCATGTTGTCATGAACGGGATTCATAAATGGTGCTCTTCTTCCAACAATTTCCCTCTTCTTACCACCACTTTGTTGCTCTATGATGTCCCCATTAGTTTCCTGGCCACCTCTGAAACTCTCCATCAAAGGTTCATTTTCTGGTTGCTCTGTCACATCATTCCCAGGCAAGGAAGCATCATCTGTAGAGCCCTGCAACACTATCTGTTTGCCACACAACATTACCCAATGGCATTAAACACAAGGAGCAAGGATATTAAAGGTCTGTTTGGATAGATGTGGAACGAAATTAAGGGAACTAAGGTTCAATACCGACAAAAATATAGCATTGATTAGCTATAGGTGACCTGTGAAGTGAAAGATGGATTAGAGGTAGAAGAGATGTAATTGATTATGGATTTACGGTTCATGTATAACTACAATCCTCCATATGAACTACGAAGTATTTCAAATCTCTCTCAGGGCTTATTTACCTTTTTGGTTCCCAAAGTATTAGCGAGTGGCTGATTTCGTCCCCAATGTTTAAAATGTGTCAATTCGGTCCCCACCCACCTCCGTCTCTCTTGTTCGTTAAAATGAAGGACATCAATGGTATTTCACCCCTTGCCATCATCTGTCTCTCTCCCTCATTTCATTTACAGCAACACACCCAACATACAAACCCCACTTTTTATGTTCCAAAATCAAAATCAAAAGGGCGAAAGCAAACAATCAGAAATCTCCTTCACGCCATTCAAAACTTCAACCTTCCTAAATCAAATCTCTCTCCTCCTTTTCTCTCTCTCTCTCTCTCTCTCTCTCTCTCTCTCTCTCTCTCTCTCAGAGAGAGACAAGACTAGAGGAACTGCAGGAGCTTTTCTCAACCTAGATACAAACAAAAATATACACGCGCGCGCGCGCGCACACACAAACATATATATATATATAGAGAGACAGGTGTGTGAGGATGTTGGGATTTCCAGCTCCGGCCACCACTCCATCGACCAACACCACTTCACCCCCACCCGCCGCGACAGCTTCTTCCACCTCCGGCGGCAACTCTGCCTCCAACTGCCACTCCAACCGCATATCCACTCGCCGCCTCTCCCCCTCCGCCGCCGTCCACCACCACTCCCACTCCCACAGCCACCCCTCCCTTATCATCATCAACCCCATCTCCCCCTCCTCTTACGTCCACCGCCTCGTCGTCGCCTCACCCCCGCGAGTAAGTCCACGTCTTCACCGCTCCATAGACTCATTTTTAAGTGAAAAACCAGATGAGAAAAACAGAGAAAAGGCAAGAAAAATAATGGGTTTTCCAACCGAATAAGATGCAAAAGAGTTTTTTGGGAACAATGAGAAGAGACTACAGAGAAAGGATTCAGATTTCTCTCTGGGACATCTGAAGGTTTTTTACTTCCAAGAAAGAGAAGGAAAGAGGGGAAATAGGAGTGAAAAAAAAAGGTTTTAAAGGTCGGAGGAATTACAGAGAAGAGAATGGGTTAAACTGTGGATTAGAAAAATAGATCGGATAGGATTTGATTCCTGTTATTGTATGAAATTCACTTTGATGGGTGAGTTTCGGGGAAGGGGGAGGTGGAGGTGGTAGTTGTGGTTGCAAGACTGGTAGTAGCCGAGCCTGAGAAGAACTTGGGGTAGGGTTAGATTCAGGTACGTTTTTAAGCGTTTTAGGTACTCTTGTTGGTGAAATTCCGGAAAAGCCCCTTATTTTCACGGACAAGAGGGACGGAGTTAGGGATGAGGACCAAATTGACACCATTTTAAACATTGGGGACGAAATTGGCCACTCACTAATACTTTGGGGACCAAAAAGGTAAATAAGCCCTCTTGCCCTCTCTCAGTAAATAGATATTCCAAATCAGCTCTCAAACTCAATGAAAAAATCCATATGCAGACTATCCATCTGAATTTGAGCTATTTTCATTGAATATAGTGCCAAATACCTTCATTTCAAATCAACATCTATCCAAAAAAGCCTAACATTGATCCAGAGGTGCTTGAGTACAGTATTGAAAATTACCTCAATTATCACATCAGGATCACGGATTCGAAGTGGCCTGGTATCAGTGGATGGGAGGCGCTCAACAGAACTAGTTTCCACCTGTATTGCTCTCCCAATTGGCTAGAAGGAGAGAAGATAAACAAATGAGCCCAAAGACTGACACAAGAAAGAAACTTAGTGCATCTAAATATAAAGAGTCCCATTCTTAACTAGCTACAGCAAAATGAGGACCATGACCAGAGAATCTTTAGATGGCAGGAGAAAATAATACAATATAACTGCCAACACATACTAATGGTGGCCGCACATCTTGTGATCCTTTTGCTATGTCAATTTGTCCACCGTCCAACTTCGCAATATTTGCATTTTCACAAGTGTCACGAACACCTGCTGCTGCAGCTAGTTCTGGTGGCAGATCTGGATCATATTCCTGAAATGAAATCAACGAAAGACATTTGGCCACTTTGTTCTTCAACCACACACACTGATACATCAAGATGCAAATGCACTCGTTACCTGTTCTGTTCTCCCACTTTCATAGACACGGATTTTGCTTTGCATAGTTGTCTCCACCCGGAGTTGTTCCTTCAGAATTCAAATTCAGCATCCTCAGCTTACATAGCTATAAATAATGATACAGTAATTGCTGATACGTACCAGTTGTTTGCAATAATCTTTCCAGGTCTCCTCATTCAAACCAAAATTAAAAAAATCGGACATATCAAGGCCAGGAAGCCTCCATGGTTTTTCCTCAAAGCTATCAATGTCAACCTCAAATATCGTCCTGCATATAAACTAGAGAAGGTCAACAAGAGAAATAACCCCAAACATACATTTATGGAAAGTTAGAAGATGTGGTGCAAACACCAGGTGCACATGCGTGCACCGATGTTGACGAGGGATTATGGCCCATCCAGTGTCCAAATGGATGGATGATTGTGGGCCCATTTGAGCTATCATTGCGTTATTTATTTCCTTTGTTATTTAGGATTTATTTATCTAGGATTTATTGCATTTGCAAGTTAGGATTTATCTTGTTAGGTTATATTCCTCTTTTATAGGACTCCTGCAATATGTCTATGGATCATTGAATGAATAAAGTTTTTTCAGTTTCTCTGGAATTAGTGTGGATTCTAATTCTTCCCTAGGCTTGGATTCCTAGGGGTTACACTTCGGTTTTACAGCACAATGCACCATGAAAGCGGTTTGTGTCCATGTTCAACATAAACTGCATACTGCACCAGAAAACAGGAGGGATATGATGGTAAGGTGTCATAACTCACAAAGACAAGCGAAAGACCAAAAAGACATGGGTTGAGAACGTGAGGCTATTGTACCAGGAAATGCAAATATCCTAACATCTAAGTTTTGGAATAAAATGTTGTACACTATCCATTACAAAACGTTGCATTTAATGAAAAAAAGCGATCTTAGAGTATATCCTATTCATTCCCTCACATTTCCCTTGGGAGAAAAAGTCAACTTGAATAAGCTAAATGCCTAGAGAGTGGAACTTTGGCAAGATAAAAAGTAAGAAACTAGCGATAAACTGATAGTGCTCCTAAATTTTCACATGAATAACTGGAGGAATAGAAAATGTTTAATCCCATGTTCTACATTACTGCGTTCTATTGGAAGCAATCTATAGAAGCTTACCCCAGACATACCACAATTTAGGGCATGTGGCCGCATTCCAGTTCCCCTTCACATATTGAACCAGTCCCCTTCTAGATAACACGGACTTAAGGTAATGAAATAGGAGAAAATCGTTGCATACTCAATCATGATGAAATGGACAGTATCAACAACCCAATAACCGCAAAGATATACCTAGTTTAGTCCTCATTAATGGTGGTCCGAGAGAGGAAGATTGCATGCCAACCTAACCTTTGTCATTATATGCACAAAGTGGTTATCTTTGGGTTGAGACCACACCCTTAATGTTGATAGGCTTATTTTTCACAACCGAACCTGTAGCGTCGGTGATCAACACCCCAATAATTGTTGACACAAAATAGACAACATATGTAATTGACTGATCCACTTCAGAATTCTAAATTGTCTACACACAATATGATACGAACCTTTACGTAACACAAAATGAAAATGGAAGAAAGAGTAAGAGAGCCCCACTTTGAGGAGAGAACCTCCAATTGGCTCATATAGAGGAAAAACTTCCGAAATGAAGAATTTAATAACATGTCGTCCCTCTTTATCCATTCATAGACGTTGTTTATATTGAAAAGATAGAACAATCCACTAAGCCTAAGTTCCTAGAAAGTAGGACACCTAACTAACGCCGTTACTACTGATGAGATGCCCACTATATAAAAGCCCACAAAAATAGGGCCACTAACCAGAAAACATAAAGCAAACATACATAGAACTTAACGGGTGGACAAGACAAGCAACAGTCCCCCCTCCTTAAAATATGACCTTGTCCTCAAGGTAAAGATATATCAACCGGGATCCCCCATCTTCGAAGAAGAAACCACCCCTAGCAAAATATTGTTAAATCTATGATCTTGAAGTGCCATAAAAATCTCGATAATCTCCTTAAAAGTAAAATAATACTTATCTGCAATAGCAAAATCAGTGACTGGATTCACAAAAAGGCAGTGGGGAATGATCTTTTGATCAGATAACACTTGACCATTCTTGGCTTCATTGTCTTCACAGGAAAATTATTTTGTGATTCTTTGTCCACGTCTTCCGCCAACTTGCCTAGTCCATTACGCAACATATTAGACTTGATTTCTTTCCCTAGAGTTTTCGGCACCAAAGAATGGGAGAGGGTCTGACTAAATCTTAAACTCAATAGGTTGATCAGTATCAATGTGATGTGACTCACAGTTGCCATGGCTTTCAACAATGGCTTGACAGTTCTCCATTTCTCATCAGAAGTTTCTACCACCACTTAGGGCTCCCCATCTATGTTACATGGATCCACCATTTAGGGCGAAGTAACTGTGTCAACACGCGAAGTAACTATGTCAACACAACACAGGTGTGGGATAAGGGTCAGGTACAGCCATATCAATGATAACACAATTGGTAAAGCTTTTCTTCATAGAAACATGATGAAGAAAAATAAGAAGAAAGTTATTATTGGGTCTGTTGATCATTGTATAAAATATGTTAGTGCCAATTTTGTCACGTATCCTCGTAACCCTATCCAAATCTGGATCCGTACCTATCTACCCTCTATTTTAAGGTTTGAGATGTACAGCTCCTAGATACACACCAACACCTGCTACTACTACCCGAGTTCGCATAACATAGCTCCTCATTAACTCGTGCAAGGTTCTAAACAGATTCATTTGTACTTCGACTCACCAATTGATAAATACGAGTACTGAGCCTACCGAACACCTCTATTTGATTGATTATCTCCTTTTGACCTCTTGAAAGTGACTCCATTGATTTTTCTATCAGCTTCACTCTGTGGTCCATTGACTGGCTCTAATACCACCTATTATGAACCTTCTAGTGACAGAAAAATGAAATAGAAAGAGGAGAGCGAGACCCACCGCAAGGAGGAAGACCTCCAATTGGAACAAATACAGTACAGCTTGAACTCTGAACCCCAAAATGAAGACTTCAATAACATTACACTCGCTCTTTATCCACAGTAGAGGTGGTTTATATGGAGACACTAAGCGTACGTTAAAACGAAGTAGGACATCCAACAAACCCGCTACAACTTGTGACATGCCCACAACACAACAGACCACAAAAATAGGGCCACTAACAGCTATCAAAATAGGAATTGTTATCGAAAACGTGCATAGAATTTGAAGGAATGCAGACATACAACAATATCATTCAAAATTATACTAAGAAGGGACAAAACCATAACCGGAGTAGAATCAAGCTCCCCATCTAAAAACCAACGCATCAAACCATCATAACATCAGCAATTAAGTGCATCAATAAAAATAAAAAGTAGAGCTGTTCAAAGTTTACTTGTGTGATGGAAGAGTGAAGTCCAAGCCACTTCCAAAACCACGCCCTGCCGTATTGTTCCCCCAAACATTCATTCCAGAACCTGGATGTAAGTTTTTCTGCATAGGAAAGGTGTTTCTTATTCCTGTTGGTCGCCAATCACTTCTACCAAAACCAGCAACCGGGCCCATGTTGACCGGTGGACGAACTTGACCCGGCGCTCCTACAAGACCAACAGGAACTGATCCAGGCATTGGTGCCGTGCCAGGTCGCACATACTGCACAAATTGGAAAGAGAAGAAATAAAATGATACCAATAGTGATAAGCAAAGAAGAATATAAATATTTTATCTTTTTCTATAACTAAGAACGCGACAGAGAAAGTAACACAAGACTGAAACAATAACATCTATCATTCAATACTTATAGAATGTCCAAACAATCACCATGCAAAAATCCTCACACGTGAATATGCCAATTGCAAGATTACGACGACAGTGATACAATGTTTCTTGTTAAGCACATAATTGAATTTTTTCCAGTTGCAACTGGGCATTTAGCACATAATTGAATTTTTTCCAGTTGCAACTGGGCATTTAAACCTGCTCACCATAAAACTACATTCCAAGGGAAACAACAGAGGGATAATTTTTAAAAATATTCACGAAATAATGTATTTCAACCCAAATAGCATGAAGAAATGTACAAATTTGGAGTGCCAAAATCTTTTCTACCATAGGTAAAGACTTCCCAATTCAAAACTTACTGTAACTATGGACTGCCTGGAGTATATTTCGTGGCATGCATGGGGATGTCAAAACTCGCAAGCAACCATGATAAGTTTTACAACCGTTTTGTTTATCTTGTAATCAGAAGGGTTATGAGACATAATGAAAAACACAATCGGACGGAAAAAAAAGGAATCCATTAAATTAGCAAAAAAATGAGCTGGAACATATTGCTTCACCAAAAAATTTCAAATACCATAATAGAGAAACTTCATATGGTTTTTCGCATCCACAAATATTGGAAGCATTAAAAAGAGTATCATTTTTCATTCTTCTTCAAATCACAGAATCTGGAATTTGGCCAATGGAGAGTTCTTGGTAATATAGTGCCGGCAATAAGCATTTTTTACATCCAGTCATTGTAGTATTCAAATGGTCTCAGAGAATGCAAGACTGGTGGCTTGAAAATGGACATATGTGAACAGGAGCAACCACAATGCTTCCAACTAAGCAGCAACAGTTGAATAACTAACCCAACCACTGCTGAAGGCCGGCATCTAAAAAGGTTGAGAACCAATTCATGCAGAAGGAGCGCTGAAAGCAGACAACATTTAGTGGTGCTGGTTTCCAAGTTCATGTAAAATGGTACATTTTGTTACCGAAATTGCAGAAGCTGTTAAACCAATTTAGAAACGAGAAAGGTTTTTAGTACTCCAACAGCATTGCAACCTGACGTCCCAACTGAAATGTGAATTATTCTTATAGCAAGGCCCATTTTCCTTTGAGGTGGTGCTTTACGCAACAACATGCCAAGTTAATCAATTGGAATGGAAGTGGAACACTGCGCCAGCAAGCAATGGCTTTTCTTTTGCAATATCAACAGAACAAAACCTGCTGCAAAACAAAGTTCACTAATTGGCAGAGTGACCTAATGCCAGCTGCTTATGAATGTACAACAAATTTCACCAGCACCGTTAAAACCTGATGATATTTCTATAATTTGACCGTTGATCCTTTTTGATAAGTCGAATTTTAGTTGTTGGCAAATACAACTCCTCTTGTGCCGTGCTTAGAGTCTTATCTTTTTTAACAGCCGGTCCCAAGCCCGACAAAGAAGGAGGGTTGTGTGTTAGGTAGGTAACAGCCACTGCGTAAAAGCCCCGTTAGATCTTTATAACATGAATCCTAATATGAATACGCGGTTTGGTTTGCGCTGGCAAATGCAATAAACTTCCATTAATGTGAAATAGCAGCATCAGTACAACAGTAAATCCCACTAAAACCAGCCTCTCTTCTTATTCAAATCTTCCACATATTCTTGTTCAAGTCTTCCATACAACATACAAAAAGCATGTACAAGGGTTATTATTTTAGCTATACAACAATAACAATTCCTATTACATTTGAATACCCCACTTGTACAACATAACTGACCTTAAACTGAGAATGAAATGGTTGATATGTGAAACTGCTGTTGAACCCAATCTTCGGCGCAACAACCGCTCCTCCATTCACTTTAGCTCCTTCCCCCACCTCGTTCCTCTCACCATCAGCTCCCCGAGCCGTTGCATCCTCCGCCCACTCCCTCTCTTCCATCGGAACACGACCCGGATCGCTATCTGCAACAATAACCAAAGGATCATCATCATCGTCTTCATCACCCAATCCCTCCATCACCATACCATCGTGGTTGCTCTCGTTAAGCACGATTTTCAAGTCGTCGTCGTCATCACTCTCGCTCACCCAATCATCATTCCCTTCTCCTTGACGATCCGAAACCCCCGGTATCACCGGCTCCTCCTCCTCAGCCTCTTCGATGTCGAATCTATCGAAATTCTCTTCCTTATCAATCAAACCCTCGTTTTTTTCCACCACCAAAATATCATCTTTTCCACCTCTCTCCAAAACCCTAGACTCACTACTCGCCCCGTCAGCTAAACCCTCGTCTCTCACCGCTTCTTGATTCGAATTCCGATTCGAATCCGGAGGAGAGATCGAAGCTAGGGTTTGGGTGTGGTGAGAGAGGGTGAAGTTGAGGTTAGGTTTAGGGTTAGGATTAGGATTAGGATTGGGATTGGGAGCTGCTCCAAGGGGGAATACGTCGTCGTTTTGGGTAGGAAGGTTGAGATCGATGGCGGATTTGGGTGGTACCGGAGGTGGGGAACTGGCGGGGGAAGGTTGGAACTGGCGGAGGACGTCGGTATAGAGATCTCCAAACTCGTCGTCGTCTTCCATAGGAGAGAGAGAGAGAGAGAGAGAGAGAGAGAGAGAGTCTCTGTGTGTGTGTTTTACAGGGACATAGTAGAAGGGTTTTGAGATGAGTGAGAAACTGTGGATTATGAAAAAGTAAACAAAATCTTGGGAGTAAAGAAAAAAAAAATTGAAAAAGGAAAGTCCTCATAATTACGTAAAAAGTTGGGAGTTGTTTTCTTGGAAATTGTTTGCCACACCAACTTGAAGATACAGGCACAAACGAGCTGGACCGAGCTTTACAATATTTAAGTTCGGCTGTTTCAATAAACAAGCATGCAACTCAAGTTCAAAATCTTAACGAGCCGAGCTGGCTAATTTACTTAACTAGACTTTTTAAATGAGTCGAGTCTGTAAACCGAGTCAAGCTTCTGAGCGTTAAGATCGGCTCGATTACTAAATGGAGTCGAACCACAAGCAGCTCGGTGAATTTGCAAACCTATTTGTAACGTATAATTGACCATGTTTTGCTAACTCAAATAAGTATTTATTTTTTTGAATTATTGTGACATATTGAATATTGTAACAGAATGACTTGTTTCGTAAAATAAAAAATAAATAATTACAACATAGGAACTTTATCGGAACGGAGCCTTATATTAATTGTATAGCGGGCCATATTTATGTGTGGCCAAAAGCAAACAAAAGAGGTGGCAATATTAGGAGTTTTGCAAAATTATTGGTACTTATATGTTATTGTTGCACTCGTAGGCCAACAAGCTTTCATAGCTCAGTTGGTTAGAGCACCCGTTTAGTAAGCGGGAGGTCTTGAGTTCAACTCTCAATGAAAGCAAGGCTTCTTTTTTTGTTTTCTCTCTATGTTTATCTGCAGCAGATTTTGCTTCTCACCTCTGCAAGTTTTGCGTAGGACAAAATTCCAACTCCCTCTCTGCAAGAGAATTTATTTGCTTAATTACATGTTTGGCTTGCAAATTTTGAGCTATAAGTTTAAATCGAAATTAACACCACTCCGTTTTAGCAAGTCTAAGCGTAAATATCATCGACGAATGAGACTCATATAATATAAGAGTAGAATCTTAGCTTGAGCCTACCTTCACACTCCTTGCATTTTCATTGATATCTAGTGTGACTAAAGTGTTCAAATTTTCATCCCTCTTTTCCTTTCTTCGCATCTTAAAGGAGAAGACAATGAAAAATGCCTAAAAGACTCGTGATTCTGTTATATAGTTGGTTAGTGTTAGAAACCATCTTTTTGGTATTTTTGAAACGTGAGTGGTATTTCAATTTTTTAAAAAAAAACACCAAAGGCAACTTTCGTTCCGTTTCACCGTTCCCTCAAAAGTAAACCTGGAAAAAAATGGTCGTTTCCACGGACTCCCATTTTCTGGGATAGTAGCGGAGGCTGAGGCGGTGCCGACTGCCAATGAGTAAATGATTAAGTTTGATGCTCGTGATGACTACTTCCAAAACCACTTCCATGAAATGATGATTTCCAACACCTTTAGTAGGTTCTTGAATCTGAGTCATCTTTAATTTTCGTTTAGTTGGTTGTTGCTTTCATTTTTGTTTTGCCAAGACTATGGGCCGGTCAATTTTCATCTCCTTTCAACAAATATATATTTCCGTATAGGCATATAATTTTTTTGTTCAGCATATTGTAATGTAGTTGCATCTGTTTGTTCCATAAAAAAAAGGACGTCTAAACAAGTACAGAATGCCTTTTTGTAGTTCAACAAAGACATCCGAATTTCTGTTCTATAACAATGTAGTAGTACTAAATGGACCAGTTGTTTGCAGTTGAAACAATTCTTCAAATGCGAAAACGCACTAAAAGAGCTGTTATATACTCGTTCTATTTCTCAGCCACATCCTTAGACATAGAAATCACTGCAAGGTAAAACGATGCCACTTCCTCACCGTTTTCAACATCTGTCTAGCACCGAAATGCTGCTGTTTCAGATAGAAAGACTTCAATCCAGTATGAACTTACAGAAAGACAAGCATTGGCTTGTCTCTAAGGCTTCTGACCACCCAAGTGCAGCACTTGCATCACTAAAGGATCCCCAAATCCCTTATTAGAATATGCTTGTATACAGATACATAGATTGAACACATATAGCAATAATCATGTCATAACTAAGAGTCTAAGACACTTCAATAGAAACAGTAACATTTTGGACCAACTCATCTGATAGATCGAAAACATAAAGCAAGAATCTTGTAATAACTAACTTCAATAGAAACAGTCACATTTTGGACCAACTCCTCCGTTGTTCAACTCTTCAAGCAGCAAGACATAGGGGGATGGAAAAAAAAATTGGAGAAGGCAGACTACCTTCTAGTTTAGGCACTTTGATAAAGCGAAATTTGCAACCAATAGAAACAGACTAAAGGGGACACACATATTTTACCAAAATGCTGCAAGCAAAAGATACCAGTACCTAGCCAACTCATCATTTCTTTTTCCGGATGAGTAGCTACCAAACTCACAAGCAAGGAATGATATCAAAACCCATTGCTTGTAGTTTTGCAATCTAAAAAACAATCACAACAAAACAAGTGGGATACATAACCACTGTCTACTAAAGGATATTGCCCCATTGAGTGGTATGCACTCTCATTTCTTCAAAGATGGCTGATGTGAGAAGGGTTTTTGTGCAACCTCTGTTTCCCTGATTAAAAAGATCAGGGTAGATTATCACATTAAGAAATTGGGCCCACTAGTTTGCTTGGAGGGCCGCTAAGCTTTCGGGCAAGGTGTTAGCAGAGTGGCTAGAGGAGGTGTTCTCAGGAATCAGGATGCTACTATGTCTACACTTGTTTCAAAATCCTAGAGAGCCTTTATCCTCAAATTCTTGATGGTAGAGGTGGCTAATGAAGAGTTGGACTCTTGGCACAATTGCAGTACCCCGAGCTTGAATTAAGGCTTATGATCCTTCAACAACCCTAGCTTTTGGTTATAGTCTTTTGGGCTGTCCTAATTAGGAACAATTAATAATCTTTGATCGAGAAGGTCTTGAACATGGTCATGTTGTTGGTGTTTCCCAATAAATGGGCTTGACAGGATACGGTTCTGTGTGAACAGGGGCGAGCAGATTCACTGTTTGTATTCCTATTTCCTAAAGTCATGCACTTGGTTCTGGTTATGGAAAGCAGGTTTCTCCCAAACAACTTGGAGTTTGGGGTTTGGTGGTCCTCTAACTCCTCTTTTATTTAACTTGGTGATGGAAGTTCTGAGCAAGTTGGTTGACAAGGTAGTTCTAGGTGGCTACTACAGGTTTCGATTGGGAGGGTGGTGGATGGAGCTTATTTACAAGTCAAATTTGTTGTATGGTTATGGTACCATCATTTTCATAGTGCTGCATTCTTCTTTGGTTCGCTGTTGTCTATAGTTTGACAGTACATTGTGGAAAGTCTGATTTTACTCAGGTTGGTCATATAACTAATGTTAGATATCCACACCGCTATCTTGGCATGTAAGGTGGAGCCGCTCATACTTATTTGGGTTCCCGTTGTAGTCATCGTTTCAGACCAGCATGTTTGGAACCCTAACATAGAAAGGTTCCAAAAGACACGAATGGAACTATCTTTAAAATCCAGTATGTCCTTGGCTAAGATTGAATTTCACTAACTTTGAGGTGAGGTCCTCATATGGACCTTTCCTTGGGTTGTGGATGCTGGCTCCTACTGTAGGGCTATTACGGACAAGGGCACAAGCACCACAAAGGTTGCCCTATTTTACAAGATTCTAACTACTGACAACCTTATTCAGAGAAGCAAGTTTGACATTAAATGTTTCTGTGTCTAAAAGTGATGTTGAATTAGTGGATCACTTCCTCATTCGATAACATGTGCTCTGGACTTTCATCCTCCTATTGTTCAAGATGATGTAACTTTCACCATCCAGACTCTAGAGTGATGGAGTTTCGATTTTCTCGGAGAGGTGCTATAGTTGACAAGAAAAAGAAGACGGCTTGCCGGTTTGGTGTTTGGGACCTTTAGCTTTGATGGGCCTATTTGGAGGGAGCACCATGAGGACTTTTGAACATTTGGAGACTCCTCTATTTGGAATAAAAAAGTAGTATTTTTTCCATTTTGTAAGAATGGTTATCAGGAGTTGAGCCTTCATTGAGCCGGTATTGTTTCTGTAGAGTTTTTCGTCAACAGTTTGATGTGGAGGTTATCAAAATATTGTCATTTTTTCATAGCTTTACGTGTGCGGGCTGCACCCCCTTGGTGCCTATCCAATTTGTAGAACTCCTGAACTAATCTAAGGATCATTTTCACATCAGCTTATCCAGAGTACAAACCAAAGTCCTCAATGCAACGCACGACATAAAGAATACAACAATGAGCTCTTCCTGCAATTTATAATGGAGCAATATCATGGCACAACAAATTCCAAATCGATCGGATTTGAAAACAACAAACGGCCACCAAGCTGCAAATTGAGGCTTGCAATTCTAACAAATTACTGAAATTAGCATTTGAAGGGTTTCTATTTCCCTTATATTTTTAACTACAAGAATACATTCGCAATGTGAGGGCCACTTAAAAATCTCCAAAAACAGGGGAGTAGGAGAATATGGTATCCATAAGAGACTGATTAAATACAAAGATTTGCAAAAAGTTGAATGAAGGAAAAACCGGAATGAGATATTAACAATCAAGATCAAGATCAATACACTACACCACACAAGTATCACTTGCTATCAACCACTGACAAGTGATAACAAAAACAAACGCCACATCAATCTTCTTATTCGTGAATGTTAACTTTAACAAGACTAGGCAAAGCTAGCAGCTCACCTCACAATGGTCTCCAATCAGTTCCTACCAAGGGGGAGAGATCTGCAACTGTATGTTTCCTTAAAATTAGACTTCTTCGATGAGGTGAAAATAGAAGCATACACCTCCTTGGTGGCATTCACCGGTGCATTATCACCCGCCTTGAATCGTTTTGCCAACCCATTAGTCGAACCATTACTAACACCCTTTCTCAATTCCCCACCATTACCAACCTTCCCATTCCCTTCCACTTTAGCCAAACCCTTAGACTCGATCAAACCATGCTTTTTTCCACTCAATCGCGATGAATCCAAATCCAAACAAACACCCTCCTCCCCATTGACACCCACTTCCCCAATGGCACCCACTTCCCCATTCTTCACCTTCTTCGGCTTCTTATCCCTCACCTTCGCCTTCTCCTCCTCCATCCTCTCCCTCAACTTCTCCACCTCCTCCTCGCTCCCATTAATCACAATCTTATCGCTCTCTGAAAACTCCTTATGACAAACCAAACACGCCGAGGACTTAACCTCCTTCAATGCCTTGGCACTCAAAACATGCCCACAAGTCCTCAACGCGACAAACCTATACTTCCCATTAAACTCCAAACCCGAAATCGGGCATTGAAACCTCGTCCCACCAATCACATCGCCACCCGATTCCAACCCGGGAATCATCGACAACTCAACCGAAACCATGTCCTTCAAACCCTTAACATGCCCAAACGCCTTGGGCAGCTTCTTGCCCAACAAAGCCTCAACAAGGGCCTGTTTATTGAACAAATTCCCCAGAAAATCTATCACCACCGGATGCTTCAAGGGCTCGTTCGACAGCGCGCAATTCAACCATTTCGACAGCCGCTGCTCGTTCGGGTCGACCTTATCGGGTTTCTTAACGGCGTACATGTTGAGGTAACAGTCGCGGGACTCGGCGCAGGTGGAGCCTCCGTCGCCGCCGCCGCCGGGTAGGCGGCCGCGGAGGGTGAGGGTGGAGAAGGGGGTGATTTGGGAACCTTGAAGGGTGGTGGAGTCCGGGAGGGGTTTGCCATTGAAGGTGAAGAAGAGAGAGGGTAAAAACTGGCTTAGGGTTTTCGTTTGGGGGAAGAGAGAGAGCTTGACGTGGCGGAGGGTGTGGGCGGGGGATAGGCTTAGGGCGCGAATTGGGATTTGGAGGTCTGGGGATTCGATGAAGATCTGAAACTGAGGGGCTTTGGCATCCATTATTTTGGAATTAGGGTTTGATTTGATGATTCTGTGAGGAGAGGAAGAAGATTGGGAACCGAAGGGGGCAAACGGGCTTTTTATCGATTTATACCTTTCAAAATAACTATTTGCCAAAATATACCTTTTTTCAAACTATTTTTAAAAATAGTTCAAAACGCACATTCCATGTGCATCACGCATATCCGATGTGCATTATCCGCGCTGGCATATGACAACCGGGCCAGCTGGATGTCCACCGTGTATCACGCATACCCAATATGCGTGATGCATACCGGATATGCATGATGCATATTGGATATGCATGATGTGTTATATATAGGTAGAATCAGGAGACTCGGAGATTTCCAAGTTTGGTTTGGGCTTCTAACAATTTTTTTTTTAATTAAACTTTTTGCTACTAACTAACTTGTATATATTTCCTTTATTTTTAGTTTAGGGAAGTGATTTTAGCACTTAGAAATTTGCATTTTTACCCTCTCAGATGGGAGTGAGTGTAAACTGCACGAACTACAGTATTCAATCATTTCTTGTGTAATAAAATATGATACTCAATTTACTTTAGGGGGTGTCAATGCAATACATTAGTATCATATTGCATTGACACCCCCTAAAGTAAATTGAGTATCATATTTTATTACACAAGAAATGATTGAATACTGTAGTTCGTGCAGTTTACACTCACTCCCATCTGAGAGGGTAAAAATGCAAATTTCTAAGTGCTAAAATCACTTCCCTAAACTAAAAATAAAGGAAATATATACAAGTTAGTTAGTAGCAAAAAGTTTAATTAAAAAAAAAATCGTTAGAAGCCCAAACCAAACTTGGAAATCTCCGAGTCTCCTGATTCTGCCTATGTATAACACATCATGCATATCCAATATGCATCATGCATATCCGGTATGCATCACGCATATCCGATATGCATCACGCATATTGGGTATGCGTGATACACGGTGGACATCCAGCTGGCCCGGTTGTCATATGCCAGCGCGGATAATGCACATCGGATATGCGTGATGCACATGGAATGTGCGTTTTGAACTATTTTTAAAAATAGTTTGAAAAAAGGTATATTTTGGCAAATAGTTATTTTGAAAGGTATAAATCGATAAAAAGCTCGAACCGAAGGAGAATTTGGGGATTTTAATGGCGGTTTTACGAAATCTCAGTTAAGGATGGCAATGGGGAGGGTCGGGGGTGGATACTCCTATTCCCGTCCCCGATTCCCGAACCCAAACTCATCTCCATCCCCGCCCCAATCCCCATCGGGGATTTATTTTTATCCTCCATCCCCACCCCAAACGGGGAACGGGGATCCCCATGGGGATTCGGGGATCCAAAGTTTCCAAAACTTTTTAAAAAAATAGTTACCAGCCATTAGAAAATACAAACCTTGAAACTAAATTCCAGAAAAAAAAAAATCTATGCTTCCATTACAATTTACAAACCAAATGCCAAGAAATGCCGATGAAAATCGGATTGCCAACAGTGCAGGAAAAAATATGGTCAGTATTCAGAGTGGATGGTCACCCATGAAAATCCGATTGCCAAACTTACTGTATTGGGATACGACAGATTAGTGATAAAAAATGCAACAAAAAAATGAAATATGTTAACTCTCTAAGAGAGATAGTGCCATTTTTTTTATATGGTATTTCAAACAGTCCTAATACTTAAAAATGGGTGGAAACATTTTTGTTAAGTCATTCAGATCGAAGTCTGGATTGCTTTATGAGTTACAATCATAATAAGGAATACATTCTCATGTCTAATAAGGAACACCTTCTACATATAAATATAATATATATATAATTATTATATATATGAGGCTAGCGGAGCGGAGTAGGGCGGGGCGGGGACAGACTCATACCCTTCCCCTACCCGTTCCCCAATTTTTTTTTTAAATTATCCCCATCCCCTACCCGATTTCCGAAAAATCCCCAAATCTCCAACCCATTTGGGGCAGGGAATGGGGCGGGGAGGGGAGGGGCGGGGCGGCCGAGATTGCCATCCCTAATCTCAGTGCCGAGAGTATATTTATTTACAGTATTTTTAGTGTTTGTCTGTGCCTACGGCACTTTTGTAATATATTTTTATTTTTTATACTAACGTCAGAAAACGAGTAGTGAGTAAAAAGAATTGATGGTATTTTTGTCTAATATATTTGTAAGGGTGTAGGCGTTTTCTTAAAAGAGTTGGAGAGCACACATTAGCTCTTGAATCAAATGAATCTCAGCCATTCTTTTAACTTGTATTTATATTGTCCTCGTACCCTTGTGTTTTATTAAGTAGATAACCAAACGCGTATTTTGTTGAGTTTATGAGGAAAGCGTGTTTGTCAACCACGCCTTTTAATCCACCGGCCGCGATCATTTGCTACAAGACCACTAACTTTTGTTCTTTGTCCCATTTAACCTGGAAAGCGTGTTTGTTAACGACGCCCTCTCCTATAGCTGCAAAACTCTTGCTTCCTGGCTGAAAATTATTATTCCTTCCCTATAGTAGAGTCTGTTACTTGAACGTAATTTCCGTTTAGTTATGTGTTTTGCCCTCCCTATAATTTCCCTTTTTTTTCTCGAGGAATAACATTCTGTATTACTACCTCTCCGTCTCCATTTAATAGTCTTTTTACGAGTTCGTACCATTTTTCAATTGCTTACATCTTATAAAAAAAAAAATGCCACCAAATCAATCACCCTTTGGACCGAAAAGGTTGCAGTCTTCTTTGGATTGATCTTTAAGGGCAACTGTAACAAGGAACACATTGCATAATCCAGATCAAAAGCATTTTTGCCCAGGACTTTCTAATGGTTAATACTAAAATCCTACTCAACAACGCTTCAATGTTTTCTCAATTACGTAGTCAGAGTGCTGTTGTCGTCAACTCGACTATCAGATTGTACAATTTTTTTGGAAAGTACAGAGCAAAATAAGCAGGAGTTAACCTCAATCATAACAAAAAAGTATGCCAACGCCTCCGGTGGTAGCCTAATGGGTAGGGTGCCCTTCATCTCCTAGTGAGACTTGGTTTCGAGTTTTGCCAGTGGCAAATGGGTGTGGAGGTAAATACTTATGCCCACTTGTATCTAGGTGATGCTATAGTGACGGCTTGTCCTCTCGGACAATAACTATGGTTTGAACCGGACATTTTACAGCGGGTAGGGAACTTTTATGGTCACGCCAAAAGGGTTGCTATGCTGGTCGCTCCCTCCTACCCTTTTTTAATGATCTCAAAAAAAAAAAAAAACCCGTATCATTTCCAACAGAATGACTGTGTATAATTGTGTTCTACACAACAAAAAAAAAATTGCATGATGAGTTGAAAACCGTGGAGATGAGCTGATCTAATGGACAAAAAACACATAGGGCATAAATGCCCAAAACCAAATCCTTCCTTACGCAGATCTCGCTTTCGAATTCCAATCTGGTCTTTTCGTTCCAAACAAGGCATCATGATAATGGCCATGGCAGTAGCAAAAGCAAATATGCATTTATTGCCAAGAAGATAAAAAACCAACATTCATCAATCAACGAGTTCTTTCAAGAATAGAAATAAACGAGGTGCACTCCCAATCATAATCAACTTATATACGATCCTAAATCTAAATTTGACAGAATGGCAACAATCAATTCCAATTATGCCCTACTAAAGATCTTACTATGTCCTTACGGGAATCACCCACTGTTTTTGTGCAACGTTATGACCAAGATATGGACAAGGATAGTGGGCATGGATGCACTTCTCCTCAACGTTGAATACGTACATACTTTCATTGTCGTATTGCGTGAAGTATATCGAGTTTCCCAAAGTACTTGATTTTGTAGCAGAGCACGAGATGCAGTTGGTAGCTTTGTTGATGAAGAATGTGTGATCCCCTATGCTCTCCACCTTCACCCATTCTAAAGACGACAAGTCCAGTTTGAAAATAGCTATGTCTCGGATTTTCCTCGTTGATTCTCCAAGCATAAACATTTGAACGAGAAAGATCTCTTCACAAGATTCAATAAAGTATGATGCGCTCCCAAATAACTCTGGTACTACTGGTGAATCTGGTCTGCCTCTTAAGACGTGTCTCACTTTAACCCTATGATCCACAATGTCCAATATCACAAGATTCGCTTGACCATGTTGCAGGCCATGGCAATAAATTTCCCCCTTGCATATAGTGTAACCGCGAAGAGTTCCAATCTCTGGTTCAAATGTATGCTCAACCCATTTACCATCACCCGGGCGGCAAAACGTTATGGAATGACTATCTTCACCAATGAATCCAACAATGCAGTTGTCATCTGTGGGAGGTGCAGAAAGTATCCAGAATTGATATGGCACGTCTTCCCGTGGAGGCAAATCCATCTTTTCAAGCGAAATTATATTTAGAAGGAAGCAATCAGAGGAGTAACGGTCTACCATCACCATCCATTCATGAAAGCTTGCACATATTTCTTTGCCTGAGATATCTGGTATTCTCTTGACACAAAAACTAGCATTGGATACACTGTAGAAGGTTTGTGTTTTGGAGCTTTGTCCGTGACAAAAAATTAGCCAAGGGCAAGGTAGAGCAGCAGGTGGAAAAGAAGTTAATGACTTGCTTTTGGTCATCTGGAAACAAAAAAAAAAAAAAATATCGGAAAACGGAAGTAGAAAGTAGAAACAGTCATGAAATGGCTAATCATTCACTTGGTAATATCTTACTAAGTAATTGCAGGTCTCTTAAGGAGGAATTTGATGCGGTGTCTACCGAACATGTCTATCGGGAAGCTAACTGATGTGCAGATGCGTTGGTTGCTACGATTTCGGTTGGAGATTACTATGTTTATTTTTATTTTCCAAGTTGTATTGCATATGTATTTCGTGCGGATTTATTAGGGGTTGTCTACCCTAAAACTGTAACAACTTAATTGATGTTAATGCATTTCCATTTTACCCAAAAAAAAGAAGAGAGAGTATAATTAAATTAAGAGAAAGTTATTGGGCTTCCTAGATACCAATTGCAATTTTTTCCCTTTTTCTAATCTGTCTTTTCTTTTGGCATAAAATTTTATGCTTTTTTTTTTAATTCCTTTAGAAGACCCCAGGAAAAAAAAAAAAAACAAAGAAGACAGAGAAAAAGATTAAAGAAAAGTTCTTGAAGATAAAAATTAAAGTTTGATGTATTTTAAGCGGCCTTTCGTTTTAGGTGGTTTTGGACTCAATAAAAAAGACAAATAAAAAGACAAATAAGTTAAGCTTTTGGTGCTAAAGGAGCCAAAAATAAAAATAAAAAATGATGGTTTTAGAAAAGTCAAACGAGTCATTGAAAAAACAAAGAAGCTTGAACATAATTCGTAGGAGAATTTGATTTACGGGGGTAAAAAAATTGGTGTAGAAAGGGTGAGAACAGATTTAGCATGAACATGAACAGAAACACATGGATGTTGAAAATTAAATAAGAAATTTGTCGATAAAGCATACACTCAAAGGAAAAAGACACAGGGGAAACAATCATACCTTCGTGAAAATTGAGATGCCCAAATTTGCTGCGCAGAACTCTCCTATTTATGGAACTTGTACTCGGCAATCTCTCCGGGCCAGATTACGAGTGAGAAACATGAAATTCCTTGTGAATTCCTAACCCCGGCCGGAATGACGTGTCTTTGACCGGATCAAGAAAATAGTCACACTCTTGACCATTTAAAGAAAGAAAGAAAATTTATTTCTTTTGTTTTGTTTGCTTTCCGAGTTCTAGACGGAAACCAAATAGACACGGCACAGAAAAGGAAAAACGGAAAGGGAAAATTATACTGTCCTCCCTTAATGTATTACGTATATACCTGCATTTTTTTTTTCTCAACACTCATGGTTGTTCGGGTCAGTTTACACGGACTTCAACTAATTTCTTATTTACCCGGTCAAAGACAAGTCGTTCGTGTAGGAGTTACGGAATTGACAAGAAATTATTTCATTGCAACCTGACTCTAAAAATCAAATCTTAGTCAATTGTATAATCCATCAACCAAGCGACGGGTATTTACCATATATATTCCCCTCACGTATTGATTAACTTCCCCTATTTGTTTCGAATATATATAGAACAACAAAAGAATCAAATTTCCCTTTTCTGTTCGGGGACTCCAAATTCTAGTTCAAATCCGTACTTGCTTGTCCTAAGGAGGATTGGCCTTCTTTGGGCTTGTAAGCGACCACCACTTTTTCAACCAATTTTTCCAATTGAGCCCCTGATTGGGGAGCCTCGAGGCTAGGGGTTTGAATCAACTCTGATGGAGACCCCATCTAAGTGTGTTGATACTCATATCAAACAATTCAGGAGATTGCAGAAAACACTACAAAAGTTAATTATATATGATGCAAAAAAAAAAGAGTATTTTTTTATCGGCAAAAAAGATTTTATGTAAATTGTTGAAAATGATTATAAAGATTCAACGGATCAAGGGCATACTGACATATGTCACCCGAGAACCAAACCCAAAGGAAGGCAAGAAGCAACTAAAACACCACAACCTATGAACAAAAACCGCATACCCGCTAGAACAACCCAACAACCTACGACCAAAACAACCTAAAGCTAGTATCCCATTATGTTACTCATTGAATGTAATTTTGTTACCGATTGAAATAAAAACTGGGCACTTCGGTTGGTATGCATAAATGAGGCTCCAATACAGAAATATCCAGAAAACAAAACATCACCTTTTTACCTTATAATAACACAGGATCAATAAAAATTTGCTGAGTTCCAAGACAAGCTAAGATTAGCCCAATAAATTGAAAATTAAGACTAAGCTAAGTTCTCGATGTTGACTTGTGGCTCCATCCTCATAAATGAGTTTTTTTGGCTCATCTGGAAAAAGCCAGCCCTTTGGATCTGAGACGAGATTCTCGACATCCATGGAGTAAATGAAGGAAGACTTTGTGGCAGATCGTGGGAAATGAATAGGGTCTCCTCTGGATATAAAAGGGGAACCCTGGCCTCTGTAATGGTATCTCTCTTGAGTGAGAGACCAGAGAGAGAATCTGTGAGCAATGTAGGTCAGAGATGAGAGAGTGTGGTGAGGTGAGAGACCTCACTTGTAAAGCTTCCGTCGTGCATCGAACGGGTGCAAATGTGTTTGAACCCTACAAGCCTCCAAACCCTCTTTCTATTTTTCTAGATTTTCTACTTTTAAAAACAAGAAAAAACCCACGTCCAATTAAAGAGGTTAGTTTTGCAGTTGCTACATTTCTGGTCGCGAATCACCTAATTTGTTGTAGTGTGACAAATGGATTTGAAAAAAAAAAAAAACACCCACGTTCATGCAAACGGCTGCCATCTGAGAATTACCCACATTTCTCTTCCTCTATCTTCCCTCCATCCACAATCTCAGACTCTCGTCTTCATGCCATCACCATTATTTTATTGGATTCGAGCAATGTTTGTGTGGGGGGCTGATTTTTCCGTTGACCGTCTTGACTCGTTTGAACTGAGGGCTATGGCGTCGATCTTCGTGTACCTGCAGAACAGGAGAGGGTTGTTCCTCCGGAAAGAAGCTCCGATGATAAAGTCAGTGAGAGGAACCGGAGGAGAGAAGTTTTAGTAAGAAATTTGCTGTTTAGAGAGAAGAGTAGTGTTAGAAATCTGAACCTCTTCCTTGAGTGAAGTACTCGTCTATTTATAGGCAAGGATGAAGTGAGTTAGTGTAGTGCAAGCTGTCTCTGGCACCCATGTGCTTGATTACGCTCGGATGACGTCATGAGTCAGAGGCATTAAGTGACTGCCTCCTGTTGGGGATTGGGAAGCCGCCCAGTCAGAGGAAGAGGGGTCACATCAATCAGAGATGTCACCTCACCCACCAAAGAAGCTCTACCACGCATTCTTGGAAGCTTCTAGAAGGTTCTGGAACGGCGGTCTCCGAACGAGACCCACGTGGCCGAGGAAATGATCAACAATGGAGGAGACGATTCTCCGAGAGAAAAAGTTATCCGAACGAAACAAGTGTATCACCCTTCGGCAATAAGGTTATAGCTCGGCCAGGCACTTAGATTCTCTTTATCCTTCGGATGACACATAGAGATGTAGTGTGTGGGTCCCTCTGGCAACAGATGAACTGAGATAACTAATTGATTAAAATACAACACAGCAAATCCCTTATGACTCATTTGAACCATTTGGACCTTCAGATATTTCGCTCCCTTACAGTTTGCATGATTAACATTGTGTGTATTCATATAGTACATTTTATCTACATTTACGGCCTTCTTGGTATTTTTAATATTTCCACATACTCTCTCCTAAAGGTGTTTTCACTCTTTGGTCTCTAGGTTTTTTGATTAAAGTAAGAAGTTTGGTTCATTTTTTAGTCGCTATACGGTTGTGTTGTTCCACCGTTGTCATAATTAAAGAGAGTTTTTATTTTTCGGTGATGCTAATTCGTGGCTAAAACTTTCTAAATTGCATTGTGTCCGTTTGACGTACGAGAAAATTTTAATTTATTTTTTTAATGTCTCAAAAACTAGCATTGTGCCAGTTTAATGTGAACCTTCTTTTTTCTATCGTCCCGTACATCAAACGAGCACAACACTAGGATTGTCCTAACATCAAGAGAGATGTTGCTTCTTCTAAAGTGTAATTTATACCATCAATGAGATTCCATTTCTTGAAATACAGCAGTTCTGAGAACCTAATATTGAGATGATTGAGCTAAATAAAAATCCGTTAAGTTTAATAAAGTCCAGAACTTATGTTACTTTAGGTGGGCATTTGGAATATTATCCCTCAATCATGAAAACAAAGAATTTTCCCACCGTTTCCTAATCAATTAGTATTTGATTTGATCGCTTAAGTTGATACTGAGGAAAGCGACTTTAAAAGGGTCAAATGGAGTGAAATTTTTAAATAAAGTGTGTTCAAATCTCAAATCTCCTAGTAAAGGTTCGGAGGCCAATTACTCCTTTAGAAGCAACTTCATAGGTGTATGGTGCGTAATTGATTTATGAGACACACTCTCTCTCTCTCAACCGAACCCAAACTCTCTTATTGATCGTATAAAATTTGGGAGAAAAATAAGTATTGAATTATCTATACAATCTTAATTTTTTTTTATATCTACAAATAGACCCCTAAAGAATTATTAATTATATTTAATTATAAGTTCGCGAGCCTAACCGAGCCGAATACTGTTAGGCTTAGTTTCGGCTCATTTACGGAACGAGCCTAGAGTTGAGGTTTAGGTTCAGTTCGTTTAGCAGACGAATCAAACTCGAACGAGCTCTTGCCGAATTGATTCTTAAACAGTTCGCGAACAACTCAGTTCATTTACAACCTTAAGTCCAGATCAATAATTCATGAAGAACTCATCATCAGCTGAGCTCAGCTCGTGAAAAAGTTTGAGTTCGACTCAAACCTACGGAATCAAGCTCGGTTCAAACTCAACTCGTCAAATTTTCAAATGAGCTTGAGCTTTGCTCGAGTTCGCTTAAAAACTTAATGAACGGAGCTGAATATAAATCTTAAAGCTCGGCTCGATTCGGTTCGTTCGCCCACCGAGCTCGGGGTCGAGGCCGGGGCTCCCTGAGCTCCAACAGAGCTCTGCCCACCAACAACTGAACTAAAATTAAAAAATAATAATTTAAAAATCCCACTACCCTAACACCCCCTACTCCTTAAAGAAAAGTGTTATACACATAACAGTTGTGTAAAACACAACATACAATCAATCTCTAACCGTCCATTACTATAATAAATGGCTAGGATTCGCTCAAACTCTACCTCGAAAAAGCTGGAAGAAATTTTTTTAAATCTAGACCATCCAAATACATCTGAACGGTCAAAAATGCTGGCTATGTTCGTTTGGAAGATTTGGAAGTTTTTATTTTGTTTTTCCAATCATTACCCTACTTCTTTTTTCAATCATTACCCTATGTCTCCAATTATTACTTTCTCATCTCTCTCTATCTCTCTCCAATCATTATCCCTATTTTCAATCATTACCCTATTTCTCTCTCCACCCACTACCAAAACTAAACTAAACTCAACTCTCAACCAAACAAAACCGCTATCATCGTGATTCGTGTCAAACAATGATCTTTAAGAGAAAAACTTCTTTGCAGTTGTTTCCATGAAAAACAGTTTACGAAGCCCAGATCACGCGCGTATAAAGTGAATTGGACAGTCTAAATTTTAAAATTAAAAAATAATACTGTAATTTTAAAACATTTTTGTACTCCTTAAATACTCCACTCGTACGTGAAATCCTCCCCAAACCCCGCAACCCTAATCACCCAATCCCAAACCCCACTACTTCACCGGCACCCAATCCCATCATCGCATTGCTTTGAGGAACGAGAAATGGCTGGAGTAAGTGTCTGGAAATGCGAGACTTGTGGAACTAAGTTTGCCCTGACTGCCGACTACCGATTCCATCGCCAACATGGCATGCGCCGCAACCTCGTTGGTGTTGCTGTAAGCAATTTGCGATCCATTAATTCTTCTCGTTCTTCAAATTCCTAACTAACGCCCTGAAAATTGCTTTCTCGAAAAGGAATTGATGCCTAGATGAGGAAGAAGAGAGAGAACCTTAACAGAGGGATTAGGAAATTAACAGAACTAGAAATTTTGGATCTAATCTAAAAGTTTAAGTTATTTGATAGACATGTAGCGATGTCATTGTAAGATCTACTGACTTAATTTGGGAGTGTTAGATTTGTTGGCAATCTCATCAAGGTTCGTTCTACTTCTAATGCATAACCCCTACCCATTTCCGCATCCTGACGCTCCTCCTGCTCCTACCGGGCCGATTGCTGCCCAGGCCCATGCTGCAAATGCAAACAATTGAAGGTAACATATTCGTTCACGGATAGTGACAATCAATTTTTACAGCAATATGAGATGATTATAGGTGACTTTGATATGGCTATACGTTAGCTATTTGATAGCTTGTTATATAAAACAAACGCATGGGGGAAATCCAATTGATGGAAGAATTTAATTTACTTCACACACGGCTAATAACAGTAAATCCACAGAGAGAGAGACCAAACAAATTCACGACATGATATGTTACTTTCATGCAATATCTTCACATAGCACATACATGCCACTAGGCGCGTGCACACACAGGGAGCTAATAACAGTAAATCCACAGAGAGAGGGTATTAAAAGAATCCATATCCATAGGACTAATAACAGTAAACTAGTAATAGCAATAAATCCATAGCTCCGTAGAACTAATAACAGCGAACCATAGAAAACTAGTAACTAGAGTAGTAAGTACATAGAGAGTTAAGTGGTGAGCGAACACAAGTAAGACAACACGCTCCACTTGAAGCGTCCTGCATAGGGAAAAAAAATATTCAGGCGACTCTCATTGAAAAAAATAGCTACCTAGCCACATAGGTTTACAGTGGAAAATATTCTCTAGACTAACTTGTCAAAGACAATATTGAACTCATCAGTCACTAGATACACGACAGTCATGCAGAATTCGAAACAACTAATCTATACACTATACAATAAGAGAATTGGATGACTTACTCATTCACTTTTTGGCATATACTTCCAACAATGCCCCTCGTTGAATAAAGTTGTGTGTGGTTTGTCTTCCCATTGAGTCCCCTAATTGGAGGGATATTCAGGTCATCTACAAGTTTGGCATAATTACCTTACTGCCTTTCCAGACTTTTGAGGTTTTCCATACATGTCCTTTTTTTTTTTGGCTTCTTGCGTAAGGAAAGTGTACATAAAGAGATTTCACACTTGTTCCATGAGAAATTCCAGAAATACCCTCCCACATGTGGACAAATCCAAAGTAAAAAAAAGGACGTAGACGGAAAAATCTCAAAGGTCTGGAAAGGCAGTAAAGTAATTATGCCAAACTTGTAGATGACCTGAATACCCCTCCAATTAGGGGACTCAATGGGAAGACAAACCACACAACTTTATTCAACGAGGGGCATTGTTGGAAGTATAGGCCAAAAAGTGAATGAGTAAGTCATCCAATTCTCTTATTGTATGGTGTGTAGATTAGTTGTTTCGAATTCTACATGACTGTCATGTATCCAGTGATTGATGAGTTCAATATTGTCTTTGACAAGTTAGTCTAGAGAATATTTTCCACTGTAAACCTATGTGGCTAGGTAGCTATTTTTTTCAATGAGAGTCGCCTGAATAATTTTTTTCCCTATGCAGGACGCTTCAAGAGGAACGTGTTGTCTTACTTGTGTTCGTTCACCACTTAACTCTCTATGTACTTACTACTCTAGTTACTAGTTTTCTATGGTTTGCTGTTATTAGTTCTATGGAGCTATGGATTTATTGCTATTACTAGTTTTCTGTTGTTTACTGTTATTAGTTCTATGGAGCTATGGATATGGATTTACTTTTAATACCCTCTCCCTCTCCCTGTGGATTTACTGTTATTGCTATTATTAGCTCTCTATGTGTGCACGCGCCTAGTGGCATGTATGTGCTATGTGAAGATATTGCATGAAAGTAACATATCATGTCGTGAATTTGTTTGGTCTCTCTCTTTGTGGATTTACTGTTATTGCTGTTATAAACTGTGTGGTGCGCGCGCGCGCCTAGTGGCATGTATGTGCTATGTGAAGATGTTGCATGAAAGTAACATATCATGTCGTGAATTTGTTTGGTCATGTGCTGGCACTAAATCTCAGATGAAAATTGTTGGTGTAAAGGACATCCCAATCCCCCAAAACTCAAGAGCTATAGTTTTATTTTTTTGCTAAAAAACATATAAAGTAAAAGCAAAAGTAAAAGAGGAAGGAAGATGGAGAGTCTGCGGAGACATAGCAAGATTACCTTGAGTTTTGGCGTTGAAGCAATCTACTACAATTGAATCAGGGGAATGTCCTGAGCCATGAAATGTGCGTGTGCGCATGCGCACGCGCGCGTGTGTGTGTGAGAGAGAGAGAGGCTGAATTGGCAAGAAGGCTTCTTGATTTCGGCTTCATTCTAAATTTCCAACAGTTAATGGTTTTAGAAAATCAAGAAACAGAGGGAAATAGATCCGAGGCACATAAATAGTAGTGTACGCCTTAAAACAAAGAACCAAAGAGCTCGTAGGAATACTTTGTCGTGGCATACGATCGGGTGTGAGAGAGAACGACTGATTTTAAGGATGTAGAGAGGGGCAAGAGCCATAGAGACAGAAGAAGAGGGAGAGGAAACGGAGGACGTGCGAAAGCAAAGGTGGAGGAGAAGACTGGTGTGATTGCAGAAAGATATTCGGAGAAAGCAGAATGGAGGAAATTAAAGTTCAGCCAGTGCAATGTACGTGTGTCCACCAGCTCCCACCCCATGACGGAAACAAGAAAACAAATTTTGGAAAAGCCAATCGTGCCTGGAACAACAAAACAAAAACATAGGAAGCAGACAAAAACATGGGTATTTTCGCTAAGTATACACAAAATGGCAGCTTTCAAGCCATCCAATGCTCCGTTGTTGGAAGGGTTTGGATATTTGTTCAGTCTTGAGGCCACAAACTACACTAGGAGGAATCACACGTTAGAAAACAAATCATACTTTTTTGCTAGACCATACCTATAACAGTAATAAAGATACCTCTATCAAATTCAGAATCCTTCTTGGTACATTTGTCAGCCTTGCTTTGGCCAAGTGGAAAATGTTGTTAACAAGCAGAAGCAGATTTTTCCCTTCAGCATCCGGGGAGCACGCGACTACTATTATAGATCAAAAAGCGAGACATAAGCACAAGCACCATTACAGGTTCAACTTCCATCCGGCATCAACCAAAATACACACATTACTTTTTTTAAAAAAATAGAAGAAATGAGGGTTTCCTAGTTAATAGAACAGCAAAGCGAGCGCTTAAAAGTAATGGAGATGCATTACTTGAAAATTTTACAAAAGTACAACAGTTAAACATAAGAGTAACTGTGGCTCTTTCTTAACCCAGTTGAAAAAAATTGGAGAGGATACTATTCCTGAAGAAACAGCAGAAATCATACGAAATCAGATTTCTAAAACCTCAACCCCAAGGGGTTGGTTTGGTGGTCGAGGCCGGAGACTTTATTCACAACCTCTAAGTCCTTTGGGGACAGCCCATATGGAGAGAGCTCTCTACGAAACCAGATTTCGAAAGCCTCAACCCCAAGGGGTTGGTCTGGTGGTGGAGGCCTGAGACTTTATTCGCAACCTCTAGGTGCCATCAATTCCTTTGTGGAACAGCCCATACGGAGCGCGCGTGCTCTCAGCTAGGCGCCTAGCGACTTTTAGAACATTCATGTAATACCTTACATCACTCAAGTGGTATGGCACTCACTGCACGAGAGAGTGAAGGAAAAAATATTAGTCCATCTTCTAACTACCGATTGTGCCTACGGGGGCATCACATATGGCATTACTTAACTTCATCACTATCAGTTTTCCAAATTCAACAATGTAGTAGAAATAATTTCTCAATTAACCTCTCACCAAGTTTACCACAGCATCCATGGAAAGATGTACTAGACCTTGTTACCCTAAAATAAGCCTGTCAAAAGGCAATTCAAACATTCCAAATCACATCACCACCAAATGTTTCATGAAAATCGGGGGGCAATCGATTGTTTATGCTGAAAGGAAAAGAACAAAAGTGAGGTTAACTCTATGAATATAGAACTTCAGATCAGATCTGTTTGAAAATCTCCGTAAATAAATTGATTTATTAAAAAGCAAAGAACCAGAAGTGAGCACCCACATGAAGAAAATGAACCAAGATAAGAATACCAATGCTTTAACCAAGGAAAGGAAAAAAATCAACATACCCACTTTACAGAAACAAGATATGGCATCTATGTACATATAACTTTCTCAAAGATCTCTGCTTTCGAGGGGTTAGAACTGAAGGGCAGATTAAGAGATCGGTTACAGAAAGAAAATGAACCTTTTGGCCGAGATCTCAAATCCTTCATTATTTTCGACTTCTTGTATGTGAGGAGAAACCAGATCCATCCTTGGTCAAATCTCCAAAAGGTGCTATCTTTAATCAAATCTAATAAAATTGTTGAAGGAATGCGTATTAAAGATGCTATTTTTAACCCAAAAAAAAACATATCCAAGTTGATGTAAACACGCCGGGAAAAACAGGAATTATTTAGTATATAATAATTGGAGCATGGTGGCTAACCGGGGAGAGAGAGAGAGAGAGAGAGAGAGAGAGAGAGAGAGAGAGAGAGGGAGCTCCATATGGGTTGACCCCAAAGGAATTGATGGCACCTGAGAGATTGCGCAAAGCGCTCTCTCTCTCTCTCTCTCAACTAGCTAGGCGGTCCCAACCAGCCAACTAGCGACTTTTAGAACCTTGCACCTTGCAGCAAGTACTTTATAGTTTATATCACTCTAGAGGTACGGCACTCACCGGAGAGAGGGAGGAGGGAAAAAAAAAATAGTCCATCTAATTACCAATCTTGCGTATAGGGGCTGGTTACCAATCCTTCTCGTTTTGTGATAGTCACCACAGCATTAGTTAACTTCATCACCGTCAGTTTTCCAAATTCACCAATGCAGTAAAAGTAGTTTCTTAATTAACCTCTCACCCAGTTTACCACAGCTTTCATGGAGAAGTAGGAAACCTTGTTACCCCAAAATAAGCCTGTTAAAAGGCTATTCAAACATTCCAAATCAAAACATCACCATCTGTTTCTTGAACATAGGTGATTTTCACAAAACGGCAATCGCTATTTTAAGCATTTTTTTCTTTCTTTTGGTTGAAAGGAAAAGAAAAAGGTGAGAATACAAGCAAAGAACCTGATCTGATTTTCAGATCAGATTTGTTTGACAATCTGATCTGATTTGTTTGACAATCTCTGTAAATAAATTGATTATTAACAAGCAAAGAACCAGTCTCCAATTATTAGCACCCACATGAAGAAAATGAACCAAGATAAGAATACAGATGCTTTAACCAGTGGAAGGAAAATGATCAATTTGTTTGAACCATGAGATGGCTACGACTGACTAAATGTAGATGGTAATTCTTCTCAAATTACATGAGATGGCTACGACTGACTAAGGAAACAGAGTAGATGGAGAGCTATTAGGGTGCACAATGTGAAATTTCAACGTTGTCATATCATAAATATAAATATACAAGCACGACACTCGAATGCACAAAGTATGAATAGCATACTAAACACATCCATTCTAAAGTGTCAACTATATAATAACTCACAATACTAGATATACTTTTACCCTTAAAAAAGCGGGCAGAGGGAGAGATTCAGGAACAGCAAAACACCTATCAAATGTAAAATACATACCGTGAACACCATCTTTCGGAGCTTTGTCATTTCCAACACCTATTCATATTTCTAGCAAAGCAGTAAGAGTGAGTGCAGCTCCATTTTAATCCAGTTATGGACATCTGGCAGGCAGGGGAAACATAGACATTATGCAAAAGCAGTCAGATCCCAAATTGTAAAACAAGTAGTGAACATTTTTCTTGTTTTAACCTTGCTGGTTTCCATTATCTACGATATTCTTCACAAGGATTTCAATAACTTTGAATCTGTTGTTTGGAATACAATAATGTTATGCAAAGTAGCAACATAAAGTGAGAAAAAAAATTTATTGGAAAGCCTCCTTCAAAAGAAAGGGCCAACAAAAGAAGACAATAATCTTTGGAAGAGTCTAGGCGAACAATATACGTCCTGATGTTGTTGGATTCTGTTTCTCACAGGGATACGGCAATCTCAAACTTTAGAGAACTATGTCTCCATGTTGTAGAGTTTTGGTACTCACATTGAAAAGATAATCACAACGACAACCACCATTTAATATTCTTATCTAAATTTTTTGGGAAATACTAATTTAAATCTTCGAAGGGAAATGAATAATGTTTGAGTTTTAGAGTGCTTTTTAGAAATAGAACCTTGGGTCGGAACAGTGCCAATAGACTGATGATAAAAACTAAGAATCATAAGAAATCCCAAGTTAACCACAAAGTAAACAAATTCAAACGCATTCCCAAAATCAGAAACAAATGGATAGCTAGGGAAGATTGGCGGCGAATGAGGAGTAATTGAATCCCCTGTTTTTGGTGGACCCAATAATGAGGCAAGATTGACATTACGGGGATCGTGATGGAGGCGAGTCAAAAGAGTTGGGATAAGAGTTGGTGATTGTCATGGCACGTGATTAGGAGTGAGAGATAAGAACGATTGATTTCAAGGAAGAGCCATTGAGACAGAAGGAGAAGAAAGAGAGACCAGTGTGATTGCCGACAGATATTCGACAAAAGCAGTGCGATTGCCGACAGATATTCGACAAAAGCAGAACGGACAATTCACCAGTGCAGTAAAAACAGTCTCACAATCAACCTCTCATCAAGTTCACCGCAGACAAAAGTAGAAGCCCTTATTACCTATCGAAAGGTTATTCAAACATTCAAATTCAAAACATCACCATTCGTTTCTTGAAAATAGGGGGGTTTCACCAAACGGCGATTGATTTGTTATACTTTTTCTTCTTTCTTTTGGTTAAGAGGAAAAGAAAAAAGTGATGCTAACGCTATGCATATAGAACTTCAGATCAGATCTGTTTGACAATCTCCATAAATAAATTGATTATTAACAAACAAAGAACCAGTCTCCAATCAGTTAAAGCATCCACATGAAGAAAATAAACCAAGATAACAATACCAATGCTTAAACAATGAAAGGAAAATATAATCAACATACCCACCAAACAAACAGAAACAAGATATGGCCTCCATGTACATATATCTCTCTCAAAGATCTATTTCCTTTGGAGGGGTGTTAGAAGTGAAGCACAGATCGAGAGATCTGCTTCAGAAGGCTTCAAAAGTGTCGTCGAACCCAAAAGGTGCTATCTTTAATCAAATCTAACAAAAGTGTTGAAGGAATACCTATTAAAGATGCTATTCAACGTACCCACCAAACAGAAACAAGATATGGCCTCCATGTTCATATTTCTTTCTCAAAGATCTATTCTTTGGAGGGGTGTTAGAAGTGAAGCACAGATCGACAGATATGTTTCAGAAGGCTTCAAAAGTCTCGTCGAATCCAAAAGGTGCTATCTTTAATCAAATCTAACAAAATTGTTAGGAATAACTATTACAGATGCTATTTTTGAACCCAAAAAAAAGATGTATGCTATTTTTGAACCCAAAAAAAGATGTCCTTTCTGATGTACACACGCCGGGAAAAACAGGAATTGGTTATGGGAGAGAGAGAGAACAGAGAGCGAGACCTGCAACACGGCGGCGAACGTGGAGCAGAGAAGCGAAACGTGGAGCAGAGAAGATAATGATTATCGTAGATCTATACTTTCAGGGTAATCAGTTTGGGGTTAGCTCCCCTACATAACTCAATCCCCCATACTCCTCCATACTTCTTTTTGTGGGCTCATCCGGAAACCATATTGATAATCTAGGCCGTTGATCTCAAACATTATGCATAGCAAAACATCTTGGGGATGGATCTAGAGACAAAATATTTACCGATACTTTTGACACTAAATCCTAACCATTGCTTTGAATAGCTAGGATTAAAAGTAAAAAGACCACACTTTCTCTCTCTTCCCCCCTTCCTCACATGTTGTAGAGTCCGGCTCCTCCTCCAATTCATTGGCTCCGTTCAGTTGTCGAGAAAATTGTGTGGGAAATTGGTTCCTAGAAAAAGTGAAGTGAGATGAAGTAAAAGAAAAAGAAAATTATTTTCCTGTGAGTATTCATTTGACAAAAGAATTTTGCAAGAAAAATTAAGATTTAGTTGTTCATTTGTCAGGAAAAAGAAACTTTCGGGAAAATTTTGTGAGTGTTTACTCATTTTCCTTTTCCCGAGAAGCAAAATCCTGCGTTTTTTGCAGGATCACTTTTGCAGGAAAGTAATTCCTGTAGGAAAACTTAAATTGATAAGTCTTAGAATTTTCCTGCCAACTGAACACTAGGAAAATTATAAAAAAATTGATTTTCCCATCCTTTCCTGTACTTTCTTGGCAACTGAACTGGGCCATAGGGAATTGGAGGATCCTCCAATTCCAATTCGATGGTCAGGATTACTCTAGTATTTTCAGCCCAAAACTCATATGATATTCTATGGGCATCCAATTACTCTCCAAATATCCCCAAATTATTATATTCTATGCACTAATTTACTAAATTCCAAACATTAGTAAAATTTCATTTCGTAGCTTTAATAATTAGTGCAAATTCAAAAAACTATCAGATTCACAGGGTTAATCAAAGACTCCTTTTGCATTTCTTCTAAAATATTTTTTCTATAAAAATTATATATTGTTCAATTACTTACTCTTACGATTTCTTTCTAATTTCCATAACTGAATTTAATTTCAATTTTCTTTACATACAAGAACAACTACATCAATGAGCACACAACACAGTGCGAAGAACAAATGAAAATACATTAGTACAGTAAAAAAAATCTTATGAGCTACATAATAAGATAATATCAACAAAAAAAAACCATGTTGAAATAAAAAAATTATTTATATAATATTAGTAAAAAAATCCTCATGAACTATGTGAATTTGGTCGAAAAAATCCTCATGAGCTATATAAAATTTTTGTCAAAGGCAGGTTTAACGGGAAGAGTACGCCGTTCAAAAAAATTTAATGAATTTTTTTATAAATTTCAATGGTTAATGAATTTTTTTCGCTGTTCAAAAAAAGAATGGGGAGAGAAGACGCTTATGTAATTAAAAAATATTTGGGGAGTAATTGGGTGTCCGTAGAATAACATAGTACTTTGGGGCTTGAGTTACTAAGGTAATCTTAACCATCGAATTGGAATTGGAGGATCCTCCAATTCCTTATGGATTGGAGAGGAGCCGGACTCCATGTTGTAACTCTCTTTCTCGTTCTCTCTCTCTTCACGACATCCCCTCCCCACTCTCCTACCAACACCCCATTGCTAAATTACCTCCAGGAATAATGTCCCATATAATATCACAAGAATTCATATAAGAGAAATAGACAAAATACACAAAAATCACACCCACTATTCTTTAGATACTACGCCCTAATATCCATCAAAATTAAAAGGAAAAATAATATATACTTGTAAAAAGATCTAGATTTTTTTGGGATATTGCATCACCAGATGAAGACATGCAACCCATGGGCTCTCTCGATTGCAACTCGTCTGCGACATTATATGTGTTGAACCTTTCTCTCTCTCCCTCCCCTGCTCTCTGCCTTCCCCGCTTTGAAAGAAACAAAATAGGAAAGAAATGCAGATTCAGCTGCTCCGGGGCAATGGTAGCAGACAACTCCGGCACACCATCATAGTTAATTTAGGTGTCAAACGAAATCTATAAATGGGTGTGTTTTATTTTCAATAAAAAATTGGCATAAGGTCCACTATAGCATGTTTCTAACCCACTAGGTCCACTGATCAAGTTTCTAACCCACTAAGTCCACTAATATGTATTTGGTAAGGTATAAAGTCCACTACATTTAAAAAGGGAAATAATGCCTGACAGAATTATCCTTCCATTCAAATCCTATCCGTTTAACTCATTATCCCCCCATATATTTGGTAACTTTTGAAATCACGCCAATCACGACAGTGACGTTGGAATTTTGCAACAGAGAGAAAGAGGAAAGATCACATATAACGTTATATACTCGTTCAACAGTTCACATTTTACGTTATATACTTATACATCAGCTCACATTTAACGTTATATACTTGTTCACTAGTTCACATTTAACGTGAGATATTTACATTTTCTGTAATATACTCATTCATCAGCTCGCATTTAACATTATATACTCATTCACACAGAAACTCACATATAACATTATATGTTTTACTTTATTGAACTGGTCCGCGCAGCGACTTCATTGAATACACTTATATTGTTATTACAAGTAAGTCATTGAGGCCGCTGCGCGGACCAATTCAATAAAGTAAAAATATAATGTTATATGAAAGTTTTTGTGCAGCGAAACTCCAAAAAAAACATAATATATATGTTAATCCAACATATAATGTTATAAGATCAAGATCAAATCAACAAAGCAATCGAGATCGAGATGAAATCATGCCAACAGAGCTAACATATATGATTATTTATCAACTTTTAGACTCAATCATATACTCATTCATTAGCTCACATCTAACGTTATATACTCATTCACACATGATAGAAGATCACATATAACATTATATACTTGTTCACTAGTTTACATTTAACGTGAGATACTTACATTTTACGTAATATACTCATTCATCAGTTCGCATTTAACATTATATACTCATTTACACATGACAGAAGATCACATTTAACGTTATATACTCGTTCATCAGTTCACATTTAACGTTAGATACTTACATTTTATGTTATATACGCATTCATCAACTCACATTTAACGTTATATACTCATTCACACATGATAGAAGGTTACATATAACGATATTAAGGATGCAAGTATCAATCATTGAAACCATTACATCAGCCAATCAAAACATCCGTGTTCAAAAAAAATGAAAATGGATTCAAAGTCTACTATTGTTCAACTACGTAGTTATAAAGTTGATCGACAGATCTACAAAAAGGATTCAGAGTCTTTTGAATAGCAATATGAAAACAAGACAAAGAAATTACACCAAAAGACTTTAACCAAATTAAAATTCTAAATCTCATGTTCTCGGCTGTCTTGTCAGGATCAATGATCCTAATGTGGCTCTTCAACGTCATGAGGTACCTTTGGTAGAAGGATTTGATGTGGAGGGCTCTTCTGAGGTTGGAGTTCATCCTAAACTCTATTATCATAGTGCCATCATGGTGATACTTCAATTTGCAATAAATTGGATTAGGCACTTCGTGAAACCATACTCCTATTTCTTGTGGATTTGTCATTTCTGCACGATAAAGAAAAAGTTAAACAGATGGAAACGTATCACTTTATATGTTAAAAAAATGATTCAAAAATTCGTGTCTGACCATATATGTTTCATGATATTAGCTGTCAAACGAAAACCTAAACGTTATATATCTCATGATACACTACAATAGAAAATCACATATAACCATATATATTAGGTCCTCGCAGCGGCTTATAGAGCTGAATATATAACCATATATATATTCAGGTTATATATATGGTTATATATTCACGGAGCAACATGACAACCGAACAAAATAATAAAATACCATTACATTTTAACAGAACAAAATGAAATTTATAAACAACCAACAGGAGAATATATAACGTCATATAATGTCACGCAATAACATATAACATTACATATAACCTAACGCTATATGTTTACATCCGGGGGTGTGGGGGCGGAGGTGCAGCGAAAACGATATTTTCAATAACTTGTGGTGTAATTTCGGCCATAGAACCCGACCTAATTATATTACAGTTGGTATGTAATTTGGGTTATATGTTAAAGACTCAGATGTAAACATATAACATCATATGTTCGTCCACTGCAATGAAAATGATTTCAGAAGCTCATATATAACATTATATGATCCCATAAGTTTATCCAAAAACCTAACCAAACCAGATCTGAACAAATAATAACAAATAACCTTATATGTTCGACCCTAAATTAAACTCAACTTACCTGTTTGTGTTGAAAACAACGGCAATGGTGGGAATGAAGCCGATGGTGGGAGAGGATGGCGATCTCGTGGAGATTTGTGCAGATCTCGTTTGGTGACGCGCTGGCGACCTATACTTTTGTCGAACACGAAGGTGACGCGGAGGTGAGATGCGATGGCGAGGCTGGGACGGGTAGGCGGGACGGGATGCGACGGCGACAGGAGGTGGGTGGCGATGGCGACGGGAACGGGAGGCTGGGATGTGACGGCGATTGGGGGTGGGTGGCGACGGCGGCCACGACAGGAGGTGCGGCTCCCTCCTCTCTCGCTCTCTCTCTCTCTCTCTCGGCTCCCTCCTCTCTCTCTCTCTCTCTCTCTCTCTCCTCTCTCTCTCTCCCCCACCCCCCCCCCCCCCCCCCCCCCCGTTTGAAATGAAAAAGAAACTGCTGTAGTGGGGTATATATAGTGATTAGGGCTACAGGGTTATATTAGTATTTTTGTAAGCTAGTGGACTTAGTGGGTTATGAAGTTTAGAAGTGGACTTAGTGGGTTATGAAACTCCTATAGTGGATTTATGAAAAATTCTCCCTATTTTCAATTGATGTAACTATGCTATCCTCTTGTTGCTATTTATTTTTCATTTTTGTTTTGTTTGGTGAAAATTAATCATCGTGGAAAAAGAAGATTCAGTGAGATACATTTTTTTTTTGTTTTGCCTAGATTTTCATTTGGATTTTCTTATATAAATTGTTGAAACTTTCCGTCATTACTGTGCTTGTATTTTATTTATGTCCATGTTTGGGGGTGCCTCTGTTTTGAATTTGGGATTTACAGTTGACACATGACAGGGGGAGAGAGAGGAGAGAGAGAGAGAGTGAGAGAGAGGGGAACGTGAAGGAGGGAGGGGAGAGAGAGAAAGTGTGGTATTTTTTCTTTTAATCCTAGCCATCCAAAGCAACGGTTAGGATTTAGTGTCAAAAGTATTGGTAAATATTTTGTCTCTAGATCCATCCCCCTTTTTATAAGCAATTTTTTTATTTATTTATTGAATACTGATGTATGTATGAATCACTTGTACAAATTGGACAAATTTAATTAAAGTTGAAATAATTTAATTTAAAATAGTTTGAGTTAATTCACATATCTACCGGCATCTAATCAAGATTAGTTTTTCCGTGAACACTCTTCTAGGCCTAATATTCGAGATCAACGGTTTGCATTACTAATGCAAGTTTGGGATGGATCAAAAGAAAGGAGTACGCAAGAGTACAGTGGATTAACTTATAGAGTGTTCAGTTCGTGGATTCCATGTGTTTGACCTAATTGAAATTACATTTTAAACCCTTTCACTTTGCGATTCAGTTATATTTTACCCTTTCTCAAATCAAAATAATAATACTTAAAGGGTAGGTGTGGAAGAGAATACCGGTAAACCAGACTTAAACCCAAATTGGACCAAACCAGTTGTTTGGTTTTGTGTCTAGACGTAATCGATTAGGTTCAATTCAATTTTTATACAAACCAAAAAAGTTGGATTGGTCTGGTTCATCGCCTTCCCATTCGAAAAAAATGGGACTGGACTGGACATTATATATATACCCATATGCCATGTATTTTTCTTTTTATGATTGAGTTAAGTATATAAATATACACAATGGTGAAAAATTAAAAGGTAAAAACTTGGTCATGGTAATAAATTTCATCAATAAACTTCTGTCTAATTTTAAAAGTGGGTAAAAACTAAAAAGCCTTTCTAACAGTCTAAACAGGTCATAAAAAATTGTTCCTTTTGACAATCCAATTTCGTTCACCCCCATTTTTCAAATTGGTGAACATTACCCACCATGTTTTTATTCCTATTTTGATGATCTAAACGGTTCAATTTCTTTTTTTTTTTTTTGGGTAAGTTAAAAACTTTTATAAAGCAACCAACCAAGACCAACAAGAGGTCAAAACCTCAGTACAATCAGAGCCTACCTATCCAACTAGGAAAAGTAAATCCAGAAAAATAGAGCAATTACAGATGACAAAAAATCCTAGAACTAAGGTTCCAGGATGTAACAAGAAACTGATTAGTATTGCTATGCTTAACATTTCTCCATGAGCATAAGCGGCCTCGGACTTCCTCAATAATCTGGTTCCCCAAAGTTTGAGCAGGCACACTAACCCCTTGAAACTGTCTTCGATTACGTTCCCTCCAAATCAAATAAATCGAAGCAGCTATGGAAAGTTTATAAACACGATTAGAACATGTATCAGAATATCTGTGAGCATACATCCAATCCAATTCACTAGCCAAACCAAAACAGGGCCGCTGAATATTGTTCTTATAAAGCACCATCTGCCAAACCATTTGATAATATGGGCACTCAAAAAACAAATGGTCATGAGGCTCCTCCACATCGTGGCAGAGCAGACACATCCCGTCAACTGGTAAACCCCAACTGTGCAGTCTATCCTTGGTAGATAACCTCCCCAGAATTGCAAGCCATTCAATGAAAGACCAACGAGGAACATGACTTGGAAACCAAACACACTTAGACCAAAGAACCACTGGGAACTTGGTACGCAGAGCATGCCAAGCTGACTTAGTCGGTTCAATCTCTTTAGAAAATGAATATAAATTAATCCACTCGTCCTACAAAAATATTAACTCATCAATTTGATATTAGTAAGTTATTGATAAAATCACAAAATTTCAATTTAAAACTTTGATAGGAATTTGAACTGAAAATTGCTGATTTAAATAAACAACCACTAATATCCGATTATGTTGATTTTTAACAAAATTCGTTAAAGTATTATGTTCTACAAGATGAACTGTTATGTGTTGGAAAAACCTTTTAAAAACTTGTTTAAAATAGTTTATTACCATGTTAATTACCTTTGAAATTAAGTTGTCGGTTATGGTCAAAATCAATTGCAACTCCCAGTCATTTTTATTAGAGCTTTAAGAGCATATTATATGAAATGATTAATGCTATCCTTGAATACTAGATTTTACTATAAAAAGGTAGCTAGGTGTGGGAGTGGATGATATGGAAAAAGATGCTCTGGTCATATATACAGAGATTATATGATACACATATTTTGTGAGTGTATTACCTACATCTTTAATAATTTGAGTATACGGGCGGTTCTTGGTTCATGGGGAGAGTTTTAGCTGCATACAAAACTTCCCAGGATCATTTTATCTTGGGAGTGGAATGTCATAAAACTCGGTGCAAGCTGGGATATATCTCTTCTTAAAACGGCACTTTACGCGTGACTCGATCCACATAAGTTCTCTTATACTCTTATCTTCTCCTATTAATCAAGTATGGCTTGTTATTTTATGATTATATCGTTGTCTCTTATTATTTTGGTTTAGAAATTCGAACGATTATTTCCAACATTATGATCATTGAAATAAGACCAAAAACATGATTAGTAATGTTCATCCACCTAACAAGATTGAACTAGCCCACAAGGGCATTCTCATATATATTACGAAAATGATATTGGTACCGACGGGGTCGGTACCGAAATCATAGGGACGGCCGCACCGGGCCATCTCCGGCCACTGGATGGCTAATCTGAACCGTCCAAAAATTCTAAAAAAAAAAACGAGGGGGCTTGCGTGAGAATCAACAGCATTCGAGATGTGTAGGGTGCTTGATCCGAGCACCCCTTATACGCATATATACACGAAAAAGGGGTGCTCGGATCAAGCACCCTACACACCTCGGATGCTGTTGATTCTCGTGCAGGCCCCATCGTTTTTTTTATAGAATTTTTGGACAGCTCAGATCAGCCATCCAGTGATCGAAGATGGCTCGGCGCGACCGTCCCTTCGATTTCGGTACCAACCCTGTCTGTACCAATAGTGCTACTCTATATAATATAATATAAATATACTAGTATGCAAAAAAGAACTAGTATGATAAACCGTGTTACGTAGTATTACATAAATTTTTTTATTTTTTATTTACTTTGACCCATTTTATTTGTATTGAAAGTCACTTAGACTCCTTCAACTTCAAAATCATATAGTTACACCATCAACTTTACCAAAATTATAGTCCATGTGCTGACAAGTGATATATTAGCTGTACCTAGCCTTCAAATCAAATTTGACTCGTGATTTTTCGAGACCAATTGAAAAAATGGCAAAATTCAATTTTGAAATTGATGTTGCGAGCACCTCCCGAAGAACTACTATAGGTTTTGACCTCTCCTTGGCCATTTTCGTCATGGCAAATAGATGTGATCGGGGATATCACACCAAAGGCTTCCAACGGCTATCATTTCATCCTAGTAGCCATCGACTCTATATTTTACCAAGTGGGTTGAAGCGGAATCCTTTGCTAGCGTCACCAAGAGAGTAGTAGCTAGATTCATTTTTTGAAGTGATAAAAATACCCTCATTTGCACTTTCTAGTCCCCACCACCATCACCCCAACATAAGATCAGTATAACACACAATATACACTTATACACAATATGTAGGATATAAACATAATTACATAAACATATATACTTGCCATTGCATACATGCTATGCCAAGGCTCTTGATAGGGATGGACGGAGTGCAGTTTCAGTGAGTGGACTAAAGGTGGTTTAAGTGTAAATCCAAAACTCTTGCTTTTGTCCATTAATTACATCAACCAATTCTACCCACATCCACCCCTGCATGTTTGGCTTAAATTCAATTGCACATATCATTCAACCTCTCACTGGGGTATCCCTTCTCCATAATCTTTCCCGTTGCATGTTGGTGCATTTGGGTTAATCACAACAAGTCCCATTTTTGGTGTCTCTCTCATATTAATCCACTTGATCACAAATATTTCTCCTCCTGGTCTGGGCTACGGAATGGTACTTCACAATTCATGCATCATGCTTCTATGGAAAAAGACTCCATTGAAAAACCGATTGGTTGGGAACCACCGCCTTTTGGGGATAGTCAAAATCAATTCAGATGGAGCAATGGATAAATTTGAAAACGTAGCAGCCGGGGCTAAATACCCTAGACTTATTTTTTCTTAATCTAAGGGCTTGTTTGATAATTTAAATTCAGCACTTAAAACTGAATCAATTAAGTAATAAGTCATTCAGTAGGTTTGATAACGACATTATACATTGCTTAACAAATTAAGTGCTACTTAAAATGTAGGCTAAAAAGTTCAAAAAAATTAAGTAGCTTAATTCTAGCTGAATTCTTGTGTACTTACATTTAATCACCACCACCACCACCATCACTCCCACCACCACTTCACCACCACCACCACCACCACTTCACCACCACCACTTCCCTATCACTCTATCACCACCACCACCACCACCACCGCCGCCACCACCACCACCACTACCACACTGTTTCCGCCGCCACCACCACAATGTTATCATTGCACAACTATCACTTCATCGACACCACTCACTGTCACCATTACACCATCACTCCACCACCACTCACAGCCACTATTACATCACCATCACTCTACCACCACCATTACACCACTATCGCCAGCACTCCACCACCGCCGCCGCCATCACTCCATCACCACCAACACACCACCACCACCACAATCCCTATTCCACCATTATTATAAGTACATTGTGACCATTAGTAAATTAAGAGAGAATCAAAACTAAAATTAATTTATTATTTTTTAATTCAGTACTTAATATGTTTACCAAACAATTTTTTAGCTTAAAAAATTCAGTATTCAGCTTTCAGTACTTAATTTTTCAGCATTCAACTTTCAATACTTAATTTTTCAACATTCAGTTTCAGTTTTATCAAACAGACCCTAAGTTTCTGGGTAGTTGACAAAAAAAAAAAAAAAAAGGACGCCGAAATCCCGAAGCACAACGTTGTTGAGAGGAAACTGAAGATGGTGTAAGTGTAATCCAAAACTCTTGCTTTTGTCTATTATATATAATTGACAGGGGATCACCTATGCCTATAGTAATTATTCAATATATAGTCTCCAAGCACAACCATGTGATCCTCCGAAACATTCTATAATTATACATTTACATGGGTTTGTACACTTAATTATGGACCTCGCGAGAATGTGTGGTTGTGATCGAAGTGGTCCAAAGTATCACGTGACTGTGCTGCATGTGGCTTTGCTCCGGGACTTCTGAATAAGTGCCACCTATGCCTACAGTGTTGATAGAATTGAAAACCGTTTGGTGATGGTCGCCATCAACTCTTATGGTCAGTCCATGAGTGCGTTTCATTTTTAATTGGACTCTCTGCTAGTTGATGGTAGGATTGATTGGGTTCCTAAGAATTAGTCGAAATGTTTTTAAATTTTCCCCTTTACCTTGAGTTATCGGAAAATAAAATAGCATGGAATCAACTCTAATGGAGCCCCCATCTAAGTGTGTTGATGCTCGTATCAAACAATATACGAGATTGCATGAAACACTACAAAAGTTAATTATATATGATGCAAAAAAAAAAATTGAGTATTTTTTTATCGGCAAAAAAGATTTTATATAGATTACAAAGCCACCTAAGAACCAAATTCAAAGGAATGCAAGAAGCAACTAAATCACCACAACCTATAAACAAAAACCGCATTCCCGCTAGAACACTCCAACAACCTACAACCAAAACAACCTAAAGCTAGCATCCCATAATGTTACTCATTGAATGTAACTTTGTTACCGATTGAAATAAAAACTAGTTCTCCAGCTTAGTCGGAAATGATCTGATCCATGGACACTAACAATTCCACAATACTTCGGTTGCTATGCATAAATATCCAGAAAACAAAACATCAACTTTTTACCTTATAAAATAATAACACAGGATCAATAAAAGTTTGAGAGCTGCTACTCCAACCCCCCCGCCGGCCCCACCTCCCATTTCCAAGACTACCCCCCCCCCCCCCCCCCCCCCCCCCCCCCCCCGCCTCTCTCTCTCTCTCTCTCCCTTTTCTTTCTTTCTTTTTCGACAGCTTGTTTCTTCTTTTTTTTCTTTTTTTTTCCAGTTTGGTTTTTTTTTTCATTTTATTTCATTTTCATTTTTTCCGGTTTTAATTTTTTTTTCTCTTTAATAAAAGGTTCAAGTCTAATTCTAGGCTTTGTAAAGTAATTGAGAGAAAAAAAATGTTTCAATTGATCATGTTTATCCGACTGTTTTATTTTTCTTTTTTTGTCCTTTATAAATTAAAAAATATAGTTACAAAAATAAGTGTTTCAATTTTCAATCCGTTTGAACCAGTACAAAGATGTTATTTTTCTGATCATTTCATCCTAAATGGTCGTAATAAATTTTTGGCTTCAAGGCCTTTCAATGGACACCCTAAGAGAATCTTGAAACTAAATAATGAGTTTTAGGGTGTTTGTTGAAAGATCTTAAACCAAAAAATTCATTATGACCATTTAAAATAAAATAATAATAAAAAATGATCTTTGCTCTGATTTAACTGAATTGCAAATTAAAACACTTAATTCTTGAATTATATTTTTAAATATACAAAGGGTGTATTTATAGGAATTAAATAAATAAGATATAAGTAATTAAATAAAAAAATAAATTAAAAAGTAGGGGGGACCCAAGGGCTCTGCTGCCCCATTGGCACAGTAGCCCCTACGAAGCCCACGTTTCCGTTTTAGTTAAAAAAAAATAGAAACCAGCCATTTGGAATCCTATGGAGTAGAAACGTGATTTGAAGCAACATACTACTGAATTAGTTAAGAGGATCTATGCTAAATAATGGTTAAAAAATATATTAAATTGTACTATAGTTAAAAAAAAAGTACTCCTAAATATAACATTTGTATTCTGGATTAGTATGTCGTTTGCAAAATATATTTCATAATTAGTTCCTGAACACTAATTGTAATCTTAATGAATTTTTTGTTTTACGGCCTTTCAACGAGCACTCTAAGACTCATTATTTAGTTTCAGAACTCTCTTAGGGTGTTCATTGAAAGGCCTTGGAGCCAAAAATTTATTACGACCATTTAGGATGAAATGATCAAAAAAATAACATCTTTGCACTGGTTCAAACGGATTGAAAATTGAAACACTTTTTTGCATAACTATATTTTTTAATCTATAAAGGACAAAAAAAAGAAAAATAAAACAGTCGAATAAACATGATCAATTAAAACACTTTTTTTTCTCTCAATTACTTTACAAAGCCTAGAATTAGGCTCCGTTTGGTTGGACGTAAAATATTTTACAATTGAAAATATTTTCCATGTAAAATATTTTACATGAAAAAAGAAAATTTACAATTATTTTCCGGTGTTTGGTTGAAGTCAAAATTTATTTTCACAAATCAATAACTTGTCTACTTGTCCTACTATAGCATTGGGTACTTGGAGGAAAGGCAAGTAGCGAGATGATGAACATTTCTGCCCTGGCTTGGTGCACGTGGATAAAGGGAGATCAGTCTTCATTTTGGGGGGGGGGGGGGGGGGGGGGGGGGGAGAGAGAGAGAGAGAGAGAGAGAGAGAGAGAGAGAGAATCCTGCATTGCAAAGCTTTTGCAAATGTTTTCACGTGGCCACGCAATAGTGGAATAGAATTCTTCACTGGGGCACAACTAGTCCAGCAGCAGAGATGATCGGGTAAAATAACTTACGGAGCTTTTGGCGGTAAATCGTTTTATGCCAAAAGTTGTAAAAGATTTTCCCAAAAAATTCATTTTCCAGAATTTTCAACAACCAAACATCGAAAAACATGTAAAATCCAATCAAACGGAGCCTTAGTTTCAAATTATTTGGCAAATCTTAGTCTGTCTTGAAACTCAGCAAACTTTTACAGTAGTAAATTGCTAATCCTCCCCCAACCCCCCCCCCCCCCCCCCCCCCCCCCCCCCCGGCCCCACCTCCATTTCCGGGACTACCCCGCCAACCCCCACCCCCCGGTTCTCTCTCTCTCTCTCTCTCTCCCTTTTCTTTCTTTCTTTTTTTACAGTTTGCTTTTTTTTTTTCCTTTTCTTTCCGGTTTGGGCTTTTTTTTCATTTTATTTCCTTTTCTTTCTTTCCAGTTTGAATTTTTTTTTCTCTTTAATAATAAGTTCAAGTCTAATATCTTAAGGGTGACTCAAATTTGCTTGTAGGAATGCTTCACGAAGATACTTATTAGAGGATCCCTCTGTGTGTGTGTGTGTGTGTGTGTGTGTGTGGGCTGCTGTGATGAGAGATTCTGAGTATCTTCCATCATCTAATAGTACAATATTCTCTAAAGTTTATTCGATCCTTGTGTTAAGTATCAGAGCTCAGGTTGGAGAGGTCTTTGGATTCAAGTCTCTCAGTTTACGTTTGCTTCTGTTTGCATTCTGTGTCTCCCTCTCGTAATCTGTTTCACTCTACTTAGGAAATTTTTGCATCTTCATGTGCAAATGTTGAGTACCCTATCAATTATTATTGGGTCTATTTTCTAACCGTCTAAGCTTTTACAACTACTGGTAACTTAACACCTTGGTATACATGTTTCCTATTGCACTGATGTTATAGTTTAATTTTTGTCATATATGAAACTTTTTTCCTAAAACAACTTGATCCAGTTATACCAACACCTTAACACAGTAAAAACAACCTTTTGGTATATGGTCAATTTGAACCTTAATGGCATTTAAAAATAAATGCGTGATTGGTGATGGTCAATTTCAACCTTAATGTCATTAAAAAATAAATACGTGATTGGTGATGGTCAATTTCAACCAATTTCAACCTTAATGGCATTTAAAAATAAATAAGTGATTGGTTATGGTCAATTTCAACCTTAAGATCCCTCAGGATGCTTCTTGGACGGTTTGTAAGCTCTTGAAGCTTAGGGATATGGCCCAACCTTGGATTCAATACGTGATTGGTGATGGTAAGCCTACTTATCTTTGGGCTGATAACTGGCATAATTTGGGCCCCCTCTACAACCGTTTTGGTGATTCTAGGGACTTCAATGTGGGTAGACCCTTATCTGCAAAGGTCTCTTCAATTATCCATAATGGTGCGTGGAAGTGGCCTCGACCACGTAGTGCTATTACGCGAGAAATTGTCTCAAACACTGATCCATCTTTGCTTCCTAATGCTTCTGTTCCTGATACCGTGAGATGGACTCTTTGTAACTCTGGGGTATTCTTTGCTAAGTTTGCATGGCAGGAGATGAGGCACACTTTTCCTTTAGTTCCTTGGTCTAAATGTGTTTGGTTCTCTTGTCACGTACCACGTTGGGCTTTCATTGAGTGGCTAGCTTTTTTGGGTCGTCTCTCCACTAAGGATAGACTTCATAGATGGGGTGGGAGATCAAAGTTGTCCTTTTTGTCAACATACAGATGAATCACATGATCACTTACTTTTTGCTTTTACAGCGGAACAATGTTGGCCGGAGGAGTTCTGGGTTGTCTGAAGAAATGGCTTGGGTTATGAATCATAGGTCTGACAATTCGTATTCCAATAGAGTATATAAACTTTCATTGGTTGTTGCTATCTACTGGATTTGGAGAGAAAGAAACAGTAGAATCTTTCAGGGTCATGGTGTTTCTTCTTCAGTTTTGGGTGGGCTGATTATTGATGAAGTCCGTGCTTGTTTATGTTCATGCAGAGGCTTGAGGCTTTGTGATGGTACGAGGTTGTTAGCTTGGTCTTAGAGTCTTAGTTCTCACATTTTTTCTCTATGAATTTTTTCTTTGTTGGGTTTTGTTTTTTGGTTTTCCTAAGCAGCTAGGAATGTGTTAGTCATGTCAGGTTCCCGTTGTATGTTGGGATTCTCCTTTGTTCTTGGTTGGTTTGCTTTATAAAATAGTTTAATTACCCAAAAAAAATATATATATGTGGCCTAGCTACGGGATCTCAAAATCTAGTTGGGAATGGAACTAGCCTTAATATAGTTTGAGCTTTGCTAGGTACACCATTCAAACACCACCCAATAATGTGAGGTCTCACAACATATTTCGACAACCCGAGTTGTTCATTCTATAGCTGTAACAAAAAGAGACAGAAGACCTTAGAATAAGTGAGAAAATACTTAGAAACACAACCGCTTGCTCGTTCAAATAAGCACAACATAAAGGTCAAAGTTATACATTCTATCAAGATGAGATACCCAAATAAATCAAACCAGAAATGTCAAGAGACTTCATCAAATCAGCAAATCGTCCCATGTCGATGTAGAATCACATACTCCAAAAGAACTCTGTGCTCTCACCGACAGATTGCATAGGATGCAAAGCAACACTCACCCAAAACTTTACAAGGATAACCACAAGAAAGGTTTCACATCCCTCTTTCACAGAAGCCAAGTTTCAAACCCCTGCCAAAATATGAGGCCACAGTTCACTAGTACTCCCCAAAATTTACCCCACAACTCACTGCGTAACATTCGACAAGAAATGCATCTCGAAACATTCATTTTGAATCGAAATTGTAAGATAACAAAAATACCCAACACACTTTTCCTTTATCTCTCACAACATGGTATCAAAGCTAGAGTTTCGGAGGTTTTTCCCCTTTGTCTGTGCCATAGTTGCACTTACTTTCATTGTGATCCATCTGTTCCGGATTATTTGTTTACCTCTCCACGTGCGAGTCAGGAGTCGCACGTGTTGGGGAGTGTTGGGATTTGTCCCACATTGGTTAATTATCTCCTCCTCCAATACTAGTATATGAGCCTGGGCGGCCTCTCCACTCTTTGCCAATTGGTTTGGAGTTGGATGCTTTAACAGGGCGTACCCAGCGCACAAAATAAGTAATGACCACAAATATCCAAAGTTCAAAACTTATATTTGCATGACAGAAGAGCTCAGAGTGCATATCAAAAAAGACAAAAGTTTCTTTCACCTTCACTCTATGAATCATAAACAACAGGTACAGCAGGGTTCCGGTTAAGGTGGACAGGCTAGCAAATAAACATCTACAAGAATTAGTTTCTTTTTTTTTTAGGGCTGCTCGCCCTACAAAAGGGCCAGGGGCTTTGATGAGCCCTAGATGTAAGAGGTTCTTGAACAGTTGAACCTATGAACTGAATTCTCTCTTACTCTCTCATGAAGCAAATTGAATCATAAACTGTACTATTCAGGAAGTCTTCCTAAAATAGTGACTTGTGCAATACCTTTTCTTCCCTACGAATGCCATGGTTCCTATAGGAGAGCTGCATTGGAGGGCAACTTTATCACAAACCTCTTTGAAATGTTTGGCATTCTCCTAGCCCTTGTGAGAAAAGATATCAACACTCTCCTGTCTTACTCCTTCAATCTCCAATAAGTTTTTGTGTTGGGGAAAATAAGGCTGGCAACAGAGTGGTACTTGCTCCAGTTCCTAAATTAATATCAGTTTGTTATTTGTACATAGAAAACCGGATATAAAACCAATCTTGAGGAATCTCAAATCTCTTAGGATTGCATGCCTATTTTGGACACATTAGAGCCCTTGGCCTCATGCAGATGTAAAAAAAAGAAACAGAATGCCTTAGAAGAAATTGTAAATATGCATGGCAAAAACCGCTTGCTCGTTCAAATAAGCACAACATAAAGGTCAAAGTTATGTACATTCTATCAAGATGAGATACCCAAATAATTCAAAGAAACGTCAAGAGGAATAGACTCCATCAAGTCAGTAAATCGCCCCATGTCGAAGTAGAATCACATAAAGAACTCTTAGCTCTCACCGACAGATTGCATACGATAGAAAGCAACACTCACCAAGTAGTTTACAAGGATAACCACAATAAAGGTTTCACTTCCCACTTTCACAGAAGCCAAGCTTCAAACCCCTGCCAAAAGGTATCAATCCAGTAAAATGAGGCCACAGTCCACTATACTCCCCGAAATCTACCTCACAACTCACTGAGTAAAATTCGACAAGAAATGCATCTCCAAACATTCATTTTGAATTGAGATAGTAAGATAATAAAACGGGTGTAAGGCGTACCCAATGCACAAAATCAGTAACAACGTCCAAAACTTATATTTGCATGACGAAGAGCTCAGAGTGCATATCACTAACCAATTTCACTTTATGATGATCAAAGTCAAAAACTTCTTGCCACTAACCAATTTCACTTACAATTGCAAGCTCAAACAAAATTTCAAGATAGCCCATATCCATATATGTATATGTAACTACGATAATTCAATTAGTGGGCTTGAAAGTGTAAGGCTGTGGGAGCGACAAAGGACCTCTTCTGGTCTCATTGTCATCCAACAGCCTCTGAAGCCTCTTCTTTGAAGCATACTGTCTGTCAAAATGCTTCACCTGCACAAACACACACCTACTCTCAAACCCAAGACCCCTCCCAACCAAGCTCTGATACCATGTTAAGTTACCAATAGTCCCAAAAGCTTAGGAAATGGGCCCAACAATGTATATCAAGCTATCTAGGAGAATATGGTTTCCGTAATAGACTGATTAAATACAAAGAGTTTTGCAAAAAGCTGAATGAAGGGAAAACTAGAATGAGATATTAACAATCAAGATCAATACATTACACCACACAACTCATAAGTATCACTTGCTATCAAGCAATGACAAGCCACATCAATATTCTTATTTGTGAATGTTAACTATTACTGTACAAGACTAGCAGAGGCAATAGCTCACCTCACAATGGTCTTCAATCAGTTCCTACCAAGGGGAAGAGATCTGCAACTGTAAGTTTCCTTAAAATTAGACTTCTTCGACGAGATGAAAATAGAAGCATACACCTCCTTGGTGGAATTCACCGGTGCATTATCACCTGCCTTGAACCGTTTTGCCAACCCATTACTCGAACCATTACTAACATCCTTTCTCAATTCCCCGCCATTACCAACTTTCCCATTCCCTTCAACTTTAGCCAAACCCTTGGACTCGATCAAACCATGCTTTTTCCCACTCAATTGCGACGAATCCAAATCCAAACGAACACCCTCCTCCCCATTGACACCCACTTCCCCAATGGCACCCACTTCCCCATTCTTCACCGTCTTTGCCTTCTTATCCCTCACCTTCGCCTTCTCCTCCTCCATCCTCTCCCTCAATTTCTCCACCTCCTCCTCGCTCCCATTAATCGCAATCTTATCGCTCTCCGAAAACTCCTTATGACAAACCAAACACGCTGAGGACTTAACCTCCTTCAATGCCTTGGCACTCAAAACATGCCCACAAGTCCTCAAAGCGAAAAACCTATACTTCCCATTAAACTCCAAACCCGAAATCGGGCACTGAAACCTCGTCCCACCAATCACATCACCACCCGATTCCAACCCGGGAATCATCGATAACTCAACCGAAACCATGTCCTTCAAACCCTTAACATGCCCAAACGCCTTGGGCAACTTCTTGCCCAGCAAAGCCTCAACAAGGGCCTGTTTATTAAACAAATTCCCTAGCAAATCTATCACTGCTGGATGCTTCAAGGGCTCGTTCGACAGCGCGCAATTCAACCATTTCGACAGCCGCTGCTCATTCGGGTCGACCTTATCGGGTTTCTTAACGGCGTACATGTTGAGGTAACAGTCGCGGGACTCGGCGCAGGTGGAGCCTCCGTCGCCGCCGCCGCCGGGGAGGCGGGCGCGGAGGGTGAGGGTGGACAAGGGGGTGATTTGGGAATTTCGGAGGGTGGTGGAGTCTGGGAGGGGTTTGCCATTGAAGGTGAAGAAGAGAGAGGGTAAAAATTGGGTTAGGGCTTTTTGGGGGAAGAGAGAGAGCTTGAGGTGGTGAAGGGTGTGGTTGGGGGATAGGGTCAGGGCACGAGTTGGGATTTGGAGGTCTGGTGATTCGATAAAGACCTGTAATTTGTGATCCATTGCTTGAGAATTAGGGTTTGGGAAGTTTTGATTTGATGATTTTGAGAGGTTGAAGATGGGAAAACGAATGAGACGTAGTTCTGAGAATTTGGCGATTATTGCGGTTTGACGAAACCTCTGTTCACCAGAGTGTATATATATCAGGGCCATGTTGATTGGTTCACTTCATGGTCGGGCTTCATAGTGGGCTGGGCTATCTCCGAGCCCAGAAAAAAAAAAAGCAACCCTAAAAGTTTGGGCCTGACCACACAAAATCAGGCCTGTAAAAGTTTTTAACCCCTTTTCTTCTGCCAAGTAATACGGCACGGGTGCCATTTTGCCATTCTCTTTTGTTCGCCATGAATAGTGTCACTTTGTTGATACTGTTGCCGCACCTATGTAACGCTTTCTTCTCCTTTTTTTTTGTAAAATTCAAAATTCGGTTTTCAACTAATTTTAACAAACTTTCGTATGTAGAAAACACTTTTTTTAAACATGCAAAAGAGCCATTTTTTTGGCATCATCATAACTCTGCGAAATTTGGAGGGTGGGTGGGACTTGCCTCGAGGACCTATATAAATGATTCAAAACCGTTTGTTTGTTTAAAAATATTTTTGAAAGGTCTCCGCGAAAAATCAGCTAAATCGGATATTTATAAGTGCTATCCCAGTTTTCAGTAATGCTTACCTAGATATTAAATATATTATGCCCACATCATTATGGGGAAGCTGGAACTCTTCTTGTGTGCATGTTCCTTGACTTTTTTTAAATAGCAAAAAAGATCATATTAATCAAGTGTGAAGATACAAGAGATTAAAGGGACGAGAAAAAGGGCGCATCACAATGCTAGGATAGCATCTGGAAAAGTTCCGAGTTTAGTTTAGTTCAACATTTCTTAGTTTATTTGGTGAGAAACGAAGAAGTATGATGTGCTTGAATAACTTTGGTGACAGTTCATAACAATGGGAAATTTCCAGCTTCGTACTGTTGTTCTCTAGTTTTATTCAACACACTGAAACATGTACTGAACTCAGCTTGCTTAGGGTATTTCACCTTCCACAACCCATAGCTTATGTACAATAAGTATAAACCTCCCTCAAAACACTGCCGTACAATGAGCGTTGGAATTCGTCCCACGTCAATCTGTTATCACCTCGGAAATTAATTAGTAAATAAACTTGAGCTGTCTTTAACTCCCCTCGTTGTCAATTGGTTTTGACTTGAATGCTTTAACAACGAGCTTCGGTCCGGCCCTCATTCAAAATCGCAAAAGACACACCAACGGCAACATGCAGTGAACCGCTGTATAAAGATCACCTATAATCTTAAAAACCTGAAAGAGTATATAACATTTAATGCGTGAGCTAACTACAGACTGAGTGAGTACATATGATAAGAATACTTAAAATAGTTATGGATCATCAAACAAGTTTTTAGTAAAAGCATTTCTGTAACACATCCAATAAAGCTAGGTTCGTTTACCTTTGACCAAAGTATCGTGATACTGTTACCCTAAAGATTAGCTTTTATATATATATATATATATATAATTAAGTACACTAGAAATTGCCAGCACACACAAATAAACGCTGCCTAAAGTACGAACTCCTACGTACCCAACAAATCCAACTACACAAAAAATACGTACCCAACAAATCCAACTACACAAAAAATAATAAACCAAGCATATTCATATTTCATAGAAATTGTCCGTGCCTAAAGGCATGACGCCACATCAAATCTTTATTTCAAGCGGAATGAGATAGCAACATCATGTTTCAGAATGAATGTATGACCTATGTCTAAAGAGGCAAGACGTAATATAATCAATCTAAACCCAACCGAAATAAACTACGGTGCCATAATACTGACCACCCCCTCCAACAATCCCAACTCCTCTATTAATATTTCTATTTCTTGTTAATAAACTTCGAAGAGGATCTTTCTAACAAAAACAGCTTTGGCACGAATAAAAACAGTTTTGGTATTATCATTTCACTTCTTATAATTCCAAATTGTAGGGAAACCTACATATCTTGTATGCGAGTCAACAATATTTATAAGCTCAGAACCAGGACAAACACTCTCCCATTAGAGAAATTTTTCAGTGCCGAGTGGGTACCACGTGGTGCCCGCTCAGCACATCCGAGTTGTCCGATGCAATTTTGGACGGCTCAAATTTGGAGAGAGAGAGAGAGAGAGTGAGGAGAGGGAAGGATTGAATTTGAGCCGTCCAAAAGTGCATTGGACGGCTCAGGAGTGCCGAGCGGTACCCACCCGGCACTGAAAAATTTCTCCTCACATTAGCTCAAGAGCAAAGGCAAGGCTAACGTAGCATGAATCTCAACAAACATTTCACAAATATTCTTGATCCATAATATTTCAACCAATTGAATCACAGTTCATAAAAAAGTACATATTTGCTAGACGTAAACAAAACATTTTAGTTCCAATTTATAAAGTTTAAATACTGATCACCTTGAACAACTACGGACCTCATCTAGCAGATTTGAAGTGGGTGGAAACCTCTGTGGACCTAGCACGAGTCACAAAATGAAGCAAATGAATATTTGAAATCCATCACAAATTCTATGCATGAAAATGCATACTAGAGATTAAATTTCGTTCATAAATATATATTTTCAACAGTAACCAAAAATTGTACTATATATAAAAGCAGTCGAAACTTAATGAAAAAGAAACCAACTGATTAGTTTCATAGTATGATTAATTTTTCGTGAGATGGTAGGTGTAGCACCTATAGAAGAGAAGTTGAGGAAAAATAGGCTAAGGTGGTTTGGGCATGTCTACCGTAGACCAGGAGATGTAGTAGTTAAAAGAGCGGATATGATAGCTTTGGATAGCAATGCTACGGAGAGGAGTAGACTTAAATTGACATTACATGTTGTGGTGCGCAAAGATGTGAGTATAGTATGTTTGTGTGAACAAGTGGCTCTTGACAGAGTTCAATGGAGAAAAAAGATTCATGTAGCCGATCCCAAGTGATTGGGACATAAGGCTCGGTTTGGTTTGATTCTCTGCTTCCTGTGTTTCTCTCTGTTCGTTCTCTTATCAGCATCATATAGCTTGTATTACTCCTACTTCTAATCTAAGGAATAGAAGCAACAATTAACAAGTCACATGGCATTCATGTGCATTTTGTTTTTGCGAGATGCATAATTCAGGTCTTACAGCATCATATAGCTTTTGAGTTTCTCAATCTCTCTTTGTTGCGTGTCTAGCTAGTACTTTCTGATCCTCCTTGCGTCGTCTCTCCTGCTCCTCCCGTTCTCTCCGTCGCTCCTCCTGCTTCCTCTTTCGCTCCTCTCGAAGTAGCTCCAGCTCATGTTGAACTTTTTCCAGCTCTTCCTCACGTGTTAACTCAGCAATAGATCTGCCATAATAGGAAGAGGGCCTCTGATCGTCCACAAATAATTAATCCTCGTCACCCATGCATAATGTGAGTGTGGGTGTGTAAGTCTTTACATGTGTGGTGATGCAATTTTCGGATTCTCATATGTCGACTTCAACCAAAAATAACAAGCACAAATTCTATGCATGAAAATGTGCGAGATGCATAATTCGGGTCTCACAACATCATATAGCTTTCAATTTTCTCAATCTCTCTTTTTTGTGTATCTAGTACTTCCTGATCCTCCCTGTGTCGTCTCTCCTCCTCCTCCCGCTCTCTCTATCGCTCCTCCTGCTCCCTCCGTCGCTCCTCTCGAAGTGGCTCCACCTCAGGTTGAAGTTTTATTAGCTCTCACCGAGCATGAGTCACAACATGATGCAAATGAATATTTGAAATCCATCATCAATTCTATGCATGGAAATGCATACTAGGGATTAAATTTGAATTATGACTTTATTTTTTAACCATAAACCAAACGCGCGCATGATAAAATAATTTCATATCGACAACATCATGAACTAAATGCACAATTCCAACCTCAGCAGGGACATGTACCTGCATCTCTTGGCTCTGAGCCTAAATATTTACATTAACAGCACTAGCTGTAAGGCTCGGCCCCTTATGAATGCACCTAACATCAGTGTCACCAATCACCTCCCAAACAAAACATCTACAGGGCTTCCAAGTTCCAAGGGTACTTCACCAAGACAGTAGCACAATTCTCATTAGCAGAAGCCATTTCCACGGAATCAGGAAAAATTGAGTCCATTTGCACCTCCACACAAATATTAGCATAGCTCAACCTTTGACTCTTTTCTGTCAACACATCAGCATATAAATGCCTTTCACAAGCACTCACGATATAACTAAGACCCCAATCATTCCAGAACTCCGATGATACATTGTAAAAATGAGCCTCTTCTATTGTTCAGTTTTTAATTTTTTTTTGTAAAAATGAGCCCAAATAGGTATCTTACTAAGTTTTGTTCTTTAAAATGTTTCATTTGAGATTTCCATTGTTGAAGGACCATGACTTCACCAGCAATATGCCAGGCCCAGCTTCGATCAATAGATTTCCTATTAGCCCCTTCCTCATAAAACTTGAAGAAGATCAAACCATTCTCATTTGAAAGGATCTCACAGAGACCAAACCTCTTCTAAATTTTAGTGACAATATTCTTCCTAACCATGAAGGGCACCTCCTTATCAAGAAAATAACCCACATTGCAAATCGCCCATGGTTTGCACCCAATTTCCACCACATAAGGTCAACAATACACCGCAACCTTCTCATCTGTGACTAATACCGAGTTATATAGATTATATAGATATATATTGGAAAATTTTCGTATAGCATATATATTTCTATGAAGTCAACATCCATGCTACTTAATAACAAAATAACATGTATATATCATATTACTCACTAATTAATTCGTTGCACAGAACTATGTTCCCTTGATTCATTTTGTATTACCATTTTTTTTTTAGTTTCACTTCTTCCTGGGTTTCTCTTTGTTCGTTCTCTTAACATAGCATATGTAATATATCGAATTAACTGATAGCAGGAAATGGATTAAGTACCTGATAGCAGGAAATAGAAAAGAAAAGAAAAGAAATCCCACTTCTAAAGAATGAAAGAAATCATTATGAGTCGCATAGCATTCATGTGCATTTCTTTCACCACAAAATACCTGATAGCAGGAAATGGATAATTCGAGTCTTGCTGCATCATAAAGCTTTTGAGTTCATCAGTTTGTTTTTGGTGTGTGTCTCGTAGTATCTGCTCCTCTTTGCATCGTCTCTCCTCCTCCCGCTTTCTCTGTCTCTCCTCCAAAAGTAGCTTCAAATCCTCACGCTCAATCTGTTGCTCCGTCCGAAGTAGCTCCAGCTCATGTTGAACTTTTTTCGGCTCTTCCTCACGTGCTAACTCAGCAATAGATCTGCCACAAATAGGAAGAGGGCCTCTGATCGTCCACAAATAATCATCGGACCCATGCATAATGTGAGTGTCGGTGTGTAAGTGTTCAAATATGCGGTGATGCAATTTTCGGATTCTCATATGTCAACTTCAACCAAAAATAACAAGCACAAATTCTATGCATGAAAATGTACAAGATGCATAATTCAGGTCTCACAGCATCATATAGCTTTTGAGTTTCTCAATCTCTCTTTTTTGTGTGTATAGTACTTTCTCATCCTCCCTGTGTCGTCTCTCCTTCTCCTCCCGCTCTCTCTGTCGCTCCTCCTGCTCCCTCTGTCGCTCCTCTCGAAGTAGCTCCACCTCAGGTTGAAGTTTTTTTAGCTCCGACCTAGCATGAGTCACAACATGATGCAAATGAATCCTTGAAATCCATCATAAATTATATGCATAGAAATGCATATGCTAGTGATTAAATTTGACTTATAACTCAATCTTTTAACCATAACCCAAATAAGCAAATGATAAAATAACTTCAACCATAGTTTTCATAGTATAAAATTGGAAAATCCAGTAAGAAGAGCAATTCGGCACTTAAGTTTAATTTTTACCATCCTTTACCAAAACTCAGCACCTTAATTACTCCACTTTGCCACAATGGAATTTTCCCTCTCAATACTCTTATTAGAAAGTCCACCACCACCACCCCTACTTCAGCCTTTTACCTTTTATTAGCTGCTGAAACTGCTGCAGAGGCAACTTGGGTTATGTTAGCATGGCAAGCATTAGCTAAAGGATCATCATCATCATGAGAAGCTGCAGCTAGAGTACTCACAGAGCACTCACACTCAAACCTGACTAACATTTAATTCTTGTTCAATAGCTTCATCAGTTGAAATGGAGTCAAGGATAGCAAAGTCCATATATACTACTTAATAACAAAATGACATGTATATATAATTGGAGACAATAGTTAATGAGAAAAAGACAACAACTGTAATACCAAGTTAACTTACCCCCGCTCCTCCTGCTCCACTTGCGCTCTCTTTTGCTCCTTCAAAAGTAGTCCCACCGTCTCCCGAAGTAGCTCCAGCTCCAGCTGCTCTCTCTGTTGCTCCTCTCGAAGTAGCTTCATCTCATATTGAACTTTTCTCAGCTCCTCATCTGCCATAATAGGAAGAGGGCCTCCGGTCATCCATATATAAACCTGCACAGTGCAGTGTGTGGGACACACCTACATTGTGAGTGTAAGTGTTTATGTCTATAGATGTGGTGATAGAATTTTTGGATTCCCGTAGTCGACTTAATTCAACCAAAAAAAAAGAAAGCACCAGTTAGAATCGATAGAATATCGTAATAATACACCTATTTCTCTTAACAGCACCAAACTAGCAAGTTAGCTTGTGACCTGGGGCAATTGCTTGCGAGTAGTGGGCAGAACAAGGCGTAAAATTATTGATGGGGACATTTAGGTCTTATTTGCATGATTGTTCATCTTTTTTGGCTCATTGGACAAATGTCTAGGGGACCAAATTGACAACTCACTAATATTTTGGGGGCCAAAAAGGTAAATAAGCTCCACTTTTCCGTTAAAAATTTGGATGCCGTTAACAATTGAACCAAATGAGTTGGAATAAGAAAGTTGAGAAAGTTGAGAGATGAAATATGCGATTTCAATAATTTACGGGCCAAGTAGACAAAATGTGTATAGTTTAGGGGATTCCAGCATAAAAAACTCGGTTGGTATTATGTTTTTTTTTTTTGGTTGAAATGGGTTGGTATTAACCGTATTATGTTAAATTGTAGGTATAACTTGATCAAGGACGAAATAAACTTCCGAGTGTACTTTTAGGCCCCGTTTGATAACAGTGATAGATGGTTGCGATTCGTAAGGAGATGATATTAGGATTGGGATTGGTAATGAGAAGGGACTGGAAAGGAGATGGGATTGGCGATGAGTATGTTTGTTTGAGATGGGATAAGATGATAGGATTATTAATATCATATTTGTTTCACATGGGATCAGATAGGATTGATGGTATACATAACCGTTTTTGCTCCTCACAAAGGATATGATTGGTAAGGAGTTGGGATTGGTGAAGACTATTTTCATATTTGTGCATTGGCAAGGATGGGATGGGATTGTTAATACCAAGTGGGAGAGACCCTTCTCAATACCCCTAATACCCACCTTGCTGGTCCTAAGGACTAATAATCCCAACCCATTTTTGGTTACCAAACACAGTATTAATAATCCCTTAGTATTGGAAATCCAATCCCAACCCCTTGGAGGTTTATCAAACGGCCCTTAGATGGTGGGAAGATAATCAGAAGAGTTCGATCATGGGTGCCTTGAAAGGCGTTGGGAGGATTTCAGGCTAAATCTTTTAATCCTATTCATCATCAGGAAACAAGCAAATGAACAGATTAATTAGCTCCATATATATATGGCTGATATTGTTCATTTGGCTTGTAAGTTTAATTATGTTGCAGTAGTCTCTAAGGTTTCAAGAAATGAGGTTAAAGTAGCTCATGTTCTGGCCAAATCTATAATCGCTCACGTTTAGTAATATTAATCTTATGTTAGTGGTTTGATTAAAAAAAAAAAAAACTAACCTGCCTGCAAGTGGTTATACCTCACCACCATGCCACCCTCACCGCCCCCACCACCACGCCACCACCACCGCTGCCACCACCTCTCCCTCACGTTCCTCGCCTCCACATCCCTCTCCATGTCCCTCTCCATCTTCTCAATCTCCTCCTTACTCAACCTCCCTGTATCAGTCGTAATTGTGATATTATTTTTCACCTCTGCCGTCACGGTCAAAATTCCATTCGTATCTATGTCGAAAAGCACTTTGATCTGCGGAACCCCCCTAGGCGCAGGGGGAATTCCAGTCAACTCGAATTTCCCCAACAGATTATTATCCTTAGGCCTGATTCTTTCCCCTTCATAAACCCGAATAAAAAACCCTGGGTTATTATCCGAAAACGTTGAGAAAATGTGCTCTTTCTTAGTTGGAAGTGTCGTGTTTCTTGGAATCAAAACAGTCATAACCCCACCCTTCCCTTCTAACCCCAAACTAAACGACGTTACATCGAGCAATAACAAGTCTTGCACCTTCTCATTCCCTTGGCCGTTTAAAATCGCCCCCTGTATTGCCGCCCCGTATGCCACGGCCTCATCTGGGTTGATACTCTTACATAGCTCTTTCCCATTGAAGAAATCCTGCAGTAATTGTTGTATCTTCGGAATCCGGCTGGACCCACCCACAAGGACAACCTCACGAACCGAACTCTTGTCGATTCTCCCATCGTGAAGGCATTTCTTCACTCGCTCCATACACTTTCTAAACAAATCCATGTTCAATCCCTCGAACCTCGCCCGAGTAATCGTGGGGTAAAAATCGATCCCTTCATATAACGAATCGAGCTCCATCGTCGTATGAGTAGCCGACGATAGAGTCCGTTTCGCTCTCTCACAAGCGTTTCTCAACCGCATCAACGCCCTCGCGTTTCCGCTCATATCCTTCTTGTGCTTCCGTTGAAACTCCGCCACGAAATGGTTCACCATTACGATATCGAAATCCTCCCCACCCAAGTGGGTATCCCCCGCATTAGCTTTCACAGCCAAAATCCCCTCTTCAATTGTCAAAATCGAAACATCCAAAGCCCCAGCACCCAAGTCAAAAATCAGCACGCTCTGCTCCCCTTTTCTTGAACCCTTCGTGTCCAACACGTACGCCATCGCTGCCGCGGCCGACTCGCTAATAATCCTCATGACATTCATACCCGCAATTGCTCCGGCGTCCTTCGTTGCTTGCCGCTGTGAACTATTGAAATATGCCGGGACCGAAATCACGGCGTCTTTCACTGGTTGTCCCAGAAAATTCTCTGCCGTTTCCCTCATCTTCCCCAAGACCATGCTTGATATCTGTTCGGCCGCGAATTGCTTCTCTTCGCCTTTGAAATTGACGACGATCATGGGATGGTCGCCAGGACCCGGAGTAACTTTGAAGGGCAAGAGTCTGATGTCGGATTGGACGGAGGGGTCGGAGAACCGCCGGCCGATGAGGCGTTTGACGTTGAAAACTGTGTTTCGTGGGTTCATGGCGGCTTCGTATTTGGCCGTGTCGCCAACCAGGCGCTCGGTGTCGGTGAAGGCGACGTAGGAAGCGGTGGTCCGGTTGCCTTGGTCGTTCGGGATGATTTCGACTCGGTCGTTATGCCACACCCCCACGCAGCTGTACTTCGTGCCGAGGTCGATCCCGATTGCCTTGTTACCACTAGTAGCCATTGTTGTTTCTGAAATGGAACTACTAGTAGCCATTGTTTCTTAAATGGAACTATTAGTACCCTTGTTTGATAGGGAGTGAGAGTGTTAATGGAGAATAATTTTGCTTTACTATCCCGGGATTCCTTGTCGTAATGGATAATCATTTTTGCTTTGTTTCCCACTTTACAGCCTTGCATAGTTGATTAGTTCCTTGTTTCTTTCGCGATTCAAAAAGAATTTTTCAAAAAATTCCCCCTAGATTCTCCATACTTTCCACATTTTTCTCTCTATCTCTCTCCACTCATTACCCCTACTATTTTTCAAAAACACTTTTCAAATCTCAATCCAAACAAAGGATAGTCTTTAAGGCATCTGCATGTGTCTCGCTTCTTCCCACTTGAAACTAAAGTACCGAGCCAAAGATAAAAAAAAGGCCTCACATCAGCCTCTTTAGTGGTAGGGACCACTTGCCAAAAATTTGGTTTTGCTACAGTTCCTCGTCCAATTTTCCGAGCAACTGTTTACTTTTCATTCCACTGTTCATGACTACAAGGCTACAACAGTGGCTCTTCTTGACATTTTTTTAATATTTTACTTGGTTCTACAACTCTCTTAGGGATCTCATATGAAAGTCTTAGAAACAAATATTAATTATGACCCTCTAAGATAAAATGATCAGAAAAATAAAATCTTTACACCAATTTAAACAGATTGAAAATTGGAACACTTAATTTTTTTAAACCGTTTATATAATAAAAAACACTAAATAACAAGTGAACATTTGCTTGGAATGAGATAATTTGATATTTTTTTTGGAATAAAGAAATAATATTTTTAATAAAATAGTGTTAATATAGAGAGTCTGATGCAGTAAAAATTTTAAAAGTGAATAGCTAAAGTAATAAAGTGACATTTTAAGGTGTAAATTGGTCCAAAATGTAGAGAGGCTGGTGCGGATGCTCTTAGCTTTCCTTATATTTTTTCCAGAGTGTAATTTTGTTCACCCTCCCCCCTTAAGAGGGGGTGAACAAAACCCTCCCTCTTATTGGTTAAAATGGTGTGGGTCCCACCACAAAGTGATGTCATGCTTATCATGCAATACACTTTTTGGTAAGCATGATATCACTTTTTGATGGGATTCACACCATTTCAATCAATAGGAAGAAGGGGGTTTTGTTCACCCTCTTAAGTGGGGGGTGAACAAAACTCAACTCTTTTTTCCATAATTCTTGTCCTTTAGTTTAGGCAATCAATTATGTAATATCTATATACTAGTATTTGTCCGTGACTACGACACTACTCTTTTCGATTGGAATTAATTGAGAAGTTCTTAACTTATACACGCACATCAATTAATCCAAAAGTCCTCAAGTTATCAAAGCAAACCACTGATACTTCCAAGAGTTTTTTCTGTCGATGCAAGTCTAACCTGCATACTCAGATTGATGGAAATGGGGATGCATATAATTAGAGGGCTTGAAGATATCATAGTAGTGCTAATTAAATTGCAACAGTTCTATTTTTTCTTCAACTCCCAAAATCACTTTTCAAAAACAATGCAGAAACTGAAGTGTTATTAATACAACCTCAAGAATTTCAACCGATTGCTCTTTTTTATACACACCCATTCCTCACATGAACATAGTTAGAACTTGACCACACTTTGAGCATATTATAACTAACAGAGTTGGTATGGAGTTGTATTGCCCTAGAATCCAAAATTTTTCTCTAACACATTTACTTCCGCAATTTCTTCCCCCAAAAAGTGTAATGACCCGGATTCTCAAACACCACAAAATAAGAATATCAACGATTACGTGACATCTCACCCAATCTTATCAAGTAAATTAACAAAAACCTTCCCCAATTATCAACGCATTGTCTTAGGTTTTCTTTTCCCCCCATTTAGTCTCCCCCTTTTGTTTGTTTTTCTTTCTTTTAAAGGAACTGATTACTCACCAACATGGTATTAGACAACGGGTGGAGATTTGAAAAATGAAGCTACGATCGAGAGAGAGATTGTGGGTGCAAACTTACAGGGAGGAGATACGCGGCGGTCGAAAAACGCTGTCGTAATGGGTAATGAGTTGAGTTTACGACAGTGGACGGTGGTGGGAATGTTCTAGAGAAGTAGGGGGATGCGCAGAATAGTGAGAGAGAGAGAGAGAGAGGAGACACCCAAAAGACAGTGCTATTTTTTTTCTTTTAAATGAAGCTACGATCGAGAGAGATTGTGGGTGCAAACTTACAGGGAGGAGATATGCAGCGGGCAGAAAATGCTGTCATAATGGGGAATGAGTTGAGTTTACGACGACGGACAGTGGTGGGAATGCTCTAGAGAAGTAGGGGGATGTGCAGAGAGAGAGAGAGAGAGAGAGAGAGAGAGACCCAAAAGACAATGCTATTTTTTTTTTTTGGATGATCCTAACAACAGAAGTTGATGACCAGTGGGTAAAAAGAACTAATGACATTTTGTAAAATATTTGACAGAGTGTGAGCATTTTCTTAAGAGAGTTAGAAAACACACCTCATTTCTTGAATCAAATGAATCTTAGCTCTTCAACTTGTGTTTACCAATGGATAAAAAGAACTAATGGCATTTTTGTAAAATATTTGACAGAGTGTGGGCACTTTCTTGAGAGAGTTAGAAAGCACACCTCATCCATTAAATCAAATGAATCTTAGCCCTTCAACTTGTGTTTGTGTGGAGACCCACACCCTTGTGTTTTATTAGGCAGATATATGAAAACCGTTCTTCTGTTCTCTCCATTGAGGAGAACACCAAAATCTGCCTCTTAATTTTGACATGGTATCAGAGCGAGTTTTGATCCCTACTTGATTTTTTTTCAACCACTTTCTTACTAGCGATTCCGATCATTCATCATGACAAAAGCTGAGAAAAGCAGCAACAAGTCCAATACGTCGGAGGAATTAAGAGTAGATGATCCCTTCTAGATCCATATCTCTCCTTCTGATAGTCCAACGGCTGTATTGGTATCGCCTCCTCTGAATGGAGACAATTATGGGTCATGGCTCTGCGCAATTACCATGGCTTTAAGAGCCAAAAACAAAGTTGGGTTTGTGGATGGATCCATAGAAAAACCTGGGGAGGACAAAGAAAAGGAAGTATCCAGGTGGGAAAGATGCAATGATCTAGTTGCATCATGGATTCTTAATTCTGTCTCTGATGAAATTCGGAGTAGCATTCTCTATGCCCACACTGCAAGAGCCATATGGATTGACTTGTCAGACCAATTTTTGCAGTCCAATGCTCCTCAAATTTATCAACTAAAGCGATCCATATCGGCACTCAAACAAGAAGAACTATCAATTTCAGCTTATTTTACGAAACTCAAATCCCTTTGGGATGAGTTGAATTCACTCCAAGCTTTCCAACCATGTACGTGTGGAAGTGGAAAGTTTTTCTCTGAACGGCTCCAACAAGATAGGGCAATGGAATTTTTACAGTGTCTTCATGAGCACTTTGGTCCACTTCGAAGTCAAATGTTATTGATGGAGCCTTTACCAAATGCAGCAAAGATATATTCTCTTGTTCGACAAGAAGAGAAACAACACGAGATTCAATCTTTATCGACTCCTATTCCAGATGCTACAGCACTTTAACATCACAGCAAGGTCGATAAACTACAATTCTAATCGACTAATGGATGGTTGAAATAGCCATAATACAGGTGGAGGCAAATGAAATTGTCCACATCCAAGTAGTGGAAGTCGACCATATTCTGGTGGTGGAAATAGCTTCTATTCTGGTGGTGGAAATCGCTCAAATCCCAGTGATGGAAATCGCACATATATTGGTGGTGGATGCAATTCATCCGGCGGCAGATATAACTCATATTCCGGTGGTGGAAATAATTCTAACCGCAAGGCTAAATATCATTGCGACCATTGTGACAAGGATGGTCAATCCACGGAGCGTTGCTATAAAATCATTGGGTATCCTCAAAAGCCTTCAGAGTTCTCTAATCTTTCCACTAAATTTGTGAACAAAACAAGTCCTTTTGTTGTAACTCAAGAGCAATATGACAAGTTATTAGCAATGCGCTCCTCAGGTAATATCCACCACAATTCCAACTTAGCAGGTATTGCTCTTTCTATTCCACCCACCTCTGTTTCATTGACACAAGAGCTACAAGTCATACGTGCTCATCTATAGTTTAACTTTCATAATATATGAAACTTTTTTTCCGATTTAAAAGAAACTTGACAACTTGATCCAGTTATACCTACACCTTAACATAGTAAAAATAACCTCCTGGTATATGGTCAATTTCAACCTTAATGGTATTTAAAAATAAATGTGGCCTAGCTACAGGATCTCAAAATCCAATTGGGAATGAAACAAGCCCTAATATAGTTTGAGCTTCGCTAGGTACACCGTTCAAACACCACCCAACAATGTGAGGTTTCACAACATATTTCGACAATCTGAGTCGTTCATTCTATAGCTGTAACAAAAAGAGACGGAAGGCCTTAGAAGAAGTGAAACTACGCATAGAAAAACAACTGCTTGCTCGATCAAATAAGCACAACAGCATAAAGGTTAAAGTTATGTGCATTCTATCAAGATGAGATACCCAAATAAACCAAACCAGAAATGTCAAGAGACTTCATCAAATCAGTAAATCGCTCCATGTCGATGTAGAATCACATAAAAGAACTCTTTGCTCTCACCGACAGATTGCATAGCATGCAAAGCAACCCTCACCCAATAATTTACAAGGATAACCACAAGAAAGGTTTCACTTCCCTCTTTCACAGAAGCCAAAGCTTCAAAACCCTGCCAAGATGTATCAATCCAGAACATTGAGACCACAGTCCGCTAAAGTACTCCCCAAAATTTACCCCACAACTCACTGCGTATCATTTGACAAGAAATGCATCTCCAAACATTCATTTTGAACTGAAATTGTAAGATAATAAAAAGGGCATACCCAGTGCACAAAATAAGTAATGACCACAAATATCCAAAATTCAAAACTTATATTTGCATGACAGAAGAGCTCAGAGTCTACGTAGCACCAACGCTCCAAAAGCGCGCCATGTCCACGTATTGGACACAGGGACACGCCATGTGGCGTGTCCAATAAGTTTTATATTTTTTGATAGGGAACGCGGCTGGGAACATGCCGGGGACACAGCTAGGGATCAAAATGTAATTTTTTTTTAATTTTTGGGGGTTAATATGAAATTATTCAAAACATTTGGGTTAAACTGTAATTATGCCTTTGAAAAAAAATTTATACAATTTGCGAAATTATTCATATACAGTGGTTCATAATTTTTTTTTAATATATGTACATATATTTATTTTTTATTCATTTATACACGTGGCGTGTCCCCCGCTGTATCCGTATCCCAATTTTTTAGAATTGCCGTGTCCCGTGTCCCGTGTCAGTGTCCGTATTCGTATCCGTATCCGTATCCGTATCCGTGTCCGTGCTACATAGCTCAAAGTACATATCAAAAAAACAAAAAGTTTTTCACCTTCACTGTATGAATCATAAACAACAGGTACAGCCGGGTTCCGGTTAAGGCAGACAGCCTAGCAAATAAACATCCACACAAATTAGTATCTTTTCTTGTAGGGCTGCTTGCCCTACAAAAGAGCCTGGGGCTTCGATGAGCCCTAGATGTAAGGGGTTCTTGAACAGTTGAATAGTTTTACCTAGTAACTGAATTCTCTCTTATTCTCTCATGAAGCAAATTGAATCATAAACTGTTAGATTTAGGAAGTCATCCTAAAATAGTAACTTGTGCAGTACCTTTTTTCCCTAGGAATGCCATGGTTCCTACAGGAGAGCTGCATTGGAAGGCAACTTTTCCTCAAACCTCTTCAAAATGGTTGTCATTCTCCAAGCCCTTTTGAGAAAAGATATCAACACTAGCCTGTCTTACTCCTTCAATCTCCAATAAGTTTTTGTGTTGGGGAAAATAAGGGTGGCAACAGAGTGGTGCTCACTCATATCAGTTTGTTATTTGTACATAGAAAACTGGACATAAAACCAATCGTGAGCAAACTCAAATCCCTTAGGATTGCATGCCTATTTTGGACAAAATAGAGCCCATGGCCTCATGCAGATGTAATAAAAAGAAACAGAACGCCTTAGAAGAAAGTGTAAAGATGCATAGCAAAACAACCGCTTGCTCGATCAAATAAGCACAACATAAAGGTCAAAGTTATGTACATTCTATCAACATGAGATACCCAAATAAATCAAAGAAATGTCAAGAGGAATAGACTCCATCAAATCAGTAAATTGCCCCATGTCAAAGTAGAACCACATAAAGAACTCTTAGCTCTCACCGACAGATTGCATAGGATGCAAAGCAACACCGCCCTGTAGTTTACAAGGATTACCACAAGAAAGGTTTCACTTCCCTCTTTCACAGAAGTCAAGCTTCAAACCCCTGCCAAAATGTATCAATCCAGCCCAATGAGGCCATAGTACACTAAAGTACTCCCCGAAATCTACCCCACAACTCACTGAGTAAAATTCGACAACAAATGCATCTCCAAACATTCATTTTGAATTGAACTAGTAAGATAATAAAACGGGCGTACCCAACCGCACAAAATCAGTAACAACCACAAATATCCAAAGTCCAAAACTTATATTTGCATGATGAAGAGCTCAGAGTGCATATCACCAACCAATTTCACTTTACAATGATCAGAATCAAAAACTTCTTGCCACTAAGGCACTAACCAATTTCACTTTATAATTGCAAGCTCAAAGAAAATTTCAAGATGGCCCATATCCACATATGCATATATAATTATGATACTCCCTCCGTCCCAAATTGATTGTCCGGTCCGCAAAACGGAGTGTTAAAAATAATGCAAATTTTTCAAGAAAAAATTCAAATTTTTTTCACAAATTAAAAATACTCATTGATATCTAGTAAGTTGTTAAAAAACTTTTGATTTTTTCTTGCAAAAATTGTATTATTTTTAACACTCCGTTTTGCGGACCGGACAATTAATTTGGGACGGAGGGAGTATTTCAATTAGTGGGCTTGAAAGTGTAAGGCTGTGGGAGTGACAACGGACCTCTTCTGGACTCATTGTCATCCAACAGCCTCTGAAGCCTCTTCTTGGAAGCATACTGTCTGTCAAAATGCTTCACCTGCACAAATTCACACCAACCCACACCCACGCTCAAAACCAAACACAAAAAGTGCAGAAAAATGAGAAAATAATAAGGACCCCAATACTAATTCAAAATGCTTGACACAACACCAGTGTTCTAAAAGAAGGATTTAATCGCCGATTAATCGGAAATTTGGCCTAACCGATTAGATTAATGCCTAGTCGGTTGAATTAGTAGGTCAAGAGGTTAATCGGAATTAGTCGGCGATTAACCGACGATTAGTCGGTCGGCGTCTGGCAGCGATTAGTCGATTAATCGGTTAATGGGCGATTAGTCGGCTATTCGGCGATTAATATGGATAAAATCTATAATTTTGGAAAATCAAGAGGTGGAACTGTTATATACTCATACCAGTTTAAAAGCTTCGAATCACAGTTTTTAAGGCTTGTTTAACACCCAGTCATCGATTGATCGATCTTGGAGTCACTTGTCATATCTCTGTGAAACCCTAAAACACGAGATCTCCGAGCCGCCTATCGCCTCTCTCTCTCTCTCTCAAATTCGAGATCTCTCATTCCACGTCTCCGCCGACCTTGAACATTAATATTTTTTTTTAAAAAAACCCATACCCATATTGACACGTTAGTGATTCTGGAAACAAAGTGTAGTATTGTTTGGTGTATATAAATAAAGTTATTATAATTGGTAAGTGACTAATAAATGAATGGCCCATACCCAGTACCAGCTGGTGTTATAATCATGTTAACAGTTTTTTGTAAAGGAGAGATTTCTATGTCATATTTGAAAAACAATTGATGTTGATGGATTGATAGATGAATGTTCAATTTTTTATAAGAGTTGTCATTGGGGAGTATTTATTTATATATAAATAAATAAAAACCCGACTAATTGCTACAAGCCGATTAATAGGTCTCGAAGCTCGAAGGTGGTCGACCGAGCGACTTTTAGAACATTGCACAACACACACACACACACAATTGACACAACACACACTCAAACACACGCCACTCTCAAAACCAAGCATAAAAAGTGCAGAAAATAAGTGAACAATAAAAACCCAGAAAATATTAATTCAAAATTAAAGAGTTTACCCAAGTGGGTCGACATTGTTTCTCAAACTGAGCCCTAGATTTCTTGCAATCAACTGGGTACAGCAGCCCAACTGAAGCGATCTCGGTGGGTTTCTTGATCGATTCCTTCTCCAAACACACGTAGAACGCGTCACGAGCCTTTTTTCAGTTTGCAATATTCAGAGATTACATATTAATTTCTGAAGTTATAATAACTGAGATATGTTCAAAGATAGACATATGCATGCACAGATAAACATATAATTACATGATCTGAATGAGGAAGAAAGTGGAGAGAAGAAGTACCTTGTAGCAAGCTTGTCTTGCTGCTGAGAGGACGTCGGTGTGGACTGTGTCTGGGTTTTTCTGTGCCATCACCAGAGAGAGAGAGGACTTCGTTGAAACCTTTACAACTGTGAAAAGTGATCCTTGATGAACTGGGTCTCAGAATTGGGCTGGAGTGACCCATTTTAAGCCTGTTGGACCAGATCTTGTGATATGTGAAGTCAGTTTTTGTGTAAATATTGTGAAGAGTTGATGGTGTGCCTATCTTACTCCAATGGCAAGAACCACTCTACAAAAGCCCATATCTGAGCCCAAGCCAATCTAAAACTCATGTTGCGTCTCTATAGCAATACTTTTATGTGCCTTAGAATATCCACAATGTTATAATTAAAAATTGATAATTAAAAATTATCACATCAGCTTTTAATTATTCATTTAAGAGATTGCTAATGTTAACAATGTAGATGTCTATAATGACATAATCAAAATTGGATAACCAAAATTTGTTACATCATCTTTCAAACTACCAAAAACTAAAAATTGTGAACAATAGAAAATAGTTTTTCTAAAAATAGTTTTGAAACTAATAAAGACTATTTACTAGAAATAGAAAATGGTTTTTGAAACTTTTTTTTTTGGAAAAAAATCTATTTTTAAAAATAGTGTTCTGAAAAAAAAAAACATTTTTTTAGTAAAATATTGTTCGAAAAGAAAGAGAGAAGAAAAGGGAAGAGAGATAGAATATTTTTGTATAATGATTGGTGTATTTAATTGAGAATATGTAGGGTTTATTAAATTTGGCTATTGTCAAAAGGTTGCTAATTTTGGTTATCCAAAACCCAAAATTTGATTATTTCTAAGAAGGTTGTTAGATTTGATTATAGCAGTGTGAGCTATATTTTACACTAACATTGTTAACTTTAGAAACCTTTTACTTTTGATTATGGCAATGTGGATACTCTAAGAGTATCCACAATGGCATAACCAAAAGTGATAGGTTTTTAAAGTTAACAATGTTGGTGTAAAATATGGTTCACAATGCTATAATCAAACTAGCAACCTCCTTAAAAATAATCAAATTTTGGACTTTGGATAACCAAAACTAGCAACCTTTTGCCAATAACCAAATTTAATGAATCTTACATTCTCAATCAAATACATACATCATTACAAAAAAGGAAGAAGAAGGTTCTATCTCTTCCCTTTTCCCTCCTCTTTTTCTTTTTCAACAATGTTTTAAAAAATATATATTTTACTTAAAACTTTTTTTTAAAACTGTTTTCCCCCAGAATTTTTTTTAACTATTTAAAAAAAACATTTTTATACAAAAAAAAATTTGTTTTTCTTAAAGGTTATATAAAAAACTATTTTTTCAAAAATCGTAATTACACAAAAGCTATTTTTTAAAATTTTGTTTTTCTTTTTTAAAAAAATTCAAAAAAAGTTCAAAAATTATTGTCCATTTCTCATAAATAGTTTTTATTAGTCTCAAAATTATTTTTAGAAAAAACTATTTCTATGTTCACAGTTATTAGTGTTTTTTGTCATTTAAAATGGTGATGCAGCAACTTTTAGTTATTCAATTTTGATTATGTCATTGTGGACCTCTATATTGCTAACCTTAACAATATCTTAAATGGATAATCAAAAGCTGATGTGGCAATTTTTGATTATCTATTTTTTATTGTAGCATTGTGGATACTCTTATAAGCTGCTCTGAAAGCTTTGTTTGGGCCTAGCTAATCTTAAACTCGTTGTATTTTATGTTACTTGATTTTAATCGGTTCAAGCGTCACAATAATAATTGTACTCAATAATTTGTGCATTTTGGTAAGTTGCCATGTTCTTATTTTTAATGATGGCAAGCAGAATAATCCCCAATCCCAGAATAATCAAACCAATTTGTCGAAACTATAATCATAATTAACCTCACTTTTTTCTGTGGTTTTCAAATCAAATCTAATAATGATATTATAGAACTAATTTCACCAATAATGTTGCAATCATACACAAACACTTACACACACTCACAAAAGGGGTGGGTCCCACACAAACTAGAGGTGTGCAGTATGTGTGGGGCTCACCCCCTATTTGAGTGTACATGTGTAAGTGTTTTTGTGTGTGGCTGTAAAATTATTGCTGATTTCACTCTAAAACATAGCAATGAACTCCTCTTCTCCATGTGTTTCTTTTGGTGATAGCAGGGTGTCCCGGGCTCATTGCTTGAATCTTGGACTAATCTTTATAGTCTCTCGTAGAGCTTTTCGACACACTTAAGCATGGGGATGAGGCTGATGTGACCCCAACACAAGTTTTATAGTTTTATTTTGGTGTTATGAATGTTTTCGTTCAATTTGTAAGTTCAAGTGTACTGATCATTCGTTTTCGAAGTACTATTAGATTGATCTGAATGCATCAAATTTATCTAAACACATAGATGTGTAAATTACAAAAGAAACAAATCGTTATATATTTCTCAAGACAAATGTGATGAAATCATGTGCAATAATTTTCGCATCGATCATGAATTTTTAAAGGGAGAGTTCACATATTAGCAACTTCGATATTTACGGATCAAATACTTTCTATCAAAATTAAATATGGCAAAGAGTAGGACTTACAAGCTGAAACAATACGATCAAATATGTATGGACCGGAGAGAACTCGAGTTTTAATTATACTTCGTATACTGGACCGGAGAGAAACCGACTCGTAATTATATTTGTATTACAAGTAGGATAAATCATAAATATGTACGTATGATTCCTCAACGACTACTTAATGCATAATTATTTATTAATCATGATTACAAGAAGAAGAAAACGTCCCCGGGTAGAAGAACAGACGGACCGTCATTGTCAAACGTTTCAATAATTGAAAATTAAATGCTTACCAACCTATAATTCCACTAATTAAATTTCTGAATTATAGAGAAAGTATTACCTGAAATCAACATCCCCAGTACGAGATTGGCAGAAAAGATTATCAATCACTGTCGAGTGTTTCTATTATTGCTAATTAAAGTTGTTGTGTCTAATCACTCTATTGATTAAATAGAGTGATACAGAAACCAGGAAGAAAGAAGGAATCGATCAACAAGAAACAATTAAAATAGATCAAAGTTGAGAAAAGTTCATATAGAGCGGAAGAAATTAAAGGACCAAAAATGATAAGGAAAAATACCCAAAAAGTTTGTCCAAATTCACCCCAACAAAGATTAGTGCATCTTTATCAGATTTTTCACAAATGGGTATATTCCCATAAGAGAAAATCTTTTTAACAGAAAAGCCGTGAATAGTTGTTTACAGAGTCAATTGCGATCGTTCAAAAGTGGTTAGAATGATTCAAATATTAATGAAACTTTTTTCAGTGAAGAGTTAAACTTGGCAAAGAGAAATCCATCTTAAGGAGTTGCACAAAACACGGAGTTGTGCCCCAAGAGATCGCAAATTTCAAATCTAACGAAGCCCGAATAGGAGGTTTGTTCAGTTTTTAACTTTAAGGTCCCAGAATTAATTGAATGCTCTTAAGCTGGCACATTCTGTTATAGAAAAACAAAGGCTTATCCTATAAGACTAAATAGAGAAATTATTTCCTAAATAGACTTTTTTTTCCGGTAAAGGTACCTTTAAAAAGTGTCGAAGTACTGTTTACAAATTCCTAAATAGACTTTACTTGGATAGGAAGTAAGTATCAATGTTTACTAAGGAAATTTGTTCTTTCTCTACTTATAAAAGAGTGTCTAGGGTTCACCTAGGGCTTAATGCTCTAGCAAAATAATGGATGATTCAAATGGATTATTGGATCACTCAAGTTCCGCATGAATGGATCCAGGTATGCTGCTTGATTATTTAATTAATTTCCGCTTTATGATTATATTGTGATGATCATGATATTCTAGATCCTAGTTTATTGAGGTTGTCAATTATCTAACACCATTAAGAATAATATCCAACTTTACATAGTGATATAAGAGAGATTTTTCAGTGCCGAGCGAGTATATTTTACGTGGTATCCACTTGGCGCATCCGAGCTGTCCGATATACTTTTGGATGGTTTGGATTGAAGCCCTCTCTCTCCTCTCACCCCAACACTTTCTCTCTCCAAATCTGAGCTGTTCAAACACGGAATGGATGACTCGGATGTGCGAGGGGGCACCACATGATACCCGCTCGGCACTGAAAAAATTTCGTAACATAAATATGTTTATTTTTAAAAAAATTCGTGATATAAATATGTTTATTTTAAAGTTTCCGTGCTAATTTTGTATGTAGTCCTATTACATTTCAGCTTAACATTTCTATGTACATATGTTCATCCAAAAAACAAATACTGGCATGTTTTTAAATTTTTATTTGTATCTTTTTAATTTGAACTCATTGTGACGTGTTGGACATTTTAAATCTCCACTTCCGATATGACTCTTAAATTTATTTTGTATGACTATTGATAGAAGGAATATGATGTATGAACCACTATAAAGTAAAATGGAAAATCTATTAGACAAGACTTTGAGATAAGTTCTATATAATTCCGTTCTTAGTTATGGGGAGGCCAATTGCATGAATTTTGTGAGATTTTATAAAGAAATTGTACTATATTTATATAGGGTATCTTGTGCAATTCTTCAAAATTTATAAAATGGGGGAGGCTAGGGTAAGCACCTCTAATAAGAACGACTCACATCTATTGAGCAAACGAACACAAAAATTCGCACTCATCTTGTTCTTTACCATAAAGATTTACAACACAATCCTCTCGTTTGTAGGAATTATACTCCGAACGATCGTTTCATTTGCGCAAAATTACAAAAATGTACAGATATTAGTATTGGGCAACGGACGCCGCCTTAGACACCATCTTCTTCAGTGCCACTGCCAGTTTATACGAAATGGAAATATGGTACTATTACCCCAAAAATTTCTATTCGTTGTACACAACTGGAGCTTCAATCAAGCTTGTGTTCGTTAATCCTTTGATGCAAAATACAACAGAAAGTGACTTTTGCATTTTTTTTGTTAGAGATTCTTCTTGTATTTGAATGTAAATTCATGTTGAATTTCAAAATTTATGCAATGAAAATTTTAATACTATCCCACAATCATGTCACTGCATGAAATTTTAATTTCCAAGTTTCCGTCCTTGGTATTATGAGTTGTACATACTGGCACGCATGCAAGGCCTACTTCGGTAGCGTATAATTTATTGCTATCTTTCCTTAATACCCATTTTGCTATCTTCGCAAATACCGGCATGCAAGGCCCACCCCGGGTTTCGCATAGAAAAGAGTGTAGTTCTGATTTGAGACAAAAGTACCACAAAAAATCATGCAATTAACAATAATTGAATGCAATTCCTGAATGGCCTTCCGCCCACTGAAATTTAGATCGGCCCCTCCACCAACCTCTAATTGAGGGATGACAACATGGCCGTTCTTTTTTTTTTTTGAAATCAGGCTATTTATTAATTCATACCCGAAGGCAAAGATTACATTGGGTATTATCAAAATTGAAATCATAATCAAAATCAAACAGTTTTCTTTTTATATAAATCTTAACCAAAACCAGCGGTTACCGGTTCGGTTCTGATTCAAACACCATTCCAAGTTTCCAACCATCTGCTACTACTACAGTACTACTTGCCTTGTAAATTCCAAGTACCGGGCAAAAATAAAGAAAGTTTGTCATGTCATGTAACAAGAAGATGAAGGTAGATGACAGCGAGACTATAAAACCCCACTAGTCCCACTTATACAGAATTTTTCACAAAATATCACCAATCAAGCTCTGATTCAGGGAAAAAATTTCATTGTTGGATGGGTTGTACGTGGTCCCGTTAGGCGTATCCGAGCCGTCCATTGCATTTTTGGATGGCTCGGATTTGGAGAGAAAAAATGATAAAAAAAAGTGTCGAGATAAGAAGAGAGAGAGAGTTTCAATACGAGCTGTCCAAAAGTGTATTGAACGGCTCAAATGTGTTGAGCTGGTACCACGCGGGACCGAAATTTTTTCCCTGATTCAGATACTATATTTCCAGTTCCCAATCAAAGTCACATGTTGGAGATAAAAATGTTTCCAAAATAGTACTCTCTCAACTGGCAAAATTGTTGTCCATACACCCTACAGTGTTTATTTTGAGGAAAAAAGACAATATTTTTCCAATCATGCAATGGCCTTTTCACAAACTGAAAGAAAAACCAAACAGAAAAGTTGCAATGGTCACTAGGCCCTGTCCTGTATGGTAGAACCCCACCACTACACCTGTGCTAAATTATTTATAACTACCACCAATGAAGTTCTGATTCACACAAAATTTCCAGTTTCAATCAAATCTCTGAGATCATGTTTGTCTTGAGATTTTGATTTTGGAATTTTGGTAATAAGCAGAGAGATAGATGGATAGAGAAATGTGAATACGAATTGAAAGAAAATTTATTGAAAATCGTGCACAGGAAAAAAATCCCAATTTCACAATTCCAAAACGAACATGTTCTATTTTACAAACATCAGAGAAAAACAATAAGCGTCAAATAGAAAAAAAAATTAAAACACAACTTTAAAATATCACTCCGCATGCAATTACATTCAAAGTTGTTCAACATACATATACCCCAGGAAAAATGGGGTATCACCCATTGGAGTTGTGTGTGTGACGTACTCCCTCCGTCCCAATTTACTTGTCTCAGTTCTATTCTAAGTTGATAAAAAATGTAGTGGTGCATCAGCTCTTGCTAGAGATAGTGGAGGACCAGCTCTGGCGTGTGGTAAAACAATGGTTTCATCTGCTCTCTCCATTGAAGCTTGTGCACTAAGGTTAGCTTGTGTGATGGCTGTAAAGGAAAATTTTCAAAATGTAGTCTTTGAATCTGATTGTAAGAATCTGGTTAGCTACATCAGTGACTCGTCACAGTCTCCCTGGGAAATCGAAGCTGTGGTTAAAGACGTCAAAGAATGGGCAGGAACAAGGCAGTGGTCCTTCGAGTGGTGCAGCAGAGTGCAGAACAAAGCAGCTCACTGGATAGTGTCTAGATGCATCGATAAAATGCTTTTATTTCATTCGGGTTGTATTCCGCCCGGACTAAATTCCATTTTGTGTAATGACTTGAGATGAGTTTGGAATACATTGACATCTTCAAAAAAAAAAAAAGGATAAAAAAATTAGTTATATCTTTAAATTGATAATAAATTTTATATATCCAATGGATCTTGTTTGATAGATCTCGATTTGATCTATAATATAATGTTTTCAAAATCACCTAAAACATTATAAATTACAAGATATAATCAATTGAAAAGTGACACGAACTTCCAAAAGTAACAATTAAATTGGAACGGAGGTAGTACTTTATTTGGTTTACATTTTAGAAAGTTATTTTTGAGAGTTGAATAGTAACGAATGAAGAGAGATATTTATTGAAAATTGTGCCGAAAGTTAAAGCTACCCTAATGGGACCCAAATGGAGTGTTGTTCCTATACTTTTGAACAGAGAAATGAGGTATCACAATTCAAAAGGAGAAATTCGATTCCGATTCTAATTCTAATTCAAACACCATTTCCACTTCCCAATAAAATCAACAAATTCATACAAATATCACAGAAGAAATTCTTGGAAAGAGAAACATAGGAATCACAATTCACATGGGAGCTTCAATTAAAAACTACTACTAGTGAAACAAACCCTCAAGACTCAATCTTGAACCTGATTCAGGCCCTTCTTTGACGAATCGTATAGTTTTACGATTTCATCGACAATCCTAATAACAAGACCAACACCACCAATAACCCATTTAAACACATCAACTAGCAATAATTATTTATATTCCACACCTGGGGATCCAAGATTTCAAATTGAATCAAGCAATTGCTGAATCAGTTCTCAACAGCAGGGGAAGTCCAGTACACGATGTCTTTCAGCGCAGGCCGGAGCTCCTTGCTGCAGAACTGGTTGTACTCCAACGTATCACCGCCCGACTTCCTCACCTCCACCACCAGGAACGATGGCGCCACGGCGAAAATCTCCGCCGTGATCGCCAGCTTCCCTTTCCGTCCGTTCTCCTCCCCCTGCAGCCTCACGCTGGAGTCGTCCCCGCTCTTCGTGACGCTGAACTTCCCCGCCGCCTTCGCCGCCACCTCCTCCAGCCTCGACACTACGCTGCTCGCCGGCCTCGTCGTCGCGAACCTCAGCTCCTCCTTTTCCTCCCTCTTCTTCTCCTCGAACAACGGAGACAAATCAAACCCCTCCGATAACGAGATTATGTGAAACGCATTCAACGTCTCCGTCTCCTTCCCCTTGATACAAACATCATCGCTCTTCAGGATCTCGTCCTCCCTGACTGTAGTAGACTCCGGAATCGATCTCTCGTCCTCCCTGATTGTAATAGACTTCGGAATCGATCTCTTGAACCACGACGATTCCATAATTTTCGAGGCAGTGATCCGGGTGCTGGGATTCGGATCCAGCAGCCTCGTGATCAACCGCCGCGATTCCGGAGAGAACCACGGCGGGCACTTGAAATCGCCCCGGTAAATCTTCTTGTACATCGCCACGAGGTTGTCGTCCTGGAACGGTAAAAACCCGGCCAGCAGCACGAAAAGGATAACCCCGCACGACCATATGTCCGCCTTGGCGCCGTCGTAGCCTCTCTTCCCGATCACCTCGGGCGCCACGTACGCCGGGGTCCCGCACGTCGTGTGCAGCAGCCCGTCCTGCCTCAGGTGATCCGAAAAGGCCGATAGGCCGAAGTCGGTCACCTTCAGGTTACCCACCTCGTCGAGCAGCAGATTCTCGGGCTTCAGATCTCGGTGGTAGACGCCGCGGCTGTGGCAGAAATCCACGGCCGAGATCAGCTGCTGGAAGTAGCTCCTGGCCGCGTCCTCCTTGAGCCTCCCCTTGGCTATCTTGGAGAACAACTCGCCGCCGCGCAGGTATTCCATGGCGAAATACACCTTCGTTTTGCTGGCCATGACCTCGATGAGCTCGACGATGTTCGGGTGCTCGACCATCTTCATGACGGAAATCTCTCTCTTCACCTGCTCCGTCATGCCGACTCTGGTCACCTTTTCCTTTCCGACCACCTTCATCGCCACGCTCTTTCCCGTCTTCAGGTTCCGCGCGTGGTACACCTTCGCGAAGGTCCCGTGCCCGAGGATCCTCCCCAGCTCGTACTTCCCATGCAAAACGCTGTTGCCCTGGCATTTCTCGCCTTTATCCGCCATGGTCGCTGACAACTTGACCGGATAAACTGTTACGTTTCTGGTTTCCTGATGACGCAATTTAAATCGAAAGGTTGAATTGGACAAAAGAATCTAATAATCGGTGACGGTGGAGAGAGGTAGTTGGAGGCGGGGATGAGGCGGCGGGTTTAGCCGTCCTCAACGTGTTTTCGGTGGCAATTTCTACCGCCGGGGGATTTCGTGGTGGCCCTACCTAAGGAATCAGGCTTAGAGAACGAAGCTCTCCCCATTTCTTTGCATTCCCTAATGGCTATGGAGATGGAAATTCTTAATGGCTAATGTGATTTTCTCTCTCTAGGGTTTTTTTTTATGCGGGGAGGGGTGCTATCTTCTCTTTCAGAGATGGAGGGCTGGTTATATAGGAGATACGCGGAACTGGTTAGGATCGGACGGCTGTGGTGAATCGGGTAAGTGACGCGTGTCGTGATCTGGGACGTCGGATGTAACTGAATGATCTGGAGTTACTGTAAAATTGGTGACTTAAAACACGTGTGGGGTATGACCGCAGGTTGTTTGATAGTAGGCTAGTAGCCATGTGGCTTTTTGGGACCACGCTTTGTGTAGTTGTGATATTACCGTTCTGCCCTCATCACCGATTTGTCGCATTTTTGGAATATTATTATGAGAATAAATTCTTTACACCGACGATGTAAATATTTGTTTCCTCCAAATTAAATACATTGCGCTATGTTGCATAACAAAGTAACAAACAGTGGTCCCAATCAATAAATCATGATGACGTGAAACAATATACTTGATTTGAAGGAAACAAATGTTTATACCGAATGGTGTAAAGAATTTATTCTCTATTATTATAGGGATTTGATTTTGTCACCCTCTTTTTCTCTAACCAAATCACGACACAAAAGTGAGTGGCGTTTGAGAAAAATGTAGTGACAAAATCGGATACGGGGACGCTCCCTGCCAAGCACCTTGCCAAGCAGGCAAACAGCACCGTTCGAACCCAAGAATTAAAGGGTTGTTTTATTGTTGGTTGTAAGTCCTTGCTTTATTCTTGATTTTTGTGGGTTCACTACTGGTTCTACAAAGATGATTCAAACCGTAATTTATTCTTATAATACTTTTATGGTTTCTAAAAAAAATTAGCTCAATCCGATATCGGTAAGATTATTTCAGAATTTGTTGGGGGTTATTTCAGAATTCATAGGGCGCCCAACGAATTCTAAAACAACTCTTACCAACATCGGATTAAGCTATTTTTTTTCAAAAATTCATAAAACATTATTTTAAGAATAACTTGTGGAAGAATAATCTTTGTAGGATCCGTAATGGATCCCACAAATATAAAAACAAATCCATTAATTTATTGCCTATTTAATGGGTACCAACCAAACAAGTTTTAATGGGCTAGAAATTAATGGTCTTTTGATTTTTGTGAGACCCGGGTATTACAATGACTATTCAAATTGCAGGTTATTCTTAAAATATTTTCTTCTGGGTTTCGGAAAAAATTTAGCTCAATCTGATATCGGTGAGATCTGGTTTAGAATTCGTAGGGTGTTTCAGAAATTGTATGTGCTCATAATTTGTAGGGTACCTACGAATTCTGAAATAGCCTTACCAATATCAGATTGTGCTAATTTTTTTCAAGAACCTATACAAAATTATTTTAAGAATAAATTACGGCTTGAATCATCTTTGTAGGACCCATAATAGGCCACACGAAAATCAAAAAATCATTAAGTTATTGCCCATTTAATGGATACCAACTAAACAAGTTTTAATGGGCAAGAAATTAATGGATATCGGTAAGGGTTGTTTCATAATTTGTAGGGTGTTTTAGAATTCTTAAGACGCTCTATGAATCTTGAAGCAGCCTCATCGATATCGGATTGAGCTAATTTTTTTTCAAGAACTCATAAAAATATATTATATATAAGAATAACTTGTGATTTGAATCATTTTGGTTGTGTTTTTTTATTAAGTTAGAATCTCCGGGAAAACAATCATTAAATGAGGACGGTAAATCTTGGTCACGAGACCAACGCGTCTTGAATTTCTTGGGAGGTGCTGGTATTGATTGTAATGGCGGTTTCCGGGCAATTATGTCACGTAGGAACTAGGAAGAGTCAATTGTTGCATGAAATTCAGGGCCGTAAACGAGTCGAATATTAGAATGTTCAGATTCGTTCGTTAAGTTTTTTAGCAAACTCGAGTTCAAGCCGAACTCAATAAAAATTATGACGAGCCAAACTCGAACCGAGCTTGCCCAGATTTGGGTCGAACCCAAGCTTGTTCATGAGCCTTAACGATCCAATAATATCATATTTTTATGCTCTCATACAGGTCTAAAACTGCAAATAAATTTTTCATTATGTACATAAATATGTTCATATACATATAAAATGATAAAAATATATACATAAGTAAATTTTTAGTAATTGTAAACGTTTAGACTTGTACAAGTTTTAAAATTTTCACTATATAACTATATAAAATCCACATGATACACATATACTCCAAGTTCGCGAGCCTAATCGAGCCGTATACTATTGCGTTTATGTTCGACTCATTTATGAAGCGAGACTAAAATTGAGGTTCAGATTCGGTTTATTTAGTAAACAAATCAAACTCGAACAAGCCTTTACCGAGTCGAGCTTCGACAGTTTACGAACGGCTCATTTCATTTACAATCTTATGCATGATGTAGAGAAGGGTAGTACTGTAATAAAAGGTGGCATATGGGGGTGGTGTTGGAGGAGAGTAGGCGTGGTAAATCCAAAGAGTATCTCTCCATATCGAGTAAAAGACATGGGGTCCCTTTCAGTTTTGATGAGGTATCTGTCGATTCACACATATGGTGGGTGGTCAATCGGGGTCAATCTTCTCTGTTTCAAAATTCGCACAATTTAATGGCCAAAAAATTCATCGGCACAAAGAAATGAAAATTTTCAGACCAAAAATCATACCTCGATCAATCCGTGTAATTTTTCCTTAGTACTGAAATTTGTTTACGTAAAAAGCATATGTTTTCATACATATCAGAATCAACATGTGCTGCGCTATTACTATCATTTATCTTCTCGCTATTCTCTGATGATTTTTTCTAGGTGCTACAATGGTTTTAATCTAGCAAGTGTTTCATTTCTAGGTGCTACGATGGTTTTAATCTAGCAAGTGTTTCGTTTAGTCGCTTTCGCAATCCCTATTGGGAGTACTAGGCCTTTATTTTTGGTTGATTTTTAATTTTTTGTTTTGGCCGGCTCATTATAAGATTTTGTTTGTTCGTACTTTATCTTTTTATCAATAAAGTTTTCAAAAATACTAGGTTTACAACAAAACTCTACAACATACTTGCACCTCAAAAATGGTGGCCCCCAACCTATAAGTATAGTGTAGAATTTTGTTAGACCGTCCGTCCAAATTTAATTGTCACTTTTGAGAGTTCGTGTCGTTTTTCAATTGATTATATTTTGTAATTTATAATGTTTTAGGTGATTTTGAAAATATTGTATTACAAAACAAATCGAGATCTATCAAACAAGATCCATATTGGATATAAAATTCATTATCAATTTAAAAATATTACTAATTTTTTTATTCGGTTAGAATAGAACTGGAACGAGTAAATTAGAACGGAGGGAGTACAAACCCAACATCTCTCTAAAATGTTTTTACCCTTTTGCTAAAAAATAACCCACGTTGGTCCGTGGGGTTTGATAGATTGAGAACTTGAGAAGAAACTAAACGAAACACCGACCACAGGAGTTCCGTCGGCCGAGAAGTTGCGAGGAAGTGCGCGCAGCTGGCAGAGATGGACTAGCCGACTCGGAAGGAAGACGATGACCTCAGGTAAACTAGATGGGGCCCACAGGAGCTCCGTGAGCCGCAACCAGACAAAACCGGCCGCCACCAATCAACACAGCCACCAAAATTATACTGTACTAGTCTATTCTACAAAATTATACTACTAGTACTAATGATCTAGTCTACCATACATGATTAGTATCGATAATTTCGGTCACGTTTATTTGTTAAAGAGTTTCTAATTAATCTAATCCAATAATTAGTGATATAGTGTATGCTAGTATTTGCAAGTAACCTAAGTGGAGTACTGGAGTGTATCTAATGACGTACTATGGTAGAAGGTGTCTTCTGGGGCAGGTAAGTTGATCAAGTAATTTTTTAAGTGCCGAGCGGGTATATCCTACGTGGTACCCGCTCGGTGCATCCGAGCTGTCCGATACATTTTTGGACGGCTTGGATTAAATCTTCTCTCTGCTCTCACTCCAACACTTTCTTTCTCTTTTTTCTTTTTCGAAATCTAAGCCATTCAAACACGTGATGGACGGCTCGGATGCGCGAGCGGGCACCACGTGGTACCCACTCGGCACTGAAAAATTTTCCAAGTTGATTGGCGTTGTTAGGTTCACAAAAATGTTGCGGCTTGGAGTGTAACTGAATTGTTTCCTCTTTTATCGGGTTCTATTTCGTCCGGGTTAATTCCTTTCTAAGGATACGCCTGATTTGTTTTAGTTTCGGTTGTGATCTTATAAAAAAGAGGAATTTCCTGGCCGGTCCTCCTTGGGTGGAAAATAGCCCGCTAGGTCCTACTCAAAGAGTTCATAGCCCAGTAAATCCTCTTCAATATTTTATTGACAAAAATATCCCTAGGAAAAAAAAGACAATTGGAGAGAGACAAAAATACCACCACCACCACTACCACCATCGCCCCACCACCACCACCATGCCGCCACCACCACTACCACCATGCCGCCGCCGCCGCCACCACCACGCCGCCACCAACGCCACCACCATGCCACCATCATCACTGCTACCATCAAGCTGTCACCACCACAATGACTACCTCCATGTCGCTACCACAACCACCACCACTCCACCATCACCACCACCATCGCTACCACTACCGCCACCACAACGGCCACCACCATGCCGCCGCCGCCGCCACAATTAACAGTGTTAATTTTTATTTAAATTAACAATGTTAATTAACAGTCGGTCCAAATAACCTGTTAGACCACCACCACGACAATGCCACCACTACAACACCGCAACAACCACCACCATCATGCCACCACCGCCACCGCCACCATAATAACCACCACCACGCCGCCGCCGCCGCCACAATAACCACCACCACTTCCACCACAATTAACAGTGTTAATTTCTGTATAAATTAACGGTGTTAATTTCTATATAAATTTACACCACAATTAACAATGTTAATTAACAGTTGGCCCAACACCAACACCACCACCACCACCACCATCAACACCATCGCCGCCGCCGCCACCACGCCACCACCATGTTGCCGCCACCACCACATCGCCGCCACCACCACTACCTCCACCACACCACCACCATTACCACCACCACACTGTCACCACCACAATGACCACCTCCACGCCGCCACCACAACCACCACCACTCCACCATCATTACTGCCACTGTCACCACAATGACCACCAACATGCCGTCGCTGCCGCCACCACCACCACAATTAACAGTGTTAATTTTTGTCTAAATTCACAGTGTTAATTTCCATATAAATTCACACCACAATTAACAGTAACACCGCCACCGCCACCACCACCACCACCACCAAGCCGCCGCCGCCGCCACCATCACCAAGCTGCCGCCACCACCACCACCAAGCCTCCGCCGCCACAACCAGCACCACCACTACACCTCTACCATCACCACCACCACGCTGTGATTAACAATGTTAAATTCTGCCTAATTTACGATTAACAGTGTTAACTTCTATTTAAATTTACGATTAATAGTGTTAAATTCTGTCTAAATTTATGATTAACAGTGTTAGCTTCTATCTAACTTTACAATTAACATTGTTATATTATATCTAAATTTATCCAGGCCGCCGCCACCAACACCGCCACCTCTCCACCACCACCACCATTAAGCCGCCACCACAACCACCACCAGCACCACCACCACGCCTCCATCATCATCACCACCACCATGCCACGATTAACAGTGTTAAAATCTGTCTAAATTTATGATTAACAGTGTTAATTTCTGTTTAAATTTACGATTAACAGTGTTAAATTCTATCTGAATTTATGGTTAATAGTGTTAACTTCTGTCTAAATTTACGATTAACAGTGTTAAATTATGTCTAAATTTATGATTAACAGTGTTAACTTCTGTTTAAATTATATGTTACAACAATCGATATATTGCAGCAAATGATGTGTGCTGTCAGAGTATGAATCACCCACACACATGACCAAGGGGTACGTTGAAATATTAAAAAAATGAAAAATAAACAAAAAATTATGTATAAAGTGAAATTATAAAGTAAAAATATTAAACAAAGCAAATTATGTATAAAGTGAGATTAATTTGATCTCCTTCAATTATAATCTGATCACCTCGGGAAACCTGACTGACGCAGTGACGGAGATCGACAAGGACGGCAATGACGCGATCAACCTCGAGGAATTCGCCGACTTCGCGGCCCGCGGTGGCGGAGGCAAGAGCAAGAGTAAAAGCAAGGAACGGGCTGATATCGAAGGAGGACGGCGACAGTGCGATCGGCCTTGAGGAGTTCACTAACTTCGCGGCCCGCGGCAGCGGAGGCGAGAGCAACAACAACAACAACAACAAGGAGATCGGCGACGTGTTCGAGATGTATGACCGGGACAAGAACGGGACAATAATTCGTTGTTAACAATATTTTAACAACGAATTTATCTATTTGTTAATTAACATTTTATAATTAAAGTTATAGCATTTTAAAATTATATTGCAAAAATAAAAAAATAAGAGCCTACACCAAAACAATTAATTTTTTTTTCATGCATAATATCACATTCAATATTGCACTTGTTTAATAGATCTTGTTGAAGAGATTTCAAAAAATATTTTTTTCGCAGAAATTGAATGTATGAAATAAAAGTTATACTTGGTAAGAATTTTAGAAGTAAAACAAAAGGGGTTGTGTGAGAGAGAGAGAGAGAGAGAGAGAGAGAGAGAGAGAGAAGGGAAAGGTAGAAAACGACAGCACAATTGGAAAAGAGAGAGAATGGACAGTCAACATTTGTCGTGGGCTTCTGCCGTCTGGCATCGTGAGGGTAGTAACGTAAGAATACACGGACAGGACTTACTCAGCCATTGGACTTATAAGAGAAGGATCTCTCCGGCCATGAACAACAAAAATAGGACCGGCCCAGCATTAAAATTTGTTTCCTGTGTTATCATAGGCTGGAATCTGGGCTGGGAGAGATTCGGTTTCCAAGTCACCGTCAAGCGGTGTCATAGGCTCTTTTTCTTTGCCCCGCCAATTACTAGTGCGATCAGGTTCATATACTCGGGTGCAAGGCCGGCCCAACCACAAGGCCCAAGAGACCTGGGTCTTGAGCATCCCACATATTCCAATTTTCAGGACACTCTAATATTTTTATTATTTGGGTTTGAGTAAAACTTTTTTTAGCCCAATATAATTAAAAAAATGCTCAATTAGAGGTAATGAGTTAGTCCAACCTACCATCCCATAAGCCCAAGTGCCCAACTCACTAAGTTTCCAAAATCATTTCTACCAAACCACCGAATAACACCTCCCCAAAATTGTTTCTCCCCAAACTCACCCCAAAATCTTGATGATCTCGTATTTTGTGTTCGTATGTAATGATTAGTAGAATTTTATATTGATTTGGCTTTCTCATATTGTGATTGTTACTGTAAAACTTGTTAAGTATGGTGACTCTTTAAGGGCACACTTATTTTTAATTGGCCTTGGGCACTAAAAATCCTTGGGCTGACCCTGCTCGAGTGCTTCGAGCCAGCTTCTACACACGATCATTAATCTTGTGAGATCAATTCCAACGTTCACCAGCACCGATTTGAACTAGAACAAAATCAGTTTAGGTTGGTTCCATAAGAGTTTATAGAACCTCAGAGATATTAAACCTAAGATTTTAAAAGAAAGCAAACACTTACACTCCATCCAAGCAATATCACCAGGCCAACCCCTTAGAATTCAATTAGATTAATTTGTAGCACAAACAAAATAAAATACAATTAGTGTTGGGTCTCTAATTAAAGAAAAAAAAAAAAAAGGGTCTCTAATCATTAATACACAATATATGTGCATTGGTAGAGGCCCGGGCACGCGGTGTCCTCGTGTTTGGATTATTTAATCACTAATATTGCTCTCAAGTTTGGAGTATTTAACCAATTTTGCGACCTCTTAAAGAGTAAACTCTTTGATAACGATCTTATGTCTAGTCGATAAAAAAAAAAAAACTATTGTATACCTACAAAACTGCTTTGGATTAGAAGGGACGGGATATGTATTTGAAACTAAGGAATCATATACAGTAAGGTGGATGCTAAATGTTATATTTTAGATATCAAGTGCTTATTATTTTATATACTTATATTCAACAAAAAGGTGCTTATTTTACGAAATAAATGTAATTTGTTGATCTCTTGTTTGTCGATAGTTAATTTTATACTACAAATATGTTTAAATTTCAAGTCCTACAAAGTGAACGAGTTGAATCACTTCTTTGGATTTACAGCCTTGATTGAACCCTCGAAATAAGAGTATGGACGGACATAGAGAGATTGAGTCAACAGGTAGGTGATAAATTCGATCCCATGAGTGAATCTTGTGGATGAGCTCTTAATTAAAACTCAAATGAAACAAACCAAAAAATTTCACCCCACTAAAAAAAAGAAAAAAAAAATAGAGAGCCCAACTTCTCTGTAGTCCGAGTTTGAAATGCAGAAAGCAGTCTTCTCTCAATTGTTTATCTCAACCAAGGAGGGCTAATTAAGCTCAGTCAGATAGAACTTTTCATCTCATTGGAAGGTTATGAGTTCGACTCTCTCCACCTGCGTGTGAGTGTTATTCCCTTAAATGGGTTTTTCACTTTTTTCTTTCTTCTTTATTTCTTCGCTATGATGGGGCTTATTTATTGACTCTTGTATTGGTTTAGTTGTTGAGCTTAATTATCTCGTGGACCTCACAATTGATGTAGTATCCCGGGTTAGTACTTTACACTTTCATAAATATAAATGATGTAATATGATCTCTTCTATCGATTGACAAGGAAAAAAAAATATTGTTTATCTCAACAATCAATGTTGCAAACTTGAGAAAGATTTTTGTTTTCCCCTCAATCAGGTATTTTTCTTACATGATAGAATATGTCGACGAATTTAAACCATCAAAAATATTTTGGGCGGTCGCGATTGCATAGACTGCGCTTTGCAATCGCAAACTAGGACCGTAGAGAAGTCGGATTTCAAAAAAAAAATATATCTAAAGGGGAGAGAGGGATTTTTATTTGAAAAAAGGGGGAGAGATATTTTTTTTATATATCAAAAACAGTAGGAACCTTTTATTAATTATAACTCAGAGAAATCTCAAATACATCAACTAAGTCGGTTGCCTCTTCCAAGAGGATTCAATGACCAATCGGAAGGCCTAGTTTAATTTGCAAGTTTTAACACCAGTGCCTCACAAACCAGCTTTTGCCAAAGTATCCGTTGTACACAAAGTTGTCAAATCCGTTTCGTACCACGTACCGGTTCTTAAACGGAATGCAAAAAGTCATGTTCCGTTCTGGTTGAAATACCGGCCTGTTCCGGCCAATACCGGGTGTACCGGACAATACTGGTCTGTTCCGGCCATTTTCCGGTGTTCCGGCCGGTACAAAATTACTTCTTTTTTTTTTTTAAAGATTTTGTTTATGTTTACACTTAAAATTTTAAAAAATGGTAGATATATATTAAATATATATATAATATTAATTGCGGTAAATCCGGAACGGTACCAGAATACAGCCCGGTACCGGTATGTACCATTTCAGTAGTGAAAACGGTACGCTGGCCGATACGGTATTGACAACTTTGGTTGTACACCATTAACCGACCTTTGAGCAAAAATAACCTCACAATCAGTGGGACATGCTATCTCATCTCGAATAATCCTTACCACCCGTTGCAAATCTCCCTCCATGACAATCGAGCCCGAGCCCGGTGAAAAAACAAAAATCAAAACGCTGCCCTCCATGTCAAAGCTGCTGGTTTTGTACGTTTTTGATTTGGTCTCAAGAGAGACACCACTAGCCCAGCCCTGCATATGGCTTGTGTCACTCACTTGCATTGGTGATTTGACCTATTACAATAAGAGAAATACTTATTTCCAGAGGTACTAGAAACACTCGTTTACAACACTCAATCGTGATCGTGTTTTTGGCGGTTAGGATGTTAATGAAATTTTTTTTGGAAAGTGTTAACTTTTTCTCAAAAAAATTTCATTAAAATCCAGACCGTCCATAACACTTTAATTTCCAGAAAAACCTCATTAAAATTTCCTTAAATAAGTATTTCTCTTACAATAATAGAAGGATGCATGTCCTGAATAATTAATTCTGGACCTCGTAACACTTCCAAAGTGAAATTTGTCTTCACATCTATAAATCATGTACTCCTATTTATGTCATCCGTAAAGGTAAAAGCTTAATAATGAACATGCATTGGCCCACTGCATTAATTGAAAGGCTATTCTATACCTGACTAGTTTGCGCACATCCTGTACTAATTCCTACAGATCCTTCCGCAGCTCTTTCCACACTTACGCGTGAGGTGGGGTGATCCCAAAAGTCACTTACACGTGAGATTAGGTGGCCTCAAAAGTTGCTGACTTGAAATCTTAAGAATGAGAAAGCCCCGAAATCCTAGGCCAACACCGCCGGGCCAACCATTGGGTTTGTATAAAGTTAATGATTGATTCTAGAGGGCACATATTGTGGGTTCCATCTCCAGAAATTGTATTGTACAGACTACAGTGGTTTAGCATTGAGTGGATCAAAACAAGCAAGTTTTGTCTTGGCATTGTATTGGAAATTTATCACCTCATGTCACTCAAATCATTTAGAAAGAGATAAACTAAACAAATTAATCGTTATTTTATAAGTTATCATTGAGTAAGTTGGGGTTGGTATATATCTAGAAGAACATTTTTGCAATAAAAGATGGTTTCTCTTTCTATCCAACATGTTCAATTTTGTGTTCATTGTGTTGGTTGTTTTCTTTATACCTTTTATTGTTTGTATGATTTTGTAACAACTTAGAACAATGAACATGGTGATCATGTAAGATATATATCATGTCAGTCTCACCCGATTTTTGACTAATAACTTAATACAAATTTTTTTTTTTTTGAAAAAAGAAAAAAAATTTTCTTTTATTTTGAAAACTCACCTGTCTAGGTCAATTTTCGCACACCTCGACTATTCTTGGGAGATTAGTCCTACAGTCGGAGATTTCAATTAAAGCTACAGCAAAGTCCCGTATATATGGACCGATTGTAAAGGAGTTGATAGCACCTAGACCTAGTTTCAAAGGTTTGAACTTGAGATCTTAAAAGGAAATAATGCAATTCATGTCTTTATATTGCGAACAAAATGAAGGTGATATGTCACTTATTTCAAATAGGAGTTTTACACATTTCAAGACATGACATTTTATCTCTATCCACCATATACATTTTAATTTCTATGGTCAATCGATAGGAGGGGATAGGTGAAGGGGTGCTGCAATTCGCAGCGATAAGACTCGAACCCAGATATTTTACATGGTAAGGAAGTGCCACAACCATTAGGCCAGATATTCCAAATCGTATTCTCTTACCATCAAAAGGTAATGATTAATTTTTGTGCTTTATTAATTTGCTCCTAGTGCATCGATCTTTTTTCTCTCATTGAGATGGACTATGAAAAAAATTTACAAAATTTCTATTCTTTCACATAAGACTTCAAACGAATCGAATCGAGCGGCCAAACTTTGAAGTGTTCGATCCTCAACTATTGAATTTTTGAAAGGTAGTAATCCAGCTCGAGTCAAGTGGTTTATAAGATATATATTCAAGTCAAGCTCGTGAAGGGAAAAATTAAGTCTACATTATACGTCAATTATTACAACATTGTGCTCACAAACTTCTCGAGCTGGGCTACAATATACTCAAGCTTGGCTCAAGTAATAAATTAGGCCATAAGTTTCGTTTGAGCGCGCTCATTAGGAAATACGAGCTGAGTTCGAACGAGTTTTTAACGAGACAAGCTCAAGTTCTAATAGCTCTATTAGTTTACAGCCGGCGTGCCCTTTGGCATTTATAGAAAAGTAATCATAAAAATGCAAATAACTTTATCTAATTCACCTAGCTAGTGAAGACCAAAAAAATTAAGAGTTGTACCCAATGAAAATTGGAGAGCAAAATCATCATCAATTACATATATATCTCAATCTGATAAACCAAACACAAGCTTTCTTAACAATTTTGAATCTCTGTCCGGATTGTTAATCCACCAGTCGGGACCAAAACGTATCGTTCGATCCGGTTCGGTTTGATTTCACGGTTCATCAGATTTTTCGTGCAGCCCCGTTAAAATCTCCAAACTCAAATCAACGGCTTCTTTTTTCGGCCATTCTTCTATTTGATTGTTTTGTGGGGTTCCAAAATTAGTCCCACTACAACCGTACAACGGACAGATAGCTTTGATGAGCCTTTCCTTTAGGTTCATGCCAATCTATCCCTCTTTGGTAGGACCCTGTAACAAAGAACAAGTGGCCAAAGGGCTTCAAACCAAAAAAATTATATAAGAAAATATCAGCCACAAGCTAGAGATTGAGAGGATCAAAGCAATATCAAGTGAGCTCCCAATACCTCTCAAATCTCACCCAATAATTCAAGTGCATTTGCAGTTGATAAATCCACATCTGTAGTTGCTGTAAGTATCCTTAGCCATGAATCTAGTTGTTAGCACCTGGATTTGAATTGGACTTTTGGCCCTTTCCCCGGTCCTTGTCGAGCATCCAACCGAGCGCATTCGGACCGTCCATCTCGGCAATCAATGGTCCGGATTGAAAACAAACTCTTCTAGAGAAAAGTGAGTTTAACTCTTTCCTGGAAAAGTTTGTTTTTTAATCCGGACTACTAAAAGTACTTTTGGACGGCAGGGTGCTTGGCAAGTCTCTGCGCGGATCCGCTTCTTTGACCTAGCCTTTGTTCTTCTCGTTCTTGCCCTTAGCATGCTTCGAACCATTGGTTGCCAAAGTAGCCTTACCCATCAATTCGTGATCGACCAAACCGTTCGATCGCAGATGACCTCGTGACACTCCAACGCGACGAAGCTCTTTGATCAGTTTTTCTAAGGGAAAAGAAACGTGTTGTTCAACGTTCACGAGTTATAACTATGATTAAAATTTGAAGCCGGTCTGTCTCTCGTTCTGCAGTTCAAGAGAAATGGGTCGATCAATTTTGGCTTTTGCGGGCCTTACACATGATCATTTTCAACTACCAATACTAATCATTTTCTCAAACTCTGAGGATATGGATCGACATTCATTGAAAAAAAGCAGCCTGGTCTAGTCACAAATGTAGCTAGCCAAATTAGGCAGTAGTAGTACTGGACAGTGAATTTCCAAATGATTAGTAAGTCACTTCAGAGCTCTACTAAACATGCAAGATGGCGTCATGCAGTCATATTCCTTCCGTCCCTAAATAAATTTTCGGTCAACAAAGCTAGATCTTTAAAAATATGTATTTTTTTTGGTTAAAAAATTCAAAATTTTTTTTTGCAATTTGAACAAACTCATTAACATCTATTGATTTGTGAAAGAACATCGAATTTTTCCACTAAAAAAATGCATCTTTTAAGATACTTAGGTTAGCGATCTAGACATTAATTTATTTAGGGACGGAGGGACAAACACATGAAAAATTAACACATGTCAAGCAGACATTTTTTCTGTCTACATACAAGTACTAGTAGTTTTTTAAGTGTACGCTACCATTTCTTTAATTTCGTCTCCAGTCGTCTGATAAAACATTCGTGGTCCAAAAACTAAGGAGTATATTGTTTGATTACGAGAGCTGGGCATATTAGTGAAAGTCACATGAAGGAAATTTTGAAGGTGACAAGTTTTGAAGGTGACAAGTACGGTTTTTTTTTTTTTTTCAACAGTTACAACTCGTTTGGTATGCGAGAGAAGAGCAGAAACGGAAAGAGAGCTCAATCGATCTCTCCCTCGTTTGGAAGGAGAAGAAGGCAAGAGAGGATGAGCGACAGAGGGAGGCCAGAACCCCTCCCAAGCCCAGTTCCGTTTCTCACCAAAAGTGGCGAGATTTCGTGAGAAAGGGGAGCATGTGGTCCACCCCCTCGTCGGATCGTCGTTGGACGAGTGGTTGTGTGTCGCGAAGAGAGAGAGAGAGAGAGAGAGAGAGAGAGAGAGAGAGAGAGAGAGAGAGAGAGAGAGAGAGAGAGAGAGAGAGAGAGAGAGAGAGTACCAGGTTTGCCGGAGATGAGAGGGAGAGAATTTTAGCTCATTGGAGAGTTGCCAGAATTCTTCCAATCGCCTGTGAGAATTTGATTTCTCACTATTATTTGGATGGGAGGATGAGAAATCACACCCCTTTCTTTTCTTTTCTCATCCCTCTATCCAAAGGGGTTGTCAGAGTGTCTAGATCAGTTTAGGCGCAACTCGACTATTCTCATTCCCGCCTTTCCGATCGAATCAAAGGCAGACCATCCGTGCCAAGATTAAGAAATTCATTTATCGCAACAAAACAATAAAGCGTGTGCAGAGCAAAACTACTAACCAATTAGATGGTTTCAGATGTTACAAGAAAGAGACAAAGAGATGTCACCATTTTTACACCTTGTCTAAGATAAGTTATCAATGGCCGTGCAATTTCAGCAACTCTAGCTCTTTTTTGATCAATTTTGCTTTATGTTCCAACTACAAGTTGAAAAGTTGGATAAATCGATTTTAATAATCAATCAAATATATGAGGATAACTTTAGGATTTCTAGAAACCTCAAGCATGTATTTCACTACCTCCATTTCATATGCCATTTGTTTAGGCATATTGTTTAGACAACCAAATTAATTAATGGGAAAAATTCAAAAAAACCCCTGAACTTTGAACCCAATGTCAAATAGGCACCTGACCTTAAATAAACTTCAATTGAACACCTGAACTTTCACTCCGTTATTCAATTTACCCCCTTCCGTCTCAATCCGTGACTTTCCTAACGGCAACCGCTGAGCTGGAGTGGACACTAACAGACAAAACAAAACGTTAGAGGGAGAAATTGGAGGGAAGCAACAGTGATCTGGCGCCTTTTTAAGGCCCCATTCGGCTAAATAAGGCTACTGGCTTATTTTTTGTCTTTATTCATATTTTTTTGTATTTTTTTTTGTCATTTTTTTGGAGATTATTGCATCGTCATGAAAAGAGGAATCTAAAAAGTACTCCGTAACAAATTACGATTGAAGCCTAATTTTTTTGAATAAAGACAAAAATAAGTTAATAAGCCAATTTTTTCGTCTTTATTAAAAAAATGGATTTCGATCATAATTTTTTACTTTTTACATTTCTCTCGTTATGACGATGCAATAATCTCCAAAAAATTCACGAAAAACTAACAAATATGAAAAAAGTTGAATAAAGACAAAAAAAATAAGCTCAATAGGCTTATTTAGCCGAACGAGGCCTTAAAAAGATGCCAGATTACTTTTGTTTCCTTCCAATTTCTCCCTCTAACGTTTTGTTTTGTCTGTTAGTGTCCAGCTCAGCGGTTGCCGTTGGGAAAGTCACGGATTGAGACGGCAGGGGGTAAATTGAATAACGTAGTGAAAGTTCAGGTGTTCAATTGAAGTTTATTTAAGTTCAGATGCCTATTTGACATTGGGTTTAAAGTTGAGGGGGTTTTTTGAATTTTTCCCTTAATTAACCTTACGCGGGTTGCTGGTACAGAGTTAGCCGATGCTTACTCCTCAGATACGGTCATTACTTCTTCTCCGGCTGGGAAAAGAATGAAGTGAGCCCCAATACCTCTCAATTCTCACCCAATTCAACTACATTAATTGCAGTTGATAAACCCACTTCTGTAGTTGCTGTAAATATTCTTAGCCATGTATCTAGTTGTTAGCACCTGGATTTGAAGTAGACTTTTGGCCCTTTTCCCGATTCCTTCCAAGTATCCAGCCAAGCACATTCGAACCGACCATCTCGACAATCAACGGTCCAGATTAAAAAGGAACTCTTCCAGAGAATAGTGAGTTTAACTGTCCAAGAAAGAGTTAAAAAGTGAGTTTAAATTCTTCCCTAGAAGAGTTTATTTTTTAATCCGAGCTGTTGAAAGTACTTCTCGACGGTCCAGATGTGTTCTGCACCTGCTCGGCAGGCTGCGCGGATCCACTTCTTTGACCCAGCCTTAGTTCTTCTCGTTCTTGCCCTTAGAGCATCAGCAGTGGAATAAGCAAATGTGAATAATGAAAACATGCCATATCAGATTTTGATTATCCATTTAGAGGTTGCTAAAGTTAGCAATGTCAAATTCCACATTGGTTTTCTTTTGCCCATAATCAAAACCAATGGCCCTCCAAACTTTTTCCCTTCATTTCACACACGTTTTTTGAAATAGCGATTTTTGAAGGGAAAAAAAATAGTTTATGCTAGAAACAGTTCAAAAAAAAAAGTTTTTCAAAACAAAAAATAGTTTTTCACAAAACACACTTTGTTCACTTAAAAACTGTAAATACAATTTTGAAAGAATTGTATTTACACAAATAGTTTTGAAATTTTAAAAACTATGAATACAGTCTTTTAAAAACAGATTTTGTGTAAAAAACAGCTTTCTATAAAAGAGTTTTGAAATTTCAAAAATAGTTTTTTGAAAAACACACTTTATTTACTTACAGTTTTTAAAATTTTTGAAAAAATTGTGTTTTTGTAAATTAAAAAAAAAGGTTCTGAAAAAAACAGAAAAAAAAATCTAAAAGTTATAGTTTTGTAAAATTATTTTTTGAAAACATTGTTGAGAGAGAGAGAGAGAGAATGGAAGAGAGAGAAGGTTTTTGTGTAATGTTGGTGTACTTAATTGAGAGATAAAATTTGGTTATTAACAAATATTGCTAACTTTGATTATTGAAGAGCCAAAATTTGATGAGTTGTTAAGAAGTTGCTAGGTTTGGTTATTCTAATGTGAGCAATTTTTTGATCCAACATTATTAACTTTAACAATTTTTTGTTTTGCTTATTCCACTGTGGATGCTCCTACCACTTTTCGAACCATTGGTTCCCAAAGTAGTCTTACCCATCAATTCATGATTGACCAAACCTCTCGATCGCAAAAGCCATTGCATTTACCTCCTAACACTCCAACACGATGAAGCTCTTTGATCAGTTTTTCTAAGGGTAAAGAAACATGTTGTTCAACGTTCACAAGTTATAACTAACTACGATTAAAATTTAAAGCCGGTACGTCTCTCGTTCCGTGGTTCAAGAGAAATGGATCAATCAATTTAACTTTTGCGGGCCTTACACATGATCATTAATTTTCAACTACCAATAGTAATCATTTTCTCAAACTCTGAGGATATGGATCGACATTCATTGAAAAAAAGCAGCATGGTCTAGTCACAAATGTAGCTAGCCTTATTAGGCAGTAGTACTGGACAGTGAATTTCCAAATTCCTTCCTTTGTGAACAAATTCAAGTAATGAAAGTTTGTGGCTAAAATTGTCAGAAGAATCAGATTTTTACTCAAAGGATGTGATCTATCTATAGAAAGTGGCCTAGGAAAAGTGGGCCATGTGGAGGGCCCACATGGATAGTTTTTCATAAATCTAATAGTAGTAGGCAACCAAATATCATTAGAATTACGTCAAACTGCACTTTCAGCGTATTGTGTAGATAAAATTCAACACAATTAATCGATACTCTTGTTTTAAGAAAAATACGCAATAGTATGTTGAGTTTTTTTATCCTCTTTTTGCACACCCATTGAGCAATATCGAAATGTTCGCACATTTTTTAATATATGTTGGATGATACAAATAACTACAAAACGGCCTTTTGTAAGGTTTGAAATGCTCAAATTAAGGTATTATTTTCTTGTATAACGAATGCCTTTGATGAAAATTATATTTGATTCTCTCTCTGTGTCCTTATTATGATTCAAAACGAACGGGACACGCGTCTGCTAGTTATTTTTTTCTACAATTGTTCATTAATTGGTTCTTAGTGTCCCTAAATTTACGCTACCATTACTTTAGTTTTTCTCCGGTGGTTTTATTATTATATAAAAAAAAAATAGGTGGTCCAAAAAAATGGGAGTTCTAGTTTGATTACGAGGGCATTAATTAGAAAGTTACAGGAGGTAAATTTTGAAGACAAGTGGTTTGAGAGAGAGAGAGAGAGAGAGAGAGAGAGAGTATATATATATATATATATATATATATATATATAATTTATAGTACCTTATATCTCCTTGTCTAATATAAGTTATCAATTATGCGATTCTATAGGATACTTCAACTTATAGTTTTTTTTTTTTTTTTTGAACAGAAAAAAAGTAACTTTCATTTCCAACTTTGGAAAAATTTATCCAAACTTAATTATCAAAGGATTGGTAATTTAATCACTTAATCAGATAGTTAAGATTAACTTTTAGAAACCTCTACCGAAATAATTTTGACATAATTGATGTTCTCAAGGAATATGTACTTGATTGTCAAATTTTCCTCAGGTGATTGAAGACTTGTAGTTTATTCTCGAAAAAGCTTATATTTTTAAATCTCTTAATCCTTCCTTAGGTGTGTATTCATTTCGGATTTTATATAAGTTTAAATTATATTCTAAATTTATTTATTTGGTTGGGTAGTAAGTCACTTCAGAGCTCTACCGAACATGCAAGATGTCGTCATGCATTCATATATACTTTTCTTCGTCCCTAAATAAATATTCGGCCTGCAAATCTAGACCTTTAAAAACATGTATTTTTTTCGTTAAAAAATTTAAATTTTTTTTCACAACTTAAAAGAACTCGTTGATATCTATTGATTTGTGCAAAAAAAATGAATTTTTTTTTAAAAAATGCATCTTTTAAGAGGCCTACTAGATTTGCGGTACGAATATTTATTTAGGACGGCGGGCCAAACACATGAAAAATCAATCCATGTCAAGCAGACATTTTTTTGTCTACATACATGTATTATTTAGTACTCCCTCCCTTCCGTCCTATAATGTTTGTCCGATCCGCAAAATGAGAACGTAAAATAATACACAATTTTTGCAAGAAAAATTGAAAATTTTTTCAACAATTCATTAGATATCGATGAGTTTTTTTAATTTATGAAAAAAATTTAAATTTTTTCTTGAAAGAAATGTATTATTTTTGAGTCTTCGTTTTGCGGACCGGACAAACATTTTGGAACAGAGGCAGTAGTTCTTAAGTTTACGCTACCCTTTCTTTAATTTCGTCTCCAGTCGTATGATAAAAACATTCGTGGTCCAAAAAAAACAGGAGTTTAATGTTTGATTATGAGAGCAGGGCATTATTGATTGTCACATGAAGGAAATTTGGAAGGTGACAAGTGCGTGTTTCTCTTGTCTTGTTATCTAACAAGTTTCAATCGGAAATCCAGAATACTATATTCTCTTACATCTACCGAAACAAAATTACAATGGAATGAAAAACCAAATACATAAACTGCAAACCGAATATGTTATACAGTTGTGAATCAAAACCCGTGTTTTACGTAGTGTCCTTAAAATTGATTCACCACCTACCGGAGGGTGTTGAGATTACTCAGCACCTGTCTTCCAGGATTGATCCGGCTCGGACCACGAACGTCGAAACACCACCGAAGAACGCCTTGGCGAACTAACTCAGCGTCGTCTATCTCTCTCTCACTCTATATCAAAATACTTGTGAAATTTCGTGAATTGGTGTAGAACTCTATAATGAGATGCTCCTTACATAGGCAGAAGTTGACCCTTGTAATGCTTGCCTAGCCTTCAATACGTGAAATGAATGGAAGAAATGAATTGGGGAAAACCCCCACAATGAAGTGGAGAAAACCTCCACTATGGATATGGGAAAGTTAATGGCTTGAGCAAGCCAAAAGTCACCCCAATCCATTCACTTTTCCAACATTTTTTTCGGGACAGTTAGGGTGTCTGGGTCAACTTACATGAAACTCGACTAATCCTATGCCATCCCCGGTCCAATCAGAGCCAAGCCATCCGCGTCGAAATTAGGGAACTAAAAATAATTTAATTTATCGCGACCAAATCATAATGGTGTGCAGGGCAAAGCTACTAACCAACCAGACTAATCCTTGGAACCGGTGACAAGTGCATGGTTTTAGATGTTGAGAGAGAGAGAGAGAGAGAGAGAGAGAGAGAGAGAGAGAGATGTCACCACTTTTACACCTTATCTATCCTTGTCTAAGATAAGTTATCAATGGCCGTGCAATTTCTACCCTCATTTTTACTCAATTATGCTTTATATTCCAACTACTAGTTTAAAAGTTTAAAAAAAATCTATTTTAATCAATCAAATGCATGCAAATAACTTATTCAAATGATTTACTCGTATCTAGAAACCTCAAGCATGTTTTCACTCCTTCCATTTCATATGCCATTTATTTAGGCATGTTGTTTAGACAACCAAATAGTTAATTTTATGTGGGTTGCTAGCACAGAGTTAGCCGATATTTATTTCCCAAATATCATCATTGCTTCTTCTTTGGGAAAAAAAGTTTATGATCCGTGGACCTTTTACATCCATGCGGCATTGCTCTGTCAGGCTTTCGCCCATTGCGGAAAATTCCGCAGTACTTCCTCCTGTAGGGATCTGGGTCGTGTGAGCATTCCAAGATAGCCTACTCCAAAGGAGTTGGAATTATATGATGTTAATTTCTTCTTAATCCATTCTACACGTTCCAACCACCATTCTACTTCCAAGTAAAATTAGTTCCAAGTCTCTATCATTTGAATTTGTTGGGAATGTTCTCTAACCAACTTTTCGAATCAAACTCTTGCGGAAGATTGCGTGGCGTAAATCTGACCAAATGAGCAGTGACAGAGTCAGATATTTCATACCGCAATGCGTTGTTTTTGTTATGTCGGCGAAACTTAAACGTTAGAACAGTTAGAAAAACATTTGAAAACTATGTCCAAGTTGGACCTGCCCTGGGTGTCGGTTTTGGATAGGCTTGGCTGGGCAAAACTTCCCAAGGAGAAAATGCCGATCGAGACTGTTGAAGATGCTCTAACACATGTGTGGTCTCAGTTTTATTGTTGCACGACTCAGTTTCTTAATGCCAAGTTTTCATGTCCACATAACGAGAGAGAGAGAGAGAGAGAGAGAGAGAGAGAGAGAGAGAGAGAGAGAGAGACGTGAATTCATTGGTGTCTAATTTTGTAACTTGGCTCCAATGCCTAGAAAAGCAGACCTCCATGCTTTTAGACTTTTTAGATGAGGTAATATGTACCGTAACGCTATAATAGTTTCTCATTAGTTGTAGTAATCCGAGTAATGGTAACGGTACAATGATATATAGAAGTATCGAATTATATGTAGCGAGATTTGAGTGCAGTGATTTTGGAACTTTGTAGATTATTTTTCACATTAGAGAACTTAAAGTGGCCAAAGCGATCAAGTATTCCAATGGTGGCAAGGAAGCGAACAAATATACAAACTGATATACTCCCTCCGTCCCTTTTTAAGTGTCCTGCTTCGTAACTCAAACTTATTAAAAAGACATCATCATTATACCTTTCACATCAACTTTTTCCTCCACTTTCCCTACTTACCCATCATCATTACACTTTTACTCACTTACTTTTCAAAATGAAATCTACTTTTAGGGACAAAATAGACAATTCACCAACTTTTACCCACTAACTTTACAAAATGGACACTTATTAAGGGACAGCCCAAAATGGAATACTGGACTATAAAAAAGGGACGGAGGGAGTAATTGAAAATTCGTCAATATGTGCGCGAATTTGGACTGTCATAGAGTATTATTGAATCGGAAGGTAAAAAAAGATATACAAATAACAACATGGCATACTCTGGGAATCAAGCGCAGAGCTATTCTTAGGCAAGTGCGGTAACTTGATTCCATTGACTTCCACATTTATTCATTCATTTGCTTAAAATTTTACTACTTTTTGTGAATTTGGCCTCACAATTTTAACGAAATTGCCCAGAGTACGAAGCATTTCTATTAACATTGTGAATTTGCCCTTTTTTTAGCACTAGAGTTCACTAATCATCGATTAATAAGTGTGGATAATACTTACTAAATGCTAAAAAGAATTGAGAATATCAATACAGTTTTTATCTAATTAAGAACACACATTTCATGAATACCGAGATATTTTTGCACGATTACCCAGTACCCACTTCCCTAAAAGCGGTCAATCACCAAGAAGTTTTCTGGATTGTGATTTTGGCACTCCAAAACTGAACTGTCTTAATACACAAAACGACATCGTTTTAGAGCAATCAATTTCCAAGTTTTTTCCAGTAATAAATAATCAAGTTTTGATTAGCAAACAAGAATAAGATCAAGTAAGTTCTTAAATAATGACCCCACAACAAGAAATTCATGGCTCCGCCCTGCCTGGAATACTAACAAATTAACAATCCCGAACCGCAGCTAGGCAAAAAACCTGAGTTTTTCAGAGCCCAATATTTCGTTGGCCGTATAATAATTTTTTTGGCCCAAAATAGTTATATTTGTATGGGCTAGTATTTGGGTAGAACATTCTACACAAGTTGGCACATGACTTGCACTTGCCAACTTCTAAAAAAAAAAAAAAAAAAGAACTTTTAAAAAAAAACTTTTGGAAAAAGAAGGTAATTTCAAGTTAAAAATTATGTTTTTATGCAAATAATTCTTTTACCAATATAGATCTTATTTGATAGATCTCATTGAGATCGATATTTTCAACGGTGCAAAAAAATTAAATAATTTAAGCTTGAAATTACATTCTTTTTGCAAAAGAATTTTTAAAAAGAAAGCGGAACGAAACCTTAGTAGCCTTTTGGAAAGAAAAAGAAAAGCTCAGTGCACTGTGTGTTAGTGTTTCGGTGGGGCAGCCATTCTCTCTTTCTCTTGAAGCAATATTCAGCATCCTCTTCGTCAACATTTGGGGGCTGGTTTGTGCTCTGTTTCCGGCTCTCCTTTTTCAGCTGCTATTGGAGGGTTTTTGTTCTTCCATTTGGTGAGGTCTTTCCTTTATGTATCTGGAGCTTGTTGGATACACCTTAAGCTGTTTGTGAGATCTTGTTTCTCTTGTAAACCCATTTGTAAGAACATTTGTTGATAGTGGAATCGGACTCCGGTCCCGTGGACGTACCTCACACTTTTGGGGAAGCACATAAAAATTCCTTGTGTTCATTTGGTTTGTGGTTTGCGCATCTGGATTACGTTCGTTGCATTTTTATTATTTCCTTCGTGATTTACTTGTGGAAAATTTCGCATATTTTTTCCCAACAAAGCCAACTAAGAAAAACAAGAATTCCTGTTACAAAGATTTCTGTTCCTTGATTACTTATCTTTGATACTTCATCGTTGCCTTGGACCTTGTCTGCCTGAGGAACGGGCAAGTTGCTTCCATCTTCCCAGGATCTACATTATAGAGGCTATTATAAGAAATCACCCAAGCCCTAATTTTTAGGGCTTAAAAAAGATTGAGTAAGAAATTGGTTGGAGGTAGAGATGCAGTGGGCCAAACGGCAACTGAATTCGAAGAGTCCGGTGTAGTCCGACGTCCGGCTTAGCAGAAGTCGGCACCGGTGTCTCTTCGCTAACTCGTATACGTTGTTTTTTGTAGTATTAACTGTGATGCAGCATTGCTGAGCCCCGAAATGCTCCAATGTGTTACAAAGAGTTCTGCTCTTGAAAACTTGATCCCATGTATATACCGTTTATGTCTTATGCAACTTCTAAGCCATGATGAAGAAAATGTTCATACGGTCAAGCTCGAGGTTTAGAGTTTCGTCCTCGTAAAATTCAAGTTCAAAACTTTAGATGCGTTATCGACTCTTCTAGAGTCCATACTGGGACTTCGTTCCAACTTTAATTTTCCCATGCCAGTGTAGGATTTTGTTGTGTTTCAAACAAGGAGCGGCAAACAACATTTACATTGAGTAAATCTTCTGCTAAAAAGTACATTCTACTGTTTCCTCCAAGTCCTAAATTACAGTTACAATGTCAATCTACCCTCATCAGTGGAGTCAAATAAGTTCCCAAAAGTGTGTAGCCAAAAACAGCAAAATCGAATGAAAACAATGAACAAAAATGGCATGGTGAATATAATCAATCAGGACTTTAGCTACCAGTATTGGAAAATCAGATATACAGAGTAGTATCTTATACACCCAATACTTTAGCTACCAAACTTTGGGTTAGCTCTAAAGGGAGATAAATCACTGGCTCTTCGGTTGGCTTACCGGAAACTTATCTTCCGGCTGCTTTTGCCAGAAATAGTTGGTGGCTTCGATCCATTGGGGGTGGACCAGAAACTTCTTCTCCAGAAGGGCCCAGCGAGACTTCTCTGTTCCAGTATCGGTGGAGACCACATGCGTCACTGATGGGTCCACTTCTGTCAAGCAAATCGCTCCCAATTGCTCCGCCATCTTCCATAGATGATGGTTTTCCGCCTGGAATCTAGTTGGGAAAACCCGGCTGAAGACAACTGTACACCCGTTCAGGACTGACCTCCTTACTGTTTTTAGAACCTGCAAGAATGACGCAATAGATGAATGTGATACTTGTCCGACCCAACTACGAAAAACTTCAAGTTTGGAAATTCGAAAAGTAACGGGTGGAGCTTTCACATGTGAGAAGAAAAAGGTAAGGATAAGTCCAACAGCCGTAGCATTCGCAACTCTCCCAGTTCACTCACCACAATATTCACAGGAGGGGGAAAGATCAGACGAGTTTTAGTTGGCCAATCATCTTTAATTTCGCAAATAAAGTAGAACGATAATTGGGATAATACATGTTCCAAATAGTTTTTTACTTGAACGCCTTGCACAACAATTTGCAATCGGAAGGGGAAAAAAATCAAAGGCACAACTTAATTGTTTATGCTATAAATCAATACGATCATAGAATTCACTGTAGAGACGATTCACTTCCACGAAAAATCTCAGTCTGGTGCATACAAACATGTTAGTACATAACAAGCATGCACGTATGCATTTCTATCATGGATGTATATGAAGCACAAGCAAGCTGAAACACACTGCAAGGCATTGATCATCCCACCAAGCATCAATGGTCAATCCAAAATTCCTACCCCGTCTTTGTCAGATTAGCCCTATGGTAGGAGTAAAATGGAAATGCTATCAAGGTGTCATACAACATATCTTGAGAATATATACGCAAGCAGATACTCATAAGTGATTCAAAAACGGAAGCAGGAAAAGTCTGCAAGTGATCAAATTCCGTTGTCCAGAGAAACTTTACCTGCCTTACATCTCTGTCCGCAAGATCAGCCCCCGGATCCTGTAGCAGGAAGCCAAATCAATAATCAACAATTGTGTGTACCAAAATATCACGGGAAGATAAAGGGAGAGAAAGGAAAAGACTTACCGAGTCAAAGAACATACTATGTATCTGCTTAAGGACTTTAAGAACGGAAGCAAGTGCCCCTTCAGTCTCAGTTTCATCACTTTTCAACTCAGATAGAGACTTACAATTGAACCCAAATTGCCGACAACTTGAGGCAAAGAAATGATATCTTTCCATCAGTATCAGGTTCTCCTTGTGCTTTGCCCACACCTAAAATAACAAGATTGACATCCCACAGTTCTAATGTATAAGTAAAGCAAAAGCTGTCACCAATGAATAACCACATCCTAGCAGAACCTAACAACTAAGAATTTAAGCATACACAACTAGCTGATGGTATAATCTATTACCGATTCTGTATCATCAAGAATTAGAACAGCACTTTCTTGCCCCAGTACCACATCAAGACCCTTTTGATGTTTCTGAGTGGAATCATCTTTTGCAATGACTCCAGATCTGAAGTATACTTTTTCAGGGTCTAGCAAACTTGCCATTTGCAATGCATAAGAACGTTCCCCCATGGTATATATGTACATCTCAAACATGTTGTTTGCTTCTTCCAGGAAGGTACGAACAAATGGCCTCAACTTGGTCAACATGTTCATGAAGTCCAATCTGAATAAACTGCCTCTTGAAATATCTTTTGCTGTTAGGGAACAAATAACGGTCCCAGTTAGATTTGTAAGAGACAGCAACAAATATGGCAAAGGATAATGAGGAAGCAGACAAAGTCCTTTCCATAGAAAATGAAGACTTGAACATAAAGCAAGTAACAAACAAATAAGACATAACTTGGGTGAAAGCCTATGACAGTCAATTCCTGGAGTTCAATGTCATCCATCAGTTGGATTCCATTAAGATTTTGGACAGAAAGTGGGCATGTGCACATCACGTGATCTTTCCCCAAGGACACATTTGCCCATTCCTCAACAACACAACGACGAACTCGACGACAACGAAGACAAATTGCACGAACTGGACGACGACAAAGACAAATTGCATTAATCGATTCCTCCGTCCACCGTTTGACTGCAACATTCAGGTGCGAGCGAATAAGAAAGGAGAAAGGGGTATCAGCAAATTAAACTCAGAAATGGATGATATTTGGGAGAATCAGCTGTCGAGAAATGGGTTTGGAAAAATGCGTTTGTCGAGAAATGGGACCAAAATCCCAGTCGTCACACCACCCACCAAGCTCCAAACCCTCATAAACCCAACTCCATTTCCTTTCCAATTTCCAACATTTCTCTAGAACACCCAGGAAGGAATACCCGGTTTACGGAGTTTTCGTAAGCGTGAAACTGCGATTTTTGGCCATATTGGTGGAAAAATTGGAACCCAGTTGAGGTTTTGAGTGGATTTGGGGGATTTAGAGGAAACCCAGATGGTGTGCATGAGTTGGAATCGCACTCCGGTGACTCCACGACCAAACCCAAATCTGAGAAGTCCCCAGCTCCGGCGCGGGCGAAATCTGAGAAGTCCCCAAATCTGAGAACTCCATTTTAGTGCAAGGCCTAAATTGTTTGGTTTTACCTTTTTCTTCTTGTTTTTAATAAACTCGTTTCCAACTCTGGTGCCGGCGAAACCAATTGGAGTCGGAATACCGGTGAGCTTCCACTAGTAAATCACTAAATTATCAGAAAACCTCCACCGATCATCGGTGTTGACCCACAGCGTTGTGCGTTTGAACAGAGAGAGAGTTGGGTTTGTGCATTGAAACACACAGAGAGAGAGAGAGAGAGAGAGAGAGAGAGAGAGGTGAATGGGCAATTGATTCTACCCCTAAAAAAGGGTCACGTGCTGGGCACATGCCCATTTTCCATCCAAATTAATAACAACACCCAATGGATAGATGACATTGAAACCAAATCACAAATTCAAGGTTTATTTTGTTGAAATTGGAACTTGTAGGATCAAACTGAAATTTCGCATTAAGTCGAAGGGCTATACAAGTAAATCACTCTTCAAAACATCCAACATGCTAATGATGAAAACTAGGAATAATGATTTGAACTCACGAAGATAACAACTATTGACATGAAAAAAATGAACTGGTTGGGTTGGATGTGTCATCAGGAGAAATTTTCTGATTAAAATAAAACTAACAGGTGGAGTCTACACAACATTCAGCTGCATAATGTTGTGTGAACTGTGTAAAATAGAGAAAAAAAGTACTACCATATCTGTTGGAACCAACTTCAACCTAGTAAACTACCACATCAAACGTACATAAACTGGAAACAGACATCATACCTTGTAGAGAATCTATTTGGCTCTTCAAATATTCCTCATCTGGTGTCAAATCTACAAGCCGAGTTGAATTGAGCAGTGTATGGTCTAAATCAAGAACCAAGTAAAGCTTCTTTTGACGTAACAATTTCTTCCACTCATTCTTTCCTACTCGAGCAATTTCATCAGTAACAACCCTCATACCCTGAAAGAAGAAACTTTCTAAAATTATACTTTCTTTCATAAGTTTTCTGAACTTCCTAGAAGGTGTCTGTGAGCGTACGTGTATGTGTGTGTGGGAGAGAGAGAGAGAGAGAGAAGAACGAGTTGCTAAATCATTTTCATGATAGCTAGATTCTAGACTAGCCTAATTCCTGTACAACTCTCTTCAACGAAAAAAAGGAGAGAGAGGGATTTGAACCGGTATAGTTCTGAACTTGCCTCAGTAGAGAAAACATATATACCTCACAGGATCTTATAATAGCAATCGGAAACCCGACAACCTTCAGCAAATCACAGGTTTGGGGAAAGATCTAGAAAAGATCCAGGTAAAACTAGACCATTTTTTTACTTGAATCTATTTGCATTTGAGGTCTATTGATAGGACAACATCAAGACAAGACAATTCATCTCTATACACCTCCAATTGTGTCAAAATACTCAGCAAAATTCGGGATTCCTCTATCCCAACTTTTTGGCCCAAACCATTTGCTTATTTGCCCATCATCTCCATATTCAAATTCAAACAGAAAAGTGAAGGGAAAATGCATTCCAATCTAAAATTAATGATTGCATTACAAAAGGAGGGTAATGTTGGAAATTAATATATTTTAAAGAGTAATGATTGTGTCCCTTAAAAAGTTGGATGTCCAAAGAGGGATGAAAATCTTGGACAGAGGAGTTAACTTACAGTACAAGGGTATTCATTACTGAATATACAGGAACATCATTTCCGCTCACAAGGCTAGCATTTTAGAAGCCCATAAACCAAAGGTTTATAGTGTTAGATGTTGAAGAGGGTTTGCCATTGTAAGGTAAAACATAAAGTAAAGCTGCATTCTAGTATTAAGGATCTAAGAAAAGGAACGTAAAAGAGATGGGTATTATATAACAATGCCTTTACACTAACGAAGAAAGAAACTAAGCAACTTAACCTCATCAGTTTTCTATCTGTCTCACTTAATCAGATTCTCTATTACATCCAAGAATTTTCTTCATCCTCAACCCTTTGCTTCCAAAAAGATCCTGATAGATATTGGTTAGTTATTCCAAAAAAGTGCTGAAACAAATATTGTTTCACGATGTCTTGCAGTGTTCCAATGAGTTGTGAGCATTTCAACTTTCTACTAATAAGCTAAAAATCATCTGCTCACTCAATTTTTACTGGCGAGATATTTACGTCTACAGTTATTTCTTGGTTTGAAGTGGGGTGTGTTGTCCCTATTGAGGTGTTTGAGCACCTCCAGCTTAGAGTGGGAGGATAAGAAAGGATATTTGGCAACTGATTCCTGCGCTCATATGGATAACATGATTTGACAAGAATCGAAGGTCCTTTTGACGTTACAGTGGATTCATTATGTAGGGTTAAGAGTTTTTCTAAAGGCCTTTTATTAGTTGTAAAGTGGGGTTGTTAGCCCTATTAATTTTCCTCTTCTAATAAACCTTACTGGTTCAACTTTGAACCATATCTAGATGAAACTCCTCCACAGCTCTCAGCTCTAAACACAAATGGGTTGCTTGATGCTTAAAAGAGAGCTTACTTTTCTTTTATAGACCAGAAGGAAAAAAACTAGGCGAGTTGTTCGGCGGAAGCTTTCAAGCCCTACCAAAATGAAAGACCCAGCTTTTCTTTCTTTTCTTTTTTCTTGCCTTTTAAGTCTTACATTCCATCCGTTGAATCAAAACAACCATATAACCCTTTTAACTTCCACAAAAAACTGATAGTTCATTCGGAATGGAAGGGAAAATGGAATTTTTTTTAGGACCAGGGAGTCATTTGGCTTTAAAAAAAACTAGATGTGATATCAATGGTGTGCACGTAATCAAGGAAAAAACCAGCTTCAAAGGTTTGTAACCAAATGCATTAACCTTGTCCTGTCCAATTTTGCTTTATCAAAATGCAAAAAGGGCGCAAAAAGAAGACGCCAAAAAGTCTGAGGTAAATCTGCAACTCCAATCCCCCTCCCCACCACACACACACACACACAAAGACCACTAATACTCTTCCTTTTACTAATAAAACCATTTGCAATTTCATCCTAATATTTTTCAGCTAGAAAAACATTAGCAGATCAAATGTGTGCAATTCCTCAACGCACCACGTTAAACGAAAGCATTCAGCTGAGCAAAATATCATTCCAATATGTACATGTAGTGGATGCATATAAATCACCTGATGTACATACGTCAATGCCACTGAATCATATTTTTCTACATCCACCTTAAGCCCACACATATAACACAGTCCTGAAATAAAACCAGGATGCTTGCACACATCCTCCTCAATAGATGCTTCTGCACAAACAGCAAGTTAGAAACATCAATATCCAATCAGATAATAAAACTCTACATTGAGGTCAAATACTAGATAAGAATGAAACTTAGAAATCTTAATCTTCAACAGATAAGTTGTGGAAAGACATAGTTGTGGTCTTTGAGTAGCAAAAGATGTCTGCACCTTTCACGGACATGATGAGTCGGGCACTATACCTCTTTAGTACCTAGGTGATGGGACACATGTCATACATCCCTTTGATGATTTTCTATACCTTTACTTATCAAGCCAAAAGATGCTCTGCACCATGAGTAAAAACCAACTGAAATGAGATCAAGGCAACGGAAAGCAAGGTGCAGAATGGGCCAGTTGACTTCCTCTGCAGCTACTTAACAAGAAAGGAAGAAACCAAAAGATATGTTCACCAAGGAATGCAATTCCTTCTTGAAGCATCCATTCTATAAATAAATAAAAGGGAAACTGGGAAAGCACCATTTGGTGGGGACTGAGGACTCCACTTCGAGGCTGGCTCACATTTTGGATTCATTTAAAAGTTGATGGAATTTATTTCTTAAAATTGCACACATGGTGCACCGAACCCCAGTGCATATTAAAGACAGCTTGATGGAATAGCAACATTAACATTAAAGGAAACCACCACTGATGGCAATTTTTGTTCCGTATACCAACCAAAAGGAAAAACTTAGTAAAACATTAGCCACATCAAGGGCAAGAAAAATTTTGAAGGATTGGGATCAGAGGACACTCTAAAATGTGCCCAAATATTGCCTACAGTTAGGTTTCATGGTGGGTTAAGGTCAGCCTAAAAGCTTCAAATGAGGATCGTGAAGGGAAAACATGTTTGAACTTGAAATGAAACCATAAGTAACATCAAGGACTACAATGGAAAAAATAACCTATAATGGAAGAAAGATCAGTGGCTCATGTAGCGGACACCAATGCCAGCACCGAGTAGGACCAATTAAATTGAAACCAATACGAACCAAGAGATCCAGGAAAAGGCCAAAACAGTCATGGTCTCATGGCAATGACAAAAATAAATTACAGCATGTTTGACAATTTTTCCCCAGGTGCAAGGAATCCCTCAAAAGGAAAGGCCGCATTGGACCCAACCCTGCAAGGTAAACCCCAAAAACCCTCAAGCCACAAACGACAACAATCAGTAAGCCAACCAAAAAAAAAAACAAAAGTGAATCTAAATCATAAGAATATAGACCAAGAACATCCCAGTCAATTACCGAAACTACGTATCTGTCAACACCATCAAAACATTATTTAGCTCAAGGAAAGTGACAGTATAAAACAGTACGACGATTAAAAGTTTACAAGGTAGTAGCTGAGTTCATTAAACATGAGAATACTGAAAAATTATATATCCAACAGAAAACATCACCTAAACTTTGTTCTATGTCTAGCTGCGAAGTTGAACAACCCTCAGGATCCTCCACGCCTTCCTGAACCTCCACCTTTCGCCTTTTAACCCTACGAAATTTGATACTCATAAAGCAACAATACAAGAATCAATTGTATTCATAAAGCACCAATACAGTTGATTCTCGTATTCATAAAGCACCAACACGAGAATCTACTGCATCATTCCTCGTTCCTTCTTCTACTATACATTAAAGCACCAATACGAGAATCAACACGAATAGTCAAACACAGTCATATTCATGAAGCACCAATACAAGAATGAACTGTATCGTTCCTTCTTCTACTACATTAAGCACAAATCCAAGAATCAACACGGATACAGTTGTGTTCATAAAACACCAATACGAGAATCAACCGTACCATTCCATCTTCTACTACAATAAAGTTTTTATCTTCAAGAATATTATAATTAACATATTAGCTCAGTTTAGACCTAATAAATGGACCCTCTCAATACCTGCCCGTATCACCCTCATCCTCGTCTTCCTCGTCAGGTAGCATGTCGGAAGTATAATCTAGCTCTCCGTCCAGGAATGCAGCAAAGTCGTCGCTGCTCGACGAATGTTGCGGCGATTCAGCCGCCGCAAGACTCATCTGAGAAAAGTAAAAACCAGTAAGAAGAGGCCCCAAAACACAAAAAGAGCGGTACTACTAGTGCATCTGCGTTAAATTGCTTCACCACGAATCTACGATGTTCTTTCAAGAAGTGATTATTTTACTAGGGCTCAAAACCTGTCAATTTTTAAGCATCTAATTTGTTTTACGACTAAACAGCAGAGAGAGAGAGAGAGAGAGAGAGAGAGAGAGAGAGTAAGTAGGGTACCTGTTCGATTTTGAGAGAGAGAGAGTAGGTACCTGTTCGATTCTGGGCCGATTGAAATTGCGTAGTAATTGGAGAGAGAGAGAGAGAGAGAGAGAGAGAGAGTGTTTGGAATGGAAAACAATGGCGTTGGTAATTGGACAGTACGGTACTGTATATTGTAGCGACCAAATAAAGCCCTAGTTTGTCGTTGTTCCGTTATATTTAGGGTAAACTTCACTGTCACCCCATCTACTCTAGTGAAATCACACGGTTACCCACTACACTCTCTGAAATCACACTACACTCCCTCACTAGATTGCAAGAAAGCTATGGGTACACCATTTTTGGCTCACACGAAATGGACACAAGATTATGTGAGATCCACCTTGGAGTCTCAAATGAATGATTTGATATTTTTAATTTTTTATATATTTTTCTGAAGGTCTTTTTCAAGAAATCAACTCAATTGAAAATGAAAAAGAGCTTAATCAATTCATTTACTGTTTTGTTCTTGAATTATTGTGGAGCGAAAATCGAATAAATTGGACAAGCTCTTTTTTTTTTTTTTTTTGATCTGCAATTGGACAAGCTCTTACTGATATGAAATTGAGTTAATCTTTACAAGACCCCTAAAGTATATATTGTAAACAAATCAAACGGCCTGAATCATTTAGTAGGTCCTACTCAATACGGTAAACAAATGACCAAATCATTACTCACGGTTCAACAAATCACGGTTCAAAAAAAAATTGAAATCTGTATTCGGACCAAAATTCTACGGATTCAACCAAAAGTGTTTTGGGGTCATTTGCAAATATGTTTTTAAGAAAATTTTATTCAAAGGCCTCAATTGTTGGCAGGCCTAAAAGATGGGCCGTCCGATTCTATAGTACTGGTTAGGGCCCAAACATTTTGGACCTCAATTAGAGAAAATGCTCCGATGCAAGATTGGAATGTCATAACTTCTATTTCCATATTTTGAACAAGAAAAAATGATTTTGGCACTTCACTTTTTTATGATGGCACTCCAAAATTTGCATTCTAGTGTGCCTTGCTATGTATAATTTTTACACTAAAAAACAAGTTTTGAAGTGACATATCATAAAAAAACTGGAGTGCCAAATTATTTGCCTTTAAACAACTATTTCAAAGCTTTATTTTCGTTAGCACGTTAGAGTTTTATCAAGTTTTCTCGGTGATAGGAATTAAAACAATAAAGAATGTTTTTGCTAAAAGTTTTAACTTACTTTCGTTTTTGATACTTCTGAGTACCAAATTAGTTTCATAACTTTTGCTTTTTTCGATTCCTCTCGACAGGACAAATCGTGAAAGTTTAAAATTTTAGCCCGAAAACAAAAAATAGCCTAGAAAACTCGAAACAAAACAGCTAAACTTAAGATATATAACCAAAGCATAATTTAGGACACAAAATAAATGTATTTCACTTATAATATGGCAATGCAAGCCCAAATCAAGGTACATTCACACTTCACAGCACTTGTTATTACAGAATTCCTTTTCTTTGTCACCAAACAAAATATTTACAACACGAAAAAGAAATGGGAGGAAAAGTGAAATAATTAAAATGAAACTAAACATTACATGTAACGCCCCATGTAGACTTCCGATGTAGGGGCGGGGGTGTTACATTATATTAGTCGGCTAATCTTATTATATTGTAGATATATGATGTATATTATTACATTATTATCAAAATTCAAAACCTTTTCTTATCCTTTTTCACGTCCACCGTAGCGGTCCTACGCCCTCGTCTGTGCTCCCCAATGGGGTCTTGCCACGTGGGTTCACATTTTGGTTCCTCTTCTACCCAATTATCTGTGGCCAATGACTGCTGGTAATATCTGAAGGCCACATATAGCATGAACACTGCACATTGATGTAGATCAACAAACATGTTGGCTAGGGAATCCCAAACATATTTACTTACATAAACCCTCTCAATTCACTAAAGGCGAAAAAAACGCGAACGACGAAGAAGTGAAAAATTTTGGAGATAGGTTTTTTAAGAGAAGAAATTAAAGAGCGACGCTATATGGCTATCAAAGATTTGGCAAATATTTTGATAAAATTCATGTTTACCAGCAAGTTGAAATTGTTCTTGAAAAATAAAAGTTCATTTTATGTGTCAAATTTAACAGGAAGTTTTGTTTTCACAACCAAGCTAATTAATCTACACACAAAAGTTTAAATGGGTGCAGCAATATAGCAAATTTTTTTAAAACAATGATAAATAGTATTTAGCAAGTTTATTTTATACCAACTGATGAACTTGTTTTAACAATTTAAAATAGTTTCTATTGCCATTTTTCCCTATTGTCAGTGTTTCTCACTTCTTTTACTTTCTAAAGAAATAATTAATATCAAAGACATAATTATTGCATAATAACAGATAGTAACTTTTTTACAACTGGTTGTTCGAGCCAGTTTACGTGCAATTCGACCAGTTAGATCGAGAGCGGCCGACTTAAGAAAGTATTTTCATTCAAAAACATGCTCCACATATCGTGTAGTTTTTGTACTACATTACTATATTGTATACAACACTGTTTTGTTTTTCAGTTGACAATTGCAAAAAGCTCATGTGTGATTGTTTTCATCAATGAAAAAAATTGAGAAAATTTTACATGACAACGTAGAAAATAAGATCACATCAAAATTATTTAAATTTTCAGAGGTTTGTATACTAATTATCTTATACGTATATACAAAATTCTCAAATTGGGGGTGGCCGGGGCTCCCTCAGACCCCTACACACTTCCGCCACTGAATTCAACAAATTTCAAGGCCCTAAAGGTAACGATCGAGCAAATCTTCTAACCCCAAAGTTTGAAATGTTTAGCTTTCGTGAGATTCAACTTTGCAATCTATTAAGGGCAAAGCCCTTTAGTTTCTTCATCATGCCACTCGGCCAAAACCTCTTGGGGTTGAAAAGATATTCTTTAATGAGGTCCATTCTATATTTTCCATACAAAGATTGGTCAATAAAAAGTTTCATAAAAAAAAACCCATTCAAAAAATTTACCATTACAAAATTTGAAGTGAGCATATTTTGTGTAGAGAAGGCTTAAATTAAATATATAAGTGGGCCTAATATATATAGGGTCCTAAGAATATGGAGGCCCCATTTTAAGGTTTTTTTGGGAGGCCTAAAGCGTAGGCTTTCTTGGCTTCTTCCATAAACCGACTTTGTCAAAAATTCAAGCTACTCGAAATCGATTTGCGATAGACTAGACTACTCGTTTCAGATCAACCCGTCTAATAGACAATCCGAACTAACTCAAACATATGTTTAAAACTCATTAAATTTTCAAACCAAGTTACCAACAATCCATTGTCCGATTCGTCCGACGCACCCTATAAGTAGGTATCAATGAATGAGATAGCAAAAAGGGGTTTTACGTACCTGCCCAGATTCGAGCCATGACTGAGGAGAGATTCCAGACAAGGGTAAAGATGCCAAAAGCCACTGCTTTCTTGTGAGAGCACGATTCCCAAGCATCTTTGAACCTTCGCACCCAGAAATTACCTTCACACGTACAGTATTAATGCAAAATTACATACAAATGTTTTCTTGGTTTTTTATAATTCCATATAGCAATCCGAGTTATAGTACATTGGAGAAGAAGAAGAAGAAGAGAGAGAGAGATCCAAATATGGTCTGGCACATATAGCGACACGCCCGGTCCAGTTTGGCTAAATAAGTTAAGTGGTTTATTGTATTTTTTTATATTTTTATTTAATTTTTGTTCGCTCATATTAGTTTTGTATCACATTTTTCTCTACCTTTGACTTATTTTTGTCTTTATTTAAAAAGTTTGGAATTTCGATCATAACTTTTTAATTTTTTCGATTCCTCTCAACGAGACAAACTAATAATTCACAAAAAAATTCGACGCGAAATTAACAAACGTGAATTTTTTTTTTTGGAAAAAACACACACACACCAAAAAAAAAAAAAAAACCTCCATTTGACTTATTTAGAGAAACTAGGCCGTGGTGCATTATTTGTGGGGGGTCTGATGCATAAAAGCTATAGAAGGACTTGCATTATTTGTGGGGTCTGATGCAAAAAAATAGCCTACCGGTTGGACCTCTTGGGAAATGCCAGATAAAGTCCTTCTCACTCTAGCTATTATTTTTATACCCCTACTGACTCCAATGTACAATATTTATGATCATAGATCCCAGGCATCTAGAAATGCTAAATTAAATATTATTTTAATAACTCAACCGACACAGTGTTTAAATATACTCCTGCATTCAAAGAAAATTGCACTATTCACGCAAGCTATTTTTATAGTCTCCAGAATCGTTTTTTTATTTATTTATTTGGCCTTTACTCATATTTTTTGACATCGCATCATTATTCTCGATGAGAAAAATAAGAAAAGTATAAAAATATAAATTAAAGTTGGAAGAATTCATATAGGACGACACTAGAAATTTGTCTTTTACTTCTTTTTTGAACTTTAAAGAACTTTTTTTTTCAACTTCGATCTATATTTTTGTACTACTTTGGTATTAATCTAAAATATTTGACCCAAATTCAGTAAAAACTAAGAGAAAATAACAAAAGAAATTTTTATCAAAAAAAGACAGAAAATTTAGGCCAAAGGAGGGCTTAGTTTGCCTACTCCTAGATGTTAGTTTTGTATAGCTGATTTTATGTTTTATCCTTTTGTACACTGTCTTCTTATTTACGTAAGTTCTATATTCTGAAGAGAAAGGTTTGTTTAAACTAAAACTTTAGTAAGAAAGAATGAACGGAAAAGAAAAATACTTAGATTTTAAATTTTCAAAAGAGTTACTTTTTAAGTTCTATTACCATATAATGTGCGACTAATTAAACAACTCTAATGACAACTACAACAAAATACTTGAACTCACTACTCAGACATGATCATTGTAGCATCTGCTGACGAATCAATCTGGTTGGGCCTACATGTTGTCATAAATTTCGCGTTTAGGTCTGGTTTTTACCCAATAAGTTGACCACTAAAGAGACCAAATTTACTAAAAAAACTTGATGTTAACCCTAGTATGCTAATTGATGTTGATAGATATGAACGTTTTTTTGTTAATCAATGATGAAATGGACCTAATGTCTTAACGGTATCCAAGGGGAAAAGATTGGATCCAATGTAACCTGCATTAGTCATTGTTGAGGGACCCATTTTTATCTACTCTGTGCATGGTTTACTCTCTCATAAGAAAATTAAAGCAAATGGAGCCGTTATGTGATCAATGTATGCAAATGGGCCCACCAGAGCCTCAAGTGTTGGTTGGTGAAAAAAATCAATAGAACTAATTCAAACAAAAAAAAATGAGAAAAACTTATTCATGAAAGAAGCTGTGAATAAATTTTACGACGCTTAATTTCGGCCGTCCAAAATTGTTTTAGACGATCTAGATTAAAAATAATCTACTAACGGTAGAATCGTCCAAAATCCTTTTGAATAGTTAAGATTGAATGGAGCCTTGAATAACTATAAGTTTCTCATTAAAAGAATATAAATATTGAAAACAAATGGAATTTAGAGCAGAATTGAAGTGTGGAATTTACCATAATTGGATAACTGGGTGGAATAGGAAGAGCAGATTTTTGGTACGGTGAATACTCCAAAAAAGCCTGTAAGAGAATGGGCACAACTACCAGTCAGTGAAAAAACAACGCTGGATCTGGAGGAAGGAAGGGAAGAAAGAATGTTAAACTACTACTGCTGACTTAAAAGTTGGTTGAATACTGTTTGGTTCCCAAGAGAGAAATCAGAATTAAGATTGCAAGAGCGGTGGGGCCGCTCATCTTGGCAATCGACGGTTCGGGATTTAACCGAGCAATTTGCGGTTCGAATTTGTATGCGCTCATATTCGATCCGAATTGTCCGTGCCGAGATGAATAAGCGAATCGACCGCTCTACAACTGCTCGACAGCATCCTGGGTCCGAGGCATTGGACAATATGGCTGGCTATTGCCAGGGCAAGTGCAAATTAACTGGTTCTGATTGTTTGTACATTGCCTAGCGGTAGCCATAATGGGTCAGGGAATAGTCCCATGTTACAAGAAGGAAAGAGAAATGTTACAGAGAGACAGGAAGTGCACAGCCTGGGATACACTGGAATACTGGATACAAGTATATCTAATGTTCGCGGGTCTTACCGGGGTAGATGATTGTCCAACACCTTTAACCACAATACATTTTTGTGAGGTACATCCACTTCGTACTGAGGCTCACAAGAATGTGCGGTTGATAAAGGTGTCAGCATTACATGTCAGTGCCCTAAATGAATTTTCCATAATACGAGGATCATAGGGAGGTGGGGTACAAAAATCGTTACCCTTTATCAATTCATTAACTAGTATAATCACACTCACCCAATTTGGCCATCTTCCAAACAGTGATGGAACTCCCACACCTTGCCAGAACAAACAGCAGAACTGCCAACTGCCATTGTCACATTTTGGTGACTTCTGGTTAATTTCACACTAAGGTAAAAAGTACTTAAGAAAGCAAAGTTAAAAATAGGGAAATGATGGGGGAAAAAATTGTGGAAATTCACCTTCATTGTGGTGGCAGGATCTCCAGAAAAAAGGGCTCTGAGTTTTACAAGAAACTCATTTAAATAAGGAAGAACCATTTTTACTAACCACATTGCTTCTCCTTCCCCAACAACATAATATTCTTGGCTTGTATAATCTACATCTGTGACTCCCCTGTTTCAAAAATTTGTGCAAAGAAACGAATAACAGAAGTAAATTTTTCGTTCTTCGCGAATGTAAATCATGAATGTTGAAATAAATTGAAGGAATTACCTGCAAATAATGGATCTGAACAAGAAAATTACAGCAAGATAGGCAAGACCCAGATAGGAAATAACGGTTATGAAGCTGTAAAAGCAAATTAAAGAAGAAAAATGATTTCATTTTGTGCTCTGTTTCGAAACAGGGGATGAGGACAAGAAAAAAAAATTTAAAAAAAATGATAGAGACCTTATATTGATATCTTTGGTGTAAGAGAGTGAGATTATGATGAATGTTCCCAATCCAAATATGAATGCCGATTTCGAGACATCTCTCCACATCACCAAATCGACTGCGAAATAACCCACAAATTCAATTAAAAAATTAGGCCCCAAAAAAAAAAAACCCCAAAAATTAATCACAATCATCAATGTAATGTCACCTAAACTCTGCAATTTGTTATGTGTTTGAGGAACTCTCTGGAACCCAGTATTTCTTTCAGGAGGCCTTTGGAATCCATTTGAAACAGGACCTACAAAGCCCACAATAAAAATATAAAAAACAATCAATGGTCAAGAACAGGATTGTAAGCTCCAAAAAGTCGAGCTCCGTTGTACTGGCAATTTCTAACAGAAAAAAGACCCCAAATGCCAAAGTAATTGGAAATATACATAATTCAGTGATATATTCAGGGGAAAAAATAAAAAAACTTACTTGCTTTAGTTTTTGTGGGAATTGGGTGGACTCTAGAATGGTTCACTACTGGAGGAACCTGTTTTTTCACAATGGGTGAGATGGGTGATGGTTTTTCTTGGACTTTCTGCACCTTCTTCTGTTCATTCACAGTCTGCTTTGGCTTTTCTTCTTCTACAATGTCAATTTCCTTAACTTCAAAACTCTTCTTCTCTTCATCAATCTCAATTTCCTCATCATCATCATAATCTTCATCACCATCATCATCATGATCATCATCTTCTTCATCACCATCATCATCATAATCATCATCTTCTTCATCCACTACCACATCTGGAGCAGATTTGACCTGACCCAAATTGCCCAAACCACAAGAAACCTCCTGTTCTTCACACACACCAAACTCTTTGCAAGATTCATCGCATCCACTCTTCTCATTTCCAACTGGGCTCTTCTCAATTTCCTCAACAGACTCAACAACGCCCTTATCCGGCTCCGATTTCGCTGCCTTCGATTCAATTGAATTCCTCCCATTTCCATCATCCAAATCTTCACCAGGATCCAATTTTGCTTTAGCCAGCGGAATTGAATTCATCTCATTGGCATCAAAAGATTCCCCCGAACTCCTATTGGACTCTGACTTCACCCTCCTCAATTGATTCAAATTCCTCTCAATTCCATCACCATCACCAGATTCAACATCTGTTTGGCCAATCAATTTCAAAGATTCAGACTTTAATTTCCTAGCCTGAACTGGGTTTCTCTCAGTTCCATCAACTGACACCGTTGCCTCCTTGATTTCTCCAGATCTAGTCTTCATTTTCTCCGTTGAATCCCTCTGAATTTCATCACCATTGCCAAATTCACCCTCTGATTGGCAAACAAATTTCAAAGATTCAGACTTTGATTTCCTAATCCGATTGGGGTTCCTCTCAATTCCATCAACAGACACACTCACCTCCTTACCAACCTCAGATCTAGTCTTTTTAATTTTCGGAACAGGGGATTTTATCTTGGTTCCATCAGAAGAAACACTGAGCTCCTTACATTGTTGATCCAATTCCTTTCTGGGTTCTGATCTTTGCTTCGAAATCTGAATTGGGTTTCGCTCAATCCCATCAGAACTCTCTGATTTCCACGTCTTTCTCTTCCCGTTTGCCCCAGTTGGACTCTGTTTTGGCCTCATTCTTTTTTCCCCATTTTCTTCTGGCTTTTTCTCTTCGGCATTGCAGACTTTGATTCCTCCTTTGACCTCATCGCTCTTCATTCTGCTCTCCCAAACAGACCCTTCCACTACACCGTTTTTTGTCGTGCCCCTCCTTCTACCCACCTCCATTTCCTTATAATTACTCTCTCTCTCTCTCTCTCCAATGTAATGATTAACTGGGGACGTGGTTGTTGTCAATGGATTAGAGAGGTTTTGGGCCCAAGAAGTGGCGGTTGGTGTGGTGAAGCATTGGGATTCCTTGAGAGAGAGAGAGAGAGAGAGAGAGAGAGAGACTTTACCCTTGTTTAATAATGGGTCCCTTTAATAATAGGACTTTGGTTTTGGCTCTCTTTCCCTTTATTTTTTCTGGTACTTTTTACATCCTTTTATTTATGTGTTCATTTTAATTTTGTATGTGTCCTATATGCAAAAATATTCCTGGATTATGCGGTGATGAATAATTTGGTTTAAAGAAGGATTACAGTGATCTTCTGGAGTATTAAATCTCAATATATAATCCCCCACTTTTTGGTTTGTCCTCCAGTGGTAAAGGAAATGAGAGGTGGTACTGGTACCAAGGCTCCCAAAAATCAGTAGCCTCACGTGCATGATGCATGGCCAATACAGCTTCATCTTCAGAAGATTTATGGCCCCATCGACCAGAGAGAGAGAGAGAATGGGGTGTGTTTTTGGTTCCATCGGATGAGATGATAGAGAGTGTTTATCAATTCGATTGAATTGATGTTTTAAAAGAGATGTTACGAAATCATTTTTGAATAAAATCAATTTCTTGAATCATTCGTACAGGTTGGAGGTGAGCTCTACACATACGGTCTGAAGAGTATGGTTATCCATTCATTGGTACGGTGGGTTTTGACTTTGTTACTCCAATTAACTACTCTCTCCTTGTTTGTGAACAAAAAGTGGAGAGAGAGAGAGAGAGAGAGAGAGAGAGATGGACATACCAGTATACCACCCCTTCAACTTCAAGTTTAGGGAAGTTTCTCTCGACCCACAAGTCGTAAAATTATGCCGAAGAGGAATATAAGTATTGAATATTATAAATAAAAATGTATAAAATTGACACAGCAGAATTCACAATAGACTAGTTAATGTACTAGTCGAAACGAAATTAACAACTCGTAGCAATGAGCACACCTTGCACACTAGAAAGAAAGAGAGAAACTATGCAATATTATTGATAAAAAGCTATATAAACTCTAGGTTACAAACCTTTATATAGGCCAAACCCTAAAAACCCTAAAAATAAACTTATGAAAATAAAAAGTCTAAGAATTTGGGGTTTTTCCTAAAACTGAAAACGGGAAAGAAAAACAAAACTTTTCCAAAAAGAATCAACATAAAAGAAATTACGGTCTAAGAGTTATTAACGAAACAAATCTTTCCTAAAACAGCACAATAACGCAATTGAAATTGTTTTTCGCACCATGGAACAAAATAACACAATTTCAGCCAGAGCGCAAAAATAAACCGGAACAAAATTGTGTTATTAACTGGAGTGCGAAAATAAATCAACCCACCAAGCTTTGGCATATTCTGAGCTCGTCCGAATTTTTCCAAATTGGGTAATATGAAATTAAACACTGTTTGGACTTCCGGGGCTTGGCTCGGTCTAGCTGCTCATAGAATTGGGCATCCACGTCTTCTACATAAAAAAATACAACCAAACATTATGTGGATGTACGCTAGTGGTGATTACACACACCTCGACCATATTAATGTTGTTTAGTGACATGGAGTACAATTACCTGGGGTAATTTTTTGACTCCTATCATTTAATTAACCTAGCTGGTTTGGTTGAATGAATAGAAAATCATGAACCAGTGGAATGGCACTATTGACTCAATCGTATTTTAGAAAATCAACTAAAAGGGGTTTGATCTTGACCCTTGGTCTAAAATTTCAACTCAATCACAGCCCTTGGAAGGCCCAAAAAGTTAGTTTGTGAGACGGTATTTTGAAAATACCCCTCCCTTGTTATTAAGGACGGAACCAGGATTTTATCCAAGTAATGGCGAAATATATTCTAAAAAAATCTAGTAGTGACGAGACTATATAAGTTGGGCATAATTTTTTTTTACATATAATAATTGCATTTTCTAAAATTCTTATTATAGCGGTTGCCGCCACTAGACCTCCTGATCCCATCCTTGCTTGTTATATTGATGTTTTCGACTATTCGTCTATATAGTTTGAAGACAAATTATTTCTTCTAATTATATTGGCTAAATAGTTATATTTTTAGTGGAACCGATGGTTAATTAAATGATTCTTTTGGGGTCAAAATATTACTTAAGTGGAAACTCAACCTTCAATCACATTCATTTATGTTCAACCTTCAATATCTCTAACAACAATCAATTGATATAATGTGGGTCGTTGGCAAAATGAAGATGTTTATGAAAACGAGATGCCTCTTTGGTTAATTAAATGATTCTATTTGGGGTTAGTGGCGCTTTAATTGCAATTAAAGAAGCAATCAGTTTGGATCTATTTAACTTGGGAGTCACTTATACTACATTTTTGGAACCATCCACTACATTGCTTTAGCTCATGTTCCAAGCCACGTAACATTATGTGCAGGCGAGTGCGGGAGTACAAGAGTAAAATGTCTTTTAACCTTCCAAAATTTTTGAGTACAAAAAGTGAGAGCGGGAGCTAATACCATTAAATGTCATTTGGAAGGGATTGAATGACTAGCGCCCGTTCCAGAACCGGAGTAAGAATTTTTTTTTTTCTAACAATACGGTGTGTTCCACAAAATGGTGAATAAGTACTTATTTTTTGAAAATGTAATTTCAAACTCAAAAATCATGTGTTTACGCAAATAATTTTTCAATCACTATGGATTTTGTTTGATAGATCTCATTGAGATCTTTAATATAGTGCAAAAAAAATTAAAAAATTATTTTTCATTTACATTGAAAATGTGAAAATGAGCTGCTTATTTGAATTTTGTAGAACAAAGTTTCAAAATAAGTATTTATAAAATAAGAAGGTTTCTGAAACGGGCCCTAGTATTTAAAGGAGAAGTTCTCAAAATACACTCCAAGATAAAAATATATTCATTAATTTGCAGAAATTAGGCTCCGTTCCGGAACCAATAATAAGTCCTTATTTTTTAAGAAGGCAATTTCAAACTCAAAAATTATGGGTTTATTAAAATCTAAAAATATGCAATATGGATCTTGTTTGGAAGATCTCAATGAGATCTTTTATACGACGCAAAAAAAATTGAAAAATTATTTTTCATTTAATTTATTTTTGAGTTTGAAAATATGAAATAAGCTGCTTATTTTTTAAGAAGGTTTCTGGAACGGAGCCTTATTTTCTTTGAAACAATTAAGGGGCACGTGGGTGCTCATGAAAATGGGCCCGCCACTTGTTTCTCCCTTGAGCATGTGATGCCAAAGCATACGCAAGGGATCGTGACAAAAGTTGCCTCTCCCACCGACACACATTCACCTAATTCATCAGTTTATGTTCCCTCTTCATTTTTGATAACACATCAATGTCAATATGATAGTGATTTTGGCACTCTAAAAATTGATAGAAGGGCTGTAAAACTGCACTGTATTGATACACAAAACGACGTCGTTTTGGAGCCACTCCATCAATTTTTGAAGTGCAAAAATCAATTTCCATATCAATATTCACCTTGGTTTTTATTTTTTTTTTATTTTGATTAACAGGGAGTTTGAGCCAACTTCTGCGAATCACAACTAATCTTTAGGATCCTAAAGTTAATGATCCAGTAAACATCTAGGGATCCCATGGTTTGGAACAGTGGCGGAGGTATGTAGGTGCCCGACCCACCCACATTTCATCATTTTCTTGCAATATAAAAAATAAAAGCAAATAAAAAGACAAGAATCTAATGCTAGTATTTATTTGTCTATCCATAATAAACAAATAAAAGCAACATAAATAAGGGGGAGTACAGCACTGCTTTATAACGGCACGTGACTTGTATCCCCTACGGAATACAGTATCAAAATTCCTATCCAAAAGTCCAAACATGTACCATTGATAACTTTTATGCATATTTATTCTATTCGCATTTAAGTTAATAGTATATACCAGTTTTTTTTTTTTTTGAACGGAAATAGTATATACCAGTTCAAAAAAATATTTAGCCTACTCTCTGATTACTACTACAGAGAAAGAAAGCACATCAATAGTACAAAAGTACAATTAATTTGCTTCCTAATTAGGTGACAACATTGACCCAAACCAAAACCTACCCACTCGTGGGTTGTCAACATAGTAAGGGTGAATTTGCGCTTGCAACATAGCAGGGTTCGATTCCCCTTGGAGAAAAACCATGATTTAAGTGGGGGTCATGGTGGTGGGTTGCTGTGCTAGTCTCCCCTGAGATTTGGATTGCGTAGTCGGGTTCAATAGTAGCTCGGCTGCAGTATTGTTCCTCGGTTACAAAAAAAAAAAACCATTGACCCACACCCATGAACCCAACCGAACTAGACCCAAGGATGCTGCCAAGCAGGATGCCAAGCAGTATTCGGCCGTTCATTTCGACACAAATGGTTATGATTGAATTTGAGCGCATACACATCTAAACCGTGTTACTTAGTCAAGATCTAAGCTGTCAAATCCATCCGAGATGGTTCATTATGAATCCTGACTCATTCTAAATGAATCTTAAATGGGTGGGTTAAAATGTTAAATAGGTCATTTTATATTACAAAAATAGGTTGTTTTTATACAGCAATTACTAACGTTACTCCAAAAATTACTAACGCTATCCGAAGATTAGCCACTCCCAAATTTCACTAAAGCCAGTCCCGAACTTACTATTGCCACCACAATTAGCTAACGCCACCCTATTAAATGGGTTACTGGGCAGATTGGGTTTGAGTATTTATGAATGGGTCTAGTTGGTTAGGTATTATGAAGCTAAACGGGTTGCATAAATGGCCCATCAAAAACCCAACCCATACCCAGACCACCCAAATCGGCACAAACCCTACTTCCTATACCTTGTTCTTATCAGTTCACCTATTTATCATCGAGTTATAAGTTCTTCAGTTGACGCTCCCATTAAGACCCTCAAGTATTTGAATTGAAATTCGAGCCTATTCTGTGTACTATCGATTCTTGTATTGGGTCATCAGATGAGATTTTACTACATCTTTAATTGCACCCTCACATATGGACGCAAGGGCAGAACTATGAGAATAGAAAGGTGGGCTATAGCCCAGATCAGCTTTGAAAAAAATAAAAAAAATTATAGGTAAAATTTAGCCCAACTCATTCCACCCACCAACCCATTTTAGCCCAACACAAATTACATTCCTAATTCCGCTCTCGAATGAATGATGAGATTAGTCCCCCAAAAACCTGAGTTAATATAACCCCACAAATGGTGTCGCTTTTGTGCCTGCCCTTCTAGTAGTAAGTAAAGGGGAAAACCTTAAAGAGAACATACTCTCGAGATCCAGAAAATAATCCGGTATAACAATAACCACTACATTAATTAAGATTTAATGGGTTAGAATTTTTATGAAGAAACTCTAAGAGTATAGTAGGAGTATATTTAAAGTAGAGAATACTTTCACGATGAGTACAAACATTACAATTTCAAATACAATGAAACTTATTACTATGACAACTGAGTAGTTTTATCGAAAAAATAAAACTTGAAAAGTGAAAAAAAGACGACAATTGTTATAAGCAGCCAGTCTTTTGGTACGGTTGGAATATCATCCGATGCCGTTTGCCGGCTTGGCGGGGGGCTCATGGTAGCGTCCCCAAATTCCTTTCTTGGGTCCAAATGGTGACGTTTGCCTTCTTGACAAGCTGCTTGGCAAGCGGACGCATGGTAGCGTCTCCGGATCGGGCTAGGACCACCTCAACCAACAAAGACTTGATAATCATAGAAAGCTAGATAAAACTCATAAAAGTTAAGAGACATCTGACCACTATTGGTCAACAACCATACCATTCAGATAAAAATAGAATCTTAAATAAGGGGTTAGGTAATCTCCATGGCAGATAATCACTACAGAAATCATAGTATAGTCTAGTGAATCCCATAGTAATATTCTCATAGCATAATTATATAGGTCTAATAATTAATAAGGGCCCAAAATCCATATTCAAATGAAGAAACTGGTGCTGCATGACATAAAACATAAGACAAAGCTAAAAAGTGGCAAAAATAATAGTAATTCTTGGGGGTTGATTCTCCGGTGCTTGTCATATGAAACCCCAGTAATTTAAGGTTGTGTTTGGATCCTCAGTGGAGAGATTTTTGAAGGCAAAAGAAACGGGAAGGAGAATAGAGAATCAACTGATATCCAGTTATTCCAGTCCACAATTATGGCTCTCTTTTCCTCCCTTTTCTTGTCCCCAACACCGAAGATCCCAACACAGCCTAGCCGACGAAAAAAGCACATGACAATTTGCCTGTCACAATCTCCTACAAAGTACCAGCGAATTCTGAAGTGTTTAAAATATGTCTTGGAGCTAAGTGCTACTCTGAAATCACACTCAAGAAGAAACACGAAATCAAGCCAATTCAAAGTCGAGCCCAGAAAATAGTGAGCTTAAACCCTAAACAACACGTAAAGGGCACAATTACCAAATATTCAACCTTTGGTTCACTGCTGGATTCGAACCTACAGCGACAGACTGGCTTTTAAAAGGTATAGGCTCAAACCAACCAAAGAATCCAAACGGTTGTCATTAATAGCATATGGACTTTTAGTTGATATGCCCAGTAGAATAGGCACATAAATCTCTCCAAATACTAATTGCTTATCCACACCAAAACAAACAAACAGGCAAATGTGTCTAAAAAGTAAAAGTTAAGTGTATCCATACAAATGGCTTCCCTGTCTCATTAAGAGTTGTTAATCTGTTCAGCTTATTTTCGTATATAATAGATATTCATTATCTTCTTAAAACTCCATAAGCAACCCCCGAAATATCATTGCATTGAACTCGGCCTGAAAATAACTGGGCAAAAAAGACAAATATTGGCCCAAAGAAAGCCATATTAGTTAACCATCCACCAATTGGTGGGTTAAATGCTGATAAACATAAACATATAACTATTACTTGGTACGTACAAATCATAGAGACATACTTGAAAGGATCCCACAGATAAAGCTTCTCCGAACACATGTGTTAATCACCCCCTCAAAGCAGCATGCTCTCTCTTAAGTTTCTGGCAGAACAAAAAATAGATTTCCTTGGCCTAGTGGAAAGTAAAGAGGGTTAACTTTCCTTCTACATGTGGTAATATTCTACCCCTATGAAATTTTATGGCAATTTCCTAATATCACCAGAATATTTTCCTCTTTCCTTTTCCTTCTACGAAATGGAAAATAATTCTCCCCTCGAATGAGTCTACCAACTCTACCCAGTATGTTCAAGTTACTAATGCAACATAAATCCAGACCGCAAAAGTGTCAAACAAAAAACTTCATTCAAATTACTGTGTGATTTATTGATAACAGAAAATAAGCTAGAACTAAACTTTGGAGTGTCCCATCCTCCATGTTCATTATTCTCTGATAACGTGCCATGGCACCTCTTTGGTAATTTTAATGATGTTAAGCATGAAGATGCAAGGACGGGTGGCCTTCATATACATTAAGGTGCTACGCATGATCCCAATAATTGCATGGATTGCTTAGACATTTTTGAGCTTACATTTAACAGTTGTTTTCGCACTTTGAGCAACAAACACAAGGACATGCTTATCTTTAGCAAATTGGCAGGATGCTGAACATCAATCGCTAACGTCTTTCCAAATTCTGGAGCCACCTTTCTCTGGCCTAGCATCTCTGACCTCTGATCTCTTTCCTAGTTCTGTTATGGTTGAGGTATAAACCATCTTCTCAATTCAAGCTTTTAAGTGTTTTAAATTTTGGTTCAACTATCCTAGTTTGGCAAGGCACTGGGGCAGCCTATGTGCATCAGTTAAACTCCAAGCTAAGATCTCTGAAGATTCACAACCCTGAATTCCTCTATTTATAGCTACATTTTGAGAGAGTTATTTTAACCAAAGGAAATCTCAAGAGGAATCAATTGGATATCCTGTCTAGTCCTGATCCTTCTGCTATTATCAGTGAGGAAAAAAAAACTGCTCTTACTCGCTATACTGTCCTAGCGAAAGCTTTCTACAAGCAAGAATCAAGGTTAATGGGATTAAGCTTGGGGATCAAAATACATCCTATTTCCACAAAAAGTTGCTATTCGCGAAGCCAAAAACAAAACTATACTATCTATACGAACAATTGCAAGTGATAAGGCATGACAAACAATAAAGAGGTTCGACACATTGTCCATAATTACTGCTCTTACTCGCTATACTGTCCTAGCGAAGCTTTCTACAAGGAAGAATCAAGGTTAATGGGATTAAGTTTGGGGATCAAAATATGTCCTATTTCCACAAAAAGTTGCTATTCGCGAAGCCAAAAACAAAACTATACTATCTATACCAACAATCGCAAATGATAAGGCATGACAAACAATAAAGAGGTTCGACACATTGTCCATAATTACTTCCAAGGGTATGCTTAGTACTTCCAGTCCTTACCTGTAATGAAATTAACAAGGTAAAGGGATTCATTCACCCTTCTTATCTGAGCATCATATGTCCTCATAGTCATAGATTCTGCTGTCACTGATTCAGAAATTAAAGACGCTCATTGTTCTATGGGTGACAACAAAACCCCTGCCCTGATGGTATTATACTAATATGTCCAATTTTTTTTCAAGAAAAGCTTGGCATATTGTTGGTTTAGTTTTGTAGCTGCTATTAAATCCTTCTTCTCTACCACTGAGCTCCTCGGGGCTATTAATGCTACTTCTAACTCTCTGCTTCTATGATTTCCTAGACCTTGCAGCATGACTGAATATGGATCTCTATCCTATCCAATTTCAATATCATCTCTAAGGTTCTAACTATCAAACTCAAGCATATCACTCTTAATGGTCGATTGGTTACTGCCAAGCAGCATTTGTCTTTGGAGCCAGCAGGTATATTCTGATCTGTCCTCGTGCAAGAACTTTAATGTTGACTGTATTTAATGTATTGCATGTAATTAGGAAGATACTCAATTAGGTAGAATCAATTAGGGATTTGATTAGGTAGAATCAATTAGGGATCAATTAGGGATTTGATTTGATTTGATTTTCTTTCCTTATTTTACCTTGTATCCAGTCTATATATTGTACCTCATTGTGAGAAGAATAAATCAATGAAGTATTTCGACATGGTATCAGAGCGGGTTCCAAGAACCTGATTTCTTCTTTCTCTTCTTTTCTTGGTCTCTCGACCAAGTATCGTCTTTATTCTTTTTTTCCAGAGCCAGGGAGCCTGTCTCTATTATCTCTCGAACGATCTCTGTTTCTCAGACCTATCTGAGAAACCTATCTTTTCTGACGAAGTACTCTCAGTTCTCAGCAACACTGAGACTCCCTTTTCCGACCTTCTACAGACTCCGCTGGCCACTCAGTCGGACTCCGGGTACCTCTGTTGCATCCCCACTAGATCTGGTAATATTTGGTTTATTCCTATTTTTGGTTTGCTCTCGTACTATGGGTGATAAGGATAAGAAAACCGAAACATCAGGCTCTAAGGACACTGTTAGGGATCCATTTCATCGTCGTTCTCTCACCTCAATTAAATTAAATGGGGCCAATTATTTGCCATGGTCACGTGCTGTGACTGTTTCTTTGCGAGCAAGTGGTGAGACTTCCTATATCACTGATGTCCCATCTGCAGATTCTGTTTGGATTCAAAATGATTCGTATATTATGACTTTGCTTTGGAATAGTCCTGAACCTGATATTTTTAATAATGTTGCATGCCTTGACACATCCAAAGAAGTATGGGATACTTTACATGAATTATATTCATCCGAACAGAATCTCTCCCGCATTTATCAGATTTATCAGAATATTTTCTCTTTCCAACAAGGAGATCGATCGGTTGATGAGTACTTTTCCACCTTAAAAGGGATGTGGGATGAGTTAAATGTTTATCAACCTTTAACCACAGATTTAAAGGTTCAGCAGAAGTACAGAGATGAATTTCGAGTTACCAAATTCTTGTCCGGGCTGAATACGGAACTTGCTCCTCTCAGTCCCCAAATTCTTTCCGGCAAGGAAGTTCCTACTATTAGTGAGGCTTTTGCTCGTGTTCGAAGGGCTGCTCCTCAGCATTCTGTTTTAGAGCATCCAACTCCATCTGCCCTAGCTGCTCCTGCTACTAGTCCTATTCCATCTTCTGGGAATTTTAGCCACTCTAATCCTCCCCACAGTCGTAATGGTTCTTATGAACGTGGTGGTCGACGTGGTGGCCGTGGGGGGCGTGGTGGTCGCGGCACCAAGAAGTGTACACATTGCAATGCAACCAATCACACTGTTGAGTTCTGTTGGAAGCTTCATGGCAAGCCAGCTTGGGCTAATCAGGCTACATTTGAGGGGGAGCAATCTGGGCTGGCTCCTCCGGATCAGATTACTATCTCTAGGTCTGAGTATGATTCCATGTTTCACAAGGCTAATGCATCTTCGACTTCCATTGCGACTCATGTCTCATCAGGTAATACTTGCCTTCACTCATCTTCTCTTACTGGCAGTACTCCATGGATTCTCGATTCTGGCGCATCTGATCATATGACAGGTGATTTGTCTCTTCTTATTGATGTCGTTACACCTTCTGTTCCTTCTTATGTTACTATTGCGGATGGTACTAAAATTCGTGTTCATGGCATTGGTACTTATCGTGCTTCTGGCCTTATTTTTACTTCTGTCTTGTACTTACCACAATTTCCTTTTAATCTACTTTCCATTCATAAACTTTCTCAAATTCACAATTGTTCTGTACTCTTCTATCCCTCTCATTGTGAATTTCAGGATCTCAAGACGCAGAGGATGATTGGTGGGGGGTATGAGAAGAATGGTCTGTACTATTTTCAACCGTCCAATCCTTCCAAGTTATCTGCCTTCCACTCCACTACCACACCTTACCAATGGCATTGTCGTCTTGGACACCCATCTTCTGTCAATCTTCGCAAGATAGTCCCTGATTTACCTAGTTTTTCTCCTTTTAATTGTGACACTTGTGAACTCAGTAAACATTGTAGGGTATCTTTTCCTTTACGAGTTGAGTCACCTAGTTTAGAACCGTTTGCTTTAGTTCATTCGGATATTTGGGGACCATCTCGTACCACAAGTTTATGTGGTGCTCGCTATTTTGTTACGTTTATTGATGATTTTTCTCGTTTAACTTGGGTATATCTTCTCAAAGATCGGTCTCAATTATTTTCTGTGTTTTCTAATTTTTATGCTGAAATTGTCACTCAATTTAATGCCAAAATACGTATTTTGCGGACTGATAATGCCCAAGAATATATATCTCATCAATTTACGCATTTTACTGAAACTCATGGCATTATTCATCAAACTACTTGTGTAACCACCCCTCAACAAAATGGGGTTGCTGAGCGGAAAAATGGACCGATTTTAGCAGTTGCCCGAGCTCTTAGGCTTCACATGCATGTTCCAAAATATTTTTGGGGGTATGCAGTTCTTACAGCTAATTATCTTATAAATAGAATGCCATCTCGGGCTTTGAACGGCAAAACTCCTTATCCGATTCTCTTTCCTGACAAGGATCTTTTCTCTCTCCCTCCAAAACTTTTTGGTTGTGTTTCATTCGTACATAATTTCTCTCCAGGTCGTGATAAGCTTGATCAGCGTTCTTATAAATGTATCTTTCTCGGTTACTCTCGGACACAGAAAGGATACAGGTGTTATAGTCCCTTGCTACGTAAGCACTTTGTAAGTGCTGACGTGACATTCTTTGAGACCGTCCCATATTATTCCCCAGTAGGTGCACGGTTACAGCCACCAATGTTGGCTGATCTTGGTCTGTCACCTTGTCTTCCTGAGATTGCTCCTCGACCACCCATTACATCGGTCCGTCCTCCTGAGACTGCTCCTCGACCACCCATAAAATAGGTCTATGTTCGTCTTCGTCGCTCTTTCGCTGCCGCACCACCTATTGCTCCTGCAGACCCACCTTCTTTACCCACATCATCTCCTTCACTAGTCTGAGGATCCGGATCTTGACTTGCCTATTGCCGTTCGTAAGGGTACGCGTTCTTGCACTTTCCATCCTATTTCTCAGTTTGTGTCCTATGATAGTTTATCTCCATCTTTTCGCGCTTTTTCTGTGTCTCTATCTTCTGCTGTTGTTCCTAAGTCTTATTTGGAGGCTCTTTCTCATCCTGGATGGCGCTCCGCTATGGAAGAAGAGATGCGTGCCTTGTCCATAAATCATACTTGGACCCTTGTTCCCAAGCCTATTGGAGCACATATTGTTGGTTGTCGTTGGGTGTTTACTGTCAAACAAATTCCTGATGGTACTCTTGATCGACTAAAAGCTCGTCTTGTGGCCAAAGGTTTCACCCAAACCTATGGGCTTGATTATAATGAGACTTTTTCTCCAGTGGCCAAACTTAATTCTGTACGGATTGTTATCTCTCTTGCGGCAAATCTTGATTGGCCTCTCCACCAACTTGATGTCAAGAATGCCTTTCTACATGGGGATCTGTCTGAGACTGTCTATATGGCACAACCACCCGGTTTTGAGTCCAAGGGGGAGAGTGTGTGTCGTCTTCACAAATCTATATATGGCCTCAAACAGTCTCCCCGGGTTTGGTTCGATAAATTCAGCAATACTATAATTTCTCATGGTATGACTCGGAGTCAAGCTGATCACTCCGTGTTCTTTAAAAAGACCACTCGTGGTATTGTGATTCTCGTGGTTTATGTGGATGATATCGTCATCACTGGTAGTGATAGTATTGGGATTCAAACACTAATTCGCCATCTTGGTTCTAGCTTTCTTACCAAAGATCTAGGCAAGCTTCGATATTTCCTTGGAATTGAGGTGGCTCGTTCCAAAACGGGTATCAGTTTATCACAAAGGAAATACACTCTCGATCTCTTGAAAGATACAGGTTATATTGGGTCTAAACCTGTAGCTACTCCTATGGAGACTAATCTTAAGTTAATGCTAGAAGATGGTGAGTTGATTGACGACCCTGAGATGTATCGGAGACTTGTGGGAAAACTTATTTATCTAACTATTACTCGACCCGATATCTCCTATGCAGTTAGCGTTGTTAGTCAATTTATGACTCGTCCTCGAGTTCCTCATATGGAGGCAGTTGTTCGTATCTTGAAGTATCTCAAAAATGCTCCTGGACGTGGACTTCTCTACAAATCATCTGGACATCTTCGTATTGAAGGATATACAGATGCTGACTGGGCAGGATCTCCTGCTGATCGTCGTTCTACTACTGGTTATTGCACCTTTATAGGAGGCAATCTTGTGACATGGAGAAGTAAGAAACAATCAGTTGTAGCACGTTCTAGTGCTGAGGCAGAGTATAGAGCAATGGCTCATACCGCTGGTGAGTTGACTTGGTTGCGCACAATTCTACAAGAGTTTGGGATCCTGGTCCATGGTCCTACTCCTCTATATTGTGATAATCAAGCTGCTATCCACATTGCTAATAATCCAGTATTCCATGAGAGGACCAAACACATTGAAGTTGATTGTCATTTCATTCGGTCAAAGGTGGAATCTAAAGATATTAGCACTCCTTTTGTTCCTTCAGGTTCTCAACTGGCTGATATTTTCACCAAGGCACTTCCCAAGACTTCCATTGATACTATTTGTCACAAGCTAGGAGTACACGATGTTTATGCTCCAGCTTGAGGGGGAGTGTTGACTGTATTTAATGTATTGCATGTAATTAGGAAGATACTCAATTAGGTAGAATCAATTAGGGATTTGATAAGGTAGAATCAATTAGGGATCAATTAGGGATTTGATTTGATTTGATTTTCTTTCCTTATTTTACCTTGTATCCAGTCTATATATTGTACGTCATTGTGAGAAGAATAAATCAATGAAGTATTTCGACATTTAAGAATTATCAAAAGCAGAGTACATCGCTATGAAGATTGATATATTTAAGAGCCATTGATTCTGTTACATGGCAGCTCACTCGGTGTTCTCGAGGCTTTCCAGGTCCTTTTCGGGCAATGGACCTGGTGCTAAGGGCCTTAGACACGGATCCTTTCTCCCCCTGCCTTTTTGGTATCGTTATGGCCTTATGGGCATATTTAAGGATTTATCCTTTCACTCTAAGCGCAAAGATCTGGAAATTAGTTACATATGTTTCTAAGAGCCGTCCTTATGGAGATCTTTCTCCTATCTCTTATAAAAGATATTCAGTACGTCAACATAGAAGTTCAAGAGGGTATTTATGCTCGATGGGTTCTTTATATGGAAATCCTAGGCCAGGTGGCCATTCCCTTGACTCATACTAATGAGAATTTACTCCACGCAAAGTAGAACAAAAAGCTACTGAATTGGCCTATTTCTTGCGTGTACCGATTGAAGTTCTTTTGATAATAATGAACTAAGGAATGATTACTTTCTCAGTACAATAACAACAATAATAGAACCCATGTAGTCTCCAATCATTGGGGGGATGGGCGGGGGAGGATTGGAGACAGATCTAACCTTTGGTAATATGCACAAAGTAGCTACTTTAAGAATACCACTGAAATAATGGCCCCCTATACCTGTATTGCTGCGGAACTATGCCCCCAAATCAAAGCCAAATGGCATCAGAGAGGGCAAGCCTTGAGACCCAATTCAATTTATGTGCACATTAATGGAACTTTCTCAGTAGGAGAGGAAAAAAAATGGAGAATCCTCTTTTTTCTATAATACATCGTAATGGAACTTTCTTCAAAAGGTTCACTTGAGCCAAAGCAAACAACACATATGGTATAACCATAAAATGGAACTCTTTTGTGGTCTTTTATTCGTATGAAAATCCACTCAATTGAGTAACAAAACAATTCACAAATCTAAAATGTCCAAGAGAGAAGCATTTACTCCTCTTCTCTATCTGGCATTTACATTGTTTTTGCCAATATTTTTATAAAAAGTGTTATGTAAATTGGTCACGTGTAAATCTAAACTCTGGTAGAAAGAGGACATAACAATAAATAACATAATCAAAAAGTCGGAGTACATCCAAAAGAGCAGCAATTATTGCAACAAAACTTACTAATCAGATAAAGGAGGAAGACAACTTGAAGCATCATACATTATGTTTTCTTCAGCATCATATACGATTTCGATATGATGCAAAAGAGTTTCCAACGACAAACTAGTTTAAAAGGTAAACACATCCTCTAACAAATGTATGAAACAAACATTGAGAATTTCCGGTTATTTAACCCAATTAGCAAGCTAGAGAACGCATTCTCGAGAAATTGCATCCAAACATATCATCACATGAACCATAAACAACTAACCGAAAGAGTACAACAGCCAATAAATTGAACAAGGATTATCATCCATTCAAATTCCTAGTACTGAACATCAATATGGGTGGACCAACTAAAGTTGGGTGTCGATATGATGATTCAAACATACTAACCTTGCTAATGGAAGTCCTCAGTAACATGGAGCGAACTCCTCTTCGTCCCAGAAACATTGTGCATGAAATTTGCCTGAACTTTGTTGAAATGGAAGACAAAAGGGAAAACGATAAAACTCAAAATAAGTGATGTGTCATAGAAATCACTAAGTCAGCAAGGTCCGACCAAATAAAAGAAACTCAATATTGTGGCGCAAAAAGGAAAGATCCAACAATCACCTGCATATTTCAAATTCCTAAGTAAGCGCTACTGGCTTGATTGCTAGATAAGCAAAATTAGGGGGGGGGGGGGGGGGGGGGGGGAAGGGATTAATCTACCTTGTTCACCATCCTTGCTAGGTGGTTCGAGCGTAAGAGACATCACCCACCAAGTAGACCTAGGCCCACAGGTTAACACATTTGTTTGATAGGTCCTAACGCTGGCTCCAACAGCAGTAAGATGCTTGGCCTCAAAGGTTACGATGAACACCATCCCGGCGGCAATCTGAGAACTCACCTTCAAGGTCTTGATGAACTCCAGTTCACCAAGACGTGTGCCCTGCACGCCGATAAATGTTTGAATCTAACAAGAAAATATTGATTGAACACCGAGGGGAGGGGGACCTAGGCTAGAGAGAGTCAACATAGCAGACCAGACCTTAAAGTAAGAGTTGTATTTGTGGACAGCAAGTTTTGCACACATGTCGTAGTCAACCCACCACTTCTCTTTCCTCATGTCCATTCCAAAAACTCCACCGTACCTAGGATAAGCCTGATCAACTTCATCAGGAAAAGGTGGCCCGACCGGTTCCTCAAACACCTAAACATTATAGTAGGAGTATCAAATCAAAAGACGATCTCGATCTCAAAAGGAATAATCAAAACACACACACACACACACAGACGATCTGGATCTGAAAAAGAATAATAATGAAATACAACTAGGAATTGAACAAATTCATCATAGGAGGCATGTATATTACCCCCGTGCGGTACATATTCTTCTCACGTTGAGCACATCGATCCCAGCAGGCTTTTGGTTTGGCAAGATCGTCATCGATCGTCTCCCTCTCCCTCTTGCTAGCAGCCGCGATTTGGCGGTGCGCCTCTTGAAGGTCGGGGTTCATCGCGTAACTTACCCTGCACTTTCGCTCCTCCTCAACTTTATCCCAGTGAGCCCAGTAGGCTTTTTGTTTCTCACGATGCTCCCTCTCCCACCTCTCCCTCTCCACAGCGGCCATCTTTCGGGACATCGCCTCTTCATAGTAGGGGTTTGTCATTCCGCCTAGACACCACGAATACAATCACAGAAACAAAGAAAGAAATAAAACCCTAGCAGCTACGTAACACACTTGACTTGAACGGAAGGGAAACTGGGAAGGGTCGACAAAACCCTAGAAAGGTAGACGCACTTGTTTGGGTCGCCAATACCCGCTGTATTTATAGTTTGTGGTGTAAATTCCGTTCACACCCTTGTACTTTGAAATAGTTGAACAACATACCTCTAAACTTCGGAAGAGCACACTTGTGGACCCCCCTAAACTCTTTTAATGCTTTGTTTGAAACATGTGGAAATGAAGGGAAAGGAAGAGAATATTGAAATATTTTCCACTTCCTTTGTTTGGTTTGAGAGGCAGGAGGGGAGAAAAATAGTTAAAATAGTGATCGGAAGAATAGTAGGAGTAGTAAAACTTTCCTCCTCAATTTCTTCCATTTTCCTTCTTAATTATTTTCCATTCTCTTCCCTCACTTTTCACAAGTTAAAATAGCGATCGGAAGAATAGTAGGAGTAGTTAACTTTCCTCCTCAATTTCTTCCATTTTCCTTCTTAATTATTTTCCGTTCTCTTCCCTCGCTTTCCACAAGTTCCAACAAACTAACAAATCATCTTTCTGGGAAATGGGTACGTATTGCTTTGTTTTCAAACTTAGGTAATGAGTTAGTTTGGGATTGTTTAGTCTAATAGCTCTTTTTATCTAAAGTAATGGGCTTATAGTTGAATTTGATAAAAAGGAATCCATTACGCTTTTGTGGTATGGACCAATTAGTGTTGTTTTATTTAGATTCAGGAGAAGATGAGCTGGGGAAAAAAAGAAAGGAGAAGGGGAGACCATTGCCGGATTACACTGAGAAGGTCTAGAAGGATGTGAACCCTATTAGGAGAGAGATTTTAGTGGATAGTTTGGCGGAGGTTTTTCTTCAATGCTTGTGGCATAGTAAGCTTTCAAACCCTCTTAAAATTGCCTGTGGTTAGAGTTTTTAAAATATTAATTTGGGCGATTTGTTATTTAATTTCGCTATTCAACTGTGATGAGCAAAAAGTACGAGGAGGAGATCAGCCATCCAAATGAGGGAGACTTCTGTTATATAATGTAGGCTGACTTACTCAAACATCTGAATTACGAATTGGGTAGTCCCACTATTAGAAGACATTTTTAATGTATTAGAGCAGACCAAGTTCCCTTTTTCATCAGATATATATGTTTTGCACCTGTTTAGTTAGAAAATTGTGCTTCATTTGACTGATTAATTAATGGTGCCATTTTACTCGATATCTGCAGAAACTTAGCCATAGTGGCTTAAGAAGATTATAATAAAAAAGTAAGTTCACAACTCTATTGCTCTCGCGATCAATCCGTCAACACACCCCTAATCGATCGAGATAACCAACCACGATTATTCGATTCTATGAAGGCCCACTTGGAATTTGTTGTGTCAGGAGTACTGGTGCCTATTGTTGTGTTAGGCCTCGTTAGTCCACGCCCATTTCCATGGCTGGATTGATTTTGCCAGCATGTGAGATTAATTGATTTGCCACATTGATATTATTGAATTTATGTTTTCTTTTGACAGCTAAAAGTGCTTTAAGGATATTTGTTTCGATTGGTACTTGCGGTTTTTTTTATGGGAAATGATTTTGCAACTTCCTTTTTTTTTGTTAACGCCACTCTCCGACAAATGTATTTTTGATATACTTGCATGGGAGTAGCGTCAATGAAAGAGGAAGTGGCAAAATCAACGGCCTTTTTTATTCTTGATCTTTCAAAATGGTCTCTGTGTCGGGGCCTCCGGGGTACGTTTCTCAGTAGCACAAAGCAGCTGTGGGAGTGTTGTGCACTCCAAAGTGAGAGTAGTTTCTTTTCATGCTTGTCCTTTTGTTTCATTCGACAATTTGTTGGATGAGAGTTCGTGTTTGGCTTCACATTTAGCCTCAGGATGGCATCATGTTTTGCCTTGCTTCGTCATTTGCTTGATGTACCCGTTATCGAGTTATTAATATACTTATCTTTGTCGATAAAAAAAATAGGTGTTCCTTTTGTCCCTTAAACATTTATTTCACCCAAATAAATGCTATACAAGTAATACAACATAGAGTGCAATAACTATATAATTTTTAGCACTTGAAAATATATAGTTCAGTTTCTCTTTCTTTTTAATAATGCAAAAGATATATATCGATATCTTCAGCGTTTAAATTCAGTTATGGCTTGTATAAAAGACACTCCACGACTTTTCCAAGGAAATCTCCACTCATCATTTTCGGTAACAGGGCATGTTTGATACAAGGTTTAATTTTTGGGGCCAGGATTGGTAAGGACGTTGAATTGAGAAAATGATTGGTAATGAAGTGAGATTATGAATAGGGATCGAAGATAGTCGGACAGTTGTGCTTGCTTTTTTTCCTGCTATGACATGGGCCTCCCGGCGGCCGGATGAGAAGTTTTTGGGTGCAAATAGGGTATAGTTCACGTGGTATCTGAGCCGTCCAAACGTGCTTTAGACGGCCATATGTTTCGGCACCCATTTAGAAACGCGGGGATTATTTCTCGGACCTTCTCAAGGTAGCTTTCAGATTTGCAAAAATATTGGGTTTGTGTGTCCAACACGACTTTCACGTCCTGGGCCGTTAATTTGAACATGTTCCAAATTCGATTCCTCCCACTAAACAGAATGACTGCTCCTAAATTTTTTTCACGAAAAGTTAAATAAAAAATTGTAAGGATTAATGATACTACCAAAGAAAAATACTAAACACATTTAAGGAGGACACATCCTAGAAAGAGGTAGGAATGACAATGGGGCGGTTCTACACAGCGTTAGTTTTCGCCAAATGAACAATGGAAGAGTTTGGTATGGCAACACCGTATGCTATACTAACTGTGCACCCCGGAATCAACTTGTCACGAATTGCGGAAGCTCTTGCGATTCGGGTTGGATTGAAACTGAGAATTGCCCTTAGCCTTACACACGGGTGTACCTCGAATCTGATGTGGAAGCAGTTGTGAAAAGCTGCTCGGCCTCACAAGTCCTCCCCCCTGGCCTCCTCTGACATTGCTTGCGGTGCTTACACATGATTGTCTTATTTTGAAGAGTCAGTTTATTTCATGTGATTTAAATTATATTAAATGTGAATATAATTGGGTTGCACATATTTGTGCTCAAAAAGCTCTTTCCAATAGTTGGTCCGGTTAGAGAACTTTCATTTTGCCCCTGTGGGGTTCCCAATTGTCTGATGTGTAGGCTTAAACCTCCAAATGAATTTTTTTTTGACAAAATGTGTAAGATTAAACCTCCAAATGAATTTTTTTTGACAAAACAAAAAAAAGAAGTCCTAACCCATACCCAAACCCGTGTCAGCAATTTTTTTGGCTACTTTATTTCTTATTGGTACTCCATTTAATTGCACAATGCCTAGCTAATGTTCTCATTGGTACACATGTTCTTATTACCTTATTAATGTGCACTATCCTATATAATTCTTAATTATCAACCTGATTAATGACAATAAGGGATGAATTTTGTTTGGTTATATAGTAGTAATATTTTATCAGGTGCGAAATTCTAAATTACATATTATAGATCTATTAGTGCTAGCCCGTGCTTACGCCACTACGCATCCCGGTTGAAACGGGATGACAGTTGTGTGATTTAGGTGAAAACTATGGACACTTAACCGGGAAGTGCGAGAATGCTCTACAACCTTTTGATCAAATGAATTTAAGCTATTCCAACAACTTGTCCCCATACCTTTTTGTTTTATAATCGAGATTTTAGATGGGTTCGAGGAGGGCAATGGATTGGGCTATGTAACATCAACCCGATCCAAACTCTCAAAATATATGATTTATTTGTCTAAAATTTTGCCTTCCTATAGTATCAGAATGGAAAAGAATAACAATGTTACTCCATTGGTCTGGTACCATGTTGACACAATCTCGAAATTAGACCATTTAATTAAACCTATTTCATTTTACTATGCAAACTGATGATATTACAAGTTCGGCAATTGCCAAAGTTGATACCAAATTTGTCCCCAAGAATGAAATTGCCAAATTTGGCTTTTCATTCTGCAGATGTGTGGACTTGCTCTCAGCAAAGTTAAAACAGATTTAGGGGTGACGTTGTTTAATGGTAATCCACTTCTATTGTTAAATATTTGTCACAAAAATAGGAGAAAAGGTAAGGGTCAAATCAGTACAATTCCAGTTAAAAATTAAGACATCATTTAATTAATTCTCTTATAGTCTCTAAATGAAAATTATTGAGATATTTTTTTTACATTGCAAACCATTCATCGTCTAAATCACTAATATTTCAGCATTTATGTGAAAAAAAACAAGTTGCATGAATACTAATAAGTGTCTAATCCATAAGTGTATGTTTGAACTTTTGCACAAAAAGCAGCAACGTAGATATTATTTCATAGAAGGTTGCATGGCTAACACAGAGGTCCAAATGATATTCGCAAGGTCGAAAGATCAAATTGCTGATATCCTCACCAAGCCACTCAAGTATGAAGTCTTTTCCAAGCTAAGAAACCTTCTCGGAGTTACTATAATTCAAGTTTAAGGAGGGATGTCAGAGCATAAACTTGATTTTGCATTTTGACCCAAGAAAATAAAGTCCAAGTTAAGAAGCTCAAAATAGAAGATATTTTGGAAGAAAATATAAGTATGTAGTTTCCGGTAGAGTTCTAGAATATCTAGATTCTATAAGATGTTTTAGAAAAGCCTTAAGAAACATCCTAGATATTTGTTGTAAGTATTTCTCACATGTGTAAAATCTAGAACCTAGCTAGATATTATCTTGTAAAAAAGAAATCTAGAACTTTCCTTGGGGCAATATAAATATGGATGGATTATAGTCATTTTTACTAAGCCAACAAATTGTGTTCAAGTGTAATACAAAATGCTTAATTACTTCCCGACTTAGTCTCAAAGGTAAAATAGGGTGCTCACACGTGTAGTTCCTTATCCTATGGGATTTGACATTGTCAAGTAGCTCTAGTGGAGTCAACACATGCAACCGGAGGAAGCAATGCGGTATCTTACGCCAACGGTTTCTACAATGACGAAAGTCCAATATGTGTCTCCCTCCTTGATCCCGTACGGGATTCATAAAACCACGTAATTAATAATTCACTTATGAAGAATGGCTCGAGAAGGCACTGATGACAACCAGGGGAGTTGCTGGAGACATCAGAGTTACAGAAGATTTTAGAGAAATATTGGAGATGTAAGGACTAGAGTTACTTGGGTTATTATTATTATTATTATTATTATTATTATTATTATTATTTATTTGTTACAAAGATAGAGAGACCCAGAAATTAAGTTGCTTATTTTGTGTTTTATAATTAAGTTATTTTTTGTTTTAATTTTTTTTGGTAGGGTATATAAGAAAGCAATGTGCCAATTTAAGAATATCCTAGATGGGACGAATGGTGGCTTCAACCACGCCATCTTGATTATGGGGATTGGATTCACTACACCAAATCACAAACATGGACAATAAAGAACTCGTGGGGAGAGTCATGGGGCACACATAGGGGCATGGGAAGATTTTTCAGGGAAAATCTTTAATTTTTGACGTTGAGTGCCCTTCCTTTTGTGACCCCACACTACAACACGGAAGACCTATTGCGAGGAAATATGGCGAGGAAAAGAGATTTCGTCGCTAAAAGTACACAATCTGCGAGGAAATTCAAATTCGTCGCTAAAAAGTTACATTTAGCTCGCCAAAAGGGTTACATTTAGCGAGGAAATAATAATTTCCTCGCCAAATGTAACCCTTTTGCGAGGAATCTGTTTTCCTCGCTAAATGTAACCCTTTTGGTAAAAATTATTTTGTCACATTTTTTTGGACTCATTAAATTTTTTATATGTAAGTCATTATTAATTATGTTCATGTATATTTAATATCACGTGGTAAGGGATAATCAACTACATAGTTAAATATCATAAGCAAATTTATTAAAATAAAAAAGTGATAAATGGAAAAAAAAAATAGTTTCATCGCCAATCGCATTAAATTGATGAAATCAAAAATATGTTTCACACGAATTATATGAATTCACTTTTCCCCAACTAAAATTAATTATTAACAATGTCAGTATGTTCAAATTGTCTTAAAATTTATTGTTTGAATACAAAAAATTTAAGGACATGCTAAAAAAAAGTTCATCCCATAGTTATTGTCAACCAATCAGTGCAAATGATCAGTTGATCAAGAAAAGAGGTCCTCTCGCAAGCAACGCACTGTTGCTCGCTCTTCAACTAAATCCAAGTACAAGGCTATTGCGGATGTGGTCGCCTAATTAACTTGGCCAGGTTCAGTCATTCCTCTTTGAACTTGGTCTTTATATCTGTGCCATTCCATTAATGTGGTGTGATAATATATATTGGTGCAACATATCTTACAGCCAATCCCGTCTTCCATGCCCGCACAAAGTATGTTGAAATTGATTATCATTTTGGGCATGACAAAGTCGCTCGTGGTGATTTAAGCGTCCAATATATTAGCACCAAGGATCAAATTGCCGATATTTTTACACAAAAGGACTTGCGTCTTCCCGCATTCGAACACTGCGTTTCAATCTGAAGGTCATGCCTCGACCATCAGCTTGCAGGGGGTGTCAACCAATCAGTGCAAATCAGTTGATCAAGAAAAGAAATCCTAATAATGTTAGCCATTTCAGTGGTTATATTTTATCATTTGCAATAGCTTTCGTAAAGCTGATCACTTGTAACCGTATTTGTATATAAATACCCAAGGAATAGAGAACACTCTAGGTAACAGAGTGCATTCATCAATTCTATCGTATTGTTCCTTTGACTGTTATAAATCCAAAAAAAGGACTAGACATAGGGATTATAAGTTTATGGATGAATGAGGTGCTTTTCAAAAAAAGAATGCAGGGGATATATGGATTGCTTTTCGTAGAGATAACTAATTATTAATTCATACAAAAAAAAATTAATGAAAAGCTAAACAAAAAATAAAGTACTTAATAATTGCGAAATGTATCTTCAAAATATCACTAATCTATTTTCAAAATATGTAAGGTTAACCCCATTTAAAAAAAACATAACAAATTATTACTATTGTAATATTGTAGTTGAGTTAAAATTGTTATGGGCGCATATACACAGTAAGAACATATTGACCCACCAAAAAAAATATCGTATTTGCAGAAATTTAAAGTGCTCAAACTAATTTAGGCACTACAAAAGGTTACTAAACTTAGAGAGAATTAAAACGAAGTATAAAATAAACAAATTTAGAAAGGTATAAAGATTTATTAAAGATATATAACAAAACATTAAATTATAAAAAAAATTCAATAAAAGCGAATAATGTTAATGATTTAAAAAACAAGTTTAAAGAAACACTACGAATGGACTAAAATTAGAGAGAAAGGTTTAAAGAAACAAATTTAGAGAGGTGAAAGAATGAACAAAAGGTTTATATATAAAAAAGGCAAAGGTTTGAACTGAAAAGGAAGTTGGTGTGATGGATGGAGTGAATGTCTCCATACAGGAGGCCACGGTTCGAGTTCGCGCGGAAGCAAATGATCTGGAGAACTCTCTATTTTTTAGTTTCAAGAGTTTTAGCGAGGAAAAATTTCCTCGCTGAAACTATAATTGGCGAGGAAAAAATTAGTCTAGCGAGGAAAAATTTCCTCGCCTATTTTATAAACAGTGTACTAGTCTAGTGAGGAAAAACTATAGCGAGGAAAAAATTCCTCGCTAATTGGGTCAGAATTTGTGAGGAAATTTTTTTCCTCGCAAATTCTTTTTGCGACAAGCTTTTTGCGAGGAAAACGGGCGAGGAAAAATTTCCTCTCAAATGCATTTTGCGAGGAAATCAACCTTTTAGCGAGGAAATTAAATCCTCGCTACAAGCCTTTCGTGTTTTAGTGCCAACAAATAGATTTGGCAGAAATATAACTAGTGATGTGGGAAAGATATGTAAGAATAGATGTAAGACTTTGGCGTGTCCCTACTCTCTAGCACTCGTTCCTTTTAAACTTTTTATCTTGTGGCACGGTATCTAAGCAATTGCAAGATTTTCAAGAAATGAGTTGTTGTCAGTGTTATTCACCAGTCTTATGTGGAATTTCATTCACGAGTTTCTGTAAGTTAATGTAAATTTTACTTGTTTACGGTGCGAAAAGCATTATTCTAGCAAAAAAGAGTTATATTGGAGTTAAAAAGATAGAGGGAATGACCGGGAATAACATGATGATCACTGCTCCCACATAAATATCATTTCCCATGAAGCTCATAAGTTACTGCTCAAACTGAGGTTGGCTGCGTGGAATTACATTGATGCCTAAATGCCAGCTATAGCCAAAAAAAAAATTTTGAAACGCCACTGAAAAATCTGTAAAGCCACATGCATCAAGAGTCTCAACCAACTACGTTTTTATTAGAAACTGATACAATTTCCCTACCAATTATCGTCCACAAATTGAAAGAAATAGAAAAACTCAACTATCTTTTGTAGGAGACAGAGAAACATAATAAAGGTGAATCAACCTCATAACCACTACTACTATATCCACTTCGCATCAAAAACCATTTGTACCATTACTTTTTCCAAGTACTTCCATTCAACCTGATCACAAGCTTTGGCGACGTCTAGCTTCAGAGCCATGTATCCATCTTTACCACTCCTTTTATTTTTTGATGATTTAAGAAAGTGAACTATTTCATGAGCTACCAAAATGCTGTCAGAAATCTGTCGACCTTGAAAAAAAGCACTTTGGTTTAGACTTATAATATGCGGAACAATTTGTGTTCCCTCAACCGATTGGCCATTGCCTTAGCTATGATCTTGTAAAGTACAGAGGATAGTGTGATACCCTGGCCTGAACATAGAAACGGGCTCTCCCCGACACTTCCATGCTAAGAGCTTATCTCGCCCCATGGGGCCACTCTCGGTTAGCTACCTCCACCGTTTCAGCATCAAAATTACCCCCACACCATCACCGCCCATGTACATCAACCAAAAGACAAGTCACTTGATGCATGTTGACCTAGCAGGAGTCATGTATGCAAGTGTGTGTTAAAGGTGTGTAATAGCATTGCTCAAAAGATGTGGTGACTAAGAAGAATTTTTTTGGGAATCAAATCGAATCACTCTTACACATACTACATGTTGCCCTTCACCGTCAAAACCTAATCGCCGTTATCAGTAGTTTTAATTTGATATGTATCCAAAAAAAATACAATCAAACCAATTAAGAGAAGAATTACAAAATCAAACCTAGAAAATAGTAAGCTCAAACCCTAAACAACACATAAAAGGGTTCGATTCTAGAGATTAGATCTTAAAAAAGTAATTTCTTGTGAATCCCCTAGTTCCAGCGTGGATGGCCTGGCTTGACCTACCTTTGACCAGACCGTAGAGGGGAATAGTCGAGGTGCTCATAAGCTGGCTCAGCCAACCATGATCTTCGCGAAAAAAAATAAAAAATAAAAACAAAGACTGGATCGTAGAAAGGTAGATAGAAGTTAAGAGACAACTGACCACAATGGGTCAACAACCGTACATTCAGATAAATATACAATCCTTCAACTTAAATAAGGGGTTAGGTAATCTCCATGGCAGATAATCACTGCAGACAATCACAGTACAGTCTAATGAATCAGAAAGTAATAGTATCATAGCATAATTATAAGTCTAATAAGGGCCAACAGTGCATATTCAAATGAAGAAACTGCTGATGCATGACATATGCACAAGACAAAGCCTAATTGGTGGTGAGATTGCAGCAAGTGTGGAGCACATCCTAGGGGATGGTGTTTAAAATATAATAATTCTTGGGGGTGGATTACCTAGTGCTTGTCATATGAAACCCTGTAACTTAAGGTTGTGTTTGGATCCTCAGGGGAGAGATTTTAGAAGGCAAAGTAAAGCAAGGAAGGAGAACAGAGAATCAACTGTATCCAGTCCACATTTGTAACTCCCTTTCTTGTCCCCAACACCGAAGATCCAAACACAGCCTAGCTGACAAAAAAAGCACATAACAATTAGCCTATCACAATCTCGTACAAAGTACCAGCACATTCTGAAGTGTATAAAATATGTCTTAGAGCTAACTGCTACTCTGAAATCACACTCAAGAAGGAAAAGTAATGCTCTAAAGTAACTGCCACTGAAAGAGAGATTACAATCTACACTCCAAATACAAAATTAAAGGAAATAAAGGCACGAGATTAGACAAATCTACAAAAGGAAGATATGAAAAGAAACAAACTTTTTTTGGAAACAAATTTACTGGTATTCTCTTTGGGTATCTCTGTTGTGTTTGACAGTACATAATTTACAACTTGCGCCTAAAGGGTTGTATCAACTCCCCGTCTGTGCTGCAAGAAAAAAGGGATCAATTAGATGATTTACACATCGAATGAGGGTAAAAATCAAAATAAATGACTGTCCTCGTGGAACAGAATGATAAGCTATTGAAAGGGTAATGGTATTGCGCATACCTGAGGAAACAGGGATCGACATTCTACCTTGCTGCATATTGTTACATTTACAACTCTACATCTACAATTCTCTGGTTTCTTACACCCAACTATATACAAGTAACCATCCCTCGTATTTTCCTGTGTATTTTTTCTGCATCTGTCTGCCATTCAGCGGAAGACTACAAGTCTATTCCCATGGAACAGAAAAGCAAAAATCATATTATTGGAGACTCTTGATTTGAGAATGCAACAAGTGTTCCGAAATCTTCAGCGGACCATGTGTTTTCAACTTGTCACTTTCTGCCTCTTTGTCAGCTTTCTTTTTGTCAAGCTCAAGTTGCTTGCAATTTTCCTCATGCGCACGATTGAACATTCTAACAAAGTTGAGTAGAGTGGAAACAACTGAAAAATAAACGTAAAAAAAGAGAGGAAACAAGACATTTGTCAGTGTACCCATCATCCACTACACCGAAAAAAGATTATATAGCATAAGTAGAAGACAGATATATAATGGAATTGTTGTTCAACAAGCGAATAGCTATTTGGTCTCTTGACCACTCCTACAACAAGGACACAAAAGTATTCTATTCATTATTTGTCATGTCTAATTGAACAAACAGTTGTGTATCGCAAATTTTTTCTCTTCCATCAAAGCACCATTGATATTATGAACAATTTCATCAAACAATCATATATAGCAATTACCTTGTTCAAATGTGCAACGACATGGATCTTCGCCAAAGTAAAGAATCAAGGCATCGACATTTCTACCCTGCAAAGAATAAAAGGATTCATGTAAGGAAAACAACACATGGAGCATATCATCATGTTTTCTGAATAGACTGAAAACGTACCACCCCAGAATAGAGCAAAGCCAAAGACCTCACTTCTCCCTCAGCAAAAGAAAGGAACTCCTTTAAAGTCTGAGTAACCAGAGAGCAAACCAAAAGACATTAGTTTTACGTGGATAATGATATACTAGTGGAAACAGTTTAATTTTAAGATACAATACACAAATTATAGGCAGATGCAGATACACCTCGACAAACAATATTGTCCACATAACCTTAAACACTTAGATCTTTCAAAATCACTTGGCTGCAGAGTTGATGATCCAATAAGCCGCCAAGGAGGAGCAGATTCAATGAAGAAATAAACCTCTAAAATTGATTTGAATGCACAATGCAGCTTTAAGAAGATTGTACTGTCCAGTTTTAACCTTTAGTCTAGACTCTAGTCCCACTGTCCCTTATAGGTTAGACTACTAAGTTCGTAATCTGAGTTATCTTGTGGCACGGTAATTAAGTAGTCGCAAGATTTTTAGAAAATGGATTGTTGTAAGTGTTATTCAGCAGTCCTATGTGGAATTCAATTGCCCGATTGAGTTTTCATTCATGAGTTTCTGTTAGTTAATGTGAATTGTACTTATTTACGGGGCAGAAAGCATTATTCCAGTAGAAAGGAGTAATACTGGAGCTAAAAACAAAGGGGGAAGACCACGAATAACATGATCAGTGCTCCCACATAAATATGATTCCCCATGAAGCTCATAAGTTACTGCTCAAACTGAGCAGAAAGGTTAATAGTGATCCCTGCACCCCACATCTGATGGTTGGCTGCATGGAATTACATATATAGGTTAATGCTCAAACTGAGCAGAAAGGTTAAAGGTTAATGCCACTGAAAAATCCGTAAAGCATGCACATGTGTCAGAGTCTCAACCATCTAGGTTTTTATTAAAAAGTGATACAATATTCAACTTTAAAGTGGCCACGCTCTTCGCAACGCCTACAAATGGGAGACAAATACAAATTCCCTACCAATTATCGTCCACAAATTGAAAAAAGTATAGAAACTCAACTATCTTTTGTAGGAGATAGAAAAATAATAAAGGTGAATCAACATTATAATAAATGTTCATACTTTACGGAATTCTTCTGAGACAGGACCGTCATTTTCAGATTCGGACAATTCCTGAACAACTTTCTCCAGTCCTTTGCTGACGGCTTGCATTTCCTCAGCTAAATATTTCAATTGTATCTGAAAGGAATTAGACAACGATATTAATAGAAGCCACTTACGTTCTCCAACTTTTCTTAAGATGATTATTTAGTATTAGCTACCAAAGATACCTTTGATGCAGGTTCCAAGCTGGCAAGATCCTTTGAGTAATCAATAAGTTCAGGTAGTTTATCAGCAAGCACCTGGAGATATCAGGCAGAAACAATGTGACCAAGAGTTAAAAACAGACGCTTTTCCTAATTTTACCTAGTTTTTGGATAGATTAGTTTAAAATAAAGTGGACAAAATGTGCCAAGACATGAAGAAATACAAGCTATTTACATATTAAACCAAACAAATTAGGCCACTCAAGCACGCTAGAACTGTCCTGAGTTGAGGTACAAGGACCACCTAGGAGTGACTAGGACTAGTCTCAGTTTGCTCCTAAAAAGACCACCTTCATTCTAGAAAACGTTTAAATCCTAAAAACACAACAATAATCCATGTCTCACACATTCGTGACATGCTGAATGCATCTTAAAATGCCTACTGTGGGCTTCAGTTATTCCTTATGCTGACAAAAATTCGTAAGTAACTCCATTTCACAAAGGTCCCAAAAGCGAGTTCAATCCACGTGTACACAGTAAAACAAAAAACCTTTACGTTCTAGGCTAAAAGAATTCACATTCCTACAAAATCAAGAAGTCCCCCAGGAGAGGGCCCTGTAACGCAATTAATTAGCTTGATCTCATGGAGGACAAAGGGTGCATATAATGGATTTACTATATGCCAATCAACTTTGCTCAGGTCATTAACTGTTGGGAGTGCAGCCATTGGTCTTAGTTTTTGAGAGTCATGAAGATAAAGCACTTCAGATACTTACAATACCGATCACTATTGCCTGGGAAACCGAGACCATTGCAATCGTTGCTCTTTGTTTCTGTATTTCCATGAAATATACAGACTCTTCTACTTTACCTCTTCATTTCATTGGTCACATAGTGTGTTACAAGTTTCCTGATGACCCATAAAGTGCTTTTGGTTATGCGGACACCTCATTAGTTTTCAATTTTTTCTACAACAATTTACCACTACCTCAGACACTAAGGTTATGTTCACACTCATAGGATACTTGTGTATTATGCAAGGAAGAAAAGCAATTTCTTTGCATGCGCCTTTACATTCCTGGAGCAGCAATTTCTCCATGTGTGCCCTTTCACATTTACGAGGCCGAGATGCAGGCAGGATGAACAAGTACAAAATTACATGCAGACAATTTTGGTTAAATGCTAGAAAATAGTTCACATGGTGAAGTTCTGAGAACTGGGCTGTACCTTGCAAAGATAATGCATCAGAGTCATCTTGTTGTTCCGGGCACGTGTTTCAGTAAGTTTCAGGAGGCTATCCAACCTGAACCCAATAGCAGAACCTAAAAGAAGCATCAGGAAAAACTCAGCTCCAAGAAAACAAATTAGAAAGACAGTGAACACCACTAACTATACTCAAGAGGAACATAATTTGTCCTTTGCCCGAGAATGTAGGCGAGGAATGCTGACAAGAAGAGGAAGAAGTCTGGAAGCAAGAGTTAGGAAAACTTATCCTAATTCAAAATGGGCCATAAATGATAACCTCTTTGTATATTCAGCTGAACCCAAGTCCATTTTATCTTTATACAAATTTCTACAGCTAGAGATGTTGCTCTATCAAACACGCCTCCATAGAAAACAAATCATCACTGATAAATTGGAAGCCTTAAAAATAAATTGGGTGGTTCAATTTAAGCAGTCATGAAACAAAAGATAAAAATCACAACAAAGTATATTATTTTAACAGCATCAGCTACCCATTTGAATTTTCCTTCTCTAAATGTCTGTATCATCACGTGCAAGACAAGGTTGCACATGAGGGAGGGTGGTGGAGAGTTTAATGTGAGTATTTGGCCCAGTTTCATAATAAGCAGAGATCTAAAATCTACAGCACACATGTAGCTTCAATAAGTGTTTGCTTAGGTTTGCCCCTGATTCTTCATAACATTCCAACTTCACTCACATCACATGTAATGCTTTGCCACCTTGTGGAAGGGAAGCTAAAAGCAACAGTAGTTTGTGAACCTTCCCCTACTATCACATCGATACATAATTCTCACTTTTCAACCTTCAGAAATTACCTAATTAACTGGTGGCACCAAGAAATACTGAGCCTCGTGAGTACAAATAAAATTTAAGCACATAACAAGCAACTTTCAGTAAACCAGACTAATTTAACTCCAACTCACCCCTAGCAGTTCCCTGATTCAAAGCATTTCCTAATGAAAGAATTGTTTGCATAACTCTTTTGAATTTGACAGAATTCCTGATCTGGTAAGAACACCATGTAAATGTCAATCTTCACTTGAATATAGTGGCTATTGCCAAAAAAGATTGATTTGCTGAAATGGATAGCTTGCCTGCTCTGCTGCCGAATTGACCACATTCAGATTATTTCTAAGGTCGGAAACCTGAAAGGTAAGTAAATGCCAGTTAAGTAATTATAAAAATAACAAAAATCCAAAGTTGGTAGCAAGAAGAAGAATTAACGCTAATGACTAACCTGGGAGCCGAATTGCATCTTAAATGAGAAAACTCTGAGCTTAGATTCTGTACGGGGCACTTGCATTAACTCCAAGAAAAACTGTTCGGATTCACTGAAGAATCATGAAACAAGCCCAACCCATGCCAGGTTTGGTAATATATAATGACTGACCGAAACAGAAGTAAATGATTAAAGCCTTCAACTCCACTAACCTGTTCACATTTTCCTAACTTTTCCTTTTCGCCATTATAGCCCTGAAAAGGAATAGTTCCTTGGTTATAATTAAGAAGGAATTGGAACGTATTGTTCTAGATCTACTTGTGATTCTAGATCAAGGTGTCTGAACTAAGTGGGGTATTACAAGAGGCGAAATGTCCTCTCTGCATACCTTAAGCAGTTCCATCTCCTCTTTTGTTGGACAAAACTTTATGAGGTTATCAACCTGATCAACATCCAATGCTGAATCCTCCAAGGCAAGTACTGAACTCTGGGTGGAACGATTAAAACGAATAAGAATATTAATGAGCAAACAGTTGGCAGTAATTTAAGATAATAAAGAACACACAAAATAAAAGGCTAAGAATGAGGCCCAAAAGATGGCCTTTCTCAGTTACTTGGTTTAATCAAATGATATTTTGTTGCTAATATACATAACACAGTTATCCTCGTTCTAGTGACTTGAGTGTTTAGATGAGTTGCTCGTCAACAATTAAATATAGTATCAGTCTATCAGAGTGGAAATAGATCTTGTTCTAACCACAATGCCTAACTTATAATTAAAAATACTTGCATGTGTTTGGCATGGAGGAGAGGACGATCACAACTGAGGGGGCAAGTTGATAATTTACACAATAATGTCTATCTCTAACAGCGTAAGCATTTGGATGACCTGGGGATCGATTATTAACGAATGCATCAAGTACAGATTCCCCATAGCAAGACAAATGCACTGAAGTGTACGAGTGAAGAAGATTGTGACGATGAAGAACTACAAATGAATAAAGGGTCAGAAAAAAGAAACAAAACAAAAAACAAAAACTAAAGAGAAGATATGGCCCAGCCCCAAGATATAGGGATCATTTGAACTGAACAGGCTCCATGCAGCCAGCTCGATCTTGGGGCAAGAATTCAATAAAGTTCACCAAATTAGTTACGCAGGGAAAGTACAGCTTAATAAGTTGAAAGCGCAAGACATTCAGCTTACCATCAACTGGTGCAATGGTACTTTGACCTTCGAAAGCATAATTTCACAATTATACGCTCGCCTGTGTTCAATCTGCAAGAAGCAAGAATAAACTCAGTATAGTTTCAAGTACGAGAGCAGCACTGCAAGCCATTCAAACAGATCGGCTAATTGAATGCAGACAGTAAAATGATGACTGGAACAAGCAAGTTACAGATGGGGACAAAAAGTAGGCCTTACAACTGGTGTATAAGGACCTTCTAGTTTCCCCAATCTACTTAGAATCTCCACCAATAGCGCCAAAATGCCAGTCCAACCACAACGTAACATTAAAAAATGATACAGCAGAGTAGTACTCTGCAGCAGCTAACATATAGTGTCACACTTCACCCTTTTTGGATCGATACCTCATATTCTACCATTCTCCTAAAACTCAATTTTCCCATAACCAAGGGGAGAATTTCACATTTATTCCTCCCATAACCAAGGGGAGAATTTCTTTTTGCTGTTTGAATGAAGCTGCGAAAGGCTCTACTTATCGTCCATTTTCTCATACAAAATGCCACCAATTGCCACACTTTTTATGCCCACAGCCACAGGCCCCCAGTTTAGTTTTTTTTTTTTTTGATAAGTACAGGCCCCCTGTTTAGTTTCTCCTAGAAAAAAAAAAACACTTGGCTTTTCACAAATTTTCCATGCCTATTTCTCCTAAAATCCCGACTTCGATGTCTGTAAAATAGCAATAGAGCTTTCCGGTCCCGTCTTCCTTTCTGTTTTCCCATAACCCTGCCCCTTAAGTGTCCCTCTGTTTGACATGAAGAAAATTTTCTTTTTCCAGAAACATGAGAATTGAGCATTCAGGGGGTCTAAACAGCAGCAAGTAATGTTCAACTTCCCAAATAGATAAAAAGAAGAAAACGCCAATCATTCAAAGGAAGCAAATATCACATCTACTGATCCCGTCGAAGTCTTCAACAAAAGCTTAGAAGGGGAGAAAAGCATAACTGATGGCAATTGGCGAAACTGTGGTATGTGGTATATTTGATTATCAAGAAAGAAAAAAATTCCTTCATAAGATTTTTCTAAGTGGCCTGAAGGTATTCAGTGTGTAAGCTTTTGGGTAGCTTCTTCCCACAACCTATCCTACCAACAAGCATGCCAATTGATAAGAATATAAGACGTGCTGAATCAACTCCTTCTGGCAACACTCTGCCGCTCCTCATGCACAGTACTTGTAAGTGGGCCCAACGTAGCCCCATCCAGAGCGTGTTCGCCGTTATCAAATAAAAAGATTATTGACATAAAAGACTCAACATGAGGTGGTTGCAAAATTACCAGTTGCACTTTCTCTGGTTTCTGCACAAGTGAAGAACGAGAACCTGATCTGCGGCCTGATCCCTCTTGATCTGGATTTGGAACTGCTGCTGAGAAAAGACTCTCTAGTTCTGACATGTCAATCTCTGGTGCCCTAAATGTGCACCAATGAAATCATAATAATGAACAGAAACTTTTGGTATTGGAAAGAAATACAGCAAATACCTACTTGGAAGCTTCACCAGATTTTTGTGCTTCGGCCCATAGGCTTCCTTGAACAGCTCTTGTCAACTTCAACCAATGCAATGGTTTCAGTTTCTTCATTTGATTACTTCTCGAACTTATGGTACGTGACAAACCTCGTCCCTTTGCACTGGATGGAGAACTGAAGGGGGGAGCAGGAGTCGGAGGTGCAGAAGATAGAGATCTAGATAAACCCTTCTCTGCATTACTTCCTTTAATGGAGGGGACAGGAGGGGGTGGTGCAGAAGGGACGCTTGAAGAATTCTGTGGTGACCTTTCAAGAGTCTTGGATGAAAAACTGGGTGTGGGAGGAGGTGGCGGTGAAGGAACTGAAGGAGAAGTTGTAGGTCCTGCAGCTTGCCTAGAAGGAACAGGAGGACATGGGGGTGGGGTTGGGGGTGGGGGAGGTCCACCTCGAATAGTTGAATTGTCCTTCACAGGTGGGGTTGGAGGGGGAGGTGGTTTTGGGGGTGAAGGAGATCCGATTTTCACACCTTGGTTACCTCTCAAAGGCATAGCTGAAGGAGGTGGTGGCGGATTCGGGGGAGGACGTTTGGGTGGACAAGGTCCAGTTGTAGCGGCAGTATCCTTCAAAAGTTGTGTTCGAGGAGGTGGTGGAGTTATGGGAGGAGGTGGCGGTAGTGTCCACCCGGTGTCAAGTGACAAACTCTTCAAAGGCAGAGTTGAAGTAGGGGGTGCAGTTGGAGGTGGTGGAGGAGGAGGAGGAGGAGGTGATTTAGCTTGAATAGCTGAATTCTCCTTCAAAGAAACTGCTCGAAGTGGTGGAGTTGATGAAGCAATATCAAGAGCTTCACAAGGGGAAGATTGAAGACATGACAAGTTATCGGAAGTAACCAAGCAAGGACGACTTCCTTCTAGAGAGGTCTCAGACTGTTTGCTAAGTGAATGGTGAGTAAGGTGGGAGCTAGAAAGAAGAAGAGGCACGAGAGGTGAAGATGGAGAAGCAATGCGTTCCCCATTGGAATCGGCTATGGAAGGTCGTAATGGAGGTGCAGGTGGCGGTGTTTGGGGTGAAATTGCCAGAAAATCAGGCTCATAATTTTGTTCACCCCTGTCTGGAGACAGTTTAGATGAGGGTGCTGGCTGATCCTCTGAGGCCAACTTTGGGGAGCCCTCAATGTAACTTCCCAATCGAGTGGACTTTTGTTTCTCCTGCTGCTTTTCAGGACTTGCAGTGTGCAATAAGGTAATAACTTCTGCATTCTGATGAGGATGAGAATAAGTGTCTGGCTTTTCTTGGGCAATATTCGATGCAGTTATTTGGTGAAGGACATTAAGTGCAGCATCTGTCTTTGGACCTAACCAATCAACATTGCTAAAGATCTCTTGAACTTTAGCAAATGCCTCCACTGGAAGGCCGTCCTTGTCCTCAAAACAAGACAAATTTACAGGAACTACAGAAGCAGAAGCATCCATGTCTGAGAAAAGAACCTTCATCCAAATGAAAATTGCAAAACAAACGTGCAAAAAATATGACTTGTTAGGGAGGAAACAATACCAAAAGGTTCCATTCAATCAAACACAATGTAGAAATACCTCTGCTCTGAAATCTTTTGGAAATTGATCCTTAGCATCCCATACTAAGTCAATTTCATCCCGATTGACAATTAAAATGTTTGACCTAATGAAGGCTGAGTTGAACATTACTCGGAACATCATCTCTTCACGTTCCATGTCATCATTCAAGCTGATGCACTCAAGCACAACATCACCTTGAATTTGACAATTAATATCAATCTTAACTAGTTCACATTCTGCCTGCAACAACACAGTATTGAGCTTCAGACATTAGCATATGATTGAGATTGCCAAATTGGAATGGATGAATTCTGTCTTGTCCAACAGGATATTTGAATATAAGGGAGAAAAAAGAAGAAGAGAGAAACAGGGAATTAACTTTTCCAAAGGAAAGCACTGGGGTGGTAGCTCAAGTGACTGAGGCAGCCGGGTTAGAACCCGCCCCCTCCCACCAATCCTGAGTTTGAGTCGACTCAGGACCAGCTGGTTGGTTATGGGTGCCTCATGTCCATTTGCATTTTGGTGGGGTTCTGGTGACAGGTGCCACGATGTGGTGATGGAAAAATATTCACAAACCACACCACACCCCCCCCCCCCCCCCCCCCCCCCCCCCCCCCCCCCCCCCCCGGACTGGGTCAGTTATGGCTCAAATCCGGATATTCCAGGGCAGGTGGGTTTCCGTGTGTTCACGCCAAAGGGGGGTCAACTACGCTAGTATCCCCAGCCCACCTTATTACTGAGGAAAAAAAAAAAAACTTTTCCAAAGGTGGAGTGACAAACAAGTAACACCGCCACCAAACTAAGCCATGTGTCCCAATCTATTGGAGTTGGATACATGTGAATCCTTTTTCACCAATCCACTCAGTATAGGGCCATGTGTTTCGGTTAAATTTCATAAATTCGTATCAATTTTTACCACATCCCATGTCACTAATGACTTCTCTTGCCCTAAAATTTTTGTTAGATTTCTTGGAGGGTTCCAACCTAAAACCAATTGGCAATAGGCAGAGTAGCCTCTAGATTTTATTAACCAAGCTTGGGTGGTTTAAATGAGCGATGTGGGACAAGTCTAACACTCCCCCTCATGTGCAGCCCGAATGCACGTGGAGTTGCCGGACCGGAGACCAGGAGACCAAGAGCTGAGCGATTGACTCGGGCGACAGAGATGACAGAGACTTTCCCATGAGTGGTGGGGCCACCCAAGACCTAGCTCTAATACCAAGTTGAAAAGCTCAACCCACACTATTCCTTAAAACCCAGGTGTTAAGAAGAGGAAAACTGAGGCCTTATAACCAACACAGATGGGGCATATCCAAGCGATGTGGGACACATTCCAACACAATAGGTGGGAACCCTCCAAGAAATCTAACATGGTATGAGAGTTTTGGTTGGGCCTTTGTTTGGTGGACCGTCGTCCAGTTGCCATATGTTGTGGTCCAGGAGGGTGTGTTGGAATGTGAACCCTATGGTGATCTGGTTGAATGTTGAATATGAACCCTAAGTTTCAAAACAATTGCGTTAAAAGGAAAGACTGAATCGGAAACCCTAGTCCCTTCTCTAATCAGTTTACAACTCATTTAATCTGCTTTCTAGTTTAGTTTTAGTTTATTCAAATCAATCACAAATCCAAACTCCCTTTTAGTTTCAGAATTAAATTAGAAATTAATTGAAAGTACCGTAACTTAGCTTTTTACTCTCCATGGACGATCTCGGACTTGACCGCTATTCTTCGGAATATTAGTAAATTCCCTGTTTTATAAATTATATTTTTGGTACAAAAACGATTGACAAATTTTTGTCCCCAGGAAATAATATTCCTGGAGTACACAACCAAATTGGTTTATTATGAGCCACTTATCTGAAATTGGTGCTATCATATCAATTCATGTATGCTTTTGTTTGTAATCTCCCTCCTAGTCTCAACACTCATTCACCTTAACATCTACATTTCAGCTACGCTTATTTAATTTTATTTATGCATTCTCTCTTAGTTGCCCAACATTCAGTCCCACATAGCATCACTTAGATTATAGGTTGTTCTGTAAATGTTCCCTTTTCATTTTAGAGGTATCCGTGATCAAACAATACAACATGCAAGTGCAGACCACTTATAATTGGAAAAAAAAACTATAGTTGGAGGTATCTGTGATCAAACATACAGTTTCTTTTTTTCCTGAAGAGGAAAGCAACCTCAGACCATACTCCATGCTTTAGCATAAACAATAGCAGACCAACCATCACTTCTCTATTTTGCTTTTTTCTTTTTGCTGGCTTAAATAACCGACAAATCTGGCCCAACTTATACTGATTTGCAGTCATCTGGTTTCATATCCACCCCTGGATCAAAGTCCATCCCACTCATTGCAGAAGTCTGGACCAAGAGATCTCCAAAATGACACTCTATCAGCAAAAGGATCACATTTCCACAAGTCGTGGGGAGGAAAAATAAATAAATGTGAAGTTTATTTTGCAAAATAACTGGATGATGGTCCCAAACATGCAACTTTATGAATCAAATTCCACTAAAAACAGCCGCCTTTTGAGGTACCATGTTGTACCCTGGAGGAACAAACCAACTGTAATTGTTCCTCTAGTTTCTTATCCTTTCGAAGCATAATGGTAAAAACATTTTTTTTAAGGGCCTAAACTACTGTTTCAAACTCAACTAGAAAACTTAAACATATTCAATGCACTAACTAAAAAAGGATTGCCCAGCCAATTGCATGACACAAGTTACTATAGCAGTGGAGATCATCTGACAATTGACCTTAACAATGCCTTGAGTTTTGTCTAAAGTTGAACTATAAAAGGTTTGGAACAAGATAGCTACACAAATGCAAGCTTCAAATCCAATCGCTCATGAATCCTCCCATTTTTTTAGAACTAAAGTTCATGAATAAGCAACACATATATAAACAAGTCAGCTTTCCACCAGCCGAAATACAAAAGCCTGCAGCAGTAGTACTATCAACAGTGAAAAGTCTAAACATTCCAACATAGAAACAGTTATATTGTGTAACATTACTATTCTTCCCAGAAGAACTACGAAGATCTCATGAACTAAGTGCAAATATATCAATAAGAAAAAATGAATGTTGTAAACAAATTATGTGAGGCAGAAAAAGAACTCTCCACCCACCCCCATTTTTGCAGAAATTATACACATTCCTGAATGAAAGGAACACCAAATTAGAGATAAAGTGCATATCACTGTTACCTGCTTGTAGTGCCGGACAGTTTTGCTCCTTTTTGGAGATGAAAACAACACTTTGGGAGTTCGGTCAGGAACATGTAAAGGGTCCTGTCCATAAACGCGAAAGATTGGACGGCAACCTCCCTCCCCATCAAAGTTAGGAATCAGTCTGATAATGACGCAGTCCAAGGTAAGAGCCCTATCCAAAGGAGGCCATTCCGAGGCCACATTTCTCCTCGATACATACTGCAAGTACCTTAGTTGAGAAGGGAGTGGATTCAGAGGTGACAGCAAATGCAAAAGCTCGCGAGGAGCCTGCTTATAAATCATGTCCAAGGTCTTCTGCTCCCCTGTGTAGAGCTTCCTATAAATCAAGAGTGCAGCTAACATGAAAGCCAAAACTGGCCAACCACCTCGTTCACAGTGCATCAAAAGTACATTTTGCTGCCCAAGAGAAAGCCAACTTTCACTTGACCTTAGAAAATGGTGGATCATCTCCATTGAGAGCAATGGGCAACCCTCATAGTGTCGAGGGTAGTCCATTATGGTCATATCATACTCGGACAAAGCATTAGCAACCTGGCTCTCTGTCTCTCCCTCGCGGAAATTGAACACCAGCATTGAAGCATCAGGATAGTTTTCTCGAAGTTGACCAATAATACGTCCTATATAGACTTTGTAATCTATTTCTTCCCAAGCATCAGTCGTGACACAACTATCAAACACTAAAAGCACATAAAAAAAACAACTGTCAGAGGTAAAATTAACCCTTCTTGTACAAGTTGACAAAAGGAAAAATGCAAGACTGGAATCATCAAAATACGTCCTCAGCAGAAAAACAGAAAACCAAACAAAACATAATTTTTTGACCATTGTTAGATATGTGAGAGAACCCTTTTGAAAAATACCAAGTTGTCTTAGGCATGTATTTTGCAAGGCATATCACACAACACCTCATGACAGGAACCATGAGGAGGGGAATCAATGAGCTAGCCCCCGTTGAAGTCCCACATCGGTTAATTATCCCCTCCAAAACTAGTATATGAGCCTGGGCGGCCTCTCCACTCAATGCCAATTGGTTTTGAGTTGGATGCTTTAACATGGTATCAGAACTACGGTTTCGAAGAATTTGTTCCCTCTTGTTTGTGCCATAACTGCACGATTGTTTGTTGTGATCCAAGTGCTATGGATCGTTTGTTTACCTCTCCACGTGCGAGTCGGGGGTCGCATGTGTGTGGGAGTGTTGGAGTTTGTCCCACATCAGTTAATTATCTCCTTCAAAGCTAGTATATAAGCCTGAGCAGCCTCTCCACTCATTGCCAATTGGTTTTGAGTTGGATGATTAACATGGTATCAGAGCTAGAGTTGCTGAGAATTAGTTACCCCTTGTTCGTGCCATAATTGCATCATTGTTTGTTGTGATCCAAGTGTTATGGATCGTTTGTTTACCTCTCCACGTGCGAGTCGGGGGGTCGCACTTGCGGGGGAGTGTTGAAGTCCCCCTCGTTCTCTCTCTCTCACACACACACGCATCAAAACACAGCCACTGGTCTTATTGCAATGGGTTCACTGGTTTGGGCTTCACCATTGATTACATAAATCAGGATTCAAGTAATTAGATCTCGAAGTCACTTGCAGTTGAGGTAACTTTAGATGATCATGGTACCAAGGTGAGCTACCAAGAAAGGTGAAATTCCCTAAAATAATGCAAAATAGAGAGTGAGGAGGGTTGCTCTAACTGTTTCCTCTATCACTTCTCTTAAGCATCAACTTTAAGCCCAAACATAGTGGAAGCAAGCCTTTCGTGCATGTATTTAAGAAATCTGCTCTAAAATCATAACATCTTAAGGCTCTCTGCCTTAAATCAACTTTAATTCTGGTTCCACCTTAGATAACGTCATAACAATAGCTTGGGTTCTCCAACAGGTTACATCATCTTCTCACCATCATATAACCAAACCAGTCAATACTTAATCGCAATAGTATCCTTTCCAAGAATCTCTATAGTCCTTGACAAGACATACACAAAAGGTCTTTCACTACGGGAATAAGAACATTTATGGAACATTTAGTAAATCTACTGCTAAACATATTTTCCATGTCACGTAATTGTGAACTAGGGAGGAGTGATAATTCAGTGCTCCTAGAGCACCGCCACATGGTGCTACAAGGCTCTTTATCACCGCATATTGATATGAGAGCCACACACTCTGTGGTGAGAAGAGCCCTCAAGCACCATGTGATTGCTCCAGGAGCACTTAAATTTCCCCTATAGGATGCTTAACTGTGAAGCACCTTCTAGCAAAAATAGCCATTTACGTAACGTATCATTCAAAAGTACAGAGTGTACTCTTCATATTAAAGTTGCCAAAAGTCTTTCAAAAATTACTCGTCATCGAAATGGTAGATTCTAATAACACTAGTAATTCGACAAAATAACAACTAAATCACAAACAATACAAATATATTCAATCGCAGTAGCTGATGCCACACCAGAACTTGTTCAACTGAACCCGCATTGTCACGCCAAGTTGAGAGAAATGCATGCGCAGGGCAATTAAACTAAATTTCAGAAAAAACAGACAGCCGAGATCAATGGGAACGTACCGTAAACTCTCTCGGAGATATCGAGAAGCCCGTCAGGCGGCTTCCGAAAGAACAACTTGCGAAACAACGCCATATGCTACTACAAATTACCGCAATCACGAAACCCCGGAAATCACCAATAAACTACAAAATCCACGTTCCCTCCAATCCAATGCATATACACACATAAAAGTACATGTAATTGGGTATTAGAAATGTATGTATTGATGTAGTTGTATAAGTCTACGTATTTTGCAGTTTAGAGTTCGCTTTCTGTCGGAGAAGAAGCAACAGAGGACGGCGAAATTGGGTGCTTTTCTCTCTCTCTCTCTCTCTCTAGATGTTCTCGCTCTAGAAAATTTGTATTGGGTTTTTTCGGGTAATGAGATAGTTCATTTGGTTTGAACGTTTCGTTTTCAACCTTTTAGGGTTTGTTAGCTGAAAAACCTCCAAGAATTTTTCTTGATCCTTAACCTCCAAGAATTTCAGCTCAGATTTTTACCTAATCTACTTTCAGAGCCACGTCACCGACGACGTGTACCTAAAGGAACAGATTTATTAGGCTCTGTTTGGAACTAAATGGAAAATGAGAGAAAGGAAAATAAAATAAAATAAGAAGAATATGAGTCAGGAAATTTACTATTTACAAAACTTGAAATTGATTTTTCTCTCTTTCTTTTTTAATAAAACAATAGGAGGTAATTTTTTTAATTTTACTTTCCTTAAGCTCCAAACAGAGCTTAGTCATCCGAATACCTAGACATGGTGCCAAGTTGCCAACGGACTTATAGCCTAACAGCACTTCCCTTCCTTTTTCACGTGGAAGGTGGGGGTTTGATTCCCGTCAAGAACAAAAGTGTTTGGTGTAATAACCGATACCCTTTGGACTTGTCCCTCCTGCATGCCACTTTACCGGTATCCTTTACTCATCCCCTTAGGAGTAGGCTAGATATTTATTGAGTGACAAAAATTTACCTGAACATGGTTTTATATTTTTATATGATTTTAGACGCTTCAACTTTTTCATGAATATACTCTAAATTTTCTTTCTAAATCTAAAATTATAAATAAATAAATCTCAAAATTTCAACTAAAGTTCAAATTTCGAAGTATATTTATAAGAAAATGTAGTAAAAAAATCAATTCTCTTTTTGAAAATAACTAATGGAAGGGAGGTAATTTTTCTTTGGCTTTCTATTTTTCTTAAATTACCTTTACTTTTTAGAGGAATTATGAAAAATCAATTTAATTTGTTGATACTATTTCTTAGACGTACCAGGATAAAGTTGGTCCAGTTGGAGAATGATTTTTTTTTTTTGTTTTGAACGGCCAGTTGGAGAATGTTATGACTTCATATAAATGAGAAGATAGAATTATAGCTGGCGGTGAATTTATTTATCGTTCTTTTGGAAATTGGTGATTTTAATAATCATTGAGCGCTCTCTTCTTTTTCGACAAACAAAATCATCTCATATATAATATATAAAAAGAAAACACAGTACAATAAAAGCGGATACTACCGGTCTGAAAATATAAAATAATAACAACCAAAAACAAAACACACAAACAAAAGAAAAGAAAAAAGAAAGAAAAGAAGAATTGTGTGAAACCAAAGCCCCAGAGTCGGATCCATCGATCACACTCGTGAAGGAAATTGCCTCTGTCAAATAGTTCCCGTAGGACATTGGGGCTTTGGCTCCTCTCCAGTTTGGAACAAAAGTGTATGGAGTGCAGTCCAGCCAATTCTGATGCTCTCATTATCTAAAATGAAGAACAGATGATCCTAAAAATACAAGTAGTAGAAACGTGAGTATCGGACGATCGAGTAGCAAATCCTTTACGAGATATACAAAGTGCTCGCCTTTTTTTGAATAGAAGAAGGAATAGCCCATTTTCGGGTTCATCTCGATGATCATGACCGTTCATCTTGTAGAGCACGTCGAGACATTAAACCATACGAAAACACCCCACATTCGAACCGTCTCATCGAGACGAATAATTTGGTGTGGTCGGGTGCGTGATTGGAACTCGTTTGCGATTGGACAAATGTGCATTGTGTATTATGGAGTTTTTTTTTGTTAGGGATGCAAAATAACCAATGTATGATAGATATTGTTAAGTTTGATTATGAACTAAATGATAACGTAACACATTTTGATTATTCCCATTGCGAATGCTCTTATGAGCTTGTGTATTCAAACAAATTAAACAGCGTGGGCTTGTATAATATGTTGCGGAAACAGTCGAGTTTTTCTCCTCCATTTTGATCTAATGAGATGATGGTATTCCAAAATCCAAAGTTAGGTAACATAATTTTTCAGTAAGACGGCTCTCTGTTCATGCTCAATTCTCACTTCATGCTCCAATTCTCGATTTTTGCTCTTACAAGCTTTAATAACATAAGTTATTTTCAAAAGATGCGGAATTTTTGAAAGACGCTTGCACGCACATATGTGAGCTTATTTTCACTCACACATGCAAGTTATGCAAACTCTATGTTACGTCCCAGGAAGAACCCGAGACATTGAGGCTATATGAAACATTATAGACTTGTGTACCGAATTCTTGAATGTTGCACACTATTCTATACTCCTACTATTCAAGAAAAAGAACTATCTATAGAATTCTTGCTAAGTGTTGGAGGATTCTAAGAGCATCTCCAACCCATGGCTTCATATTGGAGATGTCAAACGTTTTTTGAATGCTGACGTGGCATTTTGACATCTCCAAATTGACATCAAAGCCTTCCTTTCCAACCCTTGATGTCAAATTTTATTTATTTGACATCAAATTATCCCTCTCCAACCCTTAAGTCTATATACAAATGGTCATTTTTTGAAATTTGGCATGGAGGAGGTTGTCAACTTTGATAACTTTGTTCTTCCCTTCAAATCCACGTAGGATTGGCATCAAAGAAGGCTACTGGATTAGATTGAATTTTGATGTCAAATGTTACCGTTAACATGTCCACGTAGGATTTGACATTTTTCATTGGAGATGCTCTAAGATCGAAATACGTTCTAGAATTCTCTGTAGGTGCCTATAAAAGGCAGGTCTCTGGCGGCTTCATTTGGTTAGGGCACCACACATACCACTCCTAATAACACAATCATACACTTCTCTAAAGAAATTCACTCTCCAAGAGCCAAGAGCCAGAAAAATTTGCTGCCAAGAGCCAATACTCAACTCTGTTGCTTATTCATCTAAATCTTACATATATCGTGAGTGCTAGAAGTTTGGTATGCATCAATGAAAATTACCGCTGCACATTTTTTACGTCTATGTGCATAAATATATAATGTTTTTCTTTCTTCTATGTTTCTCCTCTTGTTCTGTTATATTTTCTAGACGGCTGTCTCTCATATAATCAGTTTTGATACTGAAATAGTTTTTCTTATAATATCTTGCAATACGTTAGATGCCAAATTGGAATCGGAACCCGACAATTAGTTTGGGACATTAAATTAGAAAATAGTAGTGCGAATGGAAACCTGCAGATTTTCAAAGTAGGTACTCCTCCAAAAAAATGCCATCTGCTGCCACGAAGTCCTACAAAAACAACCAAGAAAAACATAGATAAAGGAGTAATTGATCCATAACGGAGTTTTACTTTATCCAAATTAGTTTTTAAAAAAAAAATTAGAAAAAAAAAACAGGGCTTCCTTACGGCTTAGCCGTCACTTTTCATTTTTCAAAGATTTAATTTAAATATGCCACCTCATCCATCCAAGTAAAATCAAACGGCCTAGAACGCAATCCCCATAAACCCTACCGTATCCAATCACTCCCACCCTTTCTTTCCCAAAACCTCTCCCTCCCACCGTCTGAAAGTTTTCTCTCCTGGTCGATAATAAATGTAGAGTAAATGTAAAAAATCGATTAGCCACCGATCTATATACAAGCTATTCTTGCATCATGTCTTTAATCTTTTGGTTGCTAGTGGGTTTTTGGGTTGTCAAAGTTTACCTTCTCATCAGCGGTAGGAGAGAGAGAATTTAATCTGGAGTCGAGGTCGATCTGTGGAGACACGGGCCTCGTGTCACGTCGTTTGGGTCCACCACCGCAGTGGAGTCACCGGAGATGGGTACGTATGAGTTCCTCAGCGGCGGGTTCGCTTTCTGGAGGATTCCAATGGGCTACTTGGTCCTTTGTGGCTTTTTGAGCGAAGATGTAGAATCTGATGTTGAGGTACCAAAAACACCAAGATCTGAGTCCGAGCCTTGGAGATACAGGTCCACCACCGCGTTTGGGGTGGAAGTTTCTGCAGTGGAGTCGCCGGAGATGGGTTTGAATTTGTTGGGGTCCTCCATTGTTGTGGCAGGGAAGTTTTGTTTGTAGAGGAAGAGGGGGAGCGAGGGAGGAAGGAGAGGGGACTAAGGCGGATAATAAGAACACTCCTTTCTCTTTTTTTTAATCTTTTTTATGATGTGGATTTATAATATTGTCTTTATTAGTGAAAAATAGTATACAAATAAAAATGAAATAGTGGCCATGTGGATGAAAGCAAAGTTCCACATCAAGGTGTACTCGGTGGAGAATTTAAGAGCTTTCTAGGTGGAATCCGTAAATTAAAACTCTAGCTTCGGGCTTGAGATGTTGTGATATCCAACTTTCGATTAGATGCTCTTCCTGTGTTTTTATGTTTGTGTTTTGTGATGTTGTGTTTTGTGGATGAGTTAGTGTTAACTCACTATTGTTTTCCCCCCGGCCCCCTAAATGTACCTCTTTCGAGTTTATAAAATCGTTTCGTTTGTTGGAAAAAAAAATGAAAGGTTAATTTTGTAAATTCACATTGAGGACACTGTTAAAAAAAAAGTGTGAAAATCAATTACCAAAATGAATTAGGAAAACGAATTCATCGGATAAAGAAAAAAAGTAAATAAAACAGAAAAACTTGGTTAAGTTGGGAAAATAAAAGCAAGATGGATACATTTTTATCATTTTTTAATCACCCATAAAGATTAGTTACGTATTTGGGGGCAGCTGTAGTATAAGCCTATCACATATGGGGTGGTCAAATTTATCATCATAATCACACTACAATGCAATAACACTACCCGTATTCGATCTCTTCACGCTTATGCATACTATACTGGCTAATTATTCAATAATTTCGAAGTACCACATGGCAAATAAAAGATTATCATCACACAATTTCACAATGTGTGTTAATATTCCTTGTTTCCCAAGGACCGACCAAAAAAAGTAATTGATAATGTTTATATCGCAAAATTTGTTGCAACGTAAGTAATTGTGAGTACCATACAGGCAACGCTCCGTGATATTTCGGGAGCGTTGAATAATTACTCATATTGTATATATCTAGATATGCCAAAGTTATTGCAGTGTCACTTATGCTTGTTCCAGTGTCTCAGAGAAGTCTTTGCAAGAGTAATAAGTCCACTGGTTGCCAATATTTGTGCTATATCCATTATTTGGAACAATAGAATAGAATTTGGAGCACCAATGGGAAGCTATATTTGGTTCTAAAATGACACAATTGCAAAATTGGTTTCAGATAGACAACTTTGCCCCATCACCAATCACAAACTAAAACAAAGTAATGAATACTTTCTTTCTTTTTTTTGAAAGGCAAAAAATTAATTAATCTTTGAAAATAAATTACAAAGATTAAAATGAACCTAGACAACTTCAAGCTGGAGCAAGAGAAAACTCACAACGGAAAACACCAACTCTAGCAATCACAAGCCAACAAGGACCTTAAGGGGAAAGATAACACACCAAGGTTGGCAAGAAACCAACAAAGAAAACACCTAAGACCCAAAGCAAAACCCAAAAGAGGCACGCCCAAGCCTAAACATCAAGACAACACCCAAAAAGACACCTAAGAGTCAATTGCTATATTGGAGATCATGCGCCTTAGCCCTTTCCTCATCTTCGGCTTCCATAATCGCTAATTGTCGAGTGAGATCCTTTTCGTCCCCCGAACAGCTAATTAAGGCCCATAATCTTGTTAAGGGACCAAAGGCCTGAGTCTTATTTAGATGAGTCATGTTAATGCCTACAGAAGAAATTGGTAAAGCAGGAGCGGCAACAACTAATCTAATTAGAGTACAACTTCGCTTTTTTTTCTTTTTTTCCCACCTTTCTTCTTGGGCTTAGGAATGCCCAATATATTCTTTACCGACTTTTGCTTCCATTTTCCTTTCCTTGTATCCTTAGTCTCCTCAATTGGGTTGAGATCCACAACTAACTGAATGCCCTCAACTTCCTTGTCATTCAAAAAACCTACTTCCGAAAGATTACAAAAGTGTACATCGGGTTCTGCTTGCTCTGTAATTGTGCCAATTTCCACAGGTCCATCTTCTAAGCAAGGAAAATTATCCCTTGCGATAATAGCTCCAACATCATCAGTCAAGGATTGTGATGTATCCTCAGTATCAATTTCGGCCTCAATAGGTTCAGAGAAGGCCACTAACTGATTATCCCCATCAAGATTAGCCTCCTAAGCCTAGAGTCAGCCCCACCACTTACTAAATCACATTGGATTTCACTCCCGTATCCTACGATCAGCTCCGCAGCCGAAAAGGACCTATTGGTCGTTCATCCTTGTTGCCGGACTACCCATAATAACGAGTCCTGCTAATGGTACCGACCAAGTTGTCCGGTGGCCGAAGACGATCCAGCGTGACCGTCGGTACGATTTCGGTGGGAATCTCGTCGGTACCATTAGACTTTTCGATAATAAACCACGAATTGATTCAAGCATACCTTATCATTATGGCTTGTGCTAACCCGATTTTTCAACAATAAAAATTCGCTTTTCACTATCTTAAAATTCCGTCACCACGGTTACTGGTACAATAATTTTTATTGCTAACGCAATTGTTGGGTAATTTTTTGTCACCACAGTTGTTCCAGAGAGCACATCCGTTTGGGGATTGAATACATAATGTCAGCCAGATACTCTATATTTTTTCAAGCAAGCTTGCCATAAACTGAAGATAATTTTTACCCAAGAAATTTTCAATTCTTTCATACTACAGACAAACATATATACGGGCAATAATTTTTGAGTCAATTGGTGAGTTGTATTTGGATAAGGGGTTGTTCGGCTAAATAAGCCAAATGGTTTTTTTTTTTTTGTCTGTATTCAAATTTTTTTCACATTTGTAAGTTTTTCGTTAATTTTTGGGGGATTATTGCTTCGTCTTGACGAGAAAAATCTAAAAAGTAAAAAATTACGACCGAAACCTAGTTTTTTTGAATAAATACAAAAATAAGCCAATAAATTAATTTTTTCATTTTAATCGTATCGATGGTAGTTTGAAAGAAAGCAATTTTCTTGGTTGCAAATATTGTGGATTTGCAACAAAATGATATGTTGTTGCTAAATTAAAGTTTGAACGGATAGAGTCTTGATCTAAATGTATTCCCAGCCCTTGCTTTGTACTTTGGATGGCTATTGAGCGAAGGCTTAGAGCGAAGGATTATCTGCCCTGTATGCCAGAAAGAGGATGATAGCCTCCCTGACCTTTTCTTCAACGGCTCCCAAGCCTAGATGCACATGAAAACAAGTTTTGCTCACTTTGCAGCACATCAAAACCTCACCACTCTTGGGGTAACGAAGTGAATTTGGTTTGTGGAGAATCCTTTTATAATAATGTTTGAAAGCTTAGCTTTGGTAGCCATGGTGTACTACTGTATATACTATATCAAGTAGGTGGAATCGCAGAGTATAACAGCCAATGAAGCACACTACGACATCATCTATTTATCTTCCTAGTACTGAAAACATCACCGCGAGTGGACCAACTAAAGTTTCGCATCTTTGTGATGAATCAAACATACTAACCGTGCCAAAGTTACACGTCTTTCCAGAACCATCCTCCTTTAAGATAGCAACCTTGTTGAAACGAAAGACAAAAAGGGAAAAGGAAAAAAAATCAGAATTAGATATGTGTGGAGAGCTTCACAGAAATCAGTAAGTTAGAAAGATCAAAACAAATAAATGAAACAGCATCCAACATTGTGGCAAAAACCAACAGTCGCTTGCATATTGGAAATTCCTAACTAAGCACTTCCTTGATTGTTAGATAAGCGAAATTATATAAGGGGAGCAAAAAGTGGAGAAGGATTAATCTTACCTTGTTCGTCCAGGCCAGGTTTGAGCCTCATAGCTGTCACATTCCACACGCCTGTGCGCAATCCCATTAACACCGCTGTTTGATAGGTCTTAACCATGCCTCCATCAGCAAGATCCTTGGCCTCAAAGGTTATGTAGAAGGTCATAAAGCAGGAAATCCGACCCGTTACAAACAAAACCTTGACAAACTCAAGACCAAGTTGTTCCTGCACGTTGCCAATAGATGTCATGTAATCATGAGGTCGAAAACAATTATTCACAAGAAACAAGAAAAAATTGATTGAACATGGAGGGGAGGGGCACCTGAGAGAGTCATGGAAAGAAGCCTAAAATTATAATCACCATCGTTGTCATGACCATCAATGTATAGTGAAGAAAGTATTACGGGGGAAGATTAGAAGACAGACACAGACCTTAAAGGTAGAGCTGTATTTGTCGATAGCAAGTTGAGCACACATGTCATAGTCCTGATACCTACGCTCTTTGGTCATGTCCATTGGGAGAACTCCGCCATATACGCCCCCTCTAGGTGAGATCGCAACCTCATAACCCTAATATCAATACTACGAGTATTAATCAAGCAGCAAACAAACAAACACAAGATTCAAACAACACAAACACACACACACGCACACAGAAGCAAATTCTTAGCAAGTATATTGAATTGTCTACTTGTTCTTACTCTGAGTGGCTGAATATATTGTTCAAGTTTATAAATTAAAGTATCCTGGATGATTTTTATTGATTCTTATGTAATTCTCTTGTGGACTTTGAAAACAATGCACAAGAATTGGAATTGGAAAATTTCTCAATTCTCGTTGGTTTCGGATAGTAATGACTGAACTTGTTTATGCAAGATAAAGCTTTGTTACCCATTTGATTTACGAGGAAAAAGGTGCAAAGAGAAGTGGTTACACTATTTGTGCGATGAAAAGACTTTTGTGTGCATATCAAATGTGTATAGAACTGTTTGATGTATATGGGTCCAAAAAATGAGAGTGTAGCGGACGGTTTCCAAACACATCTTTGATCGGACATGTGCACATAGCATTGTTCCTCGCGAAGTAAATTTATTGCAATGACTGAGACACAATTTGAAACACAAAATTACACAACCCCAATCTCATTTCATAGTTTCATTTGTCGAAGAGGCATATAATCGGTAACCGCATGCATCGCAAACGCTTTCGCCTTGTAATTGTGAAATAAACGTACTTCCAAGTCCTGACTACCTAAAGGGCATATGGCATACCCTAATCTAACAGCAATCATAAGTTTCATTCCCAGTATCATTTAAACGAACTTTCTGATCTCAAATAAAAATTACTGCTGAAAACACCATTACAGTTTTTTTTTTTTGACAAAAGAAGAACATCATTTCATACATTAGATAGGAAATATAGCGAGTTAATCATTATACAAACCAACACCATTACAGTTTTAATGAACTAAAATCATACATATACCAAAACATTCTCAAGCTTGAGAAAAAACCCTAAAATCCAGAGAGTAACTAAAGCCGTCGCCCCCCGCAACACCCCAACAAACCCCCCCCCCCCCCCCCCACCACACACACACACACACAAGCCCCGGTGCGGCAACTTCCAAAATAGCCGGTCCACAACAGCCTTATTCACTGAAGCAATCATTTGATTCTGAAGACAAACTGCTAAAACTGAAATTATACCATTGTGTGTCGGGAGACTCCTTCATGAATCAAAGAAGTCTAATAACTTACCTCGGTCTTACGACTTTGTTCTAAGTAGGCCCGGTATGTCTCCCTGTCCTGATGATCATACTCACGTCGTTTGGTGTTGGATATCCAAACGTCGCTCCTCCTGATCAGAGCTTCCATTTTTCCCGAGCAACCGCTTCACAATCGATCACAGAAAACACTTAAGATCCAAAACGTGTTCCAGTTGCCAATAGCCCCTCTATTTATAGGTACGTATATTGTAAATTGCGTTTACACCCTTGTAATCTGAAATATACTTATGAAGATCCCTTAAACTTTGGAACGGCACCCGAACAAATTAAATCCGGAACCGGACCAAATTGGTGGTGTGGTTTGGTTTTAGTGTGGTTTCTAGAGGTAATCCGGTTTGTTGGGTTTGAGTTTTGGCCAAACCCAAAAAAATTGGTTCTGTCCGGTTTGTCACCTTTCAAACCGGTATAAACCGGACCGGATATACAAACAAAATCTCTTCTCTATATTATAAAACAGAGCGATTTTTGTCTATATATATAAACCCAACACCCATACAACCGTTCGATCAATACTTCATGTTAGTTGTAGCAGTCCAATTGACAGAATACTTCCTAATATACTTTCTAATATCCCCTAATCTTATGACCAGTAAATCTTTTCAATTCTCCCCTAACCTTATGACCAATAAATCTTTTCAATTGATTGCTTTTACTTTGTTTCCTTAAAAAGGTTTTCCTATTTAATTTTCCTACCTCCAACTCAACAATTTCCTTTTAGGTTGATTTTTCTACATTCAAAATGGAATTAATTTCCTTTTAGGTTGAATCTACGTTTTTCTTAATAATCTAATTCGTAAGATTCTCCAAGAAGAGAAGAAATTAGCTTCCTTTTTACCTTAATTGGAGAAAGATAGAGGGTCATTACCTCTGCTTTGTCAAAACAAGAGATAATCAAATCTTTTTATTTTTTCCGTTATTCTAATGTTTCTACACGTTCTCTCCCTCTCTCTAGGTTAGATGTTTTGAGGCAATTTCGTGTCATGTTGTCTGAAGTAGTACACTGTTTCTCAAAACGTGGGTTAGAGACGTGATAGCCGTGGAGGAGGTTAATTCTATATGTGCGGTGAATCAGTATGAGGAAGTTGGGTTCTTGGATTTGAGGAGTCCTTGGGAAGTATGGTAGGTGAAAGGGTCAAGGAAATTCAGTATGAGAAATGAAAAATCTGAAGTGAAACTGGCATTGCACGACGACCAGCTCTTTTTATTGATGGATGACAGAATTTCAGTGTTTTGTGGTCCTGACTAAGAACTAACGTCTAGGCTTCGACGGCCCGATGGAGCTGCCATTTGTGATATTTCATTGGGCGGGGATAGGCTTTTTGCTCTGCCCAGGGAGAGGAATGTGTTTGATATATGGGTAACCCTGCGACCGCCTCTCCTCTAGTTCTGCAAACCTATGCTAGTCTTGTTTTCCAAGTATTGGTTTTTATATATATTGATCTACTGTTTTTCATTTTTGTTTCTCTTTAGTTATGGTAGAAGATGAAATTGCATATATATGATGCTTTCAGGGGAAAGTCTGGAGTTTTGTGTGCAGTTTGCTGCATTGCATTCGTTTTTTGGGTCCTCATTGAGTCATTGGTTGACAACCATGTTCTGATCACACTTGGCTAATGTGCTTAGCGAGTTCAATTCCTACCACAAAGAAAAAACTCTTTCAACCACTAACAGCCCCTTTGGCAACACAGGTGAAAAAAGAAAAGAAAGGGGTGTGGTCTCTCTTATTAATGAGAAAAGAAAAGATAAGAGATTGGTTTCTCACCATCTCATTTGGATGAACAAAATACATGTGAGAAAAGAAAAGAGAGTGTCATATATATTTTTACCGATACACCCTCCCTTTTTATTCAGCCCTCCATTCCCATCTGACACCAATCGTCTCTTCTTCTTCTTCGAAACTTGCATGGCACAGCCACAGATGGATGAAGTCGATTGAAATCGATCGAGAGAAAAATGGGCTCGTCGAGTGCTATGCAATGAGAGCAATAGCGAGAACAGCAAACTCCATCCGATCTCAGCAAACTCTCTCTCTCTCTCTCAATAGCGAGAACAGCAAACTCCATCCGATCTCAGCAAACTCTCTCTCTCTCTCTCTCTCTCTCTCTCTCTCTCTCTCTCTCTCTCTCTCTCTCACAAACACACACACACGCACAGCAAACTCCAGAAAAGGCACCGTCAAGTGCTATGCAGCGATGATGGTGCGTTGAGGTCCGAGGATACAAGAAGTGGTGGAGCGGCGGCGACGGGGGGAGCGGCGCAGGGGTTTTATTGGAAGAAGCTCCCTTTCTCACGGAATCTCGCCAATATTGATGAGAAACGAAATAGGGGTTTGAAGGGGTTCTGCTCTCTCACCCTCCCCCACCGTTTCTCACCTTCTTGTCCAGCCAAACGCCCAAGAGAGAGAGATCTCCCCTCAAATCACCTCATCCAAACGAGCTGTAAAAGTTTGTTAATTCGATAACTTCAACTCTTCTGAATTAGGCCGAGTTTCTCTAAAAAATCCAACTTGACCTTTTGTTTTGTCCTTATTTAATTTTTTTGCGTTTGTTAGTTTTACGTCAAACTTTTGTGAATTATCGATTCGTCTCAACGAGAGGAATCGAAAAAGTAAAACATTACGAACGAACCCAATTTCAGTCCAAGAAATTATTTCAGTCATAATTTTTTTTTTTTTTTCAATTTCTCTCAATGAAACGAACGAATCAATAATTCACAAAATTTTTGTTGCAAAACTAACAAACGCGCAATTTTTCTGATGGTGATTTCACATGGAAATGAACTAAACAACTTTTTTCTTGATAACTCAAGTATCCAGACGAGCTTACGCGCACCTCAACTTCTTACGCGCACCTCAACTTTTTTCAATGCCATAAGTTTGTTGGGAACTACTAATCTTCAGTTTGTGGTGACTCTTCAGTGTTGGAAAAAAAGAATTCAAAGAGACTTTAGTAAGCCTATAAATTCAAGGTTGTGCCTTTTAAAAATTCCCATCTGGGATCTGCCCCATCTTGTTAGCTAGCCATTGAACCATGGCAAACCAGAAAGACAGAGTAAAATTCAATGTTGGAGGCAAGAGCAAGACCTTCGAAACCACAGTCAGCACCTTTGACGTTGCCGCCCAGAATTCCTTCTGCCGAGCACCGTTCGAGGAGAATTGGAACCGTCAACTGGATGGTTCCATAGAGTATTTCATCGACCGGGACCCAGATTGCTTTGGTGTGCTCCTAAATTTCCTCAAACAGGAGAGCTTTGTATTCCCCATCACATCCCTGAAAAACTCCTCCGCAGAGAAGCCATGTTCTATGGCCTCCTGGACCACGTCCGGTCCGCCAAGTGGGGCCCATTCGACAGCAACAGGCTCCACCTTTCGCAGTCAATAAGAAATTATGCGGCGGATGTTTGCACGGTGATCCAGGCCACCCCCATGGTGGGTGTTGCGTAGCACATGGTAATGTAGTCCATGTCTATGATTGGATGTTGGAAGAGCACCCTCCTGTTAATCTTGACTACCAGAAAGTTAATGAAGTTGGTTGGATCGATGAAGAGACTTTTGTGGTCGCCGCTTCTCAGCGGCAAGGTGGTAGCGGTGGGATGGGTTTGTTCCGTGCATCAACTGGGGAACTCAGGCACAGATTTCAGGTTAAATGTTGGGATCAGTTGAAGGGTTACACAGCTGGTGCTCTATGTTCAAGCTCAGACAAGTTAAAAACAAGGTCTGGATTGGTCTGACTCCTTTCGGTATTATGATAATTCCTCTTATACGTATTATCATCATTCGACGGAAATGTGGGTTAGAGATGTGATAGCCATGGAGGAAGTTAATTCTATATGTGTGGCGAATCTGTATGAGGAATTTGGGTTCTTGGATTTGAGGAGTCCTAGAGAAGTAAGCTAGAGGCTCCGTTCAGTTGTCAAGAAAGTTGTGTGGGAAATTGGTTCCCAGAAAAAGTGAAGTGAGGTGAAGTAAAAGAAAAAGAAAATTATTTTTCTGTGAGTATTCATTTGACAAAAGAATTTTGCAAGAAAAATTAAGGTTTAGTTGTTCATTTGTCAGGAAAAAGAAACTTTTGGGAAAATTTTGTGAGTATTCACTCATTTTCCTTTTCCCGCGACGCAAAATCCTGTGTTTTTTGCAGGATCACTTTTGCAGAAAAGTAATTCCTGCAGGAAAACTTAAATTGGTAAGTCCTAGAATTTTCCTGCCAACTGAACATTAGGAAAGTTATGGGAAAATTGATTTTCCTATCCTTTTCTGTACTTTCCTGGCAACTGAACGGGGCCTCTGTGAAAGGATTAAGGATTAAGGAAATATTTCAGTATGAGCAATGAATCAAAAGTGAAACTGGCATTGCATGACGGCCAACTCTTTTTATTGACGGGTAGGAGAATTTCAGTGTTTTGTGGTCCTGACTGGGAACTAACATCTAGGCTTCAGCGGCCCAATGGAGTTGCCATTTGTGATATTTCATTGGGTGGGGATAGGCTTTTTGCTCTGCCCCGGGAGGGGAATGCATTCGATATATGGGAGACAGTTGCCATTTGTGATTATTTCATTGGGTGGGGATAGGCTTTTTGCTCTGCCGCGGGAGGGGAATGCATTCGATATATGGCCCTATAGGAGACTCCACGGCCGCCTATCCTGCAGTTCTGCTAAGTTCTGTCTTGTGCTATTTTCCAAGTCTGGGTTTTTGTCCATATTGATCAACTGTTTTTTTTTCATTTTTGTTTCTCTTTAGTTATGGGTAGAAGATGAAATTGCTATGATGCTTTCATGGGACTTAGAAAGTCTTGGAGTTTTGTTTGCTCCATTGCATTTGTTCTTTGGGTCCTCATTGAGTCATTGGTTGACAACCATGTTGTAATGTTACCTGCATGTTCGATTCCTACCACTAAGAAAAAAAAACCCCTTCAACCACTGAAAGTTTGTTAATTCGATAGCTTCAACACTTCTGAATTAGGCTGAGTTTGGCTAAAGATCCAACTTGGCTTTTGTTTTGTCCTCATTTATTTTTTTCGCGTTTGTTAGTTTTGTGTCAAATGTTTGTAGATTATTGATTCATTCCAACGAGAGGAATCGGAGAAGTAAAAAATTATGACTGAAAGTCTGAAATCCAATTTAAGTCCAAGAAATTGGGTTTTAGTCATAATTTTTTATTTTTCCAATTTCTCTTGTCGAAATGAATTAATAATCCACAAAAATTTGACGCAAAACTAACAACGTGCAAAAAAAATTGAATAAATCCAAAAAAATCCAAAAAGCCATTTTTTGGGAAATTTGGCCCAACAAAATCTCAAAAAGCTTACTCGAGGCTTGTTTAAGCTGATTCCGACACACTATTATTGAAAAAAAATCTTGTGAATTAATTTTCTACTTCTTTTCATTGATGAATGAAATTCTCATGGTGGAAAGTAGGACTGTAAACGAATCGAGCAAATCACAAGCTCAGCTCAGCTCATTAAGGCTCAGCTCGTTAGGCAAAAGGTCAGCTTGTTTAGGATGACTTGGCTCGATTAAAGAGGCTCATTTAATAAATGACTCAACTCGGCTCGATAAGGGCTCGAGCTCAACAAAGCTTGTCTCTGCTCGACTCGTTTACAGCCCAAGGTGGGGTTTCTTTCTCATTTAACTCATGTGGACTGCTGCATGGTTTTAACTCATGGGTCTAAGTGTTCCTTGTGAGGAACAGTTAATCTAGCACCATATGACACTACTAATAAATAGAAATGAATGACACCACTAGGATGGAGAAATTAGACTTCTATGGAAAATAGCACAACAGAAAAACAAAAATGAACTTTAAACATTTATACTTCACGAAATGTGAGAGAGATTTTCATTGGATATGTATATTAGAACTGGGTCCCAACTGAGTATTATTCCAGAGAAAAATGTAAGATGCAGGGCTTGGTATTGGCATCGGATGTGAAACAGGACTTAACCTTTGGATTTGCAGGGCAAGCAGTAATGCTGGGGACCTAAAACCCACCATCCACCAGTAGGAGCCCCATTAGAAGCCGAAGCAAATGGCAAAGGAGGCTGGCATTTCCGAATGGGAAATGCTCTATAAGGACCGGCCCCAAAGAGTTATAGCACCTAAAAGATTTCGAATATGAGACCTTGGGAGAGGGCGAATCCCTAAGTCCCAAGCCTTGACTATCAGGCCAATCCCTTGAGTTTATGCTTTTTCACTTTAATTACCTACACAGTGTTTGCGAAAGTGCTTATGACAAGATGACATCAATATCTGGCGGTTAGCATTCATCTTCTGTCATTTTTGAGTTTTGTAACTTTGTTGATGCAGACCATCAGTTTATTTTGAAGATGAACATTCCTTCTACTTTGATTGAACCCTGGGAGGAATAACATCTCAAGCGTTGCAGTTTGGAGTTTAACATTTTTCTTTGGTTCAGTCTCTCGCAGTTTTTCTGATAGCGAGTTCACATTGAAACGGATCAACTTTTTCTTGATAACTCAGGTGTCCGGATGGGAGCTTATGCACACCTCAACTAATCATGAGAACCAATCTCATCGCCCACTTGCAGGGTCCCAATTAATTGACAGATACGAGTTCATTGGAAGATACAACATCAAATGATATACTAATATTTTCCTAATTGTCAAATATTCTAACTTTAACTCATATTGTGCATTCGTATAATATCCATTTTGGAACTTCTGCCAATGAGCACGTTTCCTGATAAAATAAATATTCAGGCTTCAAATTCAAGCTATTATTTGCCTCACTAAAAAATAATACTCCAATAATAATTCGATAAGTTTGTGGTGACTCTTCAGTTTTCGTTTTTTTGTTTAGTAACTTGGTTCAATGTCTTAAATTTGTTGGCAACTGTTAATCTTCTTGTTCAACTAGTGATTTACATTACCTGTTATGTGCATGATTCCTCGGTAATTGCCAAGGCTTTTGGTGGAAACCTGTCTAGGGAAGAAGAAAGCAGATCAATTGTTTCGAAAAAAAGAATTGGAAGAGACGTGAGTAAGCCAATAAATTCGATGTTGAGCCTTTTCAAAATTCCCATCTTGCTAGCTAGCCATTGAACCATGGCAAACCAGAAAAAAAGAGTAAAATTCAATGTTGGAGGCAAGACCTTCGAAACCACAGCCAGCACCTTTGCCGTTGCCGGCCGGAGTTCCTTTTTCGGAGCACTGTTTGGCGAGAACTGGAACCTTCAACCCGACCATTCCAATGAGTATTTCATCAATCGGGACCCAGATTGCTTTGGTGTGCTCCTAAATCTCCTCAGAACCGGGAAACTCTATATTCCCTCCAACATCCCGGAGAAACTCATCTACGATGAAGCCCTGTTCTATGGCCTCTTGGACCACGTTCGGTCAGCCAAGTGGGGCCCATTCGACAGCAACAGGCTCCGCTTTTCACAGTCAATAACAAATTATGCGGCGGCTTTTGGCACGGTGATCCGTGCCAGTCCCCATGGTGGGTGTTGCGTAGCACATAATAATGTAGTCCATGTCTATGATTGGATGCTAGAAGAGCACCCTCCAGTTAATCTTGACTTCCAGAAAGTTAACGACGTTGGTTGGATCGATGAAGAGACTTTTGTGGTCGCCGCTTCTCAGCGGCAAGGTAGCGGTGGTGGGATGGGTTTGTTCAGTGCATCAACTGGGGAACTCAGGCACAGATTTCAGGATACATGTTGGGATCAATTGAAGGGTTACACCGCTGGTGCTCTATGTTCAAGCTCGGACAAGATTTTTTCGAGTTGTAAAAGTGGAGATAATGAGAATGGGATTTGTGTTTGGGACAAAGTTACTGGAAAACTGATTGACTGTTACGAGGAAGCCTCTGGGTCCCAACTTGATTGGTCACTTGGTAATGCAGACAGGTTGCAATGGTTACATGGCACCAACTGCTTGATGGTTGCTTCTTTGTCTAAGAACGAGAAGAACTATTCTTTAATTTCTTTGTGGGATGTTAGAGTTAAAAAGAAGGTCTGGAATTGGTCCGACTCCTTTCAGTATTCTAATGGTTCCTGTCCTGGGTATTTTTCAAGGGAAACGTTAGTTAGAGATGTGATAGCCATGGAGGAGGTTAATTCTATATTTGCGGTGAATCAGTATGAGGAATTTGGGTTCTTGGATTTGAGGAGTCCTAGGGCAGTAAGGTCTGTGAAATGGTTAAGGAAATATTCCAGTACAAGCAATGAATCAAAAGTGAAACTAGCATTGCACGATGGCCAGCTCTTTTTATTGACGGGTAGGAGAATTTTAGTGTTTTGTGGTCCTGACTGGGAACTAACATCTAGCCTTAAGCGGCCCAATGAAGTTCCGTTTTCGGATATTTCAATTGGTGGGGATAGGCTTTTTGCTCTGCACGGGGAGGAGAATATGTTTGATATATGGGAGACTCCGCGACCTCCCATCCTCTAGTTCAGCTAACTTATGCCACTCTTGTTTTCCTAGTCTGGGTGTCTTTCATATCGAAACCTACTGTTTTCCATTCTTGTTTCCTTTTAGTCACGGTAGAAGATGAAATCGCAGATGATGCTTATTGCTTACAGGGGACTTGGAAAGTCTGAACTTTTGTGTGCAGGTTGTTGCCTATATTGCACTTCTGTGGGAGGATCATCTGGATTGCATTTCCTTTACTAACAACAAGTACTGTTCGGTTTGAAGTCTTAATTTGTTTCCCTCCAGTAGGTAAAATCCTCGATGGTTGATAACCATGTTCTTCAGATCGCAATCGCACTTGGCTGATGTGCTCAGCCAACAAGTACGTGAGACTTTGATAATAAGTAATGGACACGTTTAATCGTGGGATTATTTTTAGGATTGATATTTTTGATAGTTGAATGAGGAGGGAGATAATACAGAGAAGAGGATTTAATTAGTTAATAGTTTAATGCCACCCCTCTCCCTAGTATTAGTTAATACTCCACATCGGGTACCAAACGGATAGATAGTCCCACCTTGTCCTATCCAGCGATTAATCAAGATGCACACAAACATGAGTCTCACAACTAATGACACAATGGTGGGCCCTTGTGTTTCTCATAATCCTAATCCCACCTTTCTAGTACAACCATCAAACATGCCCAATGGGTTAACCCAAGTTTTGCATGTTTCGATTCTTACCACTAATATAAAAACTCTTGCGACCACTGGAAGTTTGTTAGATTGTTAATTCCAAAACGTCGGAATTGGTCAAGGTGAGTGTAATCAAATTTGGGGACACAATTATTTTATAAAAAAAAACCGTATGAGTTAATTTTCTACTTTTATTCTTTGATCGATGAATCAAATTCTCATGGTGGACGATGGGGTTTTCTTGGGAGTAGGGACCTGTAGTGAGTAACCTTGTAACACTCCTTATAGTACGCAATTCGAGTTATTTATCTCGACAATCAATGGTTCATATATATTTGTTATAATATAAATGACTTTGACTAGTAAAAATTAACAACAAATATAAACCATCAATTGGGAAAGAGTAGTGCTAAGTACCGACCAGCCGGGGAGGGAAATTGTACCGATCGGTCGCGCCGGGCCGTCTCCGGCCACCGGACGGCCGATTCGAGCCATCCAAAAATTCTATAAAAAAAACCCGATGGGCCCAACGGGGGAATCAACGGCATCCGAGTTGTGTAGGGTGCTACGAAAAAGGGGTGCTCGGATCAAGCACCCTACACACCTCGGATGCCGTTGATTCCCGTGTAAGGCCCTTTGGTTTTTTTTTTTTAGAATTTTTGCGACCATTGAAAGTTTGTTAGATTGTTAATTTCAAAACGTCGAATTGGTCAAAGTGAGTGTAAGCAGATTTGGACACACAGTTAAAAAAAAAAACCGTATGAGTTAATTTTCTACTTTTATTCTTTGATGAATCAAATTCTCATGGTGGACGATGGGGTTTTCTTGGGAGTAGGGACCTGTAGTAAGCAACCCTGTAGCACCCCCTATAGTGCGCAATTCAAGTTATTTATCTCGACAATCAATGGTTCATATATGTTTGTTATAATATTTTACTAGTAAAATATTACTTTGACTAGTAAAAATTAACAACATATATAAACCATCAATTGGGAAAACGGACGGTTCGGTTTTCTTTCTCATTTAATCTGTGGTGCATGATTTTCACACATGGTCTTAAGTGTGCCTAGTAAGAAACAATTAATCTCGACCATATGACACTATGCTGCGTTTTTTTAGCTTAACTTAAATTTGAAATTTTTGTTTTTATTTGAATTTTTTTTTACATTTGTTATTTTTGCGCCAAACTTTTTTTACTTTTTCTCTCGTATTTTGAGAAATAACCACTTTTTAGCTCTTCAATAAAAGCAACCTCTTCTTTATATATATATATATATATATATATATATAAATAAATTTCGAGAGCTAATGTTATAATTTAATCTTCAACAATCGCTTAAGAAGCCCTTTAAAAACACACTCTAAAACGCCACTGGTTCTAATGGGATTCGTCATTTTCCATATATTAACGAGTAATTATTCAGCTTTCCCAAAATACCCATGTGGCGTTGCCTAGTATTCCTAATCATTTACGTAGCCACAAATTACGTGGTAGAGACGTTATCTTTCATTATGTTGGGCGGTTGTTAGACGAACAGTGACCTACATTGTGTGGTGACGATCTTTTATTTGTGAAGGATACCACAAAATAATGCCACATGGTACTCCGAAAACACCAAATAATTGGCCTTTATGTGTTGGCCCATGTTCAGTTGTTGAGAAGTAACCTGTGTCCTCAGTGTCTGTAAGACTAATGTTCCCAAAAAAAACGGAAAAAATTACTAAGGGTTTGTTTGGAATTCAAAGAAAGTGATGGAAAGTGAGGGAAAGAAAATGAGAGGAAAATTGGGAGGAAATGGAAGGAAAATTTTATTGTTCTCAAAATTTGAATTCTTTATTTTTTATCCTCTTTCTCTCTAATCCAAACAATTCGAGAAAAAAAAAATATAACTTTCCTTTCTTATCTCTCACTCTACCTAAGTTCCAATCAAAGCTGAGCAGTAAAGCTAAAAATGTGAACACATGTTCATGTAACCACCCACTCCCACCTCTTGCACTTTCCTAATCCTTTGCAGAAAGTCTACAGCCACTGCACGAAAATGTAGTGGCCGGCCACCGCACGCTATGTGGAGCCATTTCAGGCCGCGCATGAATGATTCAAGCCGTTTAATAATTTTAAAAAAAAATCGAGTGGGCATCATGGAACATCAACTCGATCCGATATGTGTAAGTGCTCGAATCAAGCTTCTCATATTGCTGTACACCATAAAACCAATCTTTCCATTTTCTCCGATTTTTCAAAGATGAAAAGCTTGATCCGAACACCTACACATATTGGATCGAGCTTATGTTGAATGGGTTTTTTTTAGAAATTATTGAACGGCTCGGATCATCTGTGCAGGGCCTGAGGTGGGCCTCACACAACATGCGGTGGTTGTAGCGCTGCTCAGGCCCCGTTCCGGTTTCCTAAAAAAGAAACTTTCAGAAAAGAAAGGAAATTTCAAGCTCAAAAATTATGTGTTTATGTAAATAATTTTCCTACCAATATGGATATTGGTTGATAGATCTCATTGAGATCTTTTAAATGGTGTAAGAAAATTAATTTTTTTTTTCATTTTCATTACATTTAAGCTTAAAATTACCTTATTTTAAAAAAAAAGATTTAAAAAAAGCCAAATGACAAGGCCTCGTTCCGCTTTTTCCAAAAACTTCTTTTTAAAAAAGAAGGTAATTTCAAACTCAAATATAACGGAAATTAAAAATAAATTTTTAATTTTTTTGTAACACTTAAAAAATCTCGATGAGATCTATCAAATAATATCTATATTCATAAAAAAATTATTTGCGTAAACACATGATTTTTAACCTTAAAATTTACCACCTTTTCAAAAGTAATTTTTGAAGAAAAAAAAAAGTGGAACAACAATCCCTTTGAGGACATGGTGGCAAAAGCACAAACAGCTTCTCTCTCTCTCTCTCTCTCTCTCTCTCTCCAGTCTTCACCCCAATCTTCACCCCAAAGAAATCGCCACAACCCACCTCAACCTTCCTTCAATCATCCATACCTCTCCCACAAGGTCATGTTCCACTCTGGGAAATTCACGGCAACTCAAAATCGACTCCCTCTCCTTCCTCAATAACATCAACAGTAGGAGGTTCTGCACCCTATTAGCTTTCATTTGACTATAACAAGGACCACATTCAGAGAATTGGGCACTTTAGTTTTACTTATAAGCGCTAGTCACAATGGAATATGGGAGAGTCAGACCCCTTCTTCTGCTCTAAGGTCAGGCCATTTGGCCGCGGGGTTTTTCTTGTGTGATTGAAGGTTTTTTTTTTTTTTTTTTTTTGTACAGTTTAGACTTCGAGGTCTCGGATCGGTGAGCTTTAGTCCGATCATCGCATAATTTGAGGTTGTTCCTCGTGACGGGGAGACATGGATATTCTACTGACACAATCTCCACTTTAAGGTATCGGGTAGTGTGCAGTATATTCCCAGCTAAATCTATTTGCAAAAAACATTCTTTGATTCACTCATATTTGTCCTCATTTGATCTCTACGCTTATTTAATTCGATTATTATCATATTTTGTATCGGGAGAACATTTTGCCGAAAGCCATGGAACACATTGGTTCATGTGCAAGCCTGGGTCCCAGAGTTATGATTAACTGCCCAACGGGGACTCTAGAGTATTTTTATGCGGCCCAAGTAGCCATACATAGTTTTGCCCTGGGTGGTGGTGCTTCGCATGTTTCCAAAATGAGCCGAGTGCGAGGCTACAAATGAATAGTTGTTCAGATTGACTCAAATTGATTTCTAATTGTCATTTGTTGAGCTTATTCTTATTGCTAGCCATGTTTATTGTCGTCGTATTGCCATACTACCCGGCCATTTTATATTTTTCAAGTGGAGAGCAAGTAAGTGGGGACTCGAGTAGGAATGATTAGAGGCGTATTTTTGTTCAGTGAATTATTGAGAGAAATTACGATTGTATTAGACTTTGGTGATTTTAGGCCCATTGTATATTTATTTCTAGCTTCATGTGTAATATTTGAGAATAGTAGAGATGATTATTATTTTTTAGGCATAATAGAAATTCGCATCGTCACAGTTTATGAGTAGTAGAAGAGATGAAAGATAATGTGGTGTCATGAGCTGCTCAGATGCGTTCCACTTTTGTTCCGTGGTAGTTTTGTTTGTTCGTATGTTTCTATATCCAGAATAAATGTTTCTAATTTGTTAATTGATTATTATGAAAATGAGCTTTTAGTCTTCACCTCTACAAAGCTCAAAAACTACATTGGAAGTCCATCAACATGTAGTACTAGTGAAGCTGAATATTCACACAAGAAAATGTTCATCAAATCCTAACACTGAAAGCTGGATCTGTTTATGTTATGGCCCTCCTTGCTTTATTCTTCTCGCACTGGAGCATAACACAAGCCTCTCCTAAGCCCTAAGACGACTGCCTGGAAGTCTATGACTGCCTCTGTTGAAGGCTAATATGGTTAAAGTTCATTAATGGAAAGGGTAAAAGCTATGGTGTAGGTTGTAAAGGCATGCTTGTTAATTGATTGTCAATGCACTGTTTGTTCGCCAAATTGCGTATTAGATTAAATTTTGGTGGCTACCTTTAACTTCTCTTGTGTTTTGTGTCTTGTTGATGTAGGCCATCAGTCTATCTACTTTGCTTTAACCCTGGGAGGTATTACATCTCCAGTGTTGCCGCATGGAGTTAACATTTTGCTAAGGTTTGATCTCTCGCAATATTCTTCTGATAGTAAGTTCACATTGAAATGTAGAAACTTGATGAGACCAACAAATGAGCTTTTGCTTTCTTTAGCTGATTCTTGATGATATGTTTTTCCTTATTGTCAACTAATCTAGAGTATATTTTACTGATAATTTTGCATGGGAATTGTCTAATAATATCCTTTTGAGACTTGTAGCTAATGAGCAGCTTTCATGATAAATGTTCAACCTTTAAGCAAATATTTGCCTCAGTTTGTGAGTAAGTCTATAAATTCAATGTTATGCCTTTTCAGAAGTCCCATCTGGGTCTGCCCCAACTTGTTAGCTAGCCATTGAACTATGGCAAACCAGAAATACAGTAAAATTCAATGTTGGAGGCAAGACCTTCGAAACCACAGCCACCACCTTTGCCGTTGCCTGCCGGAATTCCTTCTTCGGAGCACTGTTCGACGAGAACTGGAACCTTCAACCCGACCAAGCCAACGAGTATTTCATCAATCGGGACCCAGATTGCTTTGGTGTGCTGCTAAATCTCCTCAGAACCGGGGAGCTCTGTACTCCCCACCACATCCCTGAAAAACTCCTGTACAGAGAGGCCATGTTCTATGGCCTCTTGGACCACGTTCGGTCCGCCAAGTGGGGCCCATTCGACGGCAACAGGCTCCGCCTTTCACAGTCAATAACAAATTATGCAGCGGCTTTTGGCACGGTGATCCGTGCCAGTCCCCATGGTGGGTGTTGCGTAGCACATAGTAATGTAGTCCATGTCTATGATTGGATGCTAGAAGAGCACCCTCCAGTTAATCTTGACTTCCAGAAAGTTAATGATGTTGGTTGGATCGATGAAGAGACTTTCGTGGTCGGCACTTCTGAGCGGCAAGGTGGCGTTGGTGGGATGGGTTTGTTCAGTGCATCAACTGGGGAACTCAGGCTCAGATTTCAGGTTACGTGTTGGGATCAATTGAAGGGTTACACCGCTGGTGCTCTATGTTCAAGCTCAGACAATATTTTTTCTTGTTGTAAAAGTGGAGATTATGAGAATGGGATTTGTGTTTGGGACAAAGTTACTGGAAAACTGATTGACTGTTATGAGAAACCCTCTGAGATCCTACTTGGGTGGTCACTTGGTAATGCAGACATGTTGCAATGGTTACATGGCACCAACTGCTTGATGGTTGCTTCTTTGACTAAGAACGAGAAGGACTATTCTTTAATTTCTTTGTGGGATGTTAGAGTTAAAAAGGAGGTCTGGAATTGGTCCGACTCCTTTCGGTATTCTAATGGTTCCGGTGCTGGGTATTTTTCAAGGGAAACGTGGGTTAGAGATGTGATAGCCATGGAGGAGGTTAATTCTATATGTGCGGTGAATCAGTATGAGGAATTTGGGTTCTTGGATTTGAGGAGTCCTAGGGAAATAAGGTCTGTGAAAGGATTAAGGAAATATTTCAGTATGAGCAATGAATCAAAAGTGAAACTGGCATTGCATGACGGCCAACTCTTTTTACTGACGGGTAGGAGAATATCAGTGTTTTGTGGTCCTGACTGGGAACTAACATCTAGGCTTCAGCGGCCCGATGGAGCCGCCATTTGTGATATTTCATTGGGTGGGGATAGGCTTTTTGCTCTGCCCAAGGAGGGGAATGTGTTTGATATATGGGAGACCCCGCGACCGCCTATCGTCTAGTTCTGCTAACTTATGCCGCTCCTGTTTTCCTAGTCTGGGTGTCTTTCATATTGAAACCTACTGTTTTCCATTCTTGTTTCCTTTTAGTTACGGTAGAAGATGAAATCGCAGATGATGTTTGTAGGGGACTTGGAAAGTCTGAACTTTTGTGTGCAGGTTGTTGTCTATGTTGCACTTCTGTGGGGTATCATCTGGATTGCATTTCCTTTACTAACAAGTACTGTTTGGTTTGAAGTCTTAATTTGTTTTCCCTCCAGTAAGTAAAGTCCTCGATGGTTAATAACCATGTTCTTCAGGTCGCAGTCGCACTTGGCTAATGTGCTCAGCCAAGTAATGGTTTTTGTGGCAAATGTTTTGTGATCATCAGCAACTACACTTGACGTAACGGAAAAGACTACAATACACACCCCTTATTTGAGTGTATATCATATGCACCTCTCAAAATATTATGAATTATAGAGAAAATGTTACGAATCGTACTGCTGAAAAGTTACGAATCCTAGAACAAAAGTTACGAAACATGTTAAAATATTATGAATGAATAATAAAATAGGTGCATATGGTAAACCCTTTTGAGGGGTGTGTATTGTAGACTATCCCTGACGGTGAGACTTTAATACGGAGTAATAAGTAAGGGAATGGACACATTCAATCGTGGGATTGTTTTTAGGATTGATATTTTGACAGTTGAACGAGGAGAGAGATAATACAGCCAAGATGATTTAGCTAGTAGTCTAATACCACCCCTCTCCCTAGTATTAGTTAATACTTCACATCGGGTACCAAATGGATAGATAGACCCACCTTGTCCTGCCCCACGGTTAATCAAGATGCATACAAACATGGGACTAACAACTGATGATACAAAGCTGGGCCCTTGAGTTTCTCACAATCCTAATCCCGCCTTTCTTGTACAACCATCAAACATGCCCAATGGTTTAACCCGATTTTGCATGTTTTGATTCTTACCACTAATATAAAAACTCTTGTGGCCACTTGAAGTTTGTTAGATAGTTAACTTCAAAATGTCGAATATAGTCGGGGTGAATGCAAGCTGATTTGGACACACAATTGTTTTTAAAAAAAAAAACATACGAGTCAATTTGCTACTTTTATTTGTTGATGAATCAAATTCTCTCAGCATTCGTATCATCCCTTAACTCTGCACCTTTACTTTCCTCTGGCTTATTTTCAATGAGCTTGTGAGCTATGACTTCTGCCAATTCAGAATTCCCGAGAGCATCACAGCATGATAAGAGTGCTCCCCAAGCACCGGAATCCACTGGTTCTGGCAAAGACTGGATAAAACTATAAGCCTCTTCCTACTCTCCGGCCATCCCGAGAAGCTTTATGAGGTAAAAGTAGTGCTCTATCCTAGGAATGATGCGGCCAAACTCATCTTTCATCCTTCTGAGATATTCGCGACCTTCTTTGGCAAGACCAGGATGGCAGCAAAGCGCAAAGGAGAGCTGAGAAAGTAGATTCACCGGTTCAAATCCCTTTTTCTAGCATCTCCTTGAAAATTCCGAAGGCCTCAGAAGCAAGTCCATGCGCTCTTGAAAATTCCGAAGGCCTCAGAAGCAAGTCCATGCGCTCCTAGACCAGAAATTAAGCTATTCTCTGAGCTCTTATCCGTTAGCTATTCTTTCTCTTTTGGTGTACTTTACAGTTTTTCATACGTAATTCCGATCGTCACCCCTCCATTTTTTGTCACGCGCTTTTGTTGAATCTAATGTCCTGCTCCTCCTTCCGTATCTGCTTTAAAAATCCCTGTTTCAGCACCTATAAAGAAGGTATTCTCACCTGGTTTGAAGTTGTTGAAGTTCCGAGTTTTAGGTTAATTTACCCAAAAAAACAAAAACTAGGTCACAAGTGAGTGAAATGTCGTATGTAATGATGAGATCGGCAATCTTGTACAGTTTCCCTCGACTTGTTTTTCAGGGTAGAGAGGAGGGGAAAGAACCTGGAAAAGGGACATATCAATTCAACATTCAAAAATAAAGTCGAATAGTCGTTCCTAAAAAAACAAGTTCTATGATGACACAGTTCGGACTCGTTATATTTCTTTATACTAGTGTAATTCCGTATGCTTCGTACGGTGTTGTGTGTTCATTGATGTAACTGTTCATGTATGTAAGATAGTTCAAATTAAGATTTAGTTATGGAAATAAACAAGTTGTAAAAGTAAGTAATTGAATTTATAAAAAAAAAAAATAGTATTCTATAATTAAGCAATGCAAAAGAAGTTCTTGTACAGAAAAAATAACATATAGAACACTATTTTGGAGTACCAAAATATATTTTTAATTTTATAGACTCGAATAATTAATTAAGGCTATTGTAATTTTATAGATCATGCAAGTAATTTAGTCCAACATATGCACTAAAACTGAAGATAGTTACAAATAGCTCAACCTTATTAAAAAAAGGATTATAAGGAACGATATTTCTGATTCTATCAGGACAAATTCAACATTGCATAAATATAGATCAAAGAAATAGATCTTTGGATTAAAATATAAATTCCTTATCAAACAATTGCAACAATAATCAAGATAACGTCACGGATTAAATTCTAAAACTGTGCAAATAATGCGGCTTTTTTGTCCGTTTGTTTTAGAAAATAACTGTAAAATCTTGCCACAAGAGAGTCTTTCTCCAAATATCGAACAAAATTAGAGCTCGGTTTGCTTAGAGCACACAACAAACTATCAAAGCATTGATGCTGAAAAAGACAGAACCATAAAAGTAAAATAATTAGAAAACCTCAGAAAAAAGAGACCACTTAAAATACTTGCAATTTGAAGAAGTTCTAACAAAATCATAGTCTAGGGTTATGAAATCTAAGAGAATTTGACCACGTAGTTGCATCTTTCTTCATGTGTAAGAATCTACGATTAAGAAATTGATGAGTCTATCTTCATCTGAATTATAGAGGAATCGATGAGAGAGAGAATGGGGGATCTAAGAGGGGAGAGAGAGAGAGAGAGAGAGAGAGAGAGAGAGAAGGATTTTTTTTTTTTTTTCTAATGGTTAGATTGAGAAGATGTATAAAGCCTTTTCTTCTCAACAAAACAAGGAGGGACGTAAAATACCAATGAAATACCTTTTCTTCCTGACTAAACAAAAGATAACCTAAAATACATAAAATACCCCTGAAAAGTCTTTTCTTCTTGACTAAGTAAAGGAGAACCTTAAATACCTAAGATACCCTCAAAACTGTCTTTCTTCTTGACTAAGCAAATGAGAATCTTAAATATCTAAAATACCCTCGGAAAAGTCTTTTTTTTTTACTAAGTAAAGTAGGACCTAAAATATCCCAAAAAGCCTTTTTTTTCCTTGACTAAGCAAAGGAGGATCCAAGATATCTAAGATGCCCTCTAAAAGCCTTTTCTTCTCGACTATGCAAGTAGAACCCAAAATAACCTCAACTCAAGACATCCAAAAAAAAAAATTGAAAGACGAAATCTACAAGGGTAATTTTGTCTTTTAACTTGGTAACTTCACTAGCTTGGCTTGCCATAAATTAGAGAAAAGAAAGATTTTTTTTTGTGTACCTATAAAAAACAATATGCCTTAAATTAGGGAAAATAAAGTTTTTTTTTTTTTTTTTTTTACCTCCTTTTCTTCTTGACTAAGTTAAAACCTAACACTGAAATGCCTAAAATACCCTCATATCTTAACTCCACTATTGACAAACTACAAAGACAAATCGGTAATTTCACAATGTGACTTGGCTTGCCATCCTTCATTCTTTTAAATCTTTCAAACAATGCAAAATGATGAACATATCCTTCAACTCAAACTATAAGGATAATCCTACGAAGAGTGATTTCGTATTTTCACGACATGCCTTGACTTACCATCCTATCTTCTTTTATAACAAGTGTATTGATAATTGTGATGCACTTTGGCGTTAGTCTGTAGCTCTTCAATAAAAGTTACCTCTTCTTTTTTAAAATTTCAAGAGCTAATGTTATAATTTAATCTTCTATCATCGCTCAACACACTCTCATGGGATTCGTCATTTTCCATATATGAACGAGAAATTATTCAATTTTTCCAGAGTATCACGTGGTGTTGCTTACGTGGTATTTCCAATCATTTACGTAGCCACAATTTATGTGGTAGAGACATTATCATTCATTTTATTGGGTGGTTGTGGGACAAATGGTGTAATATCCCAAAATTTTTAAAAAATAAAAATTTTGTGATATTATTTTCAAAATTATTTTCCTTGTTAATAATCTATTTTATTTAATTAGATTGATTAACTAGCTAATTAGTTCGATTAAATTGAATCGGGTGTATTCGTATTCGTAAAAAAATCTATTTTTGATCAACAAGATTTTATTTTCATAAACCGAGACCGCAGTTAGTCTCAAAATATTTTATTTAAACTACGGTATTAATTTCGTAATTTTCCGAAACCAAAATCCGAACCACCAAACACCGCAGAGGACGTTGTCGCATCCACGGAAATAATTCTTCCACTTCCTCCAACCCCATCTGCCGCCACCACTCTCTTTCCTTTTTCTTTTCCACCTCACTTGCTCTCCTTTCCTACACACCCACGTACATGCACAACATTCTCTTTTCAAAAAGAAAAAAAAAAAAAGAATGAGAGAATAAAATGCTTTTCACTCCTAATATACATACACATATACACCACTTCCACCCATCACTAAACACCCAGCTCCACTCCAAACCGGGCCTAAACAAGCTCCCATAACCACCATCCATCATCCCCATCATTTCCACAAAAGTCCATTTTAATTTTGGACAGCTTGAACACCCTCTGAAAACGACCATTTTCCTCTTAGGTCAAGTGTTTTAAGGGTTAGGTTCCTTCATGAATCTTGTAGAGCACTTCGAGACCTTCGATTTAGATACAAGAATCACTCAAATCGATTGAGTGTAGCCTGAGATATCGCTTCCCAAAATCTGTCATTTCCAATCCCGAGCAGCTCACTGAACCTCTGAAAAACTCCATTTTTCTCCTAGTTAAAGTGGGTTTTAGGCTTAGAGTTCTTCATCAAAGTTGTAGAACACTTTAAGGGCTTCGTTTTAGACCCAAGAACAACTTAAAAAGGTCAGGTATCGATCAAGATATCACAGCTCAAAGTTTAGTTCGAATTTGTGACTCTTGCCGTCAATTTTTTCCCGAAACAAGCTTATTTATCTGGACCGGAGGTACCTATCTCTTTTTCCCACTTTCCCCAAGTACACTGTGGTAGTTAAGACCTTAGGTGAGGGTTCAAATTGACCCCAAACTCAAATTTCAGCATCTGTCGAAACTTTCCAAAACCAGAATTCACATCATATTCGTAACACCGTGACTCGCGTTTGTAAGTCCGAACCAAAGCCACCTTGCATCCGCAAGGTTACCCCAGAAAATAATTTGTACAGTTTCGTGCATTTACATATCGGTGTACTTGGATTTGTTTAATTCCGTTCCATTTATTAAATTAGCATGTGCGTATTTTTTTTTTTTTTTTTTATTAATTATGATATTCGTTGCTGATTAAAAATTGGAGGATTGCGAAGGTTGTTATTGTGATGTGATGTATGATTTGGAGACAAGAAAATGATCAAGAGATGTATCAATGATTTCATCGGATTAAAAGTACATATCTAGTATTTAATTGCGTACATATCTAGTATTTAATAAAATCCAACTTTTAAGAAAAATATAAGTTTGTAAAATCTTTGTATGGAATATATTATGTCAATATCAACTAGTAGTTTATTTTAGTAAAACTACGAAATTTAAAATTTAAAAACCTAACTTTGAGAATTAAAGATAATTTAGACTTAATAATAATAAGTTGTTCATCTCACTAGTCACAAACAAGTATATAAAGATCATTTTTACATATATAAAGTTAATAAGGAGAAATTTAATTGCGTACTATATATTTTAAGAAAAATAGTAGTATCAAGAGATACAATAAATAATTAGGATTAAAAAGGAATCTCTAGGAAGAAAACAACAAATTGTGAAATTAGTTATTTTTATAAATTAAAATTGTTGTAATAACAGTTTGATTACACTGTAAAATGGTTAATTGCTAAGTTATCACCGCAGTTAATAAATTAGTTATCTAATCATTTTAGAATAAAATATTTACGATTGCAATAAGGAATCTGGAAATTCTGTTAGTTGTAAAAAAGTGTGATGATGTATTGAGATCATTGGATTGTATTTGATTCGGTATTATTTGGCATGCTCCACGAATGTAGAACTGGACAATAAGTACACTAGGTGGTACTCGAGACTTGAATAAATGATTAGACGTTTAAACTCTAGGAAAAATGGCATGATGATAGTCACTGTTGTGACGGTTACGGTCAGGAGATAGCCAAAATGGCTGAGGACCGTTGATTTTTGAAAGAATGGATAACAATATCGGCACTTGTGGTTTAAAACTGGTTGATTTTGATATATTGCACAAACCCTGAATATGGCACCGCTGGATTTATCTTCTGGAATTTCCGGGGGTGTTTTTATTGGTTGAAACCGGAGTATGGGTATCATTTCTCGCAGTTGGTTGGTTTATCATTCGCTTCTTGTGATAGTACAACCGAGTTCGACCCAAGATGTAGTTTGGTCTTATTCGTCTGGGACCCTAGGCTGGGCAAGCAAGGAGAGAGTAAATCGGCAGAGTTACCATAATTTAGAGGTTGTTTAGGAGGAATATTTCTCTGGGTGAAGAAATCTAGAATTCACATAAAGACAAGAAAATCCATAAAATGCTACTTCTTTTGTTGCGCCATTACTAAATGCATCTGCTTGCTCCTCCTTGATATATCATGTTTGTTGTATTTTATGGGCATGGGTTTAGGGAGATCTATTGGGTGATTTATTTATAATAACTAATTTTATGGGTCATGGGTTTAGGGATATCTACCGGATGATTTACTTATCATAACTATAGAGCACTAGTCACAATGGCATATGGGAGAGTCAGATCCCTTCTTCTGCTCTAAGGTCAGGCCATTCGGCCGCGGGGTTTTTCTTGTGTGATTGAAGGGGGTTTTTTTTTTTTTTTTTGTACGGTTTAGACTTCGAGGTCTCGGATCAGTGAGCTTTAGTCCGATCATCGCATAATTTCAGGTTGTTCCTCGTGACGGGGAGACATGGATATTCTACTGACACAATCTCCACTTTAAGGTATCGGGTAGTGTGCAATACATTCCTAGCTAAATCTCTTTGCGAAGAACATTCTTTGATTCTCTCATATTTGTCCTCATTTGATCTCTAAGCTTATTGATTCGATTATTGTCATATTTGGTATCGGGAGAACATTTCGCATCATCATAGTTTATGAGCAGTAGAAGAGATGAAAGATAATGTGGTGTCATGAGCTGCTCAGACGCGTTCCACTTTTGTTCCGTGGTAGTTTTGTTTGTTCGTATGTTATGGCCCTCCTTGCTTTATTCTTCTCGCACTGGAGCAAAACACAAGCCTCTCCTAAGCCCCAAGACGACTGCCTGGAAGTTTATGAGTGCCTCTGTTGAAGGCTAATATGGTTAAAGTTCATTAATGGAAAGGGTAAAAGCTATGGTGTAGGTTGTAAAGGCATGCTTGTTAATTGATTGTCAATGCACTGTTTGTTCGCCAGAGTGCGTATTAGATGAAATTTTGGTGGCTACCTTTAACTTCTCTTGTGTATTGTGTCTTGTTGATGCAGGCCATCAGTCTATCTACTTTGCTTGAACCCTGGGAGGTATTACATCTACATTGTTGCCGCATGGAGTTAACATTTTGCTAAGGTTTGATCTCTTGCGATATTCTTCTGATAGTAAGTTCACATTGAAATGTAGAAAGTTGAGACCAACAAATGAGCTTTTGCTTTCTTTAGCTGATTCTTGATGATATGTTTTTCCTTATTGTCAAATAATCTAGAGTGTATTTTGCTGATAAATTTGCATGGGAATTGTCTAATAATATCCTTTTGAGACTTGTAGCTAATGAGCACCTTTCATGATAAATATTCAACCTTTAAGCAAATATTTGCCTCAGTTTGTGAGTAAGTCTATAAATTCAATGTTATGCCTTTTCAGAAGTCCCATCTGGGTCTGCCCCAACTTGTTAGCTAGCCATTGAACTATGGCAAACCAGAAAGGCAGAGTAAAATTCAATGTTGGAGGCAAGACCTTCGAAACCACAGCCACCACCTTTGCCCTTGCCGGCCGGAATTCCTTCTTCGGAGCACTGTTCGACGAGAACTGGAACCTTCAAACCGACCAATCCAACGAGTATTTCATCAATCGGGACCCAGATTGCTTTGGTGTGCTCCTAAATCTCCTCAGAACAGGGGAGCTCTGTACTCCCCACCACATCCCTGAAAAACTCCTGTACAGAGAAGCCATGTTCTATGGCCTCTTGGACCACGTTCGGTCCGCCAAGTGGGGCCCATTCGACGGCAACAGGCTCCGCTTTTCACAGTCAATAACAAATTATGCGGCGGATTTTGGCACGGTGATCCGTGCCAGTCCCCATGGTGGCTGTTGCGTAGCACATAATAATGTAGTCCGTGTCTATGATTGGATGCTAGAAGAGCACCCTCCAGTTAATCTTGACTTCCAGGAAGTTAACGATGTTGGTTGGATCGATGAAGAGACTTTCGTGGTCGGCGCTTCTGAGCGGCAAGGTGGCGGTGGTGGGATGGGTTTGTTCAGTGCATCAACTGGGGAACTCAGGCACAGATTTCAGGTTACATGTTGGGATCAATTGAAGGGTTACACCGCTGGTGCTCTATGTTCAAGCTCGGACAAGATTTTTTTCGAGTTGTAAAAGTGGAGATAATGAGAATGGGATTTGTGTTTGGGACAAAGTTACTGGAAAACTGATTGACTGTTACGAGGAAGCCTCTGGGTCCCAACTTGATTGGTCACTTGGTAATGCAGACAGGTTGCAATGGTTACATGGCACCAACTGCTTGATGGTTGCTTCTTTGTCTAAGAACGAGAAGAACTATTCTTCAATTTCTTTGTGGGATGTTAGAGTTAAAAAGAAGGTCTGGAATTGGTCCGACTCCTTTCAGTATTCTAATGGTCCCTGGATTAAGTATTCTGATAGTTCAATGAAAACCGTTAGAGACGTGATAGCCATGGAGGAGGTTAATTCTATATGTGCAGTGAATCAGAACGCGGAATTTGGGTTCTTGGATTTGAGAAGTTCTAGGGAAGTAAGGTCTCTCATGGGGTTGAGCAAATTCAATACGGGTGATATATTAGAAATGAAACTGGCATTGCATGACAACCAACTCTTTTTATTGGCAAACCTACCTTTTAATGCCAGAATTTCGGTGTTTTGTGGTCCTGACTGGGAACTAACGTCTATGCTTATGCTGCCCGATGAACGACGCTCCATTTGTGATATTTCTTTGGGTGGGGATAGGCTTTTCGCTCTGCGCAGGATGAACAAAGTGTTTGATATATGGGAGACTCCGCGACCGCCTATCATCTAGTTCTGCTCACTGCGACCGCCTATCGTCTAGTTTTGCTCACTTATGCTAGTCTTTTTTTCCATGTCTGGGTTTTGTCCATGTTGATCTACTGTTTTTCATTTTTGTTTCTCTAGTTATGGTAGAAGATGAAATTGCATATGATGCTTTCAGGGTACTTAGAAAGTCTGGAATTTTGTGTGCAGTTTGCTGTATTTCACTTCTCAACCCCCAACACACCCCACCCCCCCCCCCCCCTGTGTGTGTATTAATGTATTGTGTTTGTTGGGCTTTGTATGTATTAATGTGTTGTGTTTGTTGGGCTTTGTATATTCTTTTTGCAAGTATCGTTGGATTTTCCAATGTCATTGGTCCAAGGGTTTGGTCGAGCGAAAGTTCAATAATAAGTAAAGGGTTACCCCAATTTGCATGTTCGATTCCTACCACTAATTAAAAAAAAAAAAAAAAAACTCTTTCAGCCACTGAAAGTTCGTTAATTCCGTTCGCGTTTGTTAGTTTTTGGTATTATGATAATTCCTATTCTCCGTATTATTATCAAATGAGGGAAATGTGGGTTAGAGATGTGATAGCCATGGAGGAGGTTAATTCTATATGTGTCGTGAATCAATATGTGGAATTGGGGTTCTTGGATTTGAGGAGGCCTAGGGAAGTCACGTGGGTGAAAGGGTTAAGAAATTGTTAGAATAAACTCTTGCTAAGAGTAGTAATGACCCACTTAGACAAATTGCGTGATGAGTTTAATCTTTTATTGCCCACTTCCATCATGGTTTAAGTGATGGTTCTTTGATGTTTCATTTCCCACGTATAGTTCATTGTACTAGTGTAATTGCAGTACCAAGAGTAATGGTTACATAATTGTACTGGTGAATTATGGTTTAATTCATTACAGCAGTTACAGGAAGCTTTTGGCTTCCCCATTTGCTTCATTACACTAGTTTGAGTTTCTTTGATGGAGGGAAACCATAAAGTCTTGAGGAGATAAAGGGTCCCTAACCTAGCAACTATAAAAGCCTATGATATCCATCGCTCAAGGCGTCGAGTCCTGCATAGGTTAGAAGACACCTATATCGAGTGAGTGTGAGGGTCAGTGATCCACTTGAACAACAATGGCCGGAGGTTGGTAATCCAATCTCCGCTGCGTCTTTGTCTAATTATCTTACAGTGTGGTATCAGAGCCATCTCCGATTCATGTTGTTCAGTATCTAGATGTCACGAAGTTCTTCACACTCGTTGGGATACTATTTTGTGATCAGCATTTCAGTGACACACACATAACTTGTTTGATCTCTTAAGTTTATCACTGTCATGTCAGTTCACATTTAGTGATTCATCATGCTATCACATGCCATTTTTTTTTGTGTCTTAGTTTTGCACATTAGAGATCATAGAGACGGGTGAATATTAAACTATTCCAATTCTGAAACTCTTTCAGTGCATTGAAGTTAGTATGAGAAGGGGCAAATGCCATATGTTCACACCTGGCATAAAAAAAATATATATATATATTTGGAGCATGCATGGATAATTTTCTTTTGATAGCTATACTGTGTGTCCCTTCTCTGCTCTTGCCACGTTTAACAGCTATTGTCAATATTGTTCCATGTAGATACAGAGTAGACTAATTTTATAACCTATTTAGACTTTTGGTTATATTTCACGTGTATCATGTTTTGGTCTTCAGACTTTTTAAATTCAAAACAGAGGAAGCAAATTTGGTTAGCATGATCACATCCATTCTATTTATTGCTTCATGTTTTCATTATGATCAATTTTGAATTCATCAGATGGGCTGCTTGATAGCTTCTTGTATAAAGATTTGGATTCAAAATTGTTTTTACATGACATGGACAAATTTTTCCCTCAGTTTTGTCCTATTCAGGATTATTTGATGCCTTAAGGTTATTAAGCATTACTATTATTTAAGAATAGCCACAGCATCTTGGATAATTGTGATGTGTGATTTCAGTATATTGGTATTCATATCTGAAATTGAGTTGATCTTAAGACTAAAAGTTTGGCATCTATTCATGCAAATCTCAATTAACAAAATTAACTAATTTTTACCCACAGGAAGATAATTACTTTTGTTAATATAGCTTGAGATTAAAGTAGTGAATTCAGCATCAGAATGAAACTTCCTATGTCCACAGATAACGGAAATTTCTGTTCGGTTTTTAAGCTAAGTAGATTCGATGCATTTTGCTGCCTTTGCCCACAGGGAGGTTTGAATTTACTTTGTCATTTACATAGCATGATGATGTGTTCTTGGTTATTGCAGTTATTCCTACCTCGTTTATGAGTTCAGAAACTTCTCATGTTCCATTCTTGAGTGGTGACAACTTTGCTGACCGGAAGGATAAGCTTATGCTGACTTTGGGGTGCATGGATCTTGATTTGGCGTTTCGTGTGGACGAACCACCCGTTCCCACGGATGAAAGCACACCAGCAATGCGGGTTGCTTATGAGCAGTGGGATCGCTCTAATCGGCTAAGTTTGATGCTCATTAAGTCCCACATCCATAAGGGCATAAGGGGTTCAATTCCTGTGGGCACGCGCCCCAAAAATCGCCGGATTTTGGTTTTTGATGAATATTAATTGGGGGGCGGCCCTTTTGGAAAATAGCGCGGCGAAACGCTTTGATTCAGAGTCGCCACTCGGGTTTTAGCGGAAGAATACCCAAGGAACCGAACTCGAGAACGTTTGCTACGTTTTGCTTTGATTTGAAAAAGGTTCGACTTGATTTGAAAAGGCGTAGACTGGTCCGTCGTCACCTTCGATATCTGAGGTTCAGGAGCCAGGTTACGAGAGGGGAAGGGTTTTATGGCACCCCTCTCGCCCAATCCGGAGATCGGTCTCTACTCAGGCATTTTGTAAAACTTTTGCATTTTTCTCTCATTTGATCATTTTTTAGCCAGTTAGGGCGGGGGAACAGATAATGGGGATTAAAACTGTAACAGCTTGCAGTTTAGATGACAAAAATGATTGAATGATGATTTACTTGAATCGATAAAATGGAAATAGATTGAAAACAAGCACTGAGAGCAGTTTGAGCAGAATGGTGTATGCTGTCTCTCAGTTGCGTGAGCAGGCAACATACTGGCATGCAGTGGCTGAGCCTCTGCACGCCACCATACCCTGCGCACGCCACCAAGAAGCTGGCGTACACCACCTTTTGTCACTCACAGCCTTTGTTCTCAACCCTCTGGGCTCTGGAATGGACCAGTGCACACCCAGGACATACCACACAGTTTATAATATGATCATATTTACAGATTACAGACAGCTGAAATGGCTTGAAGCCATGAAAATAGACTGGAAGCCCCATAAACAGAGTGGGGAGATAACAAGAGGCCAGGATTGAGCTATGATGCAAGGGCCAGCCACTGGACCTTGGTATGATTGCCGTACGCCGCTCATGAGAGGCCGTACGCCAGTTGTACCTCTTGTTCAGTGCTTGGCTTTACATCATCTGGGCTCTGGAACATGACCAGAAAGATCCCAGGGGCCTTATGAAGCAAAAAGAAAACAAGTATTGAAATGCTACACCTATACAGTTCTAAATACAGAAAGCAGGAAATTGGTTTTTAGCATGCAATAAGGTGATGAATAGACAAGAAATGAAGAACAAAACAAAGATCTGGGTCCCATTTCACAACTGGAGTACGCCAGTTTCGGAGGGCTCGGACCTGCGGTACGCCACCTAAAAGGTGGCGTACGCAGGATCCAGACAGATCCCAGACAGATCAAATTTTAAAACTATACGTACTGTCGCGGACCGGCGTACGCGGGCCTATGACCGGCGCACGCCGATTCTAGTTAGAAACGATTTTTTTGTTTTTGAAACTTTGATAGCTTTAGGGCCAGGACTGGTATTGATTACCAGCCTTGACCCTGTTAGCTCCCCTCAGGGACCAGAACAGAAAAACAGTACCAAAGTGTATACCTTTGGCTTTTGAGGTTTGAGAGATGTTTGAGCTTTGAACTTGAGGGTTGGATGATGGATGGTGGTGGATGTTTGACTGTAAGAGGTGTGTGGAGGGGTCCCTTGTTTACTCTTTCAATGGATGAATGAAGAGCAAGCAAGAAAAGAGAAAGAAATAGACTTGGAGCTTTGAAACTTGAAGGAGCAACCTCTTGAAAGACTAGTGGAGGGGTTATATATAGGGGAAGGGGGAGAGAGAGGGGTTAAGGCCAGTCAAAGGGACTGGAGCCTTAGCCCTTAAGCCTTCATTCTCATTGGATGAGAGGGAATATGATGATGGGATATGTGTAAGAGATGTCCCCTCGGCCGAGACTATTTTTCAATGGATTGGAAGGTTTCCATGTGTTGTAGACCCCTACCCATGGCTTCTGCATGCTAAAAATGCTGAAAAAGCACAAGTTTGACCAAAGTTTGACTTGGCGTACGCCACTAAATACCTGGCGTACGCAAGGTCAAATCTGGTCAATGGTCAAAGTTGACCGATGACTGACACGTGGCAGAGGGCCAGCGCACGCCAGGAAAGTATTGGCGTAAGCAAGAAGGGTTTTGTTGAGGCCTTTTGGTTCTGGTTTAGAGAGTTTGAAAGGGTTTTGAAAGGGTTTTTGGAATGCTCAAAACTCAAACAAACTAACATTTCTGAGGTGTTCTTGATCCGTTTCATCATCGGGGTAACAAAAGATAGTAGAACTAAGTCCGGATAGTCCAGAATGGGGTGTCTACAGAAGCCCCCCTTTGACGGCACCATTTGGTTGGGTACAAGTAACGTCAAAGGTTGTCTAGACACCCTACTCCTATCTACCCGGAGCAGGATAAAGAAGACATGAATCTTAAAGAACCTGGTCGGCTGAGCTCAGCCATGCAGATTATTTGAGAAAGATTGCTGTCCGCAGAGGGCATAATAGATGGACAGACCGCTGCTTGATTGCACGGGAAGGGCGGCAAGAGCTACCGTAGAAGGCAAACTCTGCTGGGGACAATCTTCCACGCTTTGCTGGGGGAAGGAGATGAATGGGACGGGTGGACCGTCGTTGATTTGAAATTGGACGGATAGATCGTCGTTGATTTGAAATGGGACGGGTGGACCGTTGTTGATTTGAAATTGGGCGGACGGATCGCCGTTGATTTGAAATTGGGCGGACGGATCGCCGTTGATTTAGAATTGGGCGGACGGATCGCCGTTGATTTAGAATTGGACGGGTGGACCGTCGTTGATTTGGAATTGGACGGGTGGACCGTCGTTGATTTGAAATTGGACGGGTGGACCGTCGTTGATGGGGACCAAACCGTCCTCGATACAAAGAACTCCAACATCCACAGGTAAGTCGTGTCAGGTAGGTTAAATTCCATCTGTTGGGAATCAGAGCCAATCTCCTTATCAAAGACCATCCGAGACAGAGCAATAAGGCTGCTGAAAGATGCATTTGAAGCAAGACTGAAGGGAAGGTATTTGTTCGGGTCAGGCCGAGGCAGAGTCTCCTGGGGAACAGTTTGTTGCAGACGGACGGACCTATCGAATGATATTCTGATCGTTAAATCATCGTTGATTTGAGACGGTGGGTCATCGTTGAGGGACGACTCGTTAAACCATCGTTGACTTGAGACGGTGGGTCATCGTTGAGGGACGACTCGTTACACCATCATTGATTTGAGACGGTGGGTCATCGTTGAGGGACGACTCGTTAAACCATCCTTGATTTGAGACGGTGGGTCATCGTTGAGGGACGACTCGTTAAACCATCGTTGATTTGAGACGGTGGGTCATCGTTGAGGGACGACTCGTTAAACCATCGTTGATTTGAGACGATGGGTCATCGTTGAAGGACGACTCGTTAAACCATCGTTGATTTGAGACGGTGGGTCATCGTTGAGGGACGACTCGTTACACCATCGTTGATTTGAGACGATGGGTCATCGTTGAAGGACGACTCGTTAAACCATTGTTGATTTGAGACGGTGGGTCATCGTTGAGGGACGACTCGTTAAACCATCGTTGATTTGATTGAAAGAGGGTTTGAACTTTGTTGGGAAACGGGGATGGGCAGACCATCGTTGAATGCCAAGGCGGACTCTCCTGGGGATTAATCAGTTGCGGACAAATCATTAACCTGGGGGATCGAACCTTCTTCGGCCTACAGAAACTTCAACAGCCACGAGTAGGTCGTGTCAGGTACGTTAAATTCCATCTGTTGGGAACCAGAGCCAATCTCCTTATCAAAGACCATCCGAGACAGAGCAATAAGACTGTTGGAAGTTGCACTTGCTATACATAGATATGGATCAGGATAGGCGAACGGTTGTTATAGACTGATTAGACGGGCAGACCGCCGTTATGGTGATTGATTGGATGGGCGGCCGCTGAGCTGAATGGCGGGCGATATTCTGAATGCGTGAAAGGTTGGAAGCGGGCGATATGGCTGATCGCCGTTGATGGATTGAAGTGGACGACATTCTGATCGTCGTTGCATTGAATTGACTTTGAGGACGACATGGCTGGCCGTCGTTGAATTGAGAAGGACGATATGACTGACCGTCGTTGATTTGAGAAGGACGATATGGCTGACCGTCGTTGATTTGAGAAGGACGATATGACTGACCGTCGTTGATTTGAAAATGACGATATGACTGACCGTCGTTGATTTGAGAAGGACGATTTGACTGACCGTCGTTGATTTGAAAAGGACGATATGACTGACCGTCGTTGATTTGAGAAGGACGATATGACTGACCATCGTTAAATTGGGTTGATTTGATTTAAAGGACGATATGGCTGACCGTCATTGATTTGAATTGATTTGAAGGACGATATGGCTGACCGTCGTTGATTTGAATTGATTTGAAGGACGATATGGCTGATCGTCGTTGATTTGAATTGATTTGAAGGGCGATATGGCTGATCGTCGTTGATTTGGATTGATTTGAAGGACGATATGGCTGACCGTCGTTGATTTGAATTGATTTGAAGGACGACATGGCTGATCGTCGTTGATTGAATTGATTAGAAGGGTGATATGGCTGACCGTCGTTGATTTGAATTGATTTGAAGGACAATATGGCTGATCGTCGTTGATTGAATTGATTAGAAGGACATTCTTTTGGATGAACATGCCGTCAATGAACTTGGATTTGAGCTGCACGAGTCATTGCTGCTTTGAATTGTATTTTGACCACCAAAGTGTGCTCCAGGTGCTAGCGGAGTAGGCTGTGTGCTTGACATTTGCCATGGAGAAAATGGATAGGGAGAACGGCATGTGGCACCCTCCTTACAATTGCACCATCCAGAGGAGCGGCTCTGGCTCCAATTCCAGTAGTGACTAGATCCCAGGTATGAACCCGCAAAAGCCTGATTACTTGCTGCCTTCACTGTTGGATAAGCATGCTTTGGCATTTGATAGACTTTTCCTGTTTTCAACAGTTGATATACAATGTGCAAATATATATGTACCAAATTGCATGCACAAATTGAAAATGCAGACGCAAGCTAAAGGCGGCTCCTAAGAGGACGACGATGCCTGAGGACTACCACTGAGTCTCCTTACTTTACTGTCTTCTGCTTTTGAGTTTCGGGCTTGCGTGCCAAGATAGAGGGGCATTGAGCGGGTTGGTGTGCCTCAGTTGACATAGTAATGGCATTGGGCCTGTGTGCCCCTTCCTTGATGCTTAGGCGGATGTGCCCCATAGATATGCTTTGCTTTGCCATGGGCTGACATACTCTTGCTGTTCACGTGATTCCACTACTTGGATAGAAGATAGAAGCTAGGGTAGCAATGTAAAAATTGCATTTTTTAGTTTATTGACTCTCCTTTGAGAAAGAGCGTATAAACTCACCACTAATATCTAATTTGCATTGACAAGTGAGTTGAGTCGACACACAGACACACGTATATGCATAGACTTGCCTTGCTCGAATGAAAAGAGAGAAGGAGCCCCAGGATAAGAGGCGGACTCTTAGATTCGCGGAAAAATGAAATCTTGGGCTTTGATGAGCCAAAAATTCAAATGTCTCGTAGACAGGTGAAACTGACGCTTGCGTAAGGTCAAATAGATGTACAATGACCTGTACGAACAAACAAAATTGAGAAGAAAACCCCAGAATGGGAGACAGACTGAAACAAACGAAAAATGCCACAAAGATGGACAAAAAGACGCAAAGGGATGACTCGATATAGGCCCGGACTGAAACCGACACCCCCATGCAGTCACATTAGGTCCGTATGACTTGCATGGCATAGAAAAAAACTTGGCAAAAGCCCCTTGAATGACATTCGAGGTACTTTGAACTTGAGAAAGAAAAAGACGAGTTGGAAGTAGTAGCTGGCTGCTTTTGAATGCTGCTCAAATTGAAGAAGCGCGCAGGAACGGGCATAACTTTGAACGAACGCGCGTGAACCACGAACTAACACGCATGGCTACAAGTCTGCTGCGGTTGCTTACACTAGACTCTGCTGACTTAGAATAAACTGTGAGCCGTTAGGCCTCGCAAGCATTTCGTTCTATTTTTGATGCTTCAGAGTTTTTTTTTTTTTAAGGCTTTTGTTCAGCTTTGAAATTGAAGACGTAATTTGAAATGAGATTTGAAAGACGAAAGGTTTTCCCCCATTCTGCACAAATGAAGCTTGTTTTGTTCTCGACCTTGCCTGACCTTTGGTGTACATCAAAACGTCAACCATGGATCAAGTCGATAGATTATGGCCGAACCTCAAGGAGAGATTTGTCAAAACATAGTTCAAGCGGCCAACGTGGTGCACCAAAGCCAAAACTTGAGATCCAGTTGATAGATTATGACCGAGTCTCGAAGAGAGAGACTGCCTACGTATCCCCTTTTGGGGAATCAGGTCAAAACGTAGTTCAGGCCAAGGTTCACTCGTGTATTTTACCTCTCCTTTTACGCTCTAACTTTTGCCTAGTACCGCCCACTTGGGTCTTCGGTCTAGTGAGCTTTTGACTTTGTCTATTTATTTTTGCCTAGACCGCTTCCTTAGGTTTGTTGTTTTTTTTTTTTTTTTTTTTTGGTCTAGCAGGCTGCTCTAACTTTTGCTTGGAACTACGCACCCTTGTGGTTTTCAGCCCAACGAGCTTCTCTCAGGAAAAAGCAAAACTTGAATTGATCCATGTTGACCACAGTATTGAACTTTGTCGAGGCCGATGATCTTTGATTGTAGCCCCAGATAGAATGGCTTTGATAGTGAAAGGGTTCTGACTGCTTCGGTTTGAAATGCCTCGCTCTAGGCCACCTTTTTGCACCTTTTTAATGTGCGCTTGATAGGAATGATGCTGTTACTGTTTTGGACATGGTACATGGCCTGGAGCCTTTTGAGCTTCTGCTTTCTGGATTGGCATCCGGTACCAGGGGATTCGATGCTTCTTTATCTTCTGATCATCGCCAGGCGTATCTTTGTGAGATCCATGCCAAGATATTGTTGAATTCTTTGAACATGTCTGAACTGGTACAATGCCCTTCTGGGGACAGCACTGAACCACTTTGAAGCTTTCGGGGGTCTACCTCATCTTTCAAGTTTATTTGAAATTACTTCTTCCTTTTAATAGGCTGAGCATGCCTTTCGTCTTCCCTTTCGGCGAGGGAACACATTTCCTTGGGGATGATCCCATCGAAATCTATCCCTTCGTCGTCAGGGTCGACACAGTTTATTTAAAAGCCAGCAAAGTACTTAGAAGCAGGATAATGCATATCATAAAACCCTCGGGGTTGCCAAGTACAATAAAAAGACTCGAATAAAAACTACGACGTGGAGGGCCAAGAGGCACAAACTCCGACTCAGAGCTAGACTTAGACAACTTGACAGACACTGTGTCAGACCCAGACTCAAAAAGTGTCAATGCAAATTAGACGCGATTTGAAAATGCAACTGTTTATATTTACCCTTGACTTCCTTGCAGAGAGGTGGGAGCTAGAGGATGACAGGCCCAAGCAACAGCGCTTCAGACTCTTCAGCTCCTTCAATCCGACCCACTTGAAGGAACTCCTTGAACAACAGCCCCAAAGTCCTCATGACCACAGGACCACAGCATGTCCGTCTTCTCCTTTGATTGATCAAGCTTCCTCTTAAATTCGTCCTTTGCAGGCTCCTCATCACTGTCAACCCACGTGTTGGCAGTGTGGACCTTGACTGCACCTATGGCCATTAGGTTAACCTCGGGTTCGGATGGGGGAGATACGATTGGTTGGATTGATTGAATATGGTGGAGATAGGGTTGATTTGAGTGGAGCTGGTAGATATCTGACTAACATGTTGAGGCACGGGTTTGGAAATGACATCGGGCTTTGATGGGAGTGGAGCTGGAATGATGCCATTGTCGATGAGATCTTGAATGGCATGTCGAAGGCGGTAGCAAGCATCAGTGAGATGGCCAGGCATTTGATGGAAAGCACAATAGGCACTTGAATCGTAAGATGCCAGGAACGTTCGAGGTGAAGGAGTTGGAAGGAGTGGCTTGAGGAAGCCAGCTTCGAGTAGCTTCTCGTACACCGAGGACAAAGGTGTGGAGAAGCGGGAGAAGGTCCTTGGTGGGTTCCGACGACCGGATTGAGGATTCAGAGTGGAACCTTTGCTCGCTTTGTAGTTGCACAACACTGCACCTTCCACACGATGCACTCTTTTGCCTTTAGGATTGATTGCTTTGTTGCCCATATCCTCCCTTTCAGCATTGGCTCTGAACAATGATCCAGCATTCTCCTTCGGGTGAGTCCTGGCTTCATGAAACTCAGCCAAGTCTTTGAACATATCCTTCGAGCACTTTCCGATGGCAGGAGTGTGGCAGGCTTGAGAGGATTCCTTGATTAGCCCCATATCCGACTGCGGGGCTATGGTGGTGAAAAGGTCAACCAGTCCCTGGACCATATCCATTTGCTTGTCCATTTTCTGGTTCAGTTCCTGTATAGCCCTTTTCAGCTCAGCCAGCTCTGTTTGTGCTGCCATTTTGGATTGATGATCGATGAGAGTGATGGCCTAAAACTTTGGACAACGAAGTAAATGAGAACTCAGTGGCGTTCCTGCAACAAGATTTTGAGAGAATTTGAAAGAATGCAATGCACATGTCATCATCGTCAGTGTCCCCCTAGACTCTAGAAACGAGTTTGTCTCATGGCGGTCGGATGCTGCCAGAATCCTCGGATTTCTTTTCGACGGTGTATCCATGATTGAATCGACTATCACTAAGAGATGTCAAAACAGTCTAAGCCTTTGACTACTCCGTTCTTGAAATTTCAACTTTGGAGGTTGGAACAATTCGATGTAGATGACGTGATACCGGAACCGGGGTGGCGTAAGCAGCCTTGATGGTGTAAGTGATTAGCACTTTAACTTGGATGGTGTAAGTATCACGGCATTCTCTCCGTTTGTTCCTAGTTTTTTTTTTTCTGTTTGAAACCTCGATCGGATTTTAGACAAGGGTTTAGAAAGTTTTGATTTCCCAAAGTCTCGCTGATCCAAGGACTTTGAAAACTGATAACGTGCACCATCAAGATACACGACTCTTCATCGGGTCATAGCAACATCCTAATTGGCATAAGACAGACTCGACAAGAGACAACCTGAAAGCCGCCCTAGCATGCTTCTACGCAGAACGGTATGAATGTATGTATAGGCATGCGATAGGGAAAGCAGTAACACATAAACAGTTTATGGGGGTTAGATGCAAGAAGATCCTACCCTATAGGTTCCTGTCTTAGGTTGAAAGGTCCTGGTGCTTTGTACGCATGTAGAGGCCGGTTTTGGCTGAAAGGGGTTCCTCTGACTAGAGCCGCGGTATACCTCCCACTACAATGCGTGCAGCAAAGCAATGGTCGAACGGTATTACGACTCATCATCATCCAAGGTTGTTGGGCATTCGAGGACCCCGGGCTCCAGTAAACTGTGCCGGTTACCCAAAACACCTCAACGGGGCTTATCCAACATCGATGCAAATGGAGAATGCCAAAGTTTGACTGAATGAGAGAGAAATGCAAAATTTTGGAAATGCCTTTTGAAGCTTGGCTCACTTTTATTAATCAATATTTGGACAAAACTACACGAGTGAACAATAACGAAGCCCCAGTTCGGATTGGTCGGATGCTGAGATCCTATTACGTTACCATTCCGTTCTTCAGCAGCGCGGAGCGTACTGTTTTGCCAGACTTTTTTGAAAATTGTTCATTTATGTATAAATGCCTAAATATTAATCAATGCAATGATCCCCAGCAGAGTCGCCACTGTGGGCACGCGCCCCAAAAATCGCCGGATTTTGGTTTTTGATGAATATTAATTGGGGGGCGGCCCTTTTGGAAAATAGCGCGGCGAAACGCTTTGATTCAGAGTCGCCACTCGGGTTTTAGCGGAAGAATACCCAAGGAACCGAACTCGAGAACGTTTGCTACGTTTTGCTTTGATTTGAAAAAGGTTCGACTTGATTTGAAAAGGCGTAGACTGGTCCGTCGTCACCTTCGATATCTGAGGTTCGGGAGCCAGGTTACGAGAGGGGAAGGGTTTTATGGCACCCCTCTCGCCCAATCCGGAGATCGGTCTCTACTCAGGCATTTTGTAAAACTTTTGCATTTTTCTCTCATTTGATCATTTTTTAGCCAGTTAGGGCGGGGGAACAGATAATGGGGATTAAAACTGTAACAGCTTGCAGTTTAGATGACAAAAATGATTGAATGATGATTTACTTGAATCGATAAAATGGAAATAGATTGAAAACAAGCACTGAGAGCAGTTTGAGCAGAATGGTGTATGCTGTCTCTCAGTTGCGTGAGCAGGCAACATACTGGCATGCAGTGGCTGAGCCTCTGCACGCCACCATACCCTGCGCACGCCACCAAGAAGCTGGCGTACACCACCTTTTGTCACTCACAGCCTTTGTTCTCAACCCTCTGGGCTCTGGAATGGACCAGTGCACACCCAGGACATACCACACAGTTTATAATATGATCATATTTACAGATTACAGACAGCTGAAATGGCTTGAAGCCATGAAAATAGACTGGAAGCCCCATAAACAGAGTGGGGAGATAACAAGAGGCCAGGATTGAGCTATGATGCAAGGGCCAGCCACTGGACCTTGGTATGATTGCCGTACGCCGCTCATGAGAGGCCGTACGCCAGTTGTACCTCTTGTTCAGTGCTTGGCTTTACATCATCTGGGCTCTGGAACATGACCAGAAAGATCCCAGGGGCCTTATGAAGCAAAAAGAAAACAAGTATTGAAATGCTACACCTATACAGTTCTAAATACAGAAAGCAGGAAATTGGTTTTTAGCATGCAATAAGGTGATGAATAGACAAGAAATGAAGAACAAAACAAAGATCTGGGTCCCATTTCACAACTGGAGTACGCCAGTTTCGGAGGGCTCGGACCTGCGGTACGCCACCTAAAAGGTGGCGTACGCAGGATCCAGACAGATCCCAGACAGATCAAATTTTAAAACTATACGTACTGTCGCGGACCGGCGTACGCGGGCCTATGACCGGCGCACGCCGATTCTAGTTAGAAACGATTTTTTTGTTTTTGAAACTTTGATAGCTTTAGGGCCAGGACTGGTATTGATTACCAGCCTTGACCCTGTTAGCTCCCCTCAGGGACCAGAACAGAAAAACAGTACCAAAGTGTATACCTTTGGCTTTTGAGGTTTGAGAGATGTTTGAGCTTTGAACTTGAGGGTTGGATGATGGATGGTGGTGGATGTTTGACTGTAAGAGGTGTGTGGAGGGGTCCCTTGTTTACTCTTTCAATGGATGAATGAAGAGCAAGCAAGAAAAGAGAAAGAAATAGACTTGGAGCTTTGAAACTTGAAGGAGCAACCTCTTGAAAGACTAGTGGAGGGGTTATATATAGGGGAAGGGGGAGAGAGAGGGGTTAAGGCCAGTCAAAGGGACTGGAGCCTTAGCCCTTAAGCCTTCATTCTCATTGGATGAGAGGGAATATGATGATGGGATATGTGTAAGAGATGTCCCCTCGGCCGAGACTATTTTTCAATGGATTGGAAGGTTTCCATGTGTTGTAGACCCCTACCCATGGCTTCTGCATGCTAAAAATGCTGAAAAAGCACAAGTTTGACCAAAGTTTGACTTGGCGTACGCCACTAAATACCTGGCGTACGCAAGGTCAAATCTGGTCAATGGTCAAAGTTGACCGATGACTGACACGTGGCAGAGGGCCAGCGCACGCCAGGAAAGTATTGGCGTAAGCAAGAAGGGTTTTGTTGAGGCCTTTTGGTTCTGGTTTAGAGAGTTTGAAAGGGTTTTGAAAGGGTTTTTGGAATGCTCAAAACTCAAACACACTAACATTTCTGAGTTGTTCTTGATCCGTTTCATCATCGGGGCAACAAAAGATAGTAGAACTAAGTCCGGATAGTCCAGAATGGGGTGTCTACAATTCCTGATTGCGATAAGGAAAAAGATTTCATGAAGGCTATTGAAGAGCAATTTGTAAGCTCTGACAAGGCACTAGCAAGCACCCTAATGAAGAAACTTTCAGGCATGAGGCACAACAGTTCTAAAAGTGTGCGGGGACACATTATGGAGATGAGAGATATTGCGGCTCAACTTAGAGCTTTGGAGATAGAGATTTCTGAGTCATTCTTAGTGCATTTTATCCTTAACTCTCTCCAATCAGAATACACCCCTTTCAAAATTTCCTACAACACACATAAGGAGAAATGGTCTGTTAATGAGCTTTTGACCATGTGTGTCCAGGAGGAAGAGAGGCTAAAGCATGAAAATGAAATTCTTGAAAGCGCCAATCTGGTTTTCCGTGAAAACGGAAACAAAAAAGGAAAGGGAAAGGAGAAGGGAAAAGGCAAGGGAAAGGGTAACGGGAAAAAGGGCAACAGTGTTCCCAATGAAAATGACAAAAATGTGCAAATGAAGCGCTCTGGAAATAAAGTTGAATGCTTCTTTTGCAAAAAGAAGGGAAACATGAAGAAAGAATGCACTAAGTATAAGAAGTGGCTTGAGAAGAAAGGTAAATTTTTATCCTTTGTGTGTTATGAATCAAATTTCGTTAACGTTCCTGATAATACATGGTGGATTGATTCTGGTTCTACAATTCACATTGCCAATACCATGCAGGGTTTTCTCAGCCTAAGGAAACCGACGGGAAGTGAACAAGGCATCTATTCTGGAAATGGGATGCGTTCGCACGTCGAAGCAGTTGGGACTATTAGACTTGTTTTAAAATCTGGCTTTGTTTTGGATCTTAATAATGTTTTTTATGTTCCGTCCTTTTCTAGAAACTTGGTCTCAGTATCGAAACTAGTACCTTTGGGGTTTGTTTTTAACTTTGCTGGTGAAACTTTAAGTTTAATAAAAAATAATGTCCTTATAGGACATGGAGTTTTATCTGGTGGTTTATATAAGTTTGATTTGGATCTTTCTAATGAGAATAGTCTTTTAACTTTGCATGATAATGTTGGCATAAAGCGTTGTATTATCAATGAGAACTCCTCTATGTTATGGCATAGAAGATTGGGACACATTTCCAAAGAAAGAATCAAAAGATTGGTGAATGATGGAGTATTACATGCTCTTGATTTTACTGATTTTGGTACTTGTGTGGATTGTATCAAGGGAAAACAAACCAACAAGTCCACTAAAGGTGCCAAACGGAGTTCACAAATTCTAGAGATCATACACACAGACCTCTGTGGACCGTTTACTCCACCTTGTTTTAATGGTCAAAGGTATTTTGTCTCGTTTATTGATGACCATACACGATATATGTATCTTTACCTCTTATTTGAGAAGGCTAAAGCACTAGATGCTTTCAAAGCCTATAAAGCAGAGGTAGAAAAACAAACAGAACAGAAAATAAAAATCGTGCGATCGGATAGAGGTGGAGAATATTATGGGAGGTACACAGAATAGGGACAATTACCTGGTCCATTTGCCAAGTTCCTAAAAGAAGAAGGCATTATAGCTCAATATTCAATGCCTGGCACACCACAACAAAATGGTGTTGCGGAAAGGAGGAACCGTACGCTTATGGACATGGTGAGAAGCATGTTGAGCTACTCAAATATTCCTATGAATTTGTGGAGTGAGGCCCTTAAGACCGCAGTGTATGTGTTAAATAGGGTACCATCAAAATCTGTACACAAGACACCTTTTGAATTATGGAAAGGATGGAAGCCGAGTTTGAGACACTTACACACTTGGGGATGTCCGGTAGAAGTGAGGGTGTATAATCCGAACATGAAGAAATTAGACCCAAGAACAGTTAGCGGTTTTTTTATTGGGTATGCTGAAAACTCGAAGGGTTTTAGATTTTATTGTCCTTCCCACACACTGAGAATTGTTGAAGCTAGAAATGCTAAATTTCTTGAGGATTCAGAGTTAAGTGGGAGTAGTGGTTCTCGAACCGTCGAGTTTGAGGAGTTAAGAGATCCTGTTGAGAACTCAACTAGGCAAATGGTTGTTATTCCTAGTTTAGCACCACCGGTCGCCGAGGAACAATCAGTTCACGAACCACCACTCCAGGAGGAACATGTTCATCAAGCACCTTTCACCCACAACTTGCCTGAGCAAGTGGGAGTAAGGAAATCCTCAAGACAAAGGAGACCAGCAATTTCTAGCGACTACCTTGTGTATCTACAAGAGTCTGATTTCGATGTTGGACCTAATAATGATCCTAGTACATTTTCACAAGCTGTGAATGGGGTCAATTCTGCACTATGGTACAATGCCATGAAGGAAGAGATGGAATCTATGGCTACAAATAATGTTTGGAATCTCGTTGAATTACCAAAAGGTGCTTCAACCATAGGCTGTAAGTGGGTCTACAAGACCAAAAGAGATGCTTCTGGTAATATAGAGCGATATAAAGCCAGGCTTGTAGCCAAAGGTTTTACTCAAAAGGAAGGAATTGATTACCACGAGACTTTCTCTCCGGTTTCTAAGAAAGACTCGTTCAGGATTGTCATGGCGTTAGTAGCTCATTTTGATTTGGAGCTACATCAAATGGATGTGAAAACAGCTTTCTTGAATGGGGATCTTGAAGAAGAGGTATACATGGTTCAGCCTGAGGGATTTTCTTCTAATAATCACTTAGTTTGCAGATTAAGAAAATCACTTTACGGACTAAAACAAGCCTCACGACAATGGTATTTCAAGTTTCACAATACTGTCACTTCATATGGTTTTGTGGAGAACGGTGTTGACCAATGCATATACCTCAAGGTCAGTGGGAGTAAGTACATATTTTTGGTCCTGTATGTAGATGACATTTTACTTGCAAGCAGTGATTTGGGGTTGCTACATGAAACAAAAGTGTTTCTTTCACAAAGTTTTGAGATGAAGGATATGGGCGAAGCGTCTTATGTCATTGGCATTGAGATTCATAGAGATAGATCTCGTAGGATATTGGGACTTTCTCAAAAGGCCTATATTGAAAAAGTTTTGGAAAGATTTAGGATGAACTTTTGTTCACCTTCTGTAGCACCAATTGTCAAAGGGGATAAATTCAGTCTCAACCAAGCACCACAAAACAATTTGGAAAGTGAACAAATGAGAGGCATACCCTATGCTTCTGCAGTTGGCAGTCTCATGTACGCACAGGTCTGTACAAAACCTGACATTGGATTTGCAGTGGGTATGTTGGGAAGATACCAGAGTAATCCAGGAGTAGAACATTGGAAGGCTGCTAAGAAGGTCATGCGGTACTTGCAAGGAACCAAGGACTACAAGCTTACATACAGACATATGAACACTTTGGAAGTGACTGGATATTCCGATTCAGATTTTGCCGGATGTCTAGACACTAGGAAGTCCACTTCAGGATATATCTTTCTTCTTGCTGGAGGAGCTATATCTTGGAGGAGCATCAAACAGTCCATTACAGCTTCGTCAACTATGGAAGCAGAATTTATTGCATGCTATGGAGCTACATCACAGGCTTTATGGTTGAGGAATTTCATCGCAGAACTAAGGGTCGTTGATTCAATATCGAGACCATTGAGGATCTATTGTGACAACTCAGCTGCAGTTTATTTCTCTAAGAACAATAAGAGTGGCAGCCGAAACAAGCATATCGACATTAAGTATCTTGTCGTTAGAGAGAAAGTGAAGGCGCAGGATGTGACTATTGAGCACATTAGTACCGAGCAGATGATTGCGGATCCCATGACAAAAGCATTACCGGCTAAAGTATACAATGATCATGTTGGGCGCATGGGACTTATTTGCTCCTTCGATGTTTAATTTCACTTTCTCAATTTCTCAGTTCACGAACGAGTTTTTTCTATGAATAAAGAACATGGCGTTTGATTGTGCACATAAGGTATATGTCATGTATTTTATCCATTGGGATATAAAGAGGACCCTATATGACTGATGAATAGTTATAAATAAAAGTATCTATTTTACTCATTGAAGGATATCTTTCATTGTGATGCATGGAAGGAAGTGCCTACTTGTTACGGCACAACCGCCATGATTCATTGTTTGATATTTTCTATTGAGTAGAAGTTTGTACAGAATTTGAAGACATGGGCAGCTCTAATTTTATGGCCATATTATAGAACTTATCACCTGTTGTGGTTTACATTTGTCTAATGGTCAAGTGGGAGAATGTTAGAATAAACTCTTGCTAAGAGTAGTAATGACCCACTTAGACAAATTGCGTGATGAGTTTAATCTTTTATTGCCCACTTCCATCATGGTTTAAGTGATGGTTCTTTGATGTTTCATTTCCCACGTATAGTTCATTGTACTAGTGTAATTGCAGTACCAAGAGTAATGGTTACATAATTGTACTGGTGAATTATGGTTTAATTCATTACAGCAGTTACAGGAAGCTTTTGGCTTCCCCATTTGCTTCATTACACTAGTTTGAGTTTCTTTGATGGAGGGAAACCATAAAGTCTTGAGGAGATAAAGGGTCCCTAACCTAGCAACTATAAAAGCCTATGATATCCATCGCTCAAGGCGTCGAGTCCTGCATAGGTTAGAAGACACCTATATCGAGTGAGTGTGAGGGTCAGTGATCCACTTGAACAACAATGGCCGGAGGTTGGTAATCCAATCTCCGCTGCGTCTTTGTCTAATTATCTTACAGAAATTTCAGTATGAGCAATGAATCAAAAGTGAAACTGGCATTGCATGATGGCCAACTCTTTTTATTGACGGGTAGGAGAATTTCAGTATTTTGTGGTCCTGACTTGGAACTAACGTCTAGGCTTCAACGGCCCGATGGAGCTGCCATTTGTGATATTTCATTAGGTGGGGATAGGCTTTTTGCTCTGCCCATGGAGGGGAATGTGTTCGATATATGGGAGACCCCGCGACCGCCTATCGTCTAGTTCTGCTAACTTATACAACTCCTGTTTTCCTAGTCTGGGTGTCTTTCATACTGAAACCTACTGTTTTCCATTCTTGTTTCCTTTTAGTTACGGTAGAAGATGAAATTGCAGATGATGCTTTCAGGGGACTAGGAAAGTCTGAATTTTTGTGTGCAGGTTGTTGCCTATATTGCACTTCTGTGGGGGGATCATCTGGATTGCATTTCCTTTGCTAACAAGAAGTTCTGTTCTACGGGTCGCAGTCGCACTTGGCTAATGTGCTCAGCCAAGTTATGGTTTTTGTGGCAAATGTTTTGTGACCATCAGCGACTACACTTGACGTGAGACTTTAATAATAAGTAATGGACACGTTTAATCGTGGGATTATTTTTAGGATTGATATTTTGACAGTCAAATGAGGAGGGAGATAATACAGAGAAGATGATTTGGCTAATAGTCTAATACCACCCCTCTCCCTAGTATTAGTTAATACTCCACATCGGGTACCAAATGGATAGATAGTCCCACCTTGTTTTATCCAGCGATTAATCAAGATGCACACAAACATGGGTCCCACAACTAATTATACATTGGTACGTGGGCCCTTGTGTTTCTCATAATCCTAATACCACCTTTCTAGTACAACCGTCAAATTAACATGCCCAATGGGTTAACCCAATTTTTGCATGTTTCGACTCTCACCACTGGAAGTTTGTTAGATTGTTAATTTCAAAACATCGGAATTGGTCGAGGTGAGTGTAAGTAGATTTGGACACACAGTTATTTTAAAAAAAAAACGCATGAGTTAATTTTCTACTTTTATTCTTTGATGAATCAAATTCTCATGGTGGATGATGGGGTTTTCTTGGGAGTAGGGACCTATTGTGAGCAACCCTGTAGCACCCCCTATAGTGCGCAATTCGAGTTATTCATCTCAATAATCAATTGTTCAGATATGTTTGTTAATATTTTACTAGTAAAAGATGACTTTGACTAGTAAAAATTAACAACACATATGAACTATTAATTGAGAAAATGGACGGTTCGATTTTCTTTCTCATTTAATCCGTGGTGCATGATTTTCACACATGGGTAGTAAGAAACAATTAATCTAGCACCATACGACACTATTGATCACTATGTGCATACTTTGAGGATACATAACTTTTTCGCATGCTTCCTTTAGTACATGCAAATACGTACCAACAGTCCATATGCCAATAAAAGTCACTGAACAATTCAAACCAAATAAGGTGTTACAATGGCTAGTCAAATTGATTGGTTGTGATGCACTTATTGGCAGCTTGACTATAGCTCTTCAATAAAAGTACCCTCTTCTTTTTAAAATATATATATTCGAGAGCTAATGCTATAATTTAATCTTCAACAATCGCTTAAGAAGCCCTTTAAAAACACTCTATCCATGTGGCGTTGCCTAGTATTCCTAATCATTTACGTAGCCACAAATTACGTAGTAGAGAGATTATCTTTCATTATGTTGGGCGATTGTTAAACAAACAGTGACTTACATTATGTGGTGACAATCTTTTATTTGTGAAGAATACCACAAGATAATGCCACATGTACTCCGAAAACACCAAATAATTGGCCTTTATGTGTTAGCCCATGTTCAGTTGTTGAAAAGTAACCTGGGTCCTCAGTATCTGTGAGACTAATGCTGTTTCGCTTTCTTTTTAAATCCTTTTTTTTAAATTTTTTTTACATCGGTTAAAAGATCTCATTGAGATTTATCGAACAACATACATATTGGTATAAAATTATTTGTTTAAACACATAATTTTTGAATTTGAAATTACATTTCTTTTCTAAAAATTATTTTTTCCCAAAACTGGAATGGGGCCTAATGTTTCCAAAAAAAGAAAAAATATACTAAGGCTTTGTTTCGAATTTAGAGAAAGTGATGAAAAGTGAGGGAAAGAAAATGAGAGGAAAATTGGGAGGAAATGAAAGGAAAATTTTATTGTTCACAAAACTTGTATTCTTTTTTCTCATCTTTCTCTCTAATCCAAAAAATTTGAGGAAAAAAATATATAACTTTCCTTTCTTATCTCTCACTTTACCTAAGTTCCAAACAAAGCCTAGCAGTAAAGCCATTAATGTGAACACATGTTCATGTAACCACCCACTCCCACCTCTTGCACTTTCCTAATCCTTTGCAGAAAGTCTACACTCTACAGCCACCGCACGAAAATGCAGTGGTCGGCCATCGCACGCTATGTAGGGTCATTTCAGGCACCGTATGGATTATTCGAGCCATTTAATAATTTTAAAAAAAATTTTGAGTGGGCATCACGGAACATTAGCTCAATCTGATATGTGTAAGTCCTCGAATCAAGCTTCTCATATTTTTGTATACCATAAAACCAATCTTTCCATTTTTTCCGATTTTTCAAAGATGAGAAGCTTAATCTAAGCACCTACACATATTGGATCGAGCTGATGTTTCGCAATACCCATTCAATTTTTTTTTAAATTATTGAACGGTTCAAATCATCTGTGCAGGGCCCAAGGTGGGCCTCACACGGCGTGCGGTGGTTGTAGCGCTACTCAAGCCCCGTTCCGATTTCTTAAAAAAGAAACTATTAGAAAATGAAGTTAATTTCAAGTTTAGAAATTATGTATTTACGCAAATAATTTTCCTACCAATATAAATCTTGTTTGATAGATCTCATTGAGATCTTTTAAACGGTGCAAGATAATTAAAAAAATTATATTTTATTTCTATTATATTTAAGCTTAAAATTATTTTATTTAAAAAAAAAAATTAAAAAGAAAGCAAACGGCACCTCAATCCTTTGTGGGCACAGTGGCAAAAGCACAAACAGCTTCTCCCTCCTCTCTCTTCAGTCTTCACCCCAAAGAAATCGCCACAACCCAACCTCAACCTCCCTTCAATCATCCATACCTCTCCCACAAGGTCATGTTCCACTCTGGGAAATTCACGGCAACTCAAAATCTGTTAGCCAAGCTCATTAGTCAGTTAGTTAGTCGTTTGTTAAGGGGTTAATTAGTTTGTAAGTTTAGATGGTTACAGTTGTTACAAGTAACCAGTTTGACAGAAGATCTACCTCTGGTTTTTGTGTATTCTTGGGTGATAATATCATTTCTTGGAGTGCTAAGAAGCAACACACCGTTGCTAGGTCTAGTACCGAGGCTGAATACCGAGCCTTGGCTCAAGCTGCTGCTGAGTTAATGTGGCTTCAACAGGTGCTTAAAGATTTATGTGTTTCTTTGGATGGTGTTCCTGTTATCTTCTGTGATAATCTCTCCGCCATTGCTCTTGCCTCTAACCCTATCTTCCATGCTCGAACAAAGCATATTGAGGTGGACTACCATTTCATTCGCGACAAGGTCTTGGCTAAGCAAGTTTGTGTTCAGCATGTGAGTTCAGAAGCACAAACTGCTGATGTGTTCACTAAGCCTCTTTCTGTTGGTAGATTCCAACATCTTACTTCCAAACTCATGGTGAAGCCTCTCCCCCTGAGTTTGAGGGGGGCTGTTAGCCAAGCTCATTAGTCAGTTAGTTAGTCGTTTGTTAAGGGGTTAATTAGTTTGTAAGTTTAGATGGTTACAGTTGTTACAAGTAGTGGAGTACAGTTGTCATTCTTTTGTATTGTGTATATACATGTGTTCAACTGTAAAGTGAGATGAAGCAATATACAAAATATATCAGATCTCTCTCCCTCTCTCTCGTACAGAAATATTTTCAATGGAGATTGAATTCAATCTTCCATATGGTATCAGAGCACTACGACATCTGTCTGACTAAAGTGATCCTACAGAAATTCACTCAATCTGAAGCAAGAAGACAGCCTAGGTCATGGCGACAGTAATGAATTCATCCTCTTCTTCAACTTCCTCATCGTCTACGACAGAACTTGCGACTGTAAAGTTGAATCTACCTCCATCTCTGGTGTTCTTGATATCAAACATTCATTCATTTGTTCCTATTAAACTCGACTCCCACAATTATGTGATATGGAGAACACAAATCGAACATGCATTGAAAGCTAATGGTTTTTTTGGATATGTTGATGGAACAATTCCATGTCCATTGCCCACTGCTACCCGAACTACTGAAGTTTCTCTTTCTGATCCTGATATTGCTCTCTGGAAAATTGTTGATAGTCAGTTGTTATCATGCCTAATTGCTACAATCTCTGCCTCCACAGTACCATTAATTCTAGGGCTTGAACATGCTTATAAAGTGTGGGAGGTTATTGAACACAGATTTAATTCGGTGTCGAGAACACATATTCATGATTTGAAACGCCAACTGTACACCATTACCAAAACCACCACACTTGATGCCTATTTTGATTCAATCAAAGAAATTGCATATAAATTGGCTGCTGCTGGGGCACCAATTTCTGAGGAAGATCTGGTTTTTTATGCTATACATGGACTTCCCACAGAGTTTGATTCAATTCACGGTGCCCTTCAAACAAGGTCTGGTGATCTCTCATTTGAAGAACTCATAACTATGGTTAATGCAGAAGAGATGCGTAAGACTAGATTTCAACATGTGAATTCTACTGCATCTGCTTCAGTCTTTGTTGCCACATCAAAGATGAATCCCTCCAGTTCATCTTCATATCCTCCATTTTCTCCTCACCAGTCACAGAATGATAATTCTCAGAATATACAGCAGTTGGTTCATTCACAGCAGCAACCTCCTATGTTTACAGCATCATATCCACAACAGTATAATAGAAATTGGAACACCAATAACAGGCCAAGGGGATATCGATATCAAAGGAATGGACCAAAGAGCCCCTGTCAAATATGTAACAAAACCAATCATACTGCCAAGGATTGTTATCACAGGTCCAATCTGAACTATCAACCACCGCCTTTCTATAACACTCCTCTGACTACTCAATCTTTTCCCCAAGCTAATGTGCTTCAGTCTTCTCCTCAAAATCCTCTTCTACAGTCATCTGCACCTACTCCAAATTTCTGTGCACCATCTCCTAGTTCTCATGCTGGTATACTTCCCATACCACAGACATACTTTACTCCCACCATTTCCTATCCTGCCACAACCTCTAACACACAACAGCCTCTGTACTCCTATACTTCTCCTACTCCACCTGGATTTGTCACATCATCTTTGCCATCTACATCTACATCACCTGGGAGCTGGTTTCTTGATAGTGGGGCCACAAATCATGTAACTAATGATTTGTCCAATTTGTCCTTGCAGCATCCTTATTCTGGAAATACAGGAGTTATGGTTGGAAATGGTAATTCAGTTCCTATATCTCATACTGGTAAGGGTATTCTACCTACTCCTTCATCTCATTTGTCTCTTAATGATTTGCTTCATGTGCCATCTATAAGTCATAATCTTTTGTCTGTGCATAAGCTTGCTTCTGATAACAATTGCAAATTGATCTTTGATGCCTTCGGTTTTGTTATTCAGGACAGAATAACCAACCAGATTCTGCATCAAGGTTCTTCCTACCAGGGTCTGTATCCAATTCAGGCTTGTTCTAGGCTCTCTCCTCAAGCCTTTATCTCTGCCTCTTCTGTTCCTACTGCATCTCCTTCTGCTGTCCTTTGGCATCACAAGTTAGGGCATCCTAATACTTCTATTTTTCAGCATTTGATTCATCAATTTCATTTACCTGTTCAAAAACCTTTCCATGTAAACTGTACTTCCTGTAATGTGACTAAAAGTCATAAGCTGCCATTTTCTTTGTCTAATTCACATGCCCAAAGTCCTTTTGAATTGGTCCATATGGATGTATGGGGACCTGCTCCTATCCCTTCTTTTAGAGGATTTAAATACTATCTTGTGCTTTTGGATGACTTTACTAGATATCTGTGGTTGTTTCCTTTACACTATAAATCAGATGTTAAGTCTGTTGTTACTCAATTTTCTGCTTATGTCAAAACACAGTTTAATACTGTTATCAAGTCTTTTAGGTCTGCTAATGGAGGGGAATTTATTAATCAATATTTGTTTCATCTCTTTCTTACTCATGGTATTCTGCATCAAACTTCTTGTCCTCATACTCCAGAACAAAATGGTAGAGCTGAGAGGGTACATAGACACTTGATTGAAACTACTCTCACTCTTCTTCATCAAGCTAATATGCCTGTTCAATTTTGGCTAGAAGCTCTTCTTACCAGTGTCTACCTCATCAATAGACTTCCTCACTCTGCTATTAACTTCCAAGTTCCTTATTCTCTTCTTTTCAACACCATTCCAGATTATTCTTTTCTTAAACCTTTTGGTTGTCTCTGCTTTCCATGGCTCAAGCCCTATTCTCCTCATAAACTTTCTCCTAAATCTGCTTCTTGTGTGTTTTTGGGTTACTGTCCCACCTCAAAGGGGTATAGATGCTATGATCCTATTCTCAAGAAAGTCTATACATCTAGGCATGTGAAGTTTGTGGAACATATGTTTCCCTATTTGTCTCTCTCTCAGTCTACTCCTCATGATTCCTCTTTTTGTTCTTCTTCTTCCTTGTTATTTGATATCTCTTTAGCCACTGCAGATGATTTTTCTATTTCTTTTCCCTCTATTCCAGTTACTACTTCAATTCCTGTTTGTCCATTACCTTCTGTTGCTCCTTCTTCTTCTACTACTTCTCCTATTCATTCCTCCCCACATGTTCCTTCTCCTGCTTCTTCTGTTCCTGTTATTTCTGATCCTGATCTTACTATACCTCTTGCTCCTGTGTCTATCCCTGTTCCTCATCCAATGGTCACACGTTCTAAAAGTGGCATATACAAACCTACTGTTCCATTTTCTCTATCTGTTGTCACTTCTTCAGTTCCAACTGAACCAAAGTCCTTTTCTGAAGCTGTTAAATCTACTCATTGGCAGAAAGCTATGTCTACTGAATATGAGGCTTTGTTATCCCAAGGCACTTGGACTTTAGTTCCTCCTCCCTCTCGTGCTAACATAATTGGCTGTCATTGGATTTTCAAACTCAAAAGGCATTCTGATGGGTCTATAGCTCGATACAAAGCTAGGTTGGTTGCTAGAGGTAATCAACAGTATGAAGGGTTGGATTTTACTGAAACATTCAGCCCTGTCCTTAAACAACCTACTCTACGACTAGTTCTTGCTCTAGCTGTTCATTTTGGCTGGCCTTTGAAGCAATTAGATGTTTCTAATGCCTTTTTGCATGGGATTATTCATGAGGAGGTTTTTATGAAGCAACCCCCTGGTTATGTGGATCCTTCTAGACCCTCCTTTGTTTGTAAACTTAATAAGGCTCTATATGGGCTTAGACAAGCTCCACGTGCATGGTATGCCTTGTTTTCCAGTCATCTGCAACAACTGGGGTTTCGTAACAGTCTGGCTGACATATCCCTTTTCATTCTTGCTCAAGGATCAGACATTACATATGTTTTAATCTATGTTGATGATATCATTGTTACTGGTAATAATTCAGCATTCATCTCCACCTTATTGGCTCAGCTTCAGGCCAAGTTTGCTATTAAAGATCTTGGAAATCTTCATTATTTTTTGGGGATAGAAGTTCTCAAAGATTCTACTGGTTTGTTTCTTACTCAACATAAATATGCTCTGGAAGTACTTACTAAAGCAGGCATGCTTGACTGTAAGCCTAGTTTGTCTCCATCCTCTACCAAATCATCTTCTGCTATGGATGATTCTGCTCCTTTTCATGATGCTAACCTCTACAGGTCCATTGTTGGGTCCTTGCAATACCTCACCATTACTAAGCCTGAGTTATCTCATGCTGTGAACTATGTTTGCCAATTTATGCATTCTCCAACTCAGTCCCATTTTACTTCTGTAAAACGAATTCTGAGATATGTGAAGGGTACTTTACATCAAGGTCTTTGCTTTACTCCTTCTTCTCTGTTTATGACTGCATTTTGTGATGCTGATTGGGCTGGTAACCAGTTTGACAGAAGATCTACCTCTGGTTTTTGTGTATTCTTGGGTGATAATATCATTTCTTGGAGTGCTAAGAAGCAACACACCGTTGCTAGGTCTAGTACCGAGGCTGAATACCGAGCCTTGGCTCAAGCTGCTGCTGAGTTAATGTGGCTTCAACAGGTGCTTAAAGATTTATGTGTTTCTTTGGATGGTGTTCCTGTTATCTTCTGTGATAATCTCTCCGCCATTGCTCTTGCCTCTAACCCTATCTTCCATGCTCGAACAAAGCATATTGAGGTGGACTACCATTTCATTCGCGACAAGGTCTTGGCTAAGCAAGTTTGTGTTCAGCATGTGAGTTCAGAAGCACAAACTGCTGATGTGTTCACTAAGCCTCTTTCTGTTGGTAGATTCCAACATCTTACTTCCAAACTCATGGTGAAGCCTCTCCCCCTGAGTTTGAGGGGGGCTGTTAGCCAAGCTCATTAGTCAGTTAGTTAGTCGTTTGTTAAGGGGTTAATTAGTTTGTAAGTTTAGATGGTTACAGTTGTTACAAGTAGTGGAGTACAGTTGTCATTCTTTTGTATTGTGTATATACATGTGTTCAACTGTAAAGTGAGATGAAGCAATATACAAAATATATCAGATCTCTCTCCCTCTCTCTCGTACAGAAATATTTTCAATGGAGATTGAATTCAATCTTCCATAAAATCGACTCCCTCTCCTTCCTCAATAACATCAACAGTAGGAGGTTCTGCACCCTATTAGCTTTCATTTGACTATAACAAGGACCACATTCAGAGAATTGGGCACTTTAGTTTTACTTATAAGCACTAGTCACAATGGAATATGGGAGAGTCAGACCCCTTCTTCTGCTATAAGGTCAAGCCATGTGGCCGCGGGGGTTTTCTTGTGTGATTGAAGGGTTTTTTTTTTTTTTTTTTTTGTACAGTTTAGACTTCGAGGTCTCGGATCGGTGAGCTTTAGTCCGATCATCGCATAATTTGAGGTTGTTCCTCGTAACGGGGAGACATGGATATTCTACTGACACAATCTCCACTTTAAGGTATCGGGTAGTGTGCAGTACATTTCCAGCTAAATCTCTTTGCAAAGAAATTTTTTTGATTCTCTCATATTTGTCCTCATTTGATCTCTAAGCTTATTAATTCGATTATTATCATATTTTGTATCGGGAGAACATTTTGCCGAAAGCCATGGAACACATTGGTCCATGTGCAAGCCCCCGGGTCCCAGAGTATTTTTATGCGGCCCAAGTAGCCATACAGAGTTTTGCCCTGGGTGGTGGTGCTTGGCATGTTACCGAAATGAGCCAAGTGCGAGGCTACAAATGAATAGTCGTTCAGATTGACTCAAATTTATTTCTAATTGACTCAATTTGATTTCTAATTGTCGTTTGTTGAGCTTATTCTTATTGCTAGCCATGTTTATTGTCGTCGTATTGCCATACTACCCAGCGTTTTATATTTTTCAAGTGCAGAGCAAGTAAGTGGGGACTCGAGTAGGAATGATTAGAGGCGTATTTTTATTCAGTGAATTATTGAGAGAAATTACGATTGTATTAGACTTTGGTGATTTTAGGCCCATTGTATATTTATTTCTAGCTTCATGTGTAATATTTGAGAATAGTATAGATGATGATTATTTTTTAGGCACAATAGAAATTCGCATCGTCACAGTTTATGAGTAGTAGAAGAGATGAAAGATAATGTGCTGTCATGAGCTGCTCAGATGCGTTCCACTTTTGTTCCATGGTAGTTTTGTTTGTTCTTATGTTTTTATACCCAGAATAAATGTTTCTAATTTGTTAATTGATTATTATGAAAATGAGCTTTTAGTCCTCACCTCTACTAAGCTCAAAAACTACATTGGAAGTCCATCAACATGTAGTACTAGTGAAGCTGAATATTCACGCAATAAAATGTTCATCAAATCCTGACACTGAAAGCTGGATCTGTTTATACTTATGGCCCTCCTTGCTTTTATTCTTCTCGCACTGGAGCATAACACAAGCCTCTCCTAAGCCCTAAGACGACTGCCTCGAAGTTTATGAGTGCCTCTGTTGAAGGCTAATATGGTTAAAGTTCATTAATGGAAAGGGTAAAAGCTATGGTGTAGGTTGCAAAGGCATGCTTGTTAATAGATTGTCAATGCACTGTTTGTTCGCCAAAGTGCGTATTAGATGAAATTTTGGTGGCTACCTTTAACTTCTCTTGTGTTTTGTGTCTTGTTGATGCAGGCCATCAGTCTATCTACTTTGCTTGAACCCTGGGAGGTATTACATCTACAGTGTTGCCGCATGGAGTTAACATTTTGCTAAGGTTTGATCTCTCGCAATATTCTTCTGATAGTAAGTTCACATTAAAATGTAGAAAGTTGAGACCAACAAATGAGCTTTTGCTTTCTTTAGCTGATTCTTGATGATATGTTTTTCCCTTATTGTCAAAATAATCTAGAGTATATTTTGCTGATAATTTTGCAAGGGAATTGTCTAATAATATCCTTTTGAGACTTGTAGCTAATGAGCACCTTTCATGATAAATTTTCAACCTTTAAGCAAATATTTGCCTCAGTTTGTGAGTAAGTCTATAAATTCAATGTTATGCCTTTTCAGAAGTCCCATCTGGGTCTGCCCCAACTTGTTAGCTAGCCATTGAACTATGGCAAACCAGAAAGACAGAGTAAAATTCAATGTTGGAGGCAAGACCTTCGAAACCTCAGCCACCACCTTTGCCGTTGCCAGCCGGAGTTCCTTCTTCGGTGCACTGTTTGACGAGAACTGGAACCTTCAACCCGACCATTCCAATGAGTATTTCATCAATCGGGACCCAGATTGCTTTGGTGTGCTCCTAAATCTACTCAGAACCGGGAAACTCTATATTCCCTCCAACATCCCTAAGAAACTCATTTACGATGAAGCCCTCTTCTATGGCCTTCTCGACCACATTCGGTCTGCCAAGTGGGGCCCATTCGATGGCAACAGGCTCCGCCTTTCACAGTCAATAACAAATTACTCGGCGTATGTTGGCACGGTGATCCGTGCCAGTCCCCATGGTGGGTGTTGCGTTGCACATGGTAATGTAGTCCATGTCTATGATTGGATGCTAGAAGAGCACCCTCCAGTTAATCTTGACTACCAGAAAGTTAATGATGTTGGTTGGGTCGATGAAGAGACTTTCGCAGTCAGCGCTTCTGAGCGGCAAGGTGGTGGAGGCGGGATTGGTTTGTTCAGTGCATCAACAGGGGAACTCAGGCACAGATTTCAAGTCACAAGTGGGGATCAACTGAAGGGATACACAGCTGGTGCCTTGTGTTCAAGCTCAGACCAGAGTTTTTCTAGTTATAGAAGTGAAAGTAAGGAGTATAGCATTTGTGTTTGGGACAAAGTGACTGGAAAACAGATCGACTTTTACCATGAAAATATTGGGCAGTCACTTGATATAGAAAGGCTACAATGGCTACATGGAACCAACTGTTTGATGGTTGCTTCTTTGTTTTCTACGAAGGAGAAGAACTTTTCTTTAATTAACTTGTGGGATGTCAGAGGCAAAAAAAAGGTCTGGAAATGGTCTGAGCGGTGGAATGCTCCTTCCGAGGATGGTTTATTGAAACAACAGTTTAGAGACGTGATAGCAATGGAAGGGGCTAACTCGATATGTGTGGTGAATGAGTATGAGGACTTGGGGTTCTTGGATTTGAGGAATCCTGGGGAAGTAAGGTGGGTGAAAGGGACTGGGAAATTCAAAATGCGGAACGGACAATCTGACGTGAAACTGGCATTGCAGGACGGCCAGCTCTTTTTATTGATGGATGACAGAATCTCAGTGTTTTGTGGTCTTGACTGGGAACTAACGTCTAGGCTTCGGCGGCCCGATGGAGTTCCGTTTTGCGATATTTCACTTGGTGGGGATAGGCTTTTTGCTCTGCCCAGGGCGAGGAATGTGTTTGATAGATGGGAGACCCCACGACCACCTATCATCTTGTTCTTCTTACTTGTCCTAGTCTTGTTTGGGTTTTCTCCATGTTACTCAACTGTTTTTCATTTTTGTTTCTCTCTAGTTATGGTAGAAGATGAAATTGCATATGATGCTTTCAGGGGACTTAGAAAGTCTGGAGTTTTGTGTGCAGTTTGCTGCATTGCATTTGTTTTTTGCGTCCTCATTGACAACCATGTTCTGATGACACTTGCCTAATGAATGTGCTAAGCGAGGTACTGGTTTTTGTGGCTTATGTGTTTGTAATCATCAGCAACTACGCTTTGATAGTATGCCAACTCTCTCTCTCTCTCTCTCTCTCTGATGACACTTGCCTAATGAATGTGCTTAGTGAGGTACTGGTTTTTGTGGCTAATGTGTTTGTAATCATCAGCCACTACGCTTTGATAGTTTGCCAACTCTCTCTCTCTCTCTGATGAATCTTGCCTAATGAATGTGCTAAGCGAGGTACTGGTTTTTGTGGTTTATGTGTTTGTAATCATCAGCAACTACGCTTTGATAGTATGCCAACTCTCTCTCTCTCTCTCTCTCTCTCTGATGACACTTGCCTAATGAATGTGCTTAGCGAGGTACTGGTTTTTGTGGCTAATGTGTTTGTAATCATCAGCTACTACGCTTTGATAGTACGCCAACTCTCTCTCTCTCTCTCTCTCTCTCTCTCTGATGACACTTGCCTAATGAATGTGCTTAGCGAGGTACTGGTTTTTGTGGCTAATGTGTTTGTAATCATCAGCGACTACGCTTTGATAGTATGCCAACTCTCTCTCTCTCTCTCTCTCTCTCTCTCTCTCTCTCTCTCTCTCTCTCTCTGATGACACTTGCCCAATGAATGTGCTAAGCGAGGTACTGGTTTTTGTGGCTTATGTGTTTGTAATCATCAGCAACTACGCTTTGATAGTATGCCAACTCTCTCTCTCTCTCTGATGACACTCGCCTAATGAATGTGCTTAGCGAGGTACTGGTTTTTGTGGCTAATGTGTTTGTTATCATCAGCGACTACGCTTTGATAGTATGCCAACTCTCTCTCTCTCTCTCTCTCTCTCTCTCTCTCTCTCTCTCTGAGATGACACTTGCCTAATGAATGTGCTTAGTGAGGTACTGGTTTTTGTGGCTAATGTGTTTGTAATCATCAGCGACTACACTTTGATAGTTTGCCAACCCCTTCTCTCTCTCTCTCTCTCTCTCTCTCTCTCTCTCTTAAATTGGGTTTTGTTGCAAGTATCTTTAGAGGTTCTAATGTCGTTGGTCAAAGGGTTTGGTCAAGTGAAAGTTTAATAATAAGTAAAGGGTATTTGCATGTTCGATTCCTACCACTAATTAAAAAACTCTTTTAGACACTGAAAGTTTGTTAATTCCATTCGCGTTTGTTAGTTTCATGTCAATTTTTTTTAGATTATTGATTCGTCTTGACAAGAGGAATCAGGAAGTAAAAAGTTATCTCCGAAACCCAATTTAAGTTCAAGAATTTGGGTTTCAGTCATAATTTTTTTATTTTTTCAATTTCTCTTGTCGAAACGAATCAATAATCTACAAAAATTTGACGCAAAACTAACAAATGCGCAGAAATTTGATAAAAGACAAAAAAAAAAAATCTAAAAATCCAAGTGGCTTTTTTGAGAAATTTGGCCCGAAGAAATCTCAAATACTTACTCGAGACTCGTGTAAGCTGATTGCAACACACTATTATTGAAGAAAATCTTGTGAATTAATTTTCTACTTCTATTCTTTGATGAATGAAATTCTCATGGTGGACGGTGGGGTTTCTTTCTCATTTAACTCATGTGTAAAGTTTGAAGTCTTGAAGATGACATAACTTTTTTCACACGCTTCATTCCTTTGGTACATTCAAATCTAAAAGTCATTGAACAATTCAAACAAAAAAGGTGTCACAATGGCTAGTCAAATTGGTTAGTTGCATTGATTGGTTGTGAATTGTGATGCACTTTGGCATTAGTCCCATCAGCTTATTATAGATCTCTTCAATAAAAGTAACTTCTTCTTTTTTCAAATTTTTAAGAGCTAATGTTATAATTTAATCTTCAATAATCTCTCGAGCTCGAAAAGTGAAAGAAAAATATAGAGGAAAGTGGAGTGGGGGCGGGGTTTGAACTCCCACCAAATGAAGTGTTCGATTATCTGCTTTACCAATTTTACCAATTAAGTTTACCAATTAAGTTAGGAGGCAACTTAAATAGAAAAATTGAATAAAAAAAAAACTTGAATAGAAAGATAAACAGTTTTTTCTTTGTCGTCTGAGGTTAACATCTTTAACTTGTTTCACTAGTAATAATTTAGATGGCATTTTTTCGCTTTAGTCATACAAACTGCTACAAAATAAAATCAAGTTTATGCGTATCGTCTAAACGCAATTTAGTACAGCTAAAAGCAACCAATAACTTTTCAAAAAGCCTACCACCACAAAACAAATGCACACACTCAAATGTGGGTTCCACACTCTGATATGTAGTGCATGTGCTTGTGTAATTGTAGAAAATTTGATAATTTTATGAAGGAACCAAATAGTACTAAGTAACGTCATTTTTTTTGGTCTTTCATTTTTGATAACTTATGTATTCGGAAAGTTTACACTCACCTCGTTCCAGCGCGACCAATTCCACTCTCCATTTGCGAGTTCTAATTAAAGCTAAAACAAAGTTTTGTATGGACTCACCCATAATAATGTCATTCTTTAAGCCAGAACAGATCTAGGTTGCATTAATCATCCAAAACAAAATTACTAATCATTTAATGTTTTGTAGTAAATGAAAAATCTCATGGGATAGCTTTCTGCAACAAATCTCTGCAACTCGCATCCCTTTCACACACACGTTTTGTCTATCGCTGCAAACACAAAATGTCGTGATGGAATTATGGTACCATCCCAACAAATTCTATCCACACTTGGCGGCTACAAGTCAGCGAGAGAGAGAGAGAGCAGGTCTCGAGTTTGATATAAAATGCTCGGTGTAAAAGGGCCCCCCTGGTCTTTGGCATTGTCTTTCCCACCACATCTCCAGTAACCAAGGGGTAGGGTGCCCCTCCTCTGAACCATCTATCCTCAAGAGTGGTGGGTTGTTGTGAGTTGGAGTTCTTGCAATATCTTGCCCAACAATGGCTTGCACACTCGCTGATTCAAGCTTCCTTTCATTGGTACTCTCTCTCTCTCTCTCTCTCTCTCTCTCTCTCCGCCCTTTGGATTGAGTTCTTTGGTGAGAAATGGAGAAGTACAAAAATGATATTTCTGGATGGCTAAAACTAAAAGGCTCCCCTTTCTAATCGCACAATTTCTCATCATGCTAGTTTGCATTACTGCTTGTGATTTTAATTGCAGGGCCACCAACAAAGACTAAATCAACGCCATGGATTTGCCCCACTTCAATCACCAGGTTTGATACTCTGCAGTTCTCTCCTTCAGACGACCCTAAGTACCATTTGGATTTTGGGTTTGCCTTTTTCTTTTATCTTTTTGGTTTTGTTGGGGATTTTGAGCTTACTTTATATCATTCATATAGCTTGATACAAGTTGGAGTTATTAAACGTTCTGATTTTTTTTATCTGAATCGCGATTCTGGAGACAAATTGTACTTTAGTTTTAGCAAAAACTCTCCATTAAATGTGTTAGATTTCTTAGAAGGGTCCAACCTAAAGCTAATTATCAATAAGTGGATTAGGCTCTAGCTTTTATTAATCAAGTTTGGGCAGCTTACGTAAGCGATGTGGGATAATTGATAAGGTCTAACACTCCCCCTCACGTGCAACGGCTGCAGCTAGCACGTGGTGGTATAGATTGACCAGGTGAGGGAGTTGACCCCGGGCAGAGACTCGACCATGTGAGTTGAGGCCACCCAAGATCTAGGTCTGATACATTATCAGATTTCTTGGAGATTCCACCTAATCCAATTGGCAATAGGTGGTGAAGCCTCTAAATTATATTAACCAAGCTTGGGTGGCTTACATAAGTGATGCAGTCGCCCCGGAGTGTTCAACTGTTGAGGTTGTAAGACTCTTGGATCATGTTTGAATACCTCCTCTCCTATACTACCCATGTGTGGGTGGTTTGGGATGAAGTCTAACAGGATGTATTGGTGAGGTTATTTTGTAGATAGTTTTCTTTTGAATCTTTTTTCTATATTCGATGTATAATGTAGATCCAGATTACAAACGTGGAACATGCAATCAACTGCCTGTTTTTTCTTATTAGTGGACATGTTAAAAGGATTTGTCGATTTGATATCTGCTGTGACTTGGGTTTTCTCATTTTGAATTGGTATTTGAGATTTGGGGCATAAGTTAATTTCTTCCATCAAAAACATTACCTGTTGTTTACAAAATGCTTGAGCATGAACTTTGGCCTCTAACCCTTTCACAAGTGAAGTGATGGTTGCTACTTAGTTGTTCCATTCTGTAGTTTAGTTGTTATCGATTTGGTTTCTGCTTTCACATGAGTTTTCCAATTGACATGTTTATTTGCATTAAGTCTATGCTACTTTCAAACATATTTATGTTTCGATCCTAAAGTTTTGAAATGTGTCAGTACTTTTAGCACTCGTCTAGTTGGGCAACTTATTTCTGATATGATTATTGACAGGTATATGTTATTTCAAGTGGGAAAATCTACCCACAAAAAGGGTCAAACACCAAAGACCTTTGTTTCCGATAAAGAGGACTACAATTGTACGAGCTGTGGCAGTTCCAGTTGCTCCATCTCCAGCTGATAGCTTACCATCTCCAGCAGAGAGTGCAGAATATAGAATTCAGTTATCCAAGACATATGGTTTTAGGCAAATTGGAGAACCACTTCCAGATAATGTTACTTTGAAGGATATCATTGGTACCCTTCCGAAGAAGGTGATTCCACTTGAACTAGTTGATCATTATGATGCTCTGTACTCTTTACATTAGGTTTCAATATGAAGTCAATATATAGCTTGTATGGCTTTCCCACAAAAATGACATGACTAAAACAAAATCGTGAGTCTTGGCCCTTCAACTAAACCAATCTCGCTCAAAATTCATTACAAAGTAAGAGAGCAATGTTGTTCACCCTCGCCTTGGAAGCGGGTAACTTTACCCACATATGATGAGGTATGTTCTGAGTTTTGATCCGGTAATTAGAACTGCTTGTTTTGTATTGATTGATTTATTAGGAGACTATGCAAAAATTCAACTCAATCGAATATCGGCAAGTATTTCATTGAAAATTCTAATTCTTGGGTTTAGAACAGGATAAAGCGAAAGGGGGTTTTTTTGATCAAGGAGCTATTGATAACCGGTTGAGCTAAATTTTTGTGTGGTCTCCAAACAAATCAATACATACGAAATGAGCAGAATTACCGAATCGGCAGCCACAACATTCCTCACCGAATAAGGGTAAAGTTACCCTCTCCCAAGGTGAGGGTGAACAGAATTTTTGCTCGATCTATTACTCATGGAAAGGACATTATATACTTTGTTGTGAGTACTGCAAACAGTTCCACGATGAGGTATGTTCTGAATTTACCCACATATGATGAGGTATGTTCCGAGTTTTGATCCTGTAATTAGAACCGCTTATTTTGTATTGATTGATTTATTAGGAGACCATGCAAAAATTCAACTCAATCGAATATCGGCAAGTATTTCATTGAAAGTTCTAATTCTTGGGTTTAGAACAGGATAAAGCAAAAGGAGGTGTTTTTGATCGAGGAGCTATTGATAACCGGTTGAGCTAAATTTTTGTGTGGTCTCCAAACAAATCAATACATACGAAATGAGCAGAATTACCGAATCGGCAGCCACAACATTCCTCACCGAATAAGGGTAAAATTACCCTCTCCCAAGGTGAGGGTGAACAAAAATTTTGCTCGTTCTATTACTCATGGAAAGGACATTATATACTTTGTTGTGAGTACTGCAAACAGTTCCATGAGAATGAACAAACTGCAGAATTCACAATGTTTAAGCAGTTACATGGAGCCCAATTGATTATCAAGCAAGCCAAAGCTTGAAACTAGCTGTTTCCTGAACAAAACTTACCCATTCGGCTGTTTCTTGCTTCACTAATTCAGTTTTGATTTTTCTGCCATTTTCAAAGGGAGGCTTTGCATTAGTTTGCAACATGCCTTAAATTAATCACAACAGCGACTAATGCCTCACATATATGCCTTTCTAGAATTGGAAGATAAGTAGTCTTTGTACCTTTCAAATAATCTAATGCCTTTTTTTTTTTCCTCTTTAATCGAAATCTTAAGGTGTTTGAGATTGATGATATGAAAGCATGGAAGTCGGTCTTAATATCTGTCACTTCCTATGTCTTGGGTCTCTTCATGATCTCCAAATCCCCGTGGTTTCTACTTCCTCTGGCTTGGGCATGGACTGGGACTGCCATCACAGGGGTTAGTGCTGTCAGCTAATAAATCTTCAAGGATTGCTTTTTCTAACTTATATGCCCCCTTGTACATCCGGCCAACTCTTTTTATTTGGTTCCTTTTTCTTCTCCCTCCATCGTTAAGTTCTTTGTTATAGGCCATGATTGTGCACACAAGTCATTCTCGAAAAACAAATTAGTTGAAGACATTGTTGGGACTCTGGCCTTTTTGCCGTTGATATACCCCTATGAGCCATGGCGTTTTAAGCACGATCAGCATCACGCAAAAACAAATATGTAAGTAACATATACTTGTCATCCCTTATGTCTATGGTGAAAATCCCTCTTGAGTTTATTTTTTAAACAATTGGTTATGTTTTCATTCATCAACCATGTACTACGAGGTGGACACTTTTTTCTCGTCATGACAAGTTTGTTTCTTTTATGTCCACATTCAGGATAGGTAATTAAAGGTACTAGTCCAAGAAGAAATCAAATCTCGATATATGCAGAACACAAACTTGATAAAGATATATTCTCGTCTATGACTGCAATAATTTGGTATTTTACTTTTCAAGTAGACATCTAAAACAAATGCACTGCTGAGCCACGGCCTGAGGAGAAGGGAGGAGGAGGAGCTAGAAAAATGAAACATTAAGATAGTTACTCGAGCCTGATGAGACCCATAATTCTCACACCACTGAACAAGTGATAAACTAAATGGCTCACTTATTGTTCAGTATCAAACATGTGGTTCTATTCTCCACTCTCACATTTCTGTTTAAAAAATCCAAAATGGGTGCTTGTGGATCATCAGTACAACTATTTTGTATCCTATTTCATCTTTACCTTTACCTTTATGTTACACAACTTCACACAGCTGTCCCTTGTTATTCCAGGTTGTCCGAAGATACAGCTTGGCACCCTGTTTGGAGAGAGGAGTTTGATTCATCTCCAGTTTTACGAAAAGCAATTATATATGGCTATGGCCCATTTCGACCTTGGATGTCTATAGGTCACTGGTAAAGTTGATGAACGAAGCATTGTGATATGACAACAATTGCAACCTTTCTTTGCTTTCCCATGTGTTTTTATGGATTTTTGAGCAATCCAACTTCATATGTTTCTTTCTCTTGTATGTAATTAAGTTACTAACAGTATTAAGAATGTTATTAGGTTGCTGTGGCACTTTGATACAAAAAAGTTCAGGCCCAATGAACTAAAGAGGGTGAAGATAAGCTTGGCTTGTGTTTGTGCATTCATGGCAGTGGGATGGCCATTGATTGTCTACCAGACGGGGATCATGGGATGGATCAAATTTTGGTTAATGCCATGGTTGGGTTATCACTTTTGGGTATGTATCGCTTCCTTGTCTTTTTCAAATGCTTCATCAGTCCCCTGTCTATCTCAACTGCTTCTGTGCACACGAATGATAATTATGAATTAATGGACTAATGGACTGTTTGGTACTTCAAGTTATTAAGGAAATAGCTATGACTGTCTTGAATATTTTGGGATTCATGGGTACTGTTTCTGTTTCTGGTCAAGTTGTCAAAAAGTTTACGATAAGTAGGATAAAACGGAATATATGGCATGTCGCTTTGATAGTTGTTGCCGAAATAATGAATAAGTGAAGACAAAAGGCCTTGGCATACGAAAAAGAGAGTTCTGTCTTGGCAAACGAAAGCCTGAGTTGTGTCTTGGCATACGAAAGTGAGCAATTTAGTTATTTAGAGTTGATTATTAACGATGAGGATGTTGGATGATGTGACCATGAAGTAGAGTGGGTTGTCAGAAATGGAAGGGTGCTTCTGGTATTTATGTGACTAACGACATACCTATCAAATTGTTTTTATAAAACATCTATAAGACCTTCGAAATGTTGTGCAAATAAAAAACAACAAAGCAATGAAATAAATATAGCTCAATTCAGGGTGTAAGATGGATGGTGGCAATATCAAGAGGAGAGAATTAGCAATGAAAATATTGGTGAACTGGTACGAGTCAGCTTCAATCGAAATTGTTGAGAGAACAGACTATCGCGGTTTGGTGATTTTGGTCGTCCAAATGTAGACGGGTTGCTGCAACTGTAACAAAGAGTGATGAGACAAATGATGATGGAAATTGCAAGGGTAGGGGAGGGCCTACCACGTGATGTTATTAGGATGATTTCAAATTCATGAATTTAACTGAACATGTAGCCCTACGTATATCAGGGAGGGGAAATCGATTGGTGTAGCCAACCCCTATCCACGGGGATGCTAAACTTTGTTTGGTCCGGTTTGGTTAACAAATGAATCTCGTGAAATCCTATTTGAAAAGTGATGTGCCCTAATTCGTGCAGTTCATTGTGAATTTTAAATTGTTTTCTTTTTCCCTATGATTTGTAGATGAGCACTTTCACGATGGTCCATCATACAGCTCCCCATATACCTTTCAAACATTCAGATGAATGGAATGCAGCACGGGCTCAGCTCAATGGGACAGTTCACTGTGATTATCCTCGTTGGTAATTATTCCTTTTGTTGTAATTTGTTGTTTCTCTCTTCTTTTTCAGATGCATAACTACAAGGTTCAGGTTACACGAAGGAATAAAAGATCTCTATTTTAGTTCTTCCTTGAAGGGCAACGGGTACATTGTCCTCCCTCAGGGATGCAGTAGTTCGGCATTTATTTTTTGCTCCAATTGATGGGTATATTTGTTCTTGTGTTCTATAATGTCTTGCATGAAGGGCGGACTAGAGAAATTGATTGCACTTTCACAAATCGAATGCATTTATCCTGTTATTACTAATTAGGGTGTTGTGTTTGAGATGATTAGAAATGTCTCAATTTTGTTCGAGAAATTTATACTTTTCAACATTACTTCCTTTGTATGTGGGAGCCTGTGCACTGGATACAATTTTTGATACCTTCTTTCTTCTGGACAGGATTGAGACCCTTTGTCATGATATCAACGTTCACATCCCTCATCACATCTCTCCTAGGATACCAAGCTATAATTTGCGGGCAGCTCATCAGTCTCTCCGCGACAATTGGGGAAAGGTATGTATCATTTTTTATAGGTTTTTGCTATTTAATGTTGTGTTCAACTTGCTCCTTTGTAGTTTTGCTATTTAAAGCACAAACCCCAACCTTCGAATGATTGCTAAACATTTGTCTCCCCCATCTATCCTTGCACTGCACAAACAAAGGTGAATCTATTATGGAAGTTGGCAAAGTGATAACAATATGGAAGACTTATATAGGAAAATTTAATTTGTTCATGGTGCCAAAACGGCTACTGACAAACACGTTCTTTCGTTTCATCTTTTTTTTTATGCCGCTGCCAACAGTATCTGAATGAGGCTACTTGGAACTGGCGTCTAATGAAGACCATATTGACGGTATGCCATGTTTACAACAAGGAGCAAAATTACATCCCTTTCGATCAAATCGCCCCCAAAGAATCCTATCCAATAACGTTCCTCAAAAAGGTGATGCCTGATAGTGCTTGATACATCGCTGCGCCACATGGGTCCGATGATTCTTTCTTATCTGCTACTTTTCTCCTTTTTTTGGTCAAAATAGTGGGAATGCTTTCCCAAACTTTATCATGTTCTTGCTTCATGTTTCACAACTTTCTGCGCCACATCTGAGTTAAAGAAAAAGCATTGTAGCCTGTAGGAAGCTTCATGGAGATCTGCATTTTTGCCTTCTAGTGATTATGGAAAACACTACTGCTGTATTTTTTAAGATTAAATTTTGCCGCGTGATGCGGATTTTTTTTAATTGTATTAAAACTCTACCTTTTGGCGAAATTAGTGCAATAAAATTTGGACTATAATACTGTTTGTTTCTGCAGAGGTTGATCTACTGTCAAACTATAATCTTGTAATCTTTTATTGGGTGAATGCACTTTACCGTGTGACACTGAGTTAATTATCCCAGATTATCTTATAAAAATATGCATGCAAGCAGTGTTCTAAAAATCGGCTGCCTAGGCGCTTGGCAGTGGTCCAATGCCTAGATTAGACAGTCAACTAGTCGGCGCCTATGCCCCCACCTAGGCGCTAGGCATTCGACTAGGTGCTAGGTGTTGCTTTTCTGCGCGACTAGCGCCTAGCAATATTTAGAACATCGCATGCAAGTGCAATGTTTTTATGTCAAGCCAATGACATCCTTGGCATAGTTTACAAATCACAAAAATGATGGAAATGTTCAATTTTACACTTGAATAAAACTTGTTTTTCTAGTTCCTAGCGAACTGCCGTCCGTCGATAGAGTCAGAGCAAGTTTGTTATATTGTGTGGGGCTATATAAATTGGGATTTGTTTCTTGTCTAGAAGTAAGAACATAATCTAATCTACTGCACTTGGCTAAGCCCTGCAAAATCGCACATAGATAGAGGGAGTCTTGTATTTTTAGTGCCAAAATTGAACAAAAGTAGGGGGGACCCTTTAAACAAAGGATACCTATCCCAGGTTTCCTTTAGTGGCAAAGGCTCAAGGCAGGATTTTGGTTTAGTGGTCATGGTCTGGAACTTAGGGACTTGTTCTCTCTTAAGATTTCAAGTTTGAAACTTCTCAGGTGTTTTCAACTCTTTAGGGCTAGTACATATAGAGTATGAACTATGCAAGTGGGTAGTGTGATTTGTCTTTCAGGATTAGTCGAGATGCTCATGCCAAGACACCTGAGCTAAAAAAAAAAAGACAAGAGTCCTGATGTTTTGATGTAGGTGTAGTTATCACCAGATTTGGTGCCCTAAAAAAAAGCTCATGATATTCTAGGTTAAAAAGTGTGGTCTAAGATCTATGGCAAAAACTGACACATCAAACTGGAAATGAAAGTAAAGCAAAACCCTAACCACTTTTCCCAGGTGAGCTACTTCAAACTCTGCCCACCAGCTCAGCAGTTGTAACTAACGTCCAAAACAGAATAGGGGAGGCTTGTAGTGCACAAAAACAAGAGCAAAAGACCAAGAATGGTTAAGCGGTAAAAACTTGGACTTGGTTGGATAAGGTCTAGGTTCGAGTTCCCATGGCCCCTTATTAGGACTAAACATACTTCTAACATCACTAAATGACTTTAGCTTCGGTCCTGATGTAGTGAGCATAATGGTATGACGTGACAGGGCAAATATTCCATGGCTGTAGCTAGACGCTTAACTTGTATGTGAATGCATCAACAAGAGGGAAACAGATAGTTCAACATACGGTTGTTAAGCAATCAATTTCATTCCTTTGTCATATACTATGTAAGAAAGTGTTATCCACAAAAGTGACAAAACCCTACAGACACTGGTTTCTAACTTGTAAGCATCATACAAACTTCATCTTCTACAATCTAAATAAACAAACTGAAAACCCCTTTAGATCAAAATACAAAAAAAAGACAACCATTGAGCACGGTTAGGCCATAGGCGGCGGAGGAGTCTCCCAAATATCGAAAACATTCTCCTCACTATGAAGAGCAAAAAGTCGATCCCCGCCGATCGAGAAATCACAAATCGAACCACCAAAACTCCGGCGAAGCCTTGATGTCAGCACCCAATCGGGACCCGAAAACACGGATATGCTATCATTCATCGACGAAAAAAGCTGGCCCTCATGCAAAGCCAGTTTAGGGTAACAAGGTTCCTCAGGCATTTTCCCCTTCATTAACCTACTCCTTGAGCACCACCTTACACTCCCAGCACTGCTCCTCAAATCCATAAACCCCAAATCCTCATACTCATTCACCACACACATAGAAGCACTCTCCTCCATCGCAATCGCGTCCCGGACCCGCCTCTCATCGGTAGCCGGAGCACCGACGTCCGACCATGACCAAACCATGTTTTTATCCCTAAAATCCAACAGACTGATGTAACAGTTGTCCTTCCTAGGGAATAAAGTAGCAACCAACAAACAGTTGGTGTTGTGCAGCCACTGCAGCCTGTCTGCATCCCCAAGTGACCACCCAATTGGCTCATAAAAGAAATCTATCTGTTTTCCAGTGATTTGGTCCCAAACACCAATCCCATACTCATTGCTCCTCCCTTTACAGCTAGAAAACATCTTGTAATCTGAACTGAAACTCAATGCACCAGCTGTGTAGCTCTTTACTTGATCCTCATGGGTGACCTGAGTGACAGTTGCAAGAATTTTTGTTAGCATAATTAGTTCAAATAAAATATTTAATTCTCTCAATTTCATAAAAGAAATTGTACACATCTACGGCCTTTAGTACCTTTTTTTTTTTTTGGATCAGTCCTTTAGTACCTTGATGTAAACGTTTTGCCAACTTAAAATAAACAAAGCTTTTATAATTATGATCATTCACAACTCATTCGGTTCAATTGCCTATTTGCTCGGAGTAAGTACACGGGTGTGCCAAATGCTCTGCCAAAGCCAAAATTTGGCATCAAAACTGGATAACGGAGCCCCACTGACAGCTATTTTCGTTGCCAAATTTTGGAACCACAGCTATTTTTGGTGCCAAATTTGGCAGCAAAAAGGGCAAAGCGAAAAATAACACACCATCACAACCACCAATTGATCCCTACGTTTCTTTCCCAGGGAGATGAAAGCAGAACAACAATAAAAATTTGCTACTGAAAAGTGAAAACAAATTATGGCTTTTACACAGCAGAAAAATTTTAACTTATTTTGGCAACACTCTTTTGTTTAGAGTTTTTTTGTTTTTTAAAAATAAAAAAATCATGCTTACTGTGTCTGTTTTTGGTATTTTCCCTTATTAGTAAATAACCAAATGAGCCATCAAAACACAAAACCAAGCAATCATTTAACTGACCTCAAACCTATGCCTGAGCTCCCCTGTAGTTGCACTAAACAGAGCAGCCCCACCGCCACCGCGGCCCAGCCGCTCGCAAGCGGTGACCGCCACCGTCTCCGAATCAATCCACCCAACATCATTCACCCTCTGATAATCAAGATTTATCAGAGGGTGCTCTTGAAGCATCCAATCATAGACATGTACAACACTCCCATGTGCCACACAGCATCCGCCGTGGGGCCCAGCACGGATCGCGGTCCCATCCCCGGGCGCCTGTCCGGGGACCGACCGCGAAAACCGGAGCCTGTTACCGTCGAACGGGCCCCACTTGGCGGACCTGACGTTGTCCAGGAGCCCATAAAACAGGGCTTCTCGGTACAGGAGTTTTTCCGGGACGTGCGAAGGAATACAGAGCTCCCCTGTTCTTAGGAGGTCTAATAGAACAGCAAAGCAATTAGGGTTCCGATCGATGAAATACTCGTCGGAGTTTTGGGTTTGCAGGTTCCAGTTTTCGTCGAACAATGCGCCGAAGAAGGAATTCCGGCCGCCGTTGGCGAGGGTTGTGGCTGTGGTTTCAAAGATTTTGCCTCCCACATTGAATTTCACTCTGTCTTTTTGAATGCCCATTGTTGATTTTCGGAAGAATTGGGGAGACCCAGATGGGAATTTGGATTTGGGCGGGCAAGAAAAGGTGGGAAAGTGAATTCAAAACACGGAAAAGGGTGGAATTTGTGGAGAAACGGAGGGTTGGGAGAGAGATGATCGATCCAAATTTGTACTTACATGAAATTCAATGCCCAATAAATTGGGCAATCCCCGATGGGAGTTTGAAGTGGGGGCCGATAGAAAGGGGATACAGAATTCCAACCAATAATTTGTGGAGAAAATGCAGGTTTTGGGGGAAGGGAAATGATTGGTTTCCGGGAAAAGGGGGTGTGAATTTGTTGTGTAGTCAAAAGAAACCGAATTTAATGAATGAGTGGAAATTCGAAGTTGGCTGAAGACACAAATTGAGGAAAGGTCAACAGCAAAAAGGATCAGAAAATTTGGGGGAGAGAGAGAGAGAGAGAGAGAGAGAGAGCTAAATTAAAACAACACGCATAAGACCTGATATTTAGAAACAGGTGAAGAAATTGAATTGCTCTTGAAGCCGGAAAAAGTGGGAACAGATCGGAGGAAGATTTTTAGTGAGAGAGAAATCAGAGCGAAATGCTATCTGGGTAATGAAGATTTGAGGGTTTGGGAGGTGGGTTTTTATTCTTGTGGGATTTGGTGAAGAACTGTTGGGAGAATTTGGAGGGGTTGAATTTCAAAGAGAATAAATTCTTTACACCGCCGGTGTAAATATTTGTTTCCTCCAAATCAATTGCATTGCGACACGTGTGAAAACAGTGGTCCCAATTAATAAAACATGGCGACGTGGTGCAATGCAATTGATTTGGAGGAAACAAATGTTTACACCGGCGGTGTAAAGAATTTATTCTCAATTTCAAAACAAGCGGAGTTGTTTTCTGATCTCACCTTCTCTCTTGGCTTCGTGTTTTCAATGAACTCTCTCTCTCTCTCTCTCTGGGGTCTTTCAATGGTCCACACATACTACGGATGTAAAACTTTTTTGTTACACGATAGGTTCGGCTTAGCTTATACATATCTTAAGTAATAAATTCCTTTTCTATTTTGGTCAAAGACGAATCATTCACATCAAAATTATGAAATTCTCAAAAACTTGCTTCATCGCAGCCTCACCCCCAAAAATCGAATCATAATTAATGAAGGAGCAAACCCACTGACCAAACTAATCCTTGGAGAGTCCACTTTAGCAGTTTACTACTGTAATCAATGCTCTGTAGGGGTCCACTTTAGCAATTAATCCTCCTGTGATTTGGGCCCTTGGATGGTATTGGAATTTATTTCAAACTTATCTCTTGATGCCATCTAAAGGTGGAGGTTTTTAGGTACTTAGGATAGGACATAGGAACTCCTTTGTAGGGCACCAATATGTCCCTTAACTTAGAGAAATTTTTGGGTGTTGGGTTGGTACCACGTCACCCAGCAGATGTGGTGTACATCTGGACAGTCCAAAAGTGTAATGGATGATCCAAATTGAAACACTCTCTCTCCTCTTTCCCTCTCTTTTTCTCTCTCCAAATTCGAGCCGTCCAAAACCAAAATGGACAGTCCGGATGCACCGAGCGGGCACCACATGGTATCCGCTCAGCACTGAAAACCTTCTCCTTTGAATTTCTGTTTGACCAAAAAAAAAAGAAAATCTTCTCCTTAATCTAAATTCTAGAAAAACCATGTTTGGTGAGGTAGTTTGCTCATGTCCCCCCTTTGTGGAGACCAAGATTCGAGTCCCAAGAGGGGCGGGGTTCGGGGTTTCAAGACTTTTGAGCCCCTCATTGATTAACTTTCTACTAATTTCCGCAAACTATAAAATATGGAAAAAATAAATAAAAAAATAAATTCTAGGGTAGTAGTAAATTATAGCTAGGGTAGTTAAGGACAGTTCATCAAGCCAGCTCCTTGGGTCTTTCGATGGATTTTAATTTCCTTTGAAAATGAGCCCAACAATGGAAGCAAATGTCATGTAGAGTAGGGAGTAGTAGTCTAATTTTTATTTCGATAGTTTTTTGTTTATGGGGCAAAAGTTAAAGTTAGTAGTGTTAATTGTAGTAATTAATAAGGTTTGAACTCCGGTCCCAAGGATTAATCCGGGTGGTTGGTGGGTTTAATCCCCACACAATTGATCAATGTTTGATTCTTGGAGTCAGGCTGCAAGCAAAAAAATTCATGTGGATCCACTAGGTCCTGGCATAAATGTCAATCCTTAGACCAGACTGAGAGGAAATTAGTTGAGATGAGCGTAAGTTGACTCGGACATCCCTGACCTTCAAAAAGAAAATTCAATTCCAGCCAAAATGCATGAGAACACATGGCCGGTTTCTACCATTGGAGTACCACTCCACTTGCAATTGTTTGGTATAGTTGCTCGAACTATTACACTAACCAAGAAAGTGGGGAGAGTCCAAGATAGGGTTTAATTTTTTTCTGGTAGCCCTTCAAATCATGCTACTAATTAGGGTTATAATCAGCATCATTTCATAATAATTATTTGATAGCATTGTATTATATATTTTATGTACACCTATATTAATTATGTCAGGGAGTATCTTACTTGAACAAAAATCTTGATTTGACCTTTTTGGCTATTGATGTGAAAATACTCACCATTTTGTAAACTCAACATCGATCACTATTCCTTTTTCGAATAAATTATAGTATTTATTAACAAATTAGAAAGTAACAGTGATAAGGTAAACTGTATCTCTAGATTCAAATGCTTGATGTTATGAATTTTTATGTAAATGTTACTATGAGTTTCTACGCAAATATTATGAATTCAAGGTGAATTCCATGAAATTCATATCGAAAAGTAAAACGCTCGAATACAAATGTTTGTTGTTGCACTTTGGCTAAACATGAAAATCAAATGTCTATGTAAAAAAAACAAATCAAATATCGATGAATTCTAAAAATAAAAATAAAAAAGAAGTCTCTTTAGGGTTTAAGAATTTGTGAAAGAAATGAGAGCAAAATAGTTATTTTGGAAAGATAAGAAGGAATCATTTTCAAAAGATAAATTATGTTTGTTTTAGCTTTTCTATTATTTTCCTTTTCTTCATAATCACTCTACAAGTCCATGAGCCAAACAAAACGTAGCCCCCTTTTTTTTTTTCGACCTGGAGTTATTTGAAATGTTAACAATTAGGGAAATTGACGGCCCAAGACGTGTTTTGATAATTAATACCCGTCAAAGACATGCTGAGAACATTTGTTAATGCTGAAAATGTCTTTGGCGGGTATTAATTATCAAAATACGTCATTGGCCGTCCTTTTCTCTAACAATTAGAACGGCACTGAATTGGTCATTTCTATCAGGGCTTCATTTCTTTTCATCTCTTAATTCTTGAAAGTGAAAACGAAAATGGAAAATTAAATTGTGAAAAGGAAACAAAAGGTCGGGCCATTTTCATATTTTTTTGCAATATATCAATGTGTACAATATGAATTTATGATATTATCACAATGTGGAAAAAAGTTTTGGACCTTCATTTCTTATAAAAATTCATGCGATTGCCTAACAATGTGTCTAAGTTCATTCAATTTATATTGTGCTCAAGTGATGTGATGAACTTTTTGCAGTTATTTCTCAAAGATGGATTAGGTCTTGAGCACGTAGTGGCGGATAAATGCAATATATAAACTCCTAACATTATATATAATTATAGACTTTATAGTTAATATTTTGACCCACAAAAGAATTTGTCCTGAGTCTCCTGACCAACCAGAAAGAAAAACAATTAGTCCCAGGTCAATCGGGGCAACTACTTGAAGAAACTAATATGTAACTTCTTAATCAAACGGCGGGGAAAAATGCTCAAATATGCAAGGTCGGTCTTGACTTTTCAAAAGCCTTGGGGTCATTATTTTGTTGGACTATTGTAAAGGGTACCAAAATATATAGGAGGGGCGCTTGAAATTTTGTAATTTTCGAGGGCCTGGCTGAGGACCGGCTCTGCAAATAGGTAGCGGTACAAAACAAAAAATGCAAATACCTACTCACCAAAAAACATAAAGAAAAAAAAAAGAAAAGAAAAAACTTCTAATCCCAATATACTAATGTTGCTGAGGATTTGGATACAAAATTCTGGTGATCACTTTAGTGGGTGGCTCTGGACTATGATTCATGGGCTTCCTTTGAGCTTAAACAATGAATCTTACTTCAACTTATGGTATCATCATTTTTTAAGTTTGCCTTGCTATCAAAGTGACTCCTTCCAATTATTATGTCTCTTGCCTAAATCTGCCTAATAAATTGATAGTTAAGAAACCCCAGAGTTGGGCTAATGATCAGGCCCTCAGATTTAAGAATTTACTCTCTTAAGATTTCATGTTTGAAACATTTTAAGTGTTATTATCTCTTTCGAAGTTAGTCCATACAGAGCTTTCCTCTAATTTGAATTGGGACCCTGCTCCCAGGGGTGTAGTACAATTGGTCAAGGAGGGAGCCGCTCAGTTGAGATTGAAACATACCAAGGCTGGGCACTAAGGTTCGATTCCTGGCAACTGCATAATTTAAAATTAACCGATGCACTATGTATGGGGCCACTGCGCATAGCAAAACCAAGGGATACTCCTCTGGTAGAGTATCTAATGGGGATAAGCCTTTTTTTTTAATTGGAACCCCCCAAATGGTCTGTGAGATTGATCCCTTATTATCGGTAGAGTTATCAAAAAAATAAATTGATAGTTAGATATCTACAAAGTCTGAAACCTTGCTCTGTGTTTGGATAATGTATTTGTGAAATCTAATGTCGGGGAAAAGCAAATGACAGCAAAGAAAAGTTGAGATTATAGTGACGTGAAGAAATTAAATTACTTTTACGATATCTTTATAGTTGTCTTTTCTTTCAATAAATTTCTCAACGAATTCATGATAAATGATGAACTTGAATCCCTAGGTCTGTTTGATTCGAAAGAAAATTACGCTGGAAAGTGAAAATGAAAGAATGTGGAGCAAAAGAAATTAAAGAAAGATTTCTAATTTCCCATTTGATTAGAATGAAAAGTTTATAAGAACCTCGCAAGAAAATATCTTTAGTTACTAACTTACCCTTAACATTGAATATGGATCATGATATATAGGAAAGGAAAATTTATGAATATAATAGGAACTTTCATATGAGATGACACCTTTCACGAGAAAATAAAAAATATTCTTATATTTTTAGCAAGAAAATATACGTTCTAGCATTTTGCACTATTTACATGCTAATCAAACACGAGAAAAATGCTTTTTTTTTCTCTCCTCCTTGTATATATATATTTTTATCGTTTTCACTCTAATCGAACGGACTCTAAATTGATTAGTTCCGAATTCAAAAGAACCTGTTATAATCACAGCGATGTAGCGTACACCTTACGGTACTAGAATATCTCCATCTCAATCGAATCGATGGCGAAGAAATGGCAAACGTAAAAATGGGTTAGGCCTAGTGATGTAGTATCAGTTTGAATTAATCAAGTGATTAGACTTGAGAAAATGGCTTATCTACCATACCAATTGAGACAAGAAGTCAAAGTTTTCTGTGCTTCTTGTTGTTTTCTAGATATGCAGTTAGCTTGATGTTCTTATCAAAATGCACCCAACCATCCGCCAACCATTCACCCCATTCAACAAGCCAAGGATCAAATAGTACTATTTGATTTATTTATTTTTAATATTATCGGCACTGAATTACTCTTCCAGAGTTAAAATAAATCAAAATTATACTGAAATTAATGAGCAAGTACGTAGGTGATGTTGCTCAACAATACAAAATAAACTAAGCCCAATAAATTTCGAACCAAAATAAATATGTTCACAAAATTTCTCTTCATATTTTTGCCACCGCTGAACAAAAATCCTGGAGCCGCCCCTGATTTCCCTCACTGTCTTCTCCAAAACCCAAAATACAAGTCAAAATTCTAGAGAGAATATGAGTGGGTCAGTCCAAATTGGGTCAACCCACCTTCTCAATTGGGCTCTAGGCTGCTGGTAAGTGTCCAAAAATATTCAAATTCCCACTTGGTTGTTAAAGGGGTATGTATGAAGAATTGAGAGCCAGCCAATCACAGATAACCATTGAGGTTTCTTACTCAATTCCAAGAATAATGTAGTGGGGCTTGAACCGTTGAAAGCGATAAAGTTGCCTAACGGGTTTGTAACCCAATGACAATTCCTCATCTCTTCCACATGAAAGATGATGGTTCGATTCTCGCTAGGAGCGCAAATGCTTTGTGTGGTAGCTAACAATCTTTTGGCTTACCTGATCCGTATGCTATTTAGCGGTACCCCTAGCCTTCTCCATTCGCGTAGGATTAGGCTGTACATCTATCGAGCGGAAAAAAAAAAAAAAAAAAACGCAATAAAGTTTGATTAGAACAAAACTCTAGAAATTTGACTTCAAGACACCCTCTGATGAGTATCGGGGTCGGCTTCTTTCCGCTCTTTTGAAGACCAAATTTAGTGGGGGGAAAAGAAGAGAGCGGCCATGTTTGATTGTCATTATTGTACATTTTAATATTTGTATCTAAATTAATTAGGTTAGCTCATTTTGCCACTCTTGTACACTTCCAAAATAAAAGGTCAGAAGATCGATGTTTAGCAAAAGCAAAGATTGATTATTTCTTCTCTTGACTGAGGTTTTCCCTTCACTTTTTTGAATCCCTTTTTTTTTTGTCAGGCAATATATATCAGCAGGGGTTAGTGGAGGGTGTTAGAGTTAGCAAGGGGTCCAGATGCTATCCTAGCCTCGAACTCAAGACCTTCCACAAAGGGGAGACAGTGACTTACCAACTGCACTAAGCAGTAGTTGTCACTTATTTGAACCCTTAATAGAGCTGTTAGTTGGATTTATTTTAATTGTCCGCGCTGCGCATATATCTAGTTTAATGTTATTCAAGTACATACTAGTATTATTAAAATTCTTTTGCTGAGGAAAAAAAAATATTAGTATTATTATCGTATGCTTGTTGTCGAAATGCATACGTTTCTAATTTGTATTGATACCCACTCTATCCCTCTATCCCATCTCGGTGGATTGTGTTATTTTATCTAGCCTTCATTTTTTTTCTGAACAATATGCTAGTATTTCATTTTAAAAGCCCGAAAGGCATTTCAAAGATTTCATCACAAGGTACATGAATAAACAAAAGCCAAACATGAGCAGATGCACTTTGCAGGCTCAATGACACGTTGCGAAAGTAAACCAACAAGAAGGTCAAATACGGAGCCACTCAAAGATGTAGCGGTAGAGGATTCCATAAGTAAACCCAACTCAAACCATGAAAAAGGCAGAGTTCAAGTGGGTCAAGTCTATGTTGACACTTTGACGCATAGGCTTGCTATGTGATACGGAGTACAAGAAAATAAACTTGTGCCTAGCTTCACTAAGAGCATCTCCAATCCAGTACTCTATTTGAGAATATCAAAATACTCTATTTTATTCATAAAGTGATTTTAGAGAAAATCACTATTTCTATTTACTCCAACCACAAATCCTCTATTTTTCCCTCTAAAATCACTTTCCGGAAAAAAATCCTTTTTTATACTCTCATAAGGATATGGTTGGTATAAAAATTTAGTAAAAAAAAGCTTACAAGGACAAAAATGTCTTTTAAAAAGATGAATAGTGTTATGGAGATGATCCTCTATATTTTCTCTTACCCTCTAAATATAGAGGATCAAAATCCAATACTCTTAAATGGAGGAGGGTTGAGAGGATAGATTGGAATGCTTTGATACTCTCAAATAGAGATATAGAGTATGGGTAGGAGATGCTCTAACACCTGCAGTTAGGTGAGATAAATAAGCGATTGGTTTTAGTTGACCTGGTTGGGTTTGGATTCACTACGTGTTATAAGGAACTAAAAAAATAAAGTTGTGCATTTGTGGATCATACCGAGATGATAAGCGCTTGATACTAAACAATCTAACAAACAAATATGTCGCAATATGACGAAGCTATGCAGCTTAACACCATGGATCCCACCTTCATCTTATTCTGATGGTTTGGACCGTCTAACTTATAATATAGCTTTGTGCGTTTGTTATTTGTGAGAAAATTAACAAACGAAGTCATACGGAGTATCATATCATCCTTCTACACAAAACGATGGAATCGTCGCATCTGCTTGCCATCCACAAAAACTTACAGTCTGTGTGGCTCTGGCTGTTATAGCATTAGTGTAAGTGTATGTGTGTGCCATGTTTGTAAGTGTGGGAAAAAAGAGAGAAATATTTATGTTTGTAAGTTTTTTTAGATTAAATGTGATATAGTGTATCCATATAAAAGTATTAGAGGAGATGAAACTTAATTCCGGAAAAAATTTCTTAGTAATTCGTGGATAAAACCATAAGCGATTAGTGACTTATAGATTGGATTGGAACCAAATCATATGATTTTTAATTTGGATTTGGATCGCATTTTCTAATAACGGTGACTCACGGTTCGATCTTCGAATTCCCAAGAATTTGATACGATCTGGACAAGACCGTGAGCAACCCTACTAATTGGCCGTGGTCTAGCAGTTCCTTAAAAGATTGGGCCCAAAAAATGAGATGGGCCGGGTTGGGCTCATTCATAAAAGCAAGCACTCATTTAAACGGACCAGAGGCCCGCCAAACCAAGTGGTGGCTACTCAGCTGAATCTCTTGATAGGGTTACGTAAAGGAACATTTTGAAAACAACTATACGTAAATTCAAATGGTGGAGTAAGTTAATTCACAGGCTGTCCATAGTCTAAACCGCAGACATCCGCGACGGGACTTGAGTCCTAGCCTCCCACAAGAAAGGACTAGGAAATAGTATTGGGCTACAAGCCCTTTGGCACGTTTTTTTTTTTAAATCTCAACGAGCAGTTTTTTCTTTATATGAGAACACAGTGGGCTATACAAAAGCACGGTGTACAAAATGTTGTAACAACTTGCTCTAGTTGACCTGCATAACTCTTAATCCAACTACGTGGCTCAAAAGGTTAATCTCAAGTTATACAGTAGCTGTTCGGCCTTTACTTAGTCCCTCTGTCCCATTTTCTTTGGTTTTTTTTGATCCTTGTGTCATCATTGAAACTCTTATATCTCCTAATATATAATATTTTTCATAATTTTGAAAACTTTGTATTATAGATCTAATCGAGACTATCAAATAAGATCGATATTGCATATTTTTTGAAATTCATATTGAAAGATACAAATGGAGTATATTCTACTTCCTTTTTTCCCTTGGAATACGATGTGGGACTCTACAAAGGTGGTAAAAATGGAAACTCATGCAAAAGTCCATTTGACTCTTGATGTTATTCTGGCCAAACCATAGGCTATGAAGTTAGCTTCTCCGATAATATACTTCATTTTGACATCCCGTTTACGGGCTAAAATGATATTGCAATGACAATACGAGATAACTATAAAATTGTAGAGAAGCCTTTAAAAAAAAAAAACACCACATATATAAGAGCAACAAAACGTGTGAAATTTAATTTACCCCAAAAAAAGGTGTGAAATTTAAAATTTTCTAGGAAACTTCAATTACTATAATATCGGCGATAATACAGAATCTTCGTGAAAAAAACACATGGCAATAGGCTTGACAAATTATTGCATTTCGCTGTCATTAGTGTTAGCTTATCAATTTTACGATAAAGGGTGAGTTTCTAAAAGTGCTTAAATTTTTTTTTGTATTTTGTGAAGGAAAAAAGCTCGTTTATTGACAAAAAAAAATGCTCATCCTATAGATCTTGGTACTTCAGAAATCTAGGCCTAACTTAACTTTTTGTTTAAGATAAAAATGTTCTAAATCATTAGCTTATCAATATGCGATAAGGATGGGTTTCCCAAAAGTGTTAAAAAATTCCTTTGTATTTTGTTAAGAAAAAAAGCTTGTTAGTGACCAAAAAAAGCTCATCACGTAGAATTTGGTACTTCAGAAATCTAGGCCTAACTTAACTTTTGCCGTGGTTAATGGTCCGTCGGGATTAGTTGAGATGTATGAAAACTGGCTCGGACACCTGAATTATCGAAAGGAGAAAAAGGAACTTTTACCATGGTTAACTTATCCACGAGCTCTAAAAATATTGAAGGATTTCATTCACTGACCTCTGATGTGAGGCCCCGAGGAGAAAGGCCGAACTGGAACTGGATTGGTTCAAAAAATTCCTTCTCCTACAGTAGAGGATGAGGATCCTTTTCCATTTTTAGGAAATGATTTTGTCACTCTCTTTTTTACCATTCACATTTTCCTTTTTGTCTTGTATTATGTGAATTTACAAAATAATCCATGCAATTTGTAAAAATTATCGCATTGAATTGAGGGGTAATTTAATAAATCCACTCAACTAAAAGACAAAAGGAAAGTGCCATTAGTAGAAATGGGGTGACAAAATCATTTCCCTCTATTTCTTCAGAAAGTCTACACACACAAATAATCTGTGCACAGATTGTGCACAGATTTCGTTGTGGGGCCCACTACGGGTCTCACACAAATCATCCAAGCCGTTCATTAAATCTAAATTTTTTTTTCAAGGGTCCCCATGAAAAATAAACTCAGTCCGATATCTATAGATGCTCGATCCAACCATATAACTTTTCATTATTCAGAAATCTGAATGAAAAGTTAGATGATTGGATGAAGCACCTATAAGTATCAGATTGGGCTTATTTTGTACAAGGACCCTTGAAAAAATATTTTATATTCAATGAACTGCTTGGATGATTTGTGTGGGACCCGTGATAGACCCCACAACAAAATCTGTGCACAAATTGGCTGTGTGTAGCAAGGCTCGTATTTCTTTTGGAAGAGGTGGCATTCTGATCACAAAAAACACACACGTGACACAATGACTTGTCGTGGTCCATAGGTTGGGTCCGGAACTCAAATCTACCTGCACAGACAATTCATGTACAGATTATACATAGATTTTGTTGTGGAGTCTACCACAGATTCTAAAAAGATGATCCAAATCGTTCATTAAATGTAAAATATTTTTTCAAGAATTCTCGTCAAAAATCAACTCAATCCAATATCTATAACAGTCCGATCCAATCATCTAAATTTTCATTCATATTTCAAGATAATGAAAAGTTTAATGAATTTGATGGAGCACTTATGAGCATTGAATTGAGATGATTCTACATTTAATTAACGGCTCAAATCATTTATATGAGACTCAGAGTGGTCCCAAAATAAAATTTGTGCACAATCTATACATGAATTGTTGCGTGGGTAAACTTTTCTGCCGAAGTGAATACCAGCTGCAGCGCAATCGCTTCCCGGTCCACCTTTAACATTTCCACCACAGCTTTTAGACACGCGCGGAAAGAAATATATACAAAAAGCTCAAAAAATCGAAATCTAATAAATTATCGGTTCGGATCAAAAAACAAAAAAAAAATATATATATATATATATATATAAATCGATTATGTTGTTTGACAATATATATATCGATTATAGGGTCTCGGGCGGCTCCGATATAGGAGTATCTTTGGGAGGTTCAAGCGAATTTATTGAGTTCAAAAATTGACTAATTTAATGGTATTTTTTACATATATATTTAATTTTTCTTAAATATTGTTGGCTATGAACTTTTTATACGTAACAAAAATGAATGAAAAATTAACTTTAGTTTGCGAAAAAATACTGTATAATATACTCAACAAAATGAAATAAATTAGGCCCAAGAGATTCTCAAACAAATATATTAGTAATATACTAATATGTTTAGCTTGTATGGAGCTTTGCCTTTGTTGCTCTGCACGATTCTCAATTAGTTTTTCTATCTTTTTCCACTCATTATATCAAAAATACTATTTCTCAAAACGTAAAACCCAAAAAAAATAAAATTCCAATGCACTTTTTCAAGGCCCAAGAAATGGAGTATTTTTTTATAGTTCGCTTTTGTTACCATCGTACTAAAATCGTAGACCTGCCCCTGCACTCGGTTGTGAATAAACGAGGAAAATATATAATAAAAAAACACATTTTGCAATACACTTTTTAAAAATTTCACGTTACTTTAACACACATATATGTATATATTTTTCTTTGTCATTTTCCTGCCTTATTATCGAAAGCCTTATAATAATACTTTTTCAATCCTTCAATTGAAATGACATAAAAACCCCTTGTCGGCTGAAGTGTCACCTATCTACTGGCTGTAATTTAACCAGGAATCCTACCCTATGCCACAAAGGCCCCCAGAAATGGGAGTAAAAATAATCCTCCGCAACTCACCCCACCGTTACTACACTATTTCGCAGTGTGTGTTTTTTTTGATCCGCTATTTCGTAGGGTTTAATGGTGTTCTCTTCCGCCTCCTCCTCACTCTCTCTTTCTCTCTCTCTCTCCACCGATAGCCGCAAACCACACCTCCCGTTCTAGAGAGAGAGTGGCTCGACACTTGACAGCGCTTAAAAGCACCGCGTTGTGTGTATGTATCTCTATCTGTACCCATATCTGTATAAATAGAAAGAGAGGGATTTGGATGCCCGTTCATGGCTGAAACTCTGTTCGATTCGTATAAGTTCAATACAAACCCGAACGACACTTCGTCGGACCCATCGGATCCGAGCAAGAAGACGGATGGAGCTCCGTTCAGCAGGAAAATCGACTTCCACTTGGCGAGGAAGCCGTTCAGTGGGTTCATCAACGGCGTCGGTGGGTTTAAGCTGGAGACACTGAACCCTACGAGGTCGGATCCTCACAGGCCCGGTGGATCGAGCCAAGGGAGCGGGTTTTCGGGTTTGGGTGGGAAGAATAAGCCGGATGGGTCGTCGTCGGAGTTTTTGGATTTCGGGTTGGATCCTGAGCTCAGATTCGGGATTACTTTCAGGAGAATCGTGAGTTGTTTTATCTTACGTGGAATTATTGTTCTGTGTTTGGGTTTGGGCGTTTCTGCTTTGGATTGTTCTGTCTATGGGTTTTTGGGTCTTTTGCAGCTAGTTATGTTATGTTGAGTTGAATATGTGTATGTATAGGTCTACATATTTGATCAAGTTAATAAGTGATGAGCACAAGGTGTTCTCCCAAATTAGGAGGGTATTCATTACATGCTCTTTTCTAAATGCAAGTAAATGGGTTGGAACACTTGTCCTTGAATAGAGAAAAGGATATATGACTAATATGGCGACCCTGTATCCAATTTGGACATTTACATCCTCCAAAATCCAAATGTTTATGATATTTAGAAAAGAAGAAGCTCACATAAGCATTGTATATTTTTAAAAGAAGCTCACATTAGCTAGAAAACAAATTTGATAATTGTATGTAAAAATGATATATCTTCTGTAATCCTATTTGACGACATGTCTCCATACCCATGTATAACTTTTTGATTTGGATTTTGAAATGGTGGTTCTCTAATTATTAGGTTTGTCTACGCATTCAGTTATTGGCAATTATCTTGGTTGTTAAGTTGTTGGGTTGCTTATATTAGGAGGATGGATGAATTGTGCAGGGTGCAGGACTGAAAAATCTTGGAAATACTTGCTTCCTCAATTCAGTATTACAATGTCTCACGTACACGGAGCCTTTGGCAGCATATTTACAAAGTGGGAAGCATCAAAATTCTTGTGAGTTTCTCTGGTGTCTCACTCGTCGAATCTTGCATGCAAATTACACATTGAGCTGAACTCACAATTTTACAATTCTTAATGTGTGTTCCTTCTTCCTTGTACATTTACACGGAAAACGAACCTTGGGTGAGATAATTTGGGGCAAACTCTACATGACCTTGGCTCAACCTTGGGCGTGACTTTTAATCAAATAAGACCCAAGAAGATCTCTTCTAGTTTGTACTTTGTCCTGTACCCTTATATTTGTGCATTTTATTTACATGCAGATTTTCTCTAAACACGTGCTTGCATGATGCATTTTTTAGTTTATGTGCAAGAATGTCTCATAATATTGGGTAATATTGTTGCTAACCATAATCCTAAGTTAACCATCTTATAGAAACCAGACTTGCGTAGGCAACCCCTCCTGTAGATCTACCATCTTAAAGTTTTCTCATTTTTGTATGATGCATATTCCTCCGATTTCTTTTTTGTTGGATGGCACATATCTGTATTGGAGCAGTGTCATGTATTCTTATTCCATTATAATTTCCTTGTTTCATTTGATTCATGAAGGCCGTACTGCTGGATTTTGTGCTTTGTGTGCTATCCAGAAGCACGTTAGCCGTGCCTTGCAATTACCACCTGGGAGAAGTTTAGCACCGAATGATCTTGTCTCAAACTTGAGGTGTATCCTTAATGATTATGGTTGATCACTTTCTTGAAGTTATGTTAAAGATGCAAGTGTTTTTTTTGAATTTTTATCGGTCTTGTTGTATTCTTCACTCTCAACTATTTGGTTTGCCCTTTTGTATTGGTTCTTGAGTTTTAAACTTTGAATTCTATGAAAGCAATATCTTTTTTCTTCTGTTATGTATAAATTTTCTTTCTGCATGTTAAGTATAGAAGTTGTGCATAGAGTGCTAATAGAAGTTTTACTCTCAAACTGATGTTTTGTTAAGCTTACAAATACTTTGCAAGTTTGGACACTAATGGGCAGGGGGAACGCATTACCTGCATAGCTTCTATCAGGCTCAAATTGTTCTTTACAACCACCTCCTCCTCCCAATAGAATTAAAATGGTCACCACATGGTATATTTTCATTTCCCTAGTGTTTGCAGAATTTGAAATCCTTGACCACCAATTAGGCATATCTCGGAGCTTCCGAAACGCCAGACAAGAGGATGCTCATGAGTACATGGTTAATTTGCTGGAGTCAATGCACAAATGTTGCTTACCTGCAGGAGTATCAAGTGAATCACCAAGTGCTTATGAGAAAAGTTTGGTCCATAAAATCTTCGGTGGTCGCCTCCGCAGCCAGGTACTTTTTTCTTGCTTGCTTGTGGAAGACATTTTAGCCTTTGAAATGGCAATCAATTCAGCTGGTTTAGGGACTGGCAATAGTCGGGGGAAATTTCAGGATATTAGAGAAATCTATTTGGATTTGGGACTCCTGTTTTTACCTTCAGTATTTGTATGATTATTTTTCAGGTGAAATGCGTGCAATGCTCCTTCTGCTCCGACAAATTTGATCCGTTCTTAGATTTAAGTCTTGAAATCATCAAGGCAGAATCGTTGCACAAGGCACTCACACACTTCACTGCCAAAGAATATTTAGATGGAGGAGAGAGGCAGTACCAGTGTCAAAAGTGCAAGCACAAAGTAAAGGCTCTCAAGCAGCTCTCTATTCACCAGGCCCCTCATGTTCTTACCATCCATCTAAAGCGCTTTGGTGCACATCAAGCTGGGCAAAAGGTTGACAAGAGAGTTCAATTTGGTCCAACATTGGACTTGAAACCTTTTGTCACTGGTCCCTATGTAAGTAGACTTACTGAAACCAGTTATACTGTTATAATATTCTTGTCTTAAATAGATTTTGATGTTCTTATGTCTGATATCGCTATTAAATGATGGTTTAGTTGATGGTTATGTCCATAAATTTGATTTTGTCACATCATTGGATTTTTTTCTGTTTGAGTTTTTGACATTAACGAAGTCTCTAATTGTTCGAAGTATATTTGTTGCCATTGAGTCCTTGAGTAAGGCTTGAGATATGATGCACATAAGTTGCAATTGACTTTTGAAAAGAGCTTTGTAAATGTGGAAATAAGAATCAAATGAGAAGTACAATGGGAATAGATTGGAAACTTACATTGGTATATGCCTTTACCTCTTTCTTGGACAAAAGTTGATAAGTGGTAAATTGGTGCTGGAACTTCATTTGTTAAGTATCCAGTAACCAAATCTGTTACATGTTTTGGAGACTTTTGCATGTGATGGTAACTGGTGCTTTCTATTTGGCAGGAGGGAGATTTGAAGTATACTCTTTATGGTGTTCTTGTTCATGCTGGTTGGAGCACCCATTCTGGCCATTATCACTGCTACATTCGCACATCAAGTGGCATGTGGTACTCCCTTGATGACCATCAGGTATCACAGTTTTCTCTGTTTGTTTTGAGTTTTGTCGGAGGTAGAGAGGTATATATGTATGCTTGATTTTTGCGGATTTTTTAATTTGCTAATAGTACGAGTTTAAGGAAAACCGAGTTATGAAATTTTCTTTTTCTTAATTTGGATTTGCGTTTTCATCCATGTTTTGTGTTAGAAAGCATAGCTTTTGAAGTTTTGAATGAGAGAAGTTTGCTAAAATATTTACAGGAAGTGTTGTAAATGGGGGGTTTCCATATTTCAGAATTTGGACCCTTAAATTATCCTTCATTTGTAGGGATTACACCTAGTGTACTTTTAATCCTTTATTTTTCTTTCTTTTAGTGCGTATTGGTGACTCTTTTTAAAATTATCTTTATTTGGTGTCTACATTGGGTTTAAAGAATGAATCAATGGGTGATAAGTGGAGGCCAACCTTATTGTTAGGCCATTGTCTTAATTTTTCCCGTATAGTACCTTAGCCCCTGAGCTAGGTGTCCTCTAGTGATGAAGGGACTAGGCCTTTTGTGGGAATCATTTTGAGAATATGATTGTGTGAAACCTAAAAGCAAGTGGTGAATCGGCATCACGCAATCCTAGTTTGCATTTATGTGACCACATAGATAACAGCTTCATCCAGTGAATTTTGTTTGGGGTATCGGTGTTGTTGGCTATCGGGATAAAATAAAGAATCCATTGGCTCGTGAGCCAGCAGATTTTGGTCACATGATGTCAGCTAGTGCTTGGTGTGGCTGTGCTTTTGATTGCGATCGGTGGCTTTATAAGACTCTCAGGGAATGGTCGGCTGCGATCTCTCACGAGTTATATCCTCTTGACCCGAACCGATTTTTCGAATATACGGCCATGTAGAAAGGTATTGCATCTTGATTTACAGTCGAAGTCCTACATCGTGCAATCCCACAATCCTAGTTTGCATTCATATGACCCGTTGGATCTCAGCTTCAGCCATTTGAATTTCCTGTGGGTTCTCAGTTTTGTGGGCTATCAGAATTATTAAGAAATTCAATGGTCCATTATATAAGCGATTTTGGGTCACATGATGTAAGGTAGTGTTTGGGTGTGCTTTTTGATCACAATGCGAGGCTTTATAAGGCTTAAGGGAGTCATCCGAGTGCAAACCTCCCATGATCATATTTGGTTGCTGCGACCATGTACTAAATGCTTCCTAGCTTTCATTGCTCGTAAAACTACTCTGTGGTTTTATAAACGCAGGCAGTTGTCTCATATTATTCGTCTGAAGTAGATGCCACGCTTCAAAATATTGCTTTGTTTGATTTAACGCTTCTGACCCAACTGTTCTTGCTGTAAAATAAAAACGTCGTAATGTTACTGTTTCAAGACGAAGGGACTAGGCCTTGTCATGGAGTCATATGTAGAATAAGGTTTTTCGGTACCTAAACGCCAAAACCAAGTGGCAACTTTTTTTTTGGTAAGTAAATTTATTTTGGCAAGTCAAGTGGCAGCCAGCTTTTTGATGTACAATCCTAGTATGCATTCATGTGACAACATCGGACATCGGCTTTTAGCCGTTTGATTTCCTTGTGGCCTATGACTATCTGGATTAAAAGGGAATTCATTGGCTAGTGAGTGAAAGGATTCTGGTCACATGATGTATGCTAGTGATTGAATGCTCTTTCAATTGTGGCGCTACAAGGCTCACGGAATTTGGCAAGTGAAAACCTCCCAAGAGTCATTTCCTCCGGACCCTGCTTATCAAAATATGTCCCATTTCAATGGTACCGTTCATTGATTTACGGTTCAATGTGCTTCCACACTTTGTTGTTGACCCTAAATGTTACAGTCTGCTATGGGTTGCCACAACCATGTACTATTATGGTGACTAGCATCCTTTGGTTGTAAAATTGTAAAATTACTGTGCTATGACAGAGAAAGGTGTATACTTTTTCCGCTGCTTCAATGAACTGATTTATGATCCCTCTAGCCCATAAAGAATGGTGATTCCTTTTTTATGATGATTAATACCTTGGTAAAAGACTACCATGTTTATCATAATTCACATTCTGATCTGCGATGTATATCTCACATTTTGGGAGAATGCTTGCTGCTTGTGGCTGTAGTTCATACTTAATAGTGTCCCAACAGCCCGTGCTAAATTGTTTTGAATGTGTATGAGCAATGACTATAACGTATTGAAATCAGGTTCGCCAAGTTAGTGAAAAGGTGGTTTTGGAGCAGAAGGCCTACATGTTATTCTACGTTCGAGACAGAACAAATTCTGCTCTAAAGAAGCATGTTGGTTTTGTTCAGAAAGAAAGCATGATCACAAATGCCATTGGAAACAAAATGCATTCCACTTTAAATCAAGGTTGTAAGGAAACAGTTCAAAATGGCCCAATTGATAAAAGAGTAATTGACTCTGCTGCTGCCGTAACCAGGAACAATGCTATCATCAGTGATGTACTGATGGAAAGCCTCACGAAGGAAGCTTCTATTCAGAAAACTAAGGGTCCTACACTTGAAATTTCATCCAAGCTGCCAATATCCAACAATGCAGTAAATAGGCTTCCTATTCTGCATCTGAATGGAGGAGAACATTTAACAAAATCAGCTTGTATTGAGGGCTCTGATAAGACTGTCAATAATGCTTTGGGTGCAACAACTGACGGTAAAACTAGCGATTGCAACAAGGAGAGATGTACCAAGGAAGACAACACTGATTTGGTTGTGGTAGCGCCCAATGCCCAAGTTTTGGTTACCAATAAAGATCAAAGCATTGTCAATGCAAAGGCCCGTATGGGCAATGATACAAGTACCAAGAAAGATATGAGTGACTCAATTACCATAGCTCCCAAACTCAATGGCCACCAAAGTTCTGCCGGAGATTCATGTATCACAGAAACGACACCTCAAAAGGTAATGAGGGTGATTTACTATCCCTTTCATTGATCTTTAGCTAGTGGTTTTACCACCCCTTTTTTATTTTGTTGGAACTGCTTTTTTTCCCTTAATCATTTAATTTACAACATTGCCCTTTTATTTGTTCACTTTGTCCACCTATGCAAGGGCAATGTTGTTTGTAAATTACAAAAAGGGATTGCAGACGGTAGAAGGGGAGAGCAGAAATCAACTACCCTCCCATTCCTAGTTGATATTGCACCTCAATACTCTTTTAACATGACCGTGCTATTATTATCCAGATACATAGTGAGGCTTCATTGCAGAAATCTAATGAGAGAGAATCTGCGTTTATTGACCATGTAAAATCATTGGATGAGCCAAGCTGCGTAAACATTCAGGTATATATACTGTTTCCATGCATTATACCTCAGAAATTAATTCGTTGGTCAAGTCTTTTAAGTTCTTCTCATGTTTTAAGAATTTTTTGATTTATATTAGGCCAAGGGTTTGTTGACGGAAAGTACTCTTGGAGATGGTGGTCAGAGAAAGGGAGTTATTGAATCAGTAGGATCATCAGGCATACGAACCATGCATATCTCTTCACACAATGGGGCTGTTGACCATAAGCGCCAACAAAAATTGAAGAAGCAGCTTCCAAAGTGTCCGATTAATAGCGTGCACCTTGGCTCAAGCATCCTTTTTGGGGTATATTTAAGCCTGCGGAAGAAGAAGCACAAAAAGATCAAACGGCGTGTTGCAAAGATTGGCAATGTAACTAAAGAGCACTTAATGGACTCGGAATGTAGTCCATCAATGTCTGAAATAACCAGGACACTGTCATTTAATGGTAAACTTCACTCTCGAGGAAAGGGGCTGAAATCATGTTCAACTAAGAAAGACGACGAAGGTGTTGTTGCAAAGAATGTTAAAAGTTCAGATGACAATTTAGTGATGGGGATCATTGATGAAGAATTTAGAGAGAGAATTGTTCAAAATGGTGCTGTGCTTTCAACAGATAAACCGCCACTGAGGAACTTTTGCTCCCCTCTGACAGGAAATGAATCGGGTGCTCGATGTGCTAATGGTACAAAAGAAAGTAGTGGAGATTCAGTCCAAAATGGCTTAATGAGCATGCTTACCAGAGGTTTGGAAGAGAAAACTGGTGAGTGAATTTATGTTACATCATAAGCTAAAGATATATTTCTCACCATTTCGCAGTTTTGATGTACAAGATAATATTTGAAACAATGGTGGTGGTTGTTTATACTGCAGTTGCACGTTGGGATGGGATAGAACTGCCTCCTTCTCACATTACAGACTCAAGTTGTGCGCAGTCTGTTAGAGTTGGTTACATCGGAGATGAATGGTGAGTCAATATGTTCTTCAATATTCATTCACATTTCCCTGTCTTATGAATTTCCCTAGAACTGTAAAATCAATGTGATTGCTGATGATTGCCAAATGTTTATGGGCCACCCATCGGTTATATGGCTGCTAACAGGATTAGTCAGATTAAGTCAAATTTATGCTATGCGACACACAGCCCCAATCACTACCATTGGTGTTTGGGTTGAATTTTTCTTACCACCCAAAACTGTGAAGTTAATTGAAATCCAATCATTTGTGTACATGGAAAGTTTTTAATTTCCCGATTAAATGACTTGAAGATTGTGGAATTTGCAGCAAATGCAGTCAGAGCACTGGTAAGAGTTTTGATATTCATGTGAAGAACTAACAGTGTACTAATGGGTTCTTTAGCACATGGACATGCAGCTAGGGAAGAATTTTTGCTGAAAGCCATTAGTGATAATGATACTTAGAAAAGGCTTTGCCAATGTTTTCCTTTCTTTTAATTCTCATATTGCAGGCATTGGAAAAATTATTTTCACTTGTAACTGACATAATTTTGCTGACTGTGTATGAACTGTAAAATTTCTGTTCCCTTGATCTTATGAGTGATGTATCCTTGCCCAATTCAACAGGGATGAAGAATATGACAGGGGAAAGAGGAAGAAGGTTAGGATCTCGGAGAATGTTTTTGGTGGACCAAATCCATTCCAAGCAATTGCAAGCAAGAAGGCCAAGTTGAAGAAGGTGAAGATGGACCAGTCCAGCTCGGGAAACCGACCTTATAGGATATGAAATATGTTGATCATGAGCTGAGCAGAGAGCGTAATGCGGAATGCAGAATGCATGCGGAATAATTTTGCTTTTGAGAATTTTTATTTTTATTTTTTTTCCAGGTTTTGCCCATTGTGAAAGGGTAACTTGGGAATCTGTACGGACAATTTGTATGTGGGAATATCTGAGCAGTTGGGAATGTACAAGCTGTGAGAGCTTTCTTTTATTTATGGAATGTAACAAGCTTTGAGCTGGTATGTTGCAAGCTAAATTTTGTATCCGGATTGGTAAACCAAAGTCAATGGACATTTTTTAAGTATGTTAAGCATTGAGAGTTGTTGTATGCAAAGGTGAATTAGATCTGCATTTCCTTTAATTCTTACAAAGTCTCTTTGCACAGATTTGTGCACCCATCCAATGCAAGTGAATTCTACGAGATAATTGTAAGGAATCCATGTGCATCGGATGGTTTTGAACACATGTTCGGATCAATGCACCGAGTCTGTGTATGTAGCATTGTTCTAAGTTCTTTCAATTCAAATTTAACCCTTTTTTCCTTTTTTTATTAGTATTTGATTTACGTGTTCAACAGGGATGGCAATGTCAGCCGATCCGACCCAACCCGATCTGTTTCCCGCCCCAAATGGGTTGGGATTTGGGGATTATTTGAGGATCGGGTATGGATAATTTTTTTTAAAAAAGTGGCAAACGGGTAGGGGGTGGATATGAGTTAGTCCCCGCCCCATCCCGAATCCCCGTTATATATATACATAAGAATTAAGAAGTTAGGATTTCATTTATTTACGCCACCCATCCTGAATCCCCATTCCCCACCATCTCTACGACTCTACATCTCATTCTTGCTCGTGTTCTTGTTCCAGGCTTCAGTAGTCTTCAGACTAAAGTTGTTCTCTCTGAATCCGAATGATTTGCTGTTATGGAGAAGAAATCGATGAACTTAATTTCAATTTGGTTTGTAATGCACTATGGCAGTAGCTATGTGACTGTTTTAATTTAAATTTGGTTTGTAATGACACTTTGGTAGTAGATATGTGACTGTTTTCATTTTAATTTGGTTTGTAATGACAGCTTAGATTGTTTATTATTATTTTTTTTTAATTTGGTTTCATGGTTTGTATTTTGTAATGGCAGGTGACTTTTTTTTTTAAAAAGTTTTGGAATCTTTGGATCCCCGTTCCCGGTTTGGGGCGGGGATGGAGGGTAAAAATAAATCTCCAGTGGTGATCGGGGCGGAGATGGGGAGGAATTTGAGTTTGGGGATGGAAATAGTGGTATCCACCCCACCCTCCCCATTGCCATCTCTTGTGTTCCATTTGCCAAAGGTGCCTTTTGTAAAGTACACCTTCCACGCACATGGTCCAATTAACAACACTCTTCATGCTTTGCTCCATCCAAGCATGGAAGTTATTATTCTTTGTTGTCGCTCCTGCTCTTTAGCTTTTGGAAAAGTTCATGCATTTGATGGGGAAAATAAAGCTCCAAAAGTGCTTTTTGGTCTATCAGTGGATCTCTGTGATGTACTTGGAGGGAGTATTCTTCAGCAAGAATCTGTTGAAAAGAGGAAATATATGATTAACTGGGTAGCAAATGTATGAACTAGGCAGGTGGGGCTAATGATAACCAAGAGCATAAGATTAAATGAGTAAATAGGGTTTCTGGTTGAGATTTCAAATCAAAGGATAATGGCATTAAAAAGGAGACAAAAACAGAGAATACTATCATCAATGATGATAGCAAAGTTATTGCTTATGATTCACCGTAAACAAGTCGATTTGAGCTTTGTTGAACTTAAGTCATTTACTGAAGGAGCCTCTTTAATCGAGCAGAGCCTCCCTTAATGAGCCAAGCTCCACTCGACTCGATTACTAAACAAACCAAAAACCCGATCGAGCTAGAGCTCGATTCGTTTACGGCCCTACTTATGAATAGATCTTCGACTTGTGAATTAAGGAAAAAAGAAAGGAATAATAGAGAAAAACATAATGAATTGAAAGAAGTTGAAGCACAATGTATGCTACAGCCTAAAGGTAGAAATAATAGAATTCCAATTTTAATTTGGATACTTGCATGAGTTACGGAGGACAATTTTGAAAAATAATCATATAACAATAGGGCCAAAGCGAAGCTTTTCAGATCTAAGTGGTGTTCATTTCATGTGGTGCCTCACTCTGGTATGATAAACGTAATAAGCGACTCGAGTTCAAATTAGAATTTGCTTGCAAAAAACCTCGTTTGAGATCGATTTGTTATTTAAGTAATCAAAGGTTGAATATTTTCTGAAGCTTGTTAAGCTTCCAAACCAATCTAGAGCATGTCGCTATGTTCAAAAAATCAAGCTACATGAGATGGACTTGTAAAAGTATCCAATGCACGTGTAATATCGACACGTGATTGCGATCAATTCAATTTACAGCTTGCATAAAATCGGCACGCCTATATAAATTAGGTTTGAACGTAATTTTAAAATTCGTTAATTTGCCAATCAAGCTGGAAGAATACATTGTCCAGTTCGTCCGGCTCGTTTTTTTAGTTCTACCCTTGTGACTTGTGTATGTGAAGTTTGAAATATGCATGGTAGGTATTCAACCACTATCTTTTTCATCGGTGAGAAAATACTTATAACGAAAATATTTCACTTAATCGATCCTCATACCAGAGTTAATTGAAGCTCAAATCGGTTGCACTCACTAAATCGCCACCAAACCCTCACTGCTCCTCGAACGAAACCAGAGCGGAAATGGGAAGCTTGGGGTGGGAGAAGGGGGATAAGGAGGGGTGAAATAGTCAAGTTTCAAGGGGGATTAGGGGGGATAAATTATGGAAACCTCAAACCCTAGCCAAAAATAATACTGCCGAATCCCCTCTTCTCCAGTATTAGCCAAGGAACCGGATAAACCAAGACCCCTCAGTTTGGGCTTCCCAAATCAAAGAGTGGGGGGCAGGTCTTATAAGGGGTGAAAATTAATCCCCTAGCTAATAACGCATCCAAACGAGCCCTTAAAAGCTTACGTTTATCCAAAGGTATAAGATTTTTTTAACCCTGATTGGCTTTGCAGTCAACCATTCGATAGCCCTGTTCCTGAATATATACAGAATAGGCTTTCGTTTTGGGAGGTGCATTTTTCAATTGTCATTTTTCCATTTTGGCTGTTTGGGAGCCCAAGTGCCAAACTTATTCTGGCACAATGCATTCACTGATTTGCACAAAAGAAAACAGCACCGAAAATGAGGTACGGAGGTACTTTTCCCAATTTTGCATTTTTCCATTTTACGTTAAATTATCAAAATACCCTAAGCATTCTTACCTTTTTACCAATTTGCCCTTCCATTTATTTCTCCTTATCTGCTCCTCACCTGTTCATTAACACCACCAGAGATACACAACACACAGATCTGCCCTCCCATTTATTTTCCTTCAATTGGTGCTTTTTTTGTTTGTTGTAATTTTTTTTTTTGTGTGCATTGGTTTGTACTTTTCCAAATAATAAAGGCCAAAGGCAATCTGGTAAAAAATCAACCCATAATTTATTTTCATCATTCATCAACCAAACACTATTACTGTTCCAAAATATATTCTGCATGTATCTCCCAAACACTCTTATCATACTCAAAAACGCATTCTGACCATAATTCAAAAAGCCAAAAAAAAAAAAGCTAAAAAAAAAGAGTTAAAAAGTAGGCTCTCAAACACCCCTTAGTTGAGCCTGCGCCACTAGAGGTTTGCCAACTATTAACTTCATAGTCTTGGTATTAGTCAAGTTGCAGTGTTGCACCCATCCTGACCTATACACATGGTATAAGAAAAAAAACATGCAATTGGGCAGACAATATCTCTATAATGGCAAATGCATCTCATAAAAACTCAATTTACGTTCTCTGTCCCATTTTGTTTGTCATTTTTTGATATTTGTGTCGTTCTTTAAACACTTATATCTCTCAATCTCTAATGTTTTTCATAATTTTGAAAATATTGTACTATAGAACTAATCGAGAACTATTAAAAAAGATTCATATTGCAAATTTTTTGAAGATTTATATTGGAAGATATAAGTGATTAAAAAACTGACACAAACATCAAAAAATGACAAACAAAATGAGACGAGAGGGAATATACTATAATACTTATGGTGCAAACAATTTACCATCCCTAGAAGTTTTTTGGCCGAAATGCAGTTATGTTTCTCTCTGTGGAGTAATTAACAACTATGACAACAAAATACAATAACATCAACTGGAATTCTGGAAATTAGTAAGTAATTAAGGGACTTCAGACAAGCATACTGGCACAGGGCTCCAAACCTATTCAAACATGGAATCTAATCTCGTTTATGTCAAAAAGTTCAAACATTAATGCCTTGTTCTTTTTACCATTCAAAAAGAATTTTTTTAAAAATTCCCTCTAGATTCCAACATTTCTCTTTCTATCTCTCTCCACTTATTACCTGTACTATTTTTCAAAAAAAATTTCAAAACCCAATCCAGACATAGCTAATCGACCATATCATAGGCCTTGGGATGAGTACGGTCATGTTTTTCCTTTCTTTTAAGGGGAGCGTTCCGGGGACACAAACAAAAACACAAAAAAAAAAGACACTCCATCTCAACTATTGAAATCAATGGTTGAGATTAGAAGTTCACAAAAAATTATTCTTTGATGCAAAGAATTACTCTTAGCCGTGAAAAATTACTATTGGCCGACAAGAATTACTTAAGGCCGCCAAAAATTACTCTTGGCCACCAAGAATTATGGCCAGAAGTAGTTATTTGTAGCCAAGAGTAATTCTTTGCGGCCAGGAGTAATTCTTTGTGAACTTCTAATCTCAGCCATTGGTTTCAATGATTGAGAGGAGTGTCTTTTTTTGTGTTTTTGTTTATCCCCGGAACGCTTCTCGACTAGATCTAGGGTCTTGAAGTTAACAACCTGGCAAACCCTCAGTTGCCCTAAGATTTTGAGTGTTTCGCCTCCATCGAATACAAACCTACGACCTCATGAATGACAAATACATATTTGCTTTCTCATACATACTTGGCCGAACACTTTGGATTATAGGGGATGATCATGTTGAGAATATGACAATTGATATTGGACAAATTGCTAATTACACTATTAAACTAACATCGATCTTTTTGAGTTTTGAACTTCTAATTTCAAAACACAAGAAATTAGTAGTGAAACCAATTAACCTAATTCATTAATTTTTGCAAGTTTTCTTCATTTCCATCTTCTCAAAAACAAGAATATCTTGTTAATGGTAGGTCTGAATCATTAATAATGTTGGGTAGCTACTAGAGAAGCTTCCTTGTTATTTTAAAAAATAAGGACCACGGTTTAATAAAATTCTGCTAGAAGTTACAATTACAAATTAATTTCAGCTTCATTAAAAACCTTTCAAAGTTAAAAAATTCTGTTATTAGATATGTTGGTTACATTAATTGTTGGAAAACCGAATCCCCAAGACCCAGTAATGACGCGTACAGATTAGACAACATAAATAAAAACCCTACAAGGCGGAATTAGGGTTTTACCATAACTCCCTGCGACACGAACGCTGGTTGAACTTGTTATAGCACGTCTTGCTATAAACCACGAATACTGCTCGACCGTACCTTACGATCTTCTACCGTATTCCCCATACGTCTAGAACACGAACCGAGTGTGGACTCTTTCGTGATCTGTTTGCTCTCTCTAAGTCTGCCTCTATTTACTGAATAATAGAAAAAAAATTCTTCTGACCTAGAGAGCATAACGTATATATATAGGGCTACGATAGGGACCCAAGGAGTAATAAGTCAGGGCTCCCAGTGTAAATAAGAAAACCTAATCCCACCAGGATTCTACTTCTTATTTCACTAATTATAATTCACCCCACTACAGAATTATAATTGCACTCCCGTCCTTATCTCAATTATATTACGAGCTCCATGATATTAAATACTTATTAATCTCCCCACGTTAAGATTACAGATACCCGTTGATTAAAATAAATTACTAACAATCTCCCACTTAATCAACATCTTAACTTGAGACTATCCACTTAACTTATTCGATATGTCGGATACAAATATCCACCTGCAGGGTTTAACATAATCGAAACTTATAAGCTTACTCAAGGGGTATCATCAATCCCTACTGGGACGTGGATTCCATCAATAATTAATAGTTGTCATATACATAATGTTGTGACCCAACTCACCGAGACTATTGACCGTATAAAGATCTCACTCTTTAATGAATCAAAGTCAACAACGTTAAATATACACCTCTAATAATTATTTTTGGATTAAGAGCATAAGCATTCATAATAACCATGAGATTCCAATTGTCTTATAAAGTTAGTATAAAGACAATTACCTCAATGCGATCCCAGTTCAATACACACAAAGTGTACTAGCACAATGAGTTAGAACTAGACCGTTCCCTGTAGTCAAGACAGACCTACTAAACATTGTACTACAGTCCTACCGATGGTGTGTCCAGTTCCATCTAAGACTGCGAACCATATCTTATATTTCACAAGAACTGATGATCTGATCTTCTGTGTGTAAGCTGAACTCTACACACCAGATCATCTACTTTGTAAAATAAAAGACACACATGCACAATATACAATAATATTAGGCAAACATTGCCCATAAAAGATTCTCATCAAAAATGGATAAAATTGATTAATAAATAGCAATCAAATATTAATCCATTACACAAAAGTATAACTTTTAGTATAATTTTCTAACAAACTCCCACTAAGACTCAAAACCATGCTGCCACGCATTTCACTTCCATTCCCTTTACGTGACTATCAGAAGTCTTAGCCGGCAAGCTCTTCGTAAAAGGGTTTGCCAGGTTGTTTGCCGATGCAATCTTAGTCACAGCAACATCACCTCTCTGAACGATCTCTTGAAATAGGTGATACTTACGCTCGACGTGTTTTCCTTCTTATGAGTCAATGGCTCCTTAGAATTAGCAATTCTACCACTATTGTCACAATAGATGTAAAAGCTAATTGTACTAAAGGAATCACTTCTAGATCCATCAAGAAGTTTCTAAGCCAAAACGGCCTTTTTGGCTGCTTAAGAAGCTACCACATACTCGGCCTCCATGGTGGAATCAATCAATGCACGATTGCTTGATACTCCTCCAACTTATGGCTCCACCTCCTAAGGTAAACACATATCCCGAGGTAGACTTTTTTGAATCCTTATTTGACATAAAGTTTAAGTCAGTGTACCCATGAGGTATCAGACTATCTGACTGGAACACCAACATATGATCTCTAGTTCTTTTCAGATACTTGAGTATATGTTTCACTGCAGTCCAACGCTCTTACACTGGATTACACTGAAATCTACTAACCATGCTAACAGCAAAGCAAATATCAGGTCTAGTATACAGCATAGCATACATGAGGCTTCCTACTGCCAAGGCATACGGAACTGCCTTCATCTTTTCCATCTCCTCAGGTGTCTTGCGACACTGATCCTTGGATAGATTGATTCCGTGTCTAAAAAGAGAAGAACCCTTTCTTGGAATCCTGCATGCTAAAACGAGCAAGGATCTCATCGATATAAGTAACTTATGACAAGCCCAACATCCTATACTTGCGATCTCACATAAGCTTAATCCCAAGGATGTGACCGGCTTCTCTCAAGTCTTTCATATCAAACAGGCTAGATAGTTACACCTTTATCGAAGACAACATTCCCACATCGTTTCCGATTAGCAGAATATCATCTACGTATAGTACCAGGAATACCACCACTTTTCCGTTGCGGTTCTTGTACACACATGACTCTCCGGACATTGATCAAAACCAAGAAAACGTGATTGCTTGATCAAAACGGATATTTCAAGATTTAGATGCTTGCTTGAGTCCATGAATAGACTCCTCAAACTTGCATAACGTACGCTTTTGACCCTTTGCTATGAATCCATCTGATTCCATAATGTGGATGCGTTCATCCAAATTTTTTATTCAGGAATGCAGATTTCACAGCCTTTTGTCAAAAATCTGCATCTTTATCTTCTAATTCCTCATTGTAGTTGCAGGGTTCAGCATGTTGTTCTTCAGGGATCATATCATAAGATTCTCCCAAGAATGTATACCGATTGGGTAGGACAACAACCCTCCCACTACGATGAGGTACCAGTGTGTCAACAACTCTTTCTTACAGTGTAACCTCCGGTTCTATTGGTGTTGAAGAAGTCTTTATTGGTCCCTCTCCTCTCAATTTCTTTAGAACAATCTTGCTTCTGGACTTATGGTCTATTTCATAGTTCTTCACTAAGTATCGAGCATTGGTGCTAGCAATGATCTTCTGATTCTTAGGACTATAAAATAATCCACATTTCGTTCCTCTAAGGTACCTCACAAACAGACAAACTTATGTCCTTGATTCCAATTTATCTGCGTTCCCATTTAGCAAATGTGCTGAACTACCCCAAATCCGAACATGCTGCAGACTAGGTTTGCGCCCAGTCTATAGTTCTGTGGGTGTAAATGGTACTGACTTAGATGGTACCAAGTTAAGAATGTTCATTACTGTTTCTAGTGCATGTCCCCAAAACGAAATTGGTAAATCTGAATAACTCATCATTGATCTCACCATATCTATAAGAGTCGTATTCCTTCTTTTTGCTAAACCATTTTGAGGTGGATACTTGGTGCTGAAAACTGGGATGTAATCCCTTCAGCTAACAAGTACTCCCTAAACTCTCCCAAGAGGTATTCGCCACCACGATTAGATCGCAGTGTCTTACGACATTTACCTAAATGCTTCACCGTTTTTGCCCTATACTCCTTGAATTTCTCAAAGCATTCGGACTTACGGTGCATTAAATAAATGTAAACATTGAGTAATTATCAATCAAAGTGATGAAATACTCAAAATCACCTCTTGCTTGGACATTCAAGGATCCACATAAATCAGAATGAACCAATTTCAATGGCTCTTTGGCTCTATAACCTTTTACTGATAAAAAATTCTTTTGGTCATCTTACCGTCTAAATAGGATTCACAGACTAGAAGTTTCTCAACTTCCAATGAACCTAAAGGTCCATCATGACTAGTCTAAAAAAAACTTATTCAGACTAATGTGACCAAGGCATAAGTGCCAAAGATACATTTGGTTCAATTTAGAAGGTTCATTTCTCTTACATGACATATCATTAGTGTTATTCAATTCATGCAGTTGTACTGTAGGAAATATAGGATTAATAAAGTAGAGATTATCCACCAATGAACCAGAATAGATAAAACGTTTATTTAACTTAATAACCACAAAGTTATTAAAATAAACCAAATATCCATCTTTAATCAACTTAGAAACTGAAACCAAGTCTCTTCTAAGTATGAGAACATAAAGATAATCTCTCAAAATTAAACTCCTATTATTATTAAAATTTAAAATAACATTTCCTACTACAACTGCTGCTACTCTCGTAGCATTTTCCATGTGTAGATAAATCTCTCCATTACTGAGTTTTCTGGTTTCCTGGAACCCATGCAATAAATTGCAAATATGATTAGTAGTTCACGTATCTACACACCAGGTACTGGCAGATGACACCACTAAACATGTTTCAACGACTAGCGAAAAGATGTATCTTGATTATTCACTTTATTGAGATAGAATAGACATTCATTCTTCCAGTGTTCTTGATGCTTGTAGTGAAAACACTTGTCCGCAAGCTTTTTCACTCTACCTTGAGGCGCATAAACTGCCTTCATAACCTTTTTCTGAGACTTGTTCTGCTTCTTCTTGCCTTTCAGCTTAGAAGTAGAAACTTTCTCTGCCACTAACACTGATGGTGGTTTCTTCACAACCAAAAGACCCTCAGCTGCTTGGAGTTCCTTAAGAAGTTTCGCCAAAGATAAATACATTTTGTTCATATAATAGTTCAGGCGAAATTACTTAAAACTCTCAGACTGTAGTGAGTTAAGAACGAAATCGATCTGGGTTTCCCTATCAATTTCAGCTCCAAGAATCTCTAGTTCATTAAGAAGAGCTATCATCTTCAGAACATGATCCTTAATCGGGGTCCTCTTTACATGGGTGATACTCACCAATTTTTTATAAAATTTTACTTTCTGTTCTGTGGCATTCTCATCAGGTCTAGGAGGGCACACCTCAGACAGCACAAAATTGTGCCCTTCAGCAATTAACACAATATCCAAGTTCCTTTTTCAGTCAATATAATTCGATCCAGTAAGTTTATTTTCTTTGAGAATAATGACAAGTGGATTGAAAAAATCCATTTTTGAATCTGAGAATCACATAACAACAATTATGAAGGGCAATAAAAACTTTGAATTTCATTTTAATATTGGTTCCCTCAACCATATGTTAAAAGAAAAACATTGGCAACCCTACACACCGTGAAGAGTATGCCTCGATAGGAAGGTCGTCTATTCTTCATCATTCGTGTAGATAGGCACAACCTTTTAATTTTACTATCTAGACACTATACCGTGCCAAGCAAAATTAAATAGCCAATATAGCTTCGGTCCTATAAATAATAATAGTGACTCAGATGGTGAGGATACTATTATTTACAGCTAAGTGTATACCATTACCTAGCCCCATGACCCATTGTTCCATTATGAATTACCTCAGATGGTGAAGTAATTCACACAACAATTATCATAGACCTATCCTTTAAGAAAGTTTGTACCGATGAGACCATAATTAATTTTGCCCGATGGGGGGGAAGGTTCTAAAACCATCACATAAAATTAATTACATCATCTACATACTAGTAATGGAGACCGTGGGATTTATAAAAAATAAACTCCCTCTCCCACTTAGTTATTTAAAAAAAATTGTGAGGGTTATCAAAATTTTCGAGTTTGCAAAACCGTGATCTAGGTCAAAGCCAATTATCACCATGTTGTCCCAATATGGTAAACTATCACATATGCAAACAATATGGAAACACAAATAGTAAGGAAACACAAGATAAAGAATCCAGCTATTATGGTCAAAGATGCAATCCTTGAGCATTAAGGAATCCTTCCAAACTTGAAATCCTTAAGCAATAAGGAGTCCTTCCAAACTTGAAATCCTTAAGCAATCTTTCCAAACTTGAAATCCTTCAACTATACTTGTGTAGAAGGTTTAGATACTTTGAATCAATCAAGGAAACCAAAATCCAACCGTGCTTAAGCAAGAAAATTCGGATTTGACATATTCCCGCGTAAACTGCACAGCCTTCAGTATTTTGGCCATATCTTCCTCATCCGATCTCCAAATGAAGTGATTCAACTTGGGTTGGATTTCAAATTCAATTATCTACAACTTTCGTGAAGAACAGATTTCCTAATTCCAACGTTTACTGGGTCGAAACAGCCCTGCAATCAGACCCTACGAATCTGGAAAAAATCTGTTGCAAGCCAAACAACTTGTATCTTTTGTATCTTCTATCTTCGATCTCCGAATAACCGTCGAATGCTATTACAATCGAAGGAATGCTATTACAATCGAAGAAACATACAAACATTGATCTTATGCCTCCATTGGAGTTCACATGCTACGTTAATTATTACAACCACGAAAAATAATCGTGGCATCCAATAAATAACACATGCTATGTTAATTATTACAACCACGAAAAATAATCGTAGTACCCAATAAATAACAATAACCACGAAAAAATTATCGTGGGATCCAATCACATAAAATCAACAAAAATCATATGACCATAATAGCTGAGTAAGAACGCTGCAAAACAGGGTTAGCACAGTTCTACGTTCTACCCTCTATAACCGATGGACAACATGGCCTGTTTAATCCATACGCGTGATTACAGCCGGCTTTGATACCACTGTTGGAAAACCGAATCCCCAAGACCCAGTAATGACGCGTACAGATTAGACAACATAAATAAAAACCCTACAAGGCGGAATTAGGGTTTTACCATAACTCCCTGCGACACGAACGCTGGTTGAACTTGTTATAGCACGTCTTGCTATAAACCACGAATACTGCTCGACCGTACCTTACGATCTTCTACCGTATTCCCCATACGTCTAGAACACGAACCGAGTGTGGACTCTTTCGTGATCTGTTTGCTCTCTCTAAGTCTGCCTCTATTTACTGAATAATAGAAAAAAAATTCTTCTGACCTAGAGAGCATAACGTATATATATAGGGCTACGATAGGGACCAAGGAGTAATAAGTCAGGGCTCCCAGTGTAAATAAGAAAACCTAATCCCACCAGGATTCTACTTCTTATTTCACTAATTATAATTCACCCCACTACAGAATTATAATTGCACTCCCGTCCTTATCTCAATTATATTACGAGCTCCATGATATTAAATACTTATTAATCTCCCCACGTTAAGATTACAGATACCCGTTGATTAAAATAAATTACTAACAATTAATAACATACCTAATTATAGTAGACGTTAGAAGAAAAATGAACACACGATCTTCTTAACGACCCTAATTAACTAACAACTCAACTGTTTTAATATTATATATTGAGTGAATTGGCTAATTATGCTAAATACTAGTGCATGACATCATGTTGGGTATCAAAAGAATGTTTGGCAACTTTTCAAGTTGTGGTGATTTAAGTCATGTAATGGGCGGGCAGGTGCGGGTGCAGGAACGCGTGATGAAAATATAGTCTTTTAAAAACTACTCAGACAGCTAAAGTTTGTGGGTGCGAGGATTGAGAGTAAAAGAGCAGAACAACAATTGAGAGCAGGAGGGAATGTCGTTTTGAATGATGTCGGACCGCTTCTTTCACCATCTCTCCTAAAACCAATTGGTGTTAGGAAGGGTTTCAATTAAGTCTTTTATGGCATTCGACATTGGACCCGCAAGTCTGTTTTTAGAGTGATCGCAGGGCGTGACATCGTGTAACCAAATCCATAGAGACACTCCTGACCCAACAAATGATTTTGTGACTAAGGTGGTGATGCCACAACACTCATGCCTTCAACTTACATGTTGAAACATAGTGCATTCTCCTTGTCATTGCCCATGATCTTAAATCATGACTACGAAAAGAAACAAGTACGTATGCTTGGACCACAGAACAAAGGGGCTTGTCTTAAACTTTCCCATCTAAACAAAGTTTTGCTAATTAATTACATTGATAATTAAGGTTGCATGCCTCTCTTTCCAAGGATCATTAATTGTACTATGAATTGCCAAAAAAAAAAGGCACACAATAATACTCTTGTCAAGTCCCACTTATCCTTACCTTAACCAAAGGGATTGTAACCCAACAGTTATCTCTTTGTTCTCTCATAAAAAAGATCAAGGTTCGAACGTCGGTAAAGACATTTGGGATTTAGGCAAGAAGTACTCCATATACAATAAAAACGGTGGGTTCACGCAAGAGACTCTTCTCGTGTGTTTCACTAACTAAAATAAGTATTTATTTTTTAAATTAAAGGTAATATATTGTGAGAGAATGCCATGTCTCATAAAACAGAGAATAAGTACTTAAAAAATAAAAATCTTAACAAAATGGAGCCAATAGCTTGGAATTGTGGCTTAAAAAATAAGTACTTAAATATTACCTCATCACTCTAGCTTGAAAATAGTAGCGTGGAATTGTCGTGGATATTTAATGAGCAACTATTTAATTTTCAAGCTAGAGTGATGATCTTCCCTCATATAGTTCTTTAAAATGTCCTACGCTTTCTCTCTAAATTCTCGCACTATGTTCACGCTCTCAACTTTCGCTCTCACAAATTTTAGTAATTCAAGATGTGTTTGAAAGATATTTTCCACGCTCGCACATATTCACACAAATTATGTGACTTAGGTGACGACCAGCACTCATTTTTGTTGAACCCATCCTTGGTATTGTTGTTGTTTTTCAAAGGTAGAAGTTTGATATCATTAATTGGACATCGTTTAAAGATTTTAATTAACCCATCATTGGTTAATTTCTTCTCGTCAAAACCACCCCACGGCCCTACCCAACTGTCAATGCAAATCATGAAACAAACAAAGAAAAATAGACTTCTCCAAATTCCCAACTTATCTTCCCTGTCGGCCATGACGTGCTCATCTCTCTCTCTCTCTCTCTCTCTCTCTCTCGGCAATATTTATTTTATTTCTTGGCAATTCATTTGGGCAGTTAAAGGGATCATGTGAGAAAATAAATACGCCAGCCTCATATATCATTGAGTGTTCCTTTTTTTGTACTATAGACTATAGTTATAGTTGTACATTATATATTCGTGCATAAACTATATCGAACAAAACAAAATGGTACAAAGATTTCGGTGCACAAACTCGGTAAAAGATATGTTCTGAATTTTTCGATGCACGTGAACCCTCGCAATACAAGTCACGGGTTTAATTTTCGGATGATGTGCAGTCATGGTCCCGTGTTGCGTAGATTGACGTAATTATTCCACTTGGGATTTTTCTATTGAATTGAGGGGAAGATGTATAATTTATTTCACTTCACTCACATTAATAAGCCAATTTGGCTTTAAAAGTCAAATAGTGACTTACTTTTTTGTCTTTATTCAAAAAAAATCTCATTTGTTTGTTTTGCGTCAAACTTTTGTGACATATTGATTTGTCTCAACGTGAGAAATCGGAAAAGTAAAAAATAAAATTTTTTTTAATCGAAACTCATAATTTTTTTAAAAAAGACAAAAATAAGTAAAATAAGTTGAGTTTCGATTAAAATTTTTTACTTTTCCGATTCATTTCATCGACATGAATCAATAAGTTAAGAAAGTTTAGCGCAAAATAAATAAATGCAAAAAAAAAAAAATAAAAACAAAAAAATAAGTTACTCTTTGACTTTACCATCCAACCCTGCCCCACTTTAAACAAAACAAAAATGTAGGGTGAAAAGCAAGGAAACTTTACGTGGGTAAAAAAGTCAACAAAAGGGCAACTACCCATCTAAGCTTCTTCTTCATTTTTCTTGGTCCTCCAAGACAAAATAGTTTAAGTACGGTGCTATTTTTCTTTCATGTGAGAGCTCCATTTCAGAACAATAAATAAGTATTTATTTTTTAAGAATATAATTTTAAGTTTAAAAATTATGTGCTTATGCAAATAATTTTTCTATCAATATGGATCTTGTTTGATAGATCTTATTGAGATTTTTAATACGGTGCAAAAAAAATTAAAAAATTATTTTCCATTTACATTATTTTTGAATTGAAAATTTTTGGAACGGGGCCAAGAGGATATCTCATTCCCAAATTGGATGTCAATTTTTGATATTTGTGCCAATTTTAATTTCTTACATCTATTAATATGGATTTCAAAAAATATGCAATATGGATGTTGTTTGATAGTTATCGATTAATTCTATTATAAAAAGTTTTCAAACTCATGAAAAACATTATAGATTGAAAGATATAAGCGATAAAAAATGACACGAGTTTCAAAAATTGTCATCCTTTTTGAGACGGAGGTAGTATCTTTTTTTTTTTTTCCTCCTATTTTTATGACAAAAAAAATGTAGGCCTCCAATTGGCACATATTTTTGTTGACTTTTTGGTGCGATTTTTTTGGGTTATTTTCTCTTAATTCTTACAAAATTTTAGTCAATTTTTTTACACTATATCGTTCGCCTTGATGAGAGGATAAAAACTCACCTTTTTTTTATAGTACTATTTTTGGTTGTCCTAGATGAATTTTTTCAACTTTGATCTATATCTTTATACTTTTTCGATTTTTTAAAATCTAAACGAACGATGTGGTATAAAAATTTGACCAAAATACAATAAAAATTTGGCGAAAACAACCAAAAACGGACAAAAGTTTGGCAAAAAAGGCCCGTAGTCCCCTGTCTTATTTATATGAAGTAATAAGATGTGCTAATCGACGGCTCCATTCCGGAGAAGGAAATAAGTACTTATTTTTTAAGAAGGCAATTTCAAGCTCAAAAATCATGTGTCTACGCAAATAATTTTCCTATCAATATAGATCTTGTTCGATAGATCTCACTGAGATCTTTAATACGGTGCAAAAAAATTTAAAAATTATTTTTTATTTACATTATTTTTGAGTTTGAAAATGTGAAATAAGTACTTATTTTTTAAGAAGGTATTCGGGAACGGAATTCCTTCTTCATAGACAGTATTATAGTCTTCTTAATTTCCTCGAAATCATTTTTCCTTTTCCAGGCGATAGGATATTAGTATATTAGCATTTGAGTACTACAGGCCAACTTTCTTGTCTATTGGAGTCGAACTCTGACCTCACACTCCAAAAGAGCGCTACACGATCATTGAGCCCAACCCCAAGGTTCATTTGGGCCTTGAAATCTTGAAAAAGAAATTGCCAAGTCGTGATTAATTAACTAACCCATAAGAGCATTCCTCATTTGTCTCTCTTCTTCCCTCTTCAAACTAAACTACATAACCAAAATTGAAAAAAAAAAAAAAACCCCAAAACACCCCAATATCAGCCTCGATCTCTTCCTCTCTCACTGTTTTAATAAAAATTAACGTTTGCTACAGTGACTCGTTTTCTTTGTTGAGTCACTATTCACTCGCATCCGAATTTTTTAATCACTCCCTCTCTGTAGGCCTGGTTGAAATAGCCAACCAACGACGATGGCGATGAAGACCGTTGAAGATGAAGACCACGACACAGACGACAATGGCGATCTGTTCGAGTCGGAATTTAAAGCTACGGTTTCACGGTGGTGAAAATTTTGGTTTGGGGATTTTGTTTCAAAAGGAGAGGGGGGAGGGGGATTGTTTGAGGAAGTGAGAGTAAAGTTAGAGAGAGAAAGAAAGAAAGGTTGCTGTTTTTGCTAGCTTTTTTTTGCCGTTGTTGTTTTGTTGGTTTGGCGGGTGAGTAGAGAGTAAAAGTAAAGAGTCTGATTCTGTGTGTAATTGTAAAAAAATGATAAGTTAAAGTAAATTTTAAAGATTAATTTGATCCAAAATCAACTAAGGCCGATGCGAATGCTCTAAGAGATAGTATGAACCGAAAACACAAACGAAGAAAAAAGAAAAAGGGGAATGAAACGAAAAGCACCTTTAAAGCAAAATTTTGGGCCACCTTTGCGCCATAGTCAGATGGAAAATGCTACTAGTAGTAATCTTATTCTTATCTAATAATATACTCTATATAAAGGGACACCACTAGCTTGGTGTATCCCATATTTGAAATCTCGTCACAAAGTGATTCTTATCGGTACCCTCTTAAAAAATTGTTTATGACTATTTTTAACTTGTCATAAAATAACTATTAGGGACAAAATAATAATCAATTTAAAATCATCTTTCATAACCACCACTCCCATATCTAACCCATCCTAAAAAACGTGCACGTACAAAGCGTGTGTCAATCTTTTAGTTTCAAAATGGGCATTTATAATGTCACTTTTAAAATTTATAATACCACTCCCCAAGTTAATAACCGCACTCCTTTTAAAAGTGACATTAATAATTTAGAGAGTGACATTATAAATTCCCTGGAAAATATGTCAAAAAGTTGAGATTACAATTGATTACAGGGAAACAGGTAGTACCATAGTAATTTCTCATGTTTCTAGGGTTCCACTGCCGAGAGAAAAGTCAGTTTTAGAAGCATGGAAAGACAAAAGTAAACATCTCCACTCCAAGCATAGAAAGAAAAAGATATTTGTTTTCTTTATGGACAGTACCGTCTTTCACTGGTACATGTGGAAAGTACCTAGTTTTACGAAAAATCACACACAAAACAGAGAGAACTTTTACAAAGCACAACAACTATGGCGTATAGACTTACCAAAGCAATAACTATGGTGTCATGTAAAGTTTAAGTTTCTACTAATTTTGGTTGATAAGTAAATATTCGGGCCAGCTTTCACGTATTTCTATTCATTTTGAAGCCCTTAAATTAATGAACGGACAAATCCTTCAATGACATCAAAATTTGGAATGTTTGGTTTCCGTCATAGCAAATATTTGCAAGATTTTGCGCCTAAAAAGGCTTTTCCTTAAAATTTGGCCTAGCATTGGACATGAGCAAAGAGGGTTAAGAAAATTTACCAATTTGCCATTGAGATCTGAAACCAAGATCTTGCCAAGTTTAAGTACCAGGTTAATCAAGATTACTTACAAGCTTCAATTAGTAAAATACTTCTATTTATTTGACAATTAAGACATGTGGAATTCAGGGATTTGCTCTATTTCAGGTTTGAAACTATATATATCTCCCATGACGTCAATTATAGCTTAATTATGGCTCGTGTTAGTAGATTACATTGATCCTCATGAATTGTTCGAGGTATGCATAAATTAATCCGATCGATCTAAAATTATAGATAAAAGAGAAAAAGAAAGAAAGTATGGGTTGTGCCAGCAAAACGTGCAAAAGTCAATACATGGAGTTGAAAAGGAAACCAAGCTTTTTGTTTTATAAAAGCAAGCTATGCATTTTGCAAAACAGAATAAAGTGCCAGCTTTCTTTTGACCTTTTGAAATGTTTATTTTCTGCACCAAGATTTTAGTAGATTACATAAAAATAGAAAGAAAGTAGTTGCATCCTCATTAAAGAGATGATTCTAAACATCTTCATCTGGGGAGAAAAAAGATGATCAACCAATACACTTAATTGCGGATCAAAAACCTCTTCAAAAAAAAATAAAAATTTGCGGATCAAAAAAAAAAAACCAATAATACACTTAATTAATTAGAAACCATTGAATACCCACCAACACTTTCTGTTAAATTCACCAACCCAACATTTACATTTCCTTCAGCCCTTTAATTCATGATGATGCCCCAACTTCTGACCACTCCACCCCACTGTCAATTTTCTCTTCCCAACATTACCTCTCTCTCTCTCTCTCTCTCTCTCTCACACACACACACACACAGTAGCACTCCCTTGTTGTCATTTGAAAAGGCTTCAGTTGGTTTGTTTTCTTTGTTGGCTTTCAGAAGCCCAGGCAACTTGAGGTCACATTCCTTATCTTGAAACCTCTAATACTTCATTTGTTTTTTTCAGCAACCCATTTGTTCCTGAGCAGTAGTTTTCCAAACTACGGGCTAGTTTTTGTTTTTGTTTCGATTATCGGGGTTTTCTGGGGAAAAAAAGACCACACCAAAACTGGTGGAAAATGGTTTGTTATATCTCAAAGATTGAGTCTTTAACCCAGTAAGCATATATTTGTTGAAACTCCAACGCCACTGCTCACTTGGTGGAGACTGTTTTACTGGATTCAATGGAGTTGGAGTGGAGAAAAAAATGGGGCTTTTGAAATGGTTAGAGGGTTTTGATACATTACCTCCCTCTTGCATCTGTTTCTGAGATTTTAGTCCCTATCCTGAAATGGGTATTGTGTTTTTCAGCTCTATCCTTGTTCTACCACTCTTCTTTCGGGTTTTAGTATTTTGTCAAGAACCCAACACTGATGAGTACTTTGTCTCTGATTTCTTCCAGAAGATGGGTGTAGCTTCTTCTGATGGTAACAACTTTTCTGGTTCTGTTTGTTCATGGAAAGGAGTATCCTGTGACCAAGAAAATGTTGTTGGGTTAGTGGCTTCTGGTTTGGGTTTATCTGGTTTAATTCCTGACACCACCATTGGCAAGCTAGAATATCTTGAATACCTAGATCTGAGCAACAACAACATCACTGGCTTGCCTTCGGATTTCTGGAGTTTGGGTTCTTTGAAATCTCTGAATCTCTCATCTAACCAGGTTTCTCAGACCCTCCCAAGCAATATAGGCAATTTTGGCTTACTTGAAACCCTTGACCTTTCTTCAAACAATTTTTCTGGCGGAATCCCTGATGCCTTTGGCTCCCTTCTCAACCTTCAAGTTCTTAAGCTCAATCTTAATGGGTTTGAATCAAATATTCCATCTGGGATTACTAACTGCCAATCTTTGGTTTCAATTGATGTGTCATCAAATGAGCTAATTGGCACTCTTCCTAAAGGGTTTTTTGCTGCATTTCCTAAGCTTAAGTCCTTGAATATAGCTGGAAATGGGCTTCAAGGCCGCGATTCGGATTTTGAGGGGATTGGTTCCACTTCCGTTACATATCTAAATATTTCACGGAATTCGTTTCAGGGTCCGGTTATCGGTGTTTTTCAGGAGCCATTGGAGGTGATTGACTTGAGCCAGAACCAGTTTCAGGGCCACATTTCTCAGGTGAATTTCAGTTCTAGCTTCAATTGGTCTAATTTGGTTTACTTGGACTTGTCTGAGAATCAACTTAGTGGGGAGCTTTTTAGTAATCTGAGTGAAGCCCAGAATCTGAAACACCTTAATCTTGCTTACAATAGATTCTCTGCACAACCATTTCCAGAAATTAGTATGCTCTTTGGTTTAGAGTATCTCAACTTGTCTGGAACCAAACTCATTGGTCCCATCCCATCTGAAATTTCAGAATTGACTAGCTTGGAAACACTAGATATTTCCCAAAACCAACTAGTCAGCCCAATTCCTCTAATAAGTACCAAAAACCTTCAAATTCTTGATGTTTCCTTTAACAATCTAAGTGGAAGCATCCCAATATCCCTCTTGGACAGGCTCCCATTGATGGAGATGTTCAATTTCTCCTACAATAATTTGACCCTTTGTGCTTCGGGATTTTCACCCGAAACCATACAAGAAGCCTTCATCGGGTCAGTAAATAGCTGCCCAATTGCTGCAAACCCAGATCTCTTCAGGAGGAAACCACGCCCAGATAATGGTTTCAAGCTTGCTCTTGCTTTAACCATCTCCTTGGTTTGTCTACTTGTGGGATTACTGTTTTTAGCCTTTAGGTGCCGTAGAAAAACCAGAATGTGGGCAGTGAAACAAACTTCTTACAAAGAGGAACAAATCCTTTCCGGTCCCTTTTCGTTCCAAACTGATTCCACCACATGGGTAGCCGATGTTAAGCTCGCAACTTCTGTCCCAGTGGTCATTTTCGAGAAACCATTGTTGAATTGCACATTTGCAGACCTCTTGTCTGCGACTTCACATTTTGACCGTGGCACATTGTTGGCGGAAGGGCGTTTCGGTCCAGTTTACAGAGGGTTCCTACCCGGTGGGATCCATGTAGCTGTGAAAGTTTTGGTTCATGGCTCAACCATGACTGACCAAGAAGCTGCAAGAGAGCTTGAGTACCTTGGTCGAATCAAGCACCCTAATCTTGTTCCACTCACTGGATATTGCTTAGCCGGTGACCAAAGGATCGCCCTTTACGATTACATGGAAAATGGAAACTTGCAAAACTTGCTCCATGATTTGCCATTAGGTGTTCAGACAACTGAAGACTGGACCACAGATACGTGGGACGAGGAAGATAACAATGGGATTCAAAATGTGGGGTCCGAAGGTTTGTTGACGACTTGGCGATTTAGGCACAAGATCGCGCTTGGCACTGCTCGTGCCCTTGCATTTCTTCACCACGGGTGCTCACCTCCTATAATTCATAGGGATGTAAAAGCTAGTAGTGTTTATCTTGATTGCAATCTGGAGCCTAGACTGTCTGATTTTGGATTGGCAAAGATTTTTGGGAATGGACTAGAAGATGAAATCACTCGTGGGTCCCCTGGTTATGTCCCACCGGAGTTTTTGCAACCAGAAACTGGATCCCCAAAGATGCCCACACCTAAATCGGATGTTTATGGATTTGGGGTCATTCTGTTTGAGCTCATTACTGGGAAAAAGCCGGTCGAAGATGACTATCAAGATGAGAAAGAAGCAAATTTGGTTTCTTGGGTGAGAGGACTGGTGAGGAAAAACCAAGGGTCTAGAGCTATCGATCCGAAAATTCGTGGAACTGGATCAGATAAACAGATGGAGGAAGCCTTGAAGATTGGATATTTATGCACAGCTGATCTTCCTTCGAAGCGACCGAGCATGCAACAGGTAGTTGGGATTCTCAAGGATATTGAATCAATTAGTAATCAATGAAGAACAAAACATCTGGTTTCTCTGCAATTTTTTTGTTTATGTTTTTCATGTCCTATGTTTTGGGTCCTTCTTTGCTGCCATGGATGGACATGTACAGTAATCTTGAGATTTTGTTTTGGAATTTGGCTTGTTTCTTTTCCTTACCATTGTTGGTGGCAGAGGAGCTTGATTATATACTTGGGTTGATCTTGATCCTTCAAAGATTGCATTCTTACAAAATTATCAAATCTTCTCGGGTTTTAGAATATACGTTCTAAAACATGATAGACCTTTTCTTTTCTTTTTTTTTCTTTTTTTCCTGAAACGTCGACTTTAGATTCAAATTGGTCCCCAAAGCTCTTCTTGTTTACTTAAAAACATCAGGCAGTGGATCTTTGAGAATAGAAAAATGTAAAACCAGTGGTTACCATGCTCTGAGAAAATTTGTTTTACTTTCCTAATTTCAACAAATGTACTTTGTTTTCTTGGATCCTTAGCACTTGTATGAAGTTGATTCTCATCTTCTTATTCATTTGAACCTACACATGAAACCTTTGCCTTTTAGTCCATAACTGATCCCACCAACCACAACGGCAAGTTACACGGTTGCACCATGAGCTGGAGCTATTTCACACAAGCTTTAGCTTGCGGGAAGGGTGGCCCAAAAGATTTTGCTTTTAGTGAGAGTCTTACTAGAACTTGTGTTAATTTGCAAGACCCTTACCTCGGCTCTGCAAGGCTTTGCATAGCATTTGAGGTAACACTTAGGGTACCCTAAAGAATGGGGTTTTAATTACTAGAACTTGTGTTAGTTTGTAAGACACTTAACTCGGCTCTGCTAGGCTTTGCATACCATTTGAGGTTAAACACTTTAGGGTACCCTAAAGAGCGGGGTTTTAATTTAATGGTCAATGGGATGTTGGTGATGTCTAGGACCACTTGTTTTCTATATGTTTGCCCATATTTAGATCCAGTCATATTCAGAAAGCTCCCATGGGCTGTTGATGGTGTTGGAACTCTCTGAAAGAAGCAGATGCATGCTTTTAAGTGGTGGATAGCAAATGATGGGCAGCATTTTGTTTGCTTGTTTATGCATTCTTTTAATGCTTTGTTTGTACTGCCACTGTGGTATGTTTTGATGGACCTGGTTGGTAAATGTGGGCACCATTATTGTTATGACTCTCAGCCATTTTCCTGTACTGATACACCATGGACCACCAAACTGGACCACTATTCCATTCCCGAGCCATGCATGTGATCGTTTTGAGAGAAGAAATGGGTAAACGAGCCAAATCGAGCAGAGTAAGACATAACTATGTATTACTTTTCCGCTAAAGGCGATGCAAAGGAACCGAGTCTTGCCTTGCTGTAAACTTGTTCTAGCATGACTTGAAAACTTTTTATGTTGGAAAATCTGGTAAAACTTGTTTCTCTCTCGACTTGTAGCTTGAATGGACGAAAGCGGGTTATCTGCCTATGTCTTTCAGTGGTTGTTGGGTCGTAACAGGTTCTTATTGGGATTGTTTAGGCAATCTCGTTTCAAAAAACTGGTCAAGCTTGGCTCATCTCTCTGTAAAAGGCGACTTGGTTTGTGTACAGTTCAATATTACACACAAGCTAAACGAAATAAAGCCTAAGCTTGAAAAATTAACGAGCTTCGGAATTTACTGACATTTGACTTGTTCACAATACGAGTTGATCTTAAGCAAGTTATTTTGAGCAAAACTCATGCCTAGTGTTGCGCCCGAGATTTTAACCTCGCGTGTCGCCAGGCCTTTTTTAGGGGGCAAGCGAGAGGAAGGAAGTGATCCGGTTTCTATGAAGGAGAAGCTCTAGAAGCCAGATCGGTTTACGGCCTTAATTAAGTCCACCTTCAATCCTCTATGTCAAAATTGAACCATTTTCAAAAAGATTTTTCTTACCTTTTTATTTTGTTGTCTCTGCACGATTGCATCTAAAAATACTAATCTCATTCCGGCCTTCTAGCTAGGTAGCTGTTATTGAAGTCAAAGCTTGATATTTACACAGTGACAGATATGATAGTTTTGCAATGTATGTCACAGGAGGGAGAGGTTCGTGCCAGACTAGATTGTAGGATATAATGATTATCTCATTAGAATATGATGCCAATCCCACTTAAACAACTACAGTATAAGGTTTTTTCTTCTTCTTCTGATGGCCAAATCTCAGGGCCATTTTGCGCTCAATTTTTACTAATTCTGGAGCTTTGAAGTCAACGGCCGGCAAATCTCCAGTGGCTCCCATATTTGAAATGTTTGACCTTCATAGAAATCAAAACTTGCGACCTCTTGGGAGAATCTCTTTAGTTGCATTCCCATATTTTATTTTATTTTGATCCGCGTTGCATTCCCATGTTTGCTTAGCGTAAATAGTTAACAACTATCAAGAGCATGTGGATAACAAATTGAAAAGTTGTGGTGGGAGGCTCCTATCACAATAGATACCAAGAAAATTCATCATTGCCTCACTTAGTCAATACACATACTCAAGGCATTCATGATGGTCGAGCATATTGGACTTTTTAACGCAATCTTATTTCTGGTCCACGTAATAGATTGAACTGTGCTTTAGAACTTGTAAATTAAAGTTCACCCCTGTCTCATTCTGGTTTAAAAGATAGAATTGTGTAAGTCTCCACGAGTCTCGTTTGATGATCTGAATCGTTTTGAACATTAAAATTAATTTAGACCGTTCTTTTTTTTTTTTTTCATGAACATTTTCATATACTGAAAGTCTTGTATAGTACCACTACTCGGGTGGGGAAGATAATCAAAAGTTAAATTCCCAAAATTTCCAAACATGATGAGAGAATTTCAGTGCGTGCAAGTTGAAATCTATCTCTAGTTTTCACTATTTTACTGCTATCATCCATATTGGTGGGAATATACTCTCTCGTCCCATTTTGAATATTTTAAATCCTTCCTACGTACGTGTCATTTTACCTTTTAAAAAAATCGTATTTTTCATAATCTTTGTTGAAAGTTTTTTTTCAACGTTTTAAAGTACTCATTGAGATCTTTTAAACGATGCAAAACAAATTTAAAAATTAATTTTAAAAGTATTCTATTTTTCGAGGTTAAAGTTACTCGGTCTCTCGTAAGAAGCATTTAAATTGGAGTCCGAATCCCTTGTCTGACCCGCCTGTCCGACCCCTCTTGGCTGCTGATCTTGCAAATCAATGGTTGAGATGGGCTGAGCATGTTTTGCTCAAAACGACGTCATTTTGACAAAAAAATGCTCAGTCCATCTCAACCGTTGATTTGCAAGATCAACAGCCGAGAAAGATGGGACAGGCGGGTCGGACGGGGGATCTCAAAAATTGAGATGAAGGGAGTGTAATTGTGTACCTCAGTGACGAGTGATATGGAGGCCCAAGGAGCCCTTTTCCGGGTCCGAATAAATATAGCCCAAGGAGTCCTTTTCAGAGAGAGAGAGAGAGAGAGAGAGAGATGTAGCGGCCTCGTGGGGGGTTTCGTTCACCGGAAATGGTAATCAATGTCGCGGAGCACGAGGTCGTCGGATCCGTTGATGTCGTGGAACAAACGCTAGCGGTGCTGAATTCGGGGTGGCAGCACTGTAGGGCAGCGGATAGCCGTCCAGGAGTGTTTTCAATTGGTCCGAATTAAAAAAAAAAAAAAAAAACTTTTCTAAGGAATGTCATCCAAGCCTCCTTGGATGAGTTTTTTTTTTTTCTTCTTAAATTCGGAACCATTGGAAAAGTCATTTTTAAATTCGGACAATTGATTGTTCTGATGGAAAAGATGATCGGTTAATATAGTGAAAGAAGCCCTAGAGGTGCTGAATTGGGAGGCGCAAAGGATGAAGAAGGGTAATGTTGTCTTCCATGTACATTTTCTTATCCTTCCAACTTTCATAGCAGTCGTGTGTACACCACTTTAGTAATCGAGCCGAGCTCAAGCGCAAGTTTTGGGTTCGTTTTACTGACCGAACTGAGCTCAGCACTCAAAAAATTGACTGTTTGTGTAAACTTGGCTCGTTTTAAGATGCTCAATTACTTAGGTTTGGCTCGTTTACACCCTAGGAAAACGTAACAGTAGTAGCATTTTAGTCTGAAACCGCAAAGAGGTGAATTGGTCATTTTTTAAGGTTAGGGATGTAAATGTGTAATGTAAAGGCTTAAACCGGTAATCTGCATTTAAGCCTTACTTTAAGTGATGCTAGTCCGAGAGGTTCTCCTTCGTACTTGTAGCCAAGGGAGAGCCTCTTACTACTATTAAATTTCCCTCCAAAATCATCAAAACGGGTATGACCGTATGAATAAGATGAAAATGCCTCCTAATGAACATGGTGCTCTAAAACTGTCCGGTTCAGGTTCAACTTTGCAGAAACACATTACCAAGAAAAAAAACTTTGCAGAAACAAGATTTGACCTTGCGGCCGCGAGATCCAAAATGTCAAACCTTGTGGACGCAATGTCGATCCATGCAACTTCTATGAGTGTGTAGCTACATAGTTTGGGATTGCGGGGCAGGTCCTGGGCTTCCCAAATTGATTCTTTTGGGCTTCTTGGATCTTACCAGGGACTAGTCCAGCTCTACTTTTGAGTTTAAAACGTTTTATAACCTTTTGGCATATGACTGAAAGATAATTATTTTCATCAAGTTGACCCACACTAGTTATATGTTGGGCATTTCATGCTTCTTTAAAAAAAAATTCTTTTACAAGTCAGCTTTTAAAAATTGCTTGGAGGGTGTTGCAAAAATCATGATTCCTTATTGTGAGGTGTCTTATGGATGGGTGAAGTAAAGGTTTAAGAATAGATAATCCGGATACTTGAAATTAATGACCAATTTGAGATGTCGTTTTCAATATCATCATCGGGGATATATCCGAGACTGAGCTTAGGAATTTGTGTAATCAAATATGGGGCGTCTAGTGTCTACAGCTACTGGGTCATATTACGGTCTTTGGTAGGTGCACAATATTCTAATTGCTCAAAATGTTCTGAGTTTATATTCTTGAATACTAAACTTAGAGTTGGATTTGGAGAAATTATGCAAAACTTTTTAAGTTTTGTATGCCATTATGTAGCCTAACCTTGAGGATTATTTGTAAGAATCATAAGCGGGAATCATGGATCTCTCTAGCTAAGCAAGTTAACATTCCTGGATACATGCTGATTTAAAAAAAAAAAAAAAACGAATTCTGGGATGCAGTTCACAAATCCCAAACATGATCTCCAGCGCTAAAAACCTTGGCTTATTATACAAAGAAATTTTTCACTATTCTTTGATTTTATCCTTACAGTGAAACCTTTTTGTTCTATTTGGTTCCCTGCCACTGGAATACTAATTTCATTGAATTGATATTCCGTGATGTTAAAGTCAGCAAGTTGATTCAGTTTTTGAGGAATTCCAAATTCATTGTATGCATCATATGAACAGAAAATTTCTCTAGTATTGAGTCGTTGTGTGTAGATTTACTGTGAAGTTGAAGCTGACCCCGTAGACTCCTGGAAGGCGGTCCTGGCAGGGATTATTAGGATGGTGATTATGTGAAACAACCCGGGCCTGGCTGGTGGTCCACATTGGAAGTATGTGTGGGCCCTGTGGGGGTTTATAAACAGGATCAGTGAACCCAGATGACATCATTTGGCTTTCCCTTTTTCGATGGGTTCCCGTGGTGGTTACTTATGGTGTCCAAATTGTAAGGAAGACGAAAACACTGGACTTGCTGTTTTTCGCTTATGTTTACATGAGTTCCCAAGGAAATGGAAACATTTCAACTACCTTGATGGAAAAGGGTGGTGGGATTTATCAAAATAAATGGGTTTACTTTTGGGTGTTTTCAAAACCTCCCATATCCCTTTGAAAGCTTCTATTTAGAGAGTTTGGTATGTAATTTCTCACATTTCTCGAATTTTATACTCCAAGTCAACTTTACCTGCGTTGCTTTATTGCTTCATTTCAGTTAGGTAGTATCTCTCTCAAGTGTCAACGCATCACAATTGGCAATTTGTAATTTCCTACATTTTACTACAAGTCAACTTTACCCGCGTTGTTTTATTGCTTCATTTTTGTTAGGTAGTAGCTCTCTCAAGTGTTTGCATGGCACACTCACATTTCTCGAATTTTATACTGCATGTCAACTTTACCCGCTTTGCTTTTTTTGCTTCATTTCAGTATGTAGTAGCTCTCTCAAGTTTTAACGCAGCACACCTGCACCCTCTCTCACTCTCTCTCTCCACACAAACACGCAAACAGGGTTTCAGCTTTTCTCTCCATGAGCAAGTGATGGGTCAACCTGTTGTATTTGAAAATTTTAATGCCAGACTTTTTACTTAGATTACTTGACTTTCTTGTTCGAGAACCCCAAAAGAAGGTTTATGGTTTGTCTCAAGAACCAAAAAGAGTGCTTATGGTTTCAGCATACCGGAATCATTTTGCGATGTGTGAAATTTGGACTATTGATTGTTTGGCTGGTAAACTCGAGGGAGTTACGTTACCTGCCAAAACCAATAATCTTCCAAGTTTCACATATCACAAAATTTTGATTGGTTGAATTAGAAGGGAGCTTAATCACCATCTGTCCCCTTTCAGTCGAATAGAATTACTTGCTGATATTGGGATCTTGGAATTTGAATGGGTTTCGTAGGTAAATTAGAGGGATTTAAAGCATTTGCGTGAGGAAGACATGGCTCACAATAGAAGGGGGTCAGATCAGCAGCCGCGGAGGCAGATTTTGCGGACTCGGACTGCCCATTATTTAGGAGAGACTATGATGGACAGTGAGGTGGTACCCTCATCACTTGTTGAGATTGCACCAATTCTCCGTGTTGCTAATGAAGTTGAGCCCAGCAACCCCAGGGTGGCTTACCTTTGTAAGTCCTAATCGCTCTCGTTGTTCATATGTTATTTTTGAGTTGTATCTACTTATGAATCTTTTGTCTGAATTCACTTATATAAGAATTCTGTTCCCGAATCTATTAGATTTGTGTATTTAAAGAGCCTGTACATGAGGCTCCACAAAACACTGGCACAGAAAAAGAGATTGGGCTCCCTTCCTTGGTTGAGAGAACCAGCTCCCAGTTGAGCTTAGGGATTCCCTCCCCTGGTCTTGATATTCTTTGATGAGCTGAGCTCAGGGAAGGCTAACGAAACATTCTCCAATGCAAGCCATTCAACTGGGAACACTTCGTTTATGTCAAGATCGTCACGGTCCTCACGGACCAAGGGAGGAAGACGAGTGGTTAGGTGGTAGAACTCTTTCTTCGTGCCTTTGAACCTTCAACTCAAGACTCAGAATCAACTACACTCGCACTTTCATTTGTGTTAAAGAATAGGGGAGGTCTAAAGCCAAAAGTCCCTGTGGGAGTTCCATAGCCTATAGATCCAAAGACATCACCCCACCTAGATCCAGGGGTTCATACCCTCAAGTAGCAGAGGCAATAGAAGCCGGGGTGGTAGATCCATCATATCCAGATAAAGAACCAGCACTAGTAATAAAGCCAGAAGCATAGGTAGCAGAACCCATTGATCCAGCAGCTCCAGATCTAGGCCCAGTGCCAATCTTATGTTGCTTGGGAATGGAATGGGTGATCGCTTAATATAATATTGGGACCTCTCCACCTATGAACTCTTAAGATTTTAGGTTGGATACAAAGTTTCTACATGGTATCAGAGTGGGGACCATTCCATCCCACATTTTACAAAATTCCATCCGCACCCCACAATGACAGACCTAGTAAAAAAGATGTACGATGATAGACCCAAAAAGAGGCTACACTTGACAGACCTCAAATGCGCGTGGCTGCACTTGAGTGTAAGATAACTCGATATACATTGGTGGGCCTATTTCCTAAGAGCTTAAGCTTTTAGTACTATTGGTAATTTAACATGGTATCAGAGCTCAGGTTGCAAGAGGTCTTGGGTTCAAGTCTCTCTGTTTGCATTTTGTTCCCCGTTTGCATTCTGCTTTTTCCCTTCGTATTCTGTTTCCCTCTATCTATGAAAATTTGAATCTCCATGTGCAAGACTGGGTTGCACGTGAGGGAGGGTGTTAGATAACTTGATATACATTGTTGGGCCCATTTCCTAACAACTTAAAGCTTAAGCTTTTGGCATTTTGTTCCCCATTTGCATTATGCTTCTTCCCTTCGTATTCTAATTCGCGCTATTTATGAAAATTTGAATCTTCACGTGCAATACAGTGTTGCACGTGAGGGAGGGTGTTAGATGGAGTAACTTGATATTCATTGTTGAGCCCATTTCCTAACAGCTTAAGCTTAAGCTTTTGGGACTAATGGGGGATGTTAGTTACAAGATTACGTTGCTTCGAAATGGAAATGGGTGAATATAAAGAGCTTAAGTTTCTGGGTTGAATATCAAGTTTTTACAGTTTGTGCTCTTGGACAGGAAATATAATAAAGTTTCTACAGTTTTTTCTTTGAACTGCGTGCCCAAGCTGGTTATATCAATAATGACTTAATTTAATATACACTGACGTACCCTAGGGTTCCTCATAATTACAGGCACCTCCCCTCAGTTTCTTAAGATTACATTGACCTCCCTTCTGCTTTCCGTTTGTGTTTCAGTCGTCCCCTTCCGTTAGTTAACTGTAAGTGAGTTTAATAAGGTCACCAAACTTGTATATCTATATCCTGTTATGCCCTTTCCTTTTCATGTGTCTACAACTCTTCCCCTCCACAGACCCTAGTAAGGCCTTCTTCCTTCCCACCTCCTCAATAATCCAGAATAAGCTCTGCCACATGCGTTTCACATCAGTTATATCATTTATATCCCGAAAATTATTATCGTTTAGCACAATACTTTCCCCCACCACACCAATATTCAGCTCAGTAAAAAAAAAAACAAAACTTAGCAAGATAAATTGGAGATACTTTTCTCCATACCATATAAAAATGGGAGTTGTAATTTTCATCGTCATTTGCAGAGCTCAAAAAAATCGATTATAATAAATTTTATCAAGAGTGATGTTATTCTCTTATTGCTGTTTTGAAAAAAAATGCAAAGGTTATTTGAACATGAATCCACTATAAACCTGGTGCATATTGATGTCGTTGCTGGGATCAGGTCGGTTCTATGCCTTCGAGAAAGCTCACAGACTAGATCCAACATCACTTGGACGTCGAGTTCGGCAATTCAAAACTGCCCTTCTGCAATGCCTAGAGAGGGTATGTTGTGCTTTTTTCTTGATACAGCTAAATGTGCATATGACATCAATAGAGGTGTAAACATAGATGATCTTATTATGCATGAACATTTAGATGGCTGAAAAAAGAGAATATCATTGTTGAGGGTTAGTGCAGCGTGGCTATATCAGGAAACTATATTGCAGAACCATAATAGAGTAGACAAGGATGTTTTCTGATGTCTATGTAAATGAATTTTTGAACGGCGAAGAAATTTCGTTAGTTATAAAAGATCAAACGCTTGAAACAGTACAATAGGGTGACATCATGCAACTTTCCCTTTCAGATGAGTTCCCATGGTGGTTACTTATGGTGTCCAAATTGTAAGGAAGAAGAAAACCAAGGAGAAACCACCAGCCACATTTCAGGCTAGTTCAAAAAGGCGAACTAAACATTCCTGAAGCCTCAACCACTTAAAGTAGACAATAAACATGTAAGATATTTTCCAAAGGCACCTGTAATGCACTTAAACAAACTGACACACATTTAAGATATTTCCCTAGGCCTATGCTATTCTAGCCTATTAGTTTTTAATGTGGATTACCTTTTACAGCCTTTTTTTGAAAGCAAAATCTAAGATTACACCCTTTGCTTGAAGACAAGATTTTGCATGTCGTAACAGATAACAACAGAATCTCTGAGCATGGAAACATTTTTATTTTTTCGTAGTCAGGCTGAACTTTTCTTTTTGTTCTCTTTTTAACAAAAAGAGACAAATATAAAAAGCTCTTTCCCATATTCCTAAGTGGTGTGCTTAATAAATTTCTTTTGCCTATCAACATAAAAAAAAAAAAAACAAACTCGACTTGCTGTTTTTCACTTATGTCCTTAAGTTCCCTTGGAAAAGGAAACATTTCGACTTGCTGTTTTTCCTTTGTTCTCTTCAATCTCTTTTCAGAATTTTACACTATAAGTTGATGACCCTTGTTGTTTTCAGGAAAGTGTAACAACATTAGCAGGACGAACAAAAAGTGATGCTCGTGAAATGCAAAGTTTTTATCAGCATTACTACAGGGAATATATCCAGGCTTTACAGAGTGCAGCTGATAAAGACAATCGGTAAAATATCAGGGGGCCATCTAACTATCTGCTTGGAGATTTCACCATTTTGCATTATGCTTTTGTAAAGTAAGCTTAATTATTTCTGGGGTTTTGTGTTGTTTAGGTGAGGAACCAATGAGTGTAGATGAGAGGGGGCCAAAACTAAGATGTCTTTGAATTCATTTGGGGGGTTGGGAGTTGCCTAAATTAGGTTTAGTTGTGGGGATGAGATTGGAGTAAAACGTGTATAAATTCCTGTGTATGCTTGTGTTGAAATTGTGGGAAAAGAGAGAGAGAGAGAGAGAGAGAGAGAGAGAGAGAGAGAGAGAGAGAGAGAGCATGAGCGAGAGAAGAGAGATATGGGGAACCCAAGGGGGTTTCCCCTCAACCGTATGTGTGAGTGAGGGGTGTTTGTATTTTGCATTTTGCAAATTGAATACAATCAATTAGTGTGGTGTGTCAAATAAGAGTCAACTCTCTTAATCCCATTGTATTTTAATAGAGACATAATTTGCCCCCTAATCCAGTGCTCGGCTTACAAAGGCTTATCAAACTGCTGCTGTTCTCTTTGAGGTTTTGAAGACAGTTCTCCTGACTGAATCTGTTGAAGTGGCTGAGGAGGTGAAACTGAGAGTTTTTATTGGTGACTTTTGAGAAATGTCAAATCTTTAAAATTTTGCAATTCAACTGTTGAAAACAAACCTTCTTCTTTTAGAACTTGATTTGCGTCTGGTAGTCCTCTTGCATATTCTGTCCTAGTATATATATGTACGCGCGCGCGCGCGCGCGCACACACACACACACACACACATATATATATATATATATATCAAATTGATGGATATAAGAGCCTGTTTGGTAACCTTCTTATTTTGTTGAATTTACTATTTGCCCAGATTTTGGAAACTCACAATAAGGTTGTTAAAGAGACAAAGATATTAGTACATTACAACATACTTCCTCTCGATCCCGACAGCTCGGATCAACCAATTATGAAATATCCTGAGGTTAGATTCTGAATAACTGGTGTGATATCATGATCTTTATCAGTTTCATTTTCTATTACTTAGTTTTTTCCAATCTGCAGATTCAAGCTTCTATTTCTGCTCTTCGTAACACTAGGGGTCTTCCATGGCCCAAGGACCACAAGATGAAAGTAGACGAAGACATTCTAGACTGGCTTCAGGCTTCGTTCGGATTTCAGGTGGCGGACTTGTTGCTTTCGATGATTTCTTTGCCTATGTGTCATGAAGGGATGATGTTTAATTAATATTTTTGTGCAGAAGCATAATGTGGCAAATCAAAGGGAGCACTTGATATTGTTGCTGGCAAATGTTCAGATTCGGCAATCTCGAAAGCCTGATCAGCAACCTAGGGTATTACACTCTGAAATGCCATTGGCTCAAAATATCGTACTTCGAAAAAGATGCTTAGTTGACTTACATGTCATGATTTGGGTGTAGTTGAATGACCGCGCTCTTGAAGAAGTTATGAAGAAGCTTTTTGAAAACTACAAAAAGTGGTGCAAATATTTGGGTCGCAAAAGTAGTCTTTGGTGAGTGTATGTTTTTATTTTTCCTATCATTTTAGGTTTGCTGGGAGGATCATATTCTTCTTATGAGTTGTGGTGGTTATTCTCCATATTGGATATATTCTCATACTTTCTTCGTGAAAAATTAAACCTTATATTATCTTAGGCTAGGCTCCGTTCGTTTCGACGTAAAATATTTTTATCAAAACTAATTTACTAATGAGTGGTAGTGGTTATTCTCCATAGAAATTTCTTTCAAGGGTTGATGCCAAATACTAAAAGATAACTTCGACAAAATCATTTTACACGTAAAAAGTTTCACTTTCCTCGGCAATTATTTTATGATGAAACAAACATTGCCTTAGGCTCAGTTCCTATAAAATATTTACATTATAAAAAAATTTCCTTGTAAAATTATTGTGCTGAAAATAAAACTTTTCTCCTGTCTTCCAGTGTTTGGTTCGCACTAGGAAAAATATTGTCCAAACCAAAAGCTCAAACCTTGTTAGCCTCCAATAATTACAAACCACTGATACCTCAATCTCATGGAAATTCAGCCAAGTGCCAACACACTCAATCAACTTGCTATACATATACACATGCATGTAATATATGTATACATACTCGTGCGTTTTTGGCATGCTACATATAACCACAGGTTGGGATGAGGCCAAGCCAACCCTAGGTTCCAAACCCTCTTAATCAGCTCCATTCCCTGCAGTACGTCATGCAGATGTCAATATCCTGCTCTCACTCTTCTCGGGCTTTGATGGGAAAATGGCTTACACAGGGATTCATGTGTAGAGGCACAAGTATTTTACCTTCCTGCATGGAACTATATCTTTTAGTGTTTGGCCTAGGTAGATGTGGAGAGGCACTATTCACAAATGTATTTTACCTTCCTGTTTCTTGAGGCTGGTGCAAGCAGTTTTTTTATTTTATATTGCCCGGCTGAAACAGCTAACATTCCATTTAGCTCATTTGGTGCACTTGCTCTAAGATCGGGTTATTCTGCAATTGCAGGTTGCCAACTATTCACCAGCAACTGCAGCAACGGAAACTCTTGTACATGGGACTATATCTTCTCATATGGGGGGAGGCGGCTAACTTGAGATTTATGCCAGAATGCCTATGCTATATTTATCATCATGTAAGTATTAAGATGTGCTCTTTCCTTTGCGCATGACAAACTTGTGTTATAAATTGCCTATTTGTTTTCTAAATTTTCTTGTAGGACTTTTATTTTCCTGACATTTATCGATAATTAGCTAGTGTCTTTGCCTAGTGTGTTGCACGTGGTACATATTTTTTCCTTGGCTTTGATATTGTTCTTGTGTTCAGAGTTGGGTGACTCGGGGAGATAGGAGTCATCAAGTATAAGAAGTCCATTATAATATGATATTGTTCTTGTGTACGTATTTTTGCCACAGTTGTCATTATGAAAATTAAGTTCATTGTAGAGTGGAGACTATTATTCTCCTACGGCTAGAGAGGTCTAAGATTTTGGCATGGATGGACTGGCATTCATATTTTGTTTACTATAAAAGCATCCAACTCAAAATTAATTTGCGTGGAGAGGCCATCCAAACTTATGTACTCGTTTTGGAGGTGATAATGAACAAATGTGGGACATGCACTAACACTTTCCGGACATGCGATCCCAATCTGTCGAGATGTTAATAAAGGATCCATTACATAGGGATCCCACTGGAAAAGGTGCACTTAAAGCCCAAACAAAGGGTTATCAATCAAGAAAGTCTTGTCCAAAATCCTCCGAAAACCTATTGCTGGTACTGGGGTAAATCATCAAACTCAAAACCATTAAACAATGAGTGAAGAGGCTGTCTAGACTCATATACTAGTTTTGGAGGTGATAGTCAACCAATGTGGGACAATCAACATTTACTAGTCTGAGTGATAATGTTTCCCTCTTGGTTTTTGTACAGATGGCATTTGAACTGTACGGTATGCTAGCTGGGAGTGTAAGTCCCATAACAGGTGAACGCATTAAGCCTACATATGGTGGTGAAGAGGAGGCTTACCTAAGCAAAGTGGTAACTCCAATCTATAACGTAATAGCCAAGGTGTTTCCTCTGCTTGTTTCCTGTAGTTTTTGAAAGTTATTGATGTGATGCTTTGATTATTTCGTTTCTTTGGTTCATATATATCTTAGCATTTTTGCCGCTTCATGCTTCACAGGAAGGTAGAAGGTCCAAAGGAGGAAAGTTGAAACATTCTCAATAGAGGAATTATGACGATTTAAATGAATACTTTTGGTATCATGCTTATTGTTTGTAAACTATATTTTTTTCTGAATTTGCATATAAACATTTTTTTGAATATGAATCTTTTTTTTTTCAAGTGTAAACGAATCTAAGAATAACTGTAGGTCAGTTGATTGTTTTCGGCTGGGGTGGCCGATGCGAGCTGATGCTGATTTCTTTTGCCTGCCTATTGACCAGTTTGAGGTATATAACATATGGGTCCTAGTAAATAACTACCCTACTGTTCATTTTTCCTTTGTTACAGATGTTTGACTGTCACTTCCTTTATAATCAATTATGTGAAAGCTATCGGCTGTTTCATGAATTTCTTACCAAATTAACGTATTGGGACATATTTGAGCATTCTACCTCATGGGTTATTTACTCAAGTTTACTGTCACTATCTCTAGCTATCACGCTGATTTTCATATTCAGGAGATCATACCACCTACCAGGGATCGATGGATTGGCAAGGTCAATTTTGTTGAGATCTGCACGTTTTGGCATATATTTAGGAGTTTCGATAGGATGTGGATCTTTTTAATATTGTGTTTACAGGTAATCTAGTTTGCACTCTTTCTGTTTTCTTCTAAACAGTTGTTTCCCTTATGTCTTGGTATCCCCTTATCACATCATGTTGACATGGATTTTCCTCTTAAGGCGATGATCATCATTGCTTGGAATGGATTAGGCAAACTAAGTTCTATATTCAAAGGTGACGTGTTCAAGAAAGTATTGAGTGTCTTTATAACCGCTGCAGTATTAAACCTTGCACAAGGTAAATTTTGCTTAATTAGATTATTGTTTCTTTTCTGGTACCTTCGATTACCACACTCTCATCCTGCTGCTGGCTGACAAGCGTGATTAGACCACAAGAGAAAAGAAAGATTCGAAATATGAGAAAAACCTAATTCTTTCCTCAATCTTTAATCTCAACATCAATGATGAAGATAATAAACCTAGTATTTATAGGCTAACAACACTATTTCTAAAATGGAAATAAACAATAGATTCCTAGTAACGTATAAAATACCTAAAGTATAAAAATGAAAGACGAATTAAAAATAGAACAACTATCAACCCTTCAGTCCTCATCTCGTGTGATCTTGTGCCTCATGTGATCCCCATCATTTCTCGTTGATTGAAAAAGAAGGCAACTCCATTGAGTTGGCAATTGTGGTACCGCTCTATGATATCTGGGGTAAGACAGTGTAACTCCTCATCGAGAACGAGCATCTGGCAGTGGGCAATTTTTCCATTTGATCATAATATACCTCTGGAAGCTGCTTTAGCACGCTCCTATAATCTCATCCTCGAGTACATTCTCCACCTGGTCTATGTGCGGCAAAATGTGTGGAGCCACCTAAAGAAACGATGTAGGAGCTCTCGCTGTAGGACACATGCATGCACTAGATGAGTCCCAAATGTGCCTCGATAAGGAAACAAGTCCATCACATTTAAAACAAGACTTTTTTTGAACGGCTTTAAAAAAATTTTGAACGCCACATTTTAAACAAGACTAATACTCATATAAGACTCAGATGGCAAAATCGAGAAAATATGCATTACGTTCAAGTCTACGAATAATGCTGTGGGTAAGTTTTTAGGTAACAATAACAGTCATACTCATTGTATTCTTGCTGTAAATATCAGCAACAATTACATAGTTTCATGACTTGGTGCAATTTTACTCCTATCTCTCTCCCGATTGACTTCCCTTTCTCCACATTCCTCCCAGAATAGGAACCGAACATAACAAGGAAGAAAAAGTTGAAGAAAAAAAAATTGTACTTTCTCTTTCTTTCCCTGTATTGCAAACAGACCCTGAGGTTTCATGGAGGCCTCTACATTCAGCAATAAGATACAACAACGATAGCATAGTACCCATGTAATTCCCAATCTACGGGGGTATGGATGGGGGGTGACTAGCGACAGATTCAATCTTTGGCTATATATGCACAAATTGGCTGCATTCAGAAAGTTTTGCCCCAATAATAGCGGCTTCCCTATACCTCCAAAAATTGAGGAACTTAAGGGATGTTTTGCCATGGAAGTATGCTCTCGGATCAAAGTCGGAAGGCATCAGAGAGGGCAGGTCTAGGGACCCGATTCAGTTTTTGTGCTCATTACCTTTCCTCTAATCAAAATCTAGAGCATCTTTAATAAACAAATGGATTCAGCAATAATGAAACAATAATTTTGTTGGTGAAAGTTAGTGAATTTCTTTTGCTTTTTGTGCTTGCAGCTCTCCTTGACATAACTATGAGCTGGAAAGCCAGGCACAGCATGTCATTGCATGTAAAGCTAAGATACATTTCGAAGGCTGTTTCTGCTGCAGCTTGGGCAATAGTTTTACCAGTAGCTTATGCATATAGTTGGAAAAATCCCTCCGGTTTTGCGCAGACCATTAGGAGTTGGTTTGGCAACCGTTCAAGTTCACCTTCTTTCTTCATTGTGGCAATTCTAATGTACTTATCCCCGAATATGCTTTCTGCACTGTTGTTTTTGTTTCCATTCATTCGCCGGTACCTGGAAAGATCAGACTATAAGGTTGTGATGCTCATTATGTTGTGGTCCCAGGTATGCAGGGACTTCTCAACCTTGTCTAATACTCTCTCTGTCTCTCTTTGTTAGTCCATTTTGGGGAATCCAATTATTCAGGAGACATATTTATTGCATTTTGAAGACTTAGAGTTTCCAAGAGTATGCCATGGATTTTTTATATCCCTCCATGTCATTTGAGTTATTAAGGGCTTGTTCGTTTTGGTATTTGGATTTTGGATTTTGAGTGGAGAGAGATAGAGGGAGAAATGAGAGTAATGATTGAGAGAGAATTTATTGGAGACCGTGCGCAGGGAGAGAATCCAAAATCCCAAGTACCAAAACTAACAAGGTCTAAGCGATTTCAAAAGTGAAGGGCAAGACTATATTGTGACAATTTTGCTTATTGACCTTAAAAAATGGACATTCTTTCTGGGACAGCCAAAAGTGGAAAAACGAACTAACAAAGAGAGACGGAGGGAGTATCAAATTTCTGTGTTTCTCTACTCCTTAATTCCAAAAGTTATTGTTTTCATAGATATAGTGCCTGATGCTGCATCCTTTTAATATGTTGTTAATATGTTCCGTTTGTGTTACTGTTGCATTCTTTCTGATATTCTGTGATGTCTTGCAGCTGCGGCTCTATGTTGGAAGGGGAATGCATGAGAGTGCATTTTCTCTTTTCAAGTAAGAACAAAATTTGGACTGTGAATCTAGCTGGGATGGCATGAATCAGATATCTGCTGTTGTAATTGAGTAGTTATTAACTGTTTCAACTTTCAGGTACACTACTTTCTGGGTTCTCCTGATTGTGGCGAAGTTAGCGTTCAGTTACTATGTACAGGTGTTTCTCTCTTCAACTTCTACTGCTAGACCACTAGCGTTTATTCTAGCAAGAGTGGAATCTTTGGTTCATTAAAAAATGGGTGGGATGGAAACTGTTAATTTGGCCAACTTACGGCAGTAATCTAAGATCTTTTGTGCAATGTTTGGGCCGTTTGGCTGCTTTTGGCAACCACAGATTGCAACCCTTTTGCAACAGTATGATAATCACGGAAACTGAATTATTTAACCAAGCACTTCTAATAAATTGTATCAGTGTAAGAAGGGCAATTTGAGTCTAAGGTAGTCACTCTTGTTAGATTTGTCCCACATCGCTCATCTAAGTCACCTAAGCTTGGTTAATAAATTCTAGAGATTACTCCACCTATTTTCAATTGGTTTTAGGTTGGAACCCTCCAAGAAATCTACCATGGTATCAGAGCTAGGTCTTGGATGGCCTCACCTCTCATGGAAAAGTCTCTGTCATCTCTGTCGTCCGAGTCAATCGGTCTGGTCTCCTGGTTTGTCACCTCCACGTGCATCTGGGCTGCATGTGAGGGGGAGTGTTAGACTTGTTCCACATCGCTCATCTAAGCCACCCAAGCTTGGTTAATAAATTCTAGAAGCTACTCTACCTATTGTCAATTGATTTTAGGTTGGAACCCTCCAAGAAATCTAACAACTCTGATCTTTTAATTTGCACCACTGGCATTGTCTTACGAGTTTTTACGGGATTTAAATTCCCATATCCTAGCTGATGAAAGTTCTGTCTCATCATAGAGACTAGAGATTACGTATTGTTTCCCCAGTCCCCAAGACATTGGCCAATTGTCTCATTCGTTATCTGTAATTACAGATAAGACCTCTTGTGGGTCCTACCAAGGATATTATGCGAGTTCACATAACAACTTATCAATGGTACGAGTTCTTCCCTCATGGTAAGAAATGATTGACTGTTATTCCGCAAATGTGTAGTATAAATGTACAAGCTGGATATGGTTTTTGATATTATCATGTGCTGTTTGCAGCCAATAAAAATATTGGTGTGGTGATTACACTCTGGGCACCTATTGTTCTTGTAAGTTTTCATTTCCATTTCGTGCTGGATCCATTCCACTCTGTTCTCTAAGCTCATTTTGTTCCCGATGTCTAAAGACTAAAGCAATGAATACTACAGGTCTATTTCATGGATGCACAGATTTGGTATGCTATTTTCTCTGCAATATTTGGAGGTTTATATGGTGCATTTCGCCGTCTTGGGGAGGTTAGCGGATCTTCCTATTCTCTAACTCTAGTTTGTATACGTTATTTGTTTTGCTGCACAGTATTGTTTTTTTACTCCAATTTTGTTTTGTTTCTATTTTTTGAACGTGGCTCAAAGGATTAGAGAATATGCACACAAACACAGAATAGTTTTTTTCATAATCAATTTGTGAAAATTGAGTGTCGCGTTTCTTGAAAAGGTGCATTTTATTACTTATCATAAGGTTCTTTGACAACCTCATGGAAGAAAAAGTAATTTTATTACAGTGCAATTTATTTCTGTATCTTAGGTTTGTTGGGATTTGTCCCACATCGGTTAATTATCTCCTCCAAAAACTAGTATATGAGCCTGGGCAGCCTCTCCACTCTTTGCCAATTGGTTTGGAGTTGGATGCTTTAACATGGTATCAAAGCTAGGCTTTCAGAGGCTTTTCCCCTTTGTTTGTGCCATAGTTGCACTTTGTTTCATTGTGATCCGTGTGTTCCGGATCCTTTGTTAACCTCTCCACGTGCGAATCAGGGGTCGCACGTGCGGGGGAGTGTTAGGATTTGTCCCACATCGGTTAATTATCTCCTCCAAAAACTAGTATATGAGCCTGGGCAGCCTCTCCACTCTAGCCGCCTCCCACCCTAGCCACCCATTCTTGGCCGCCAACAAGAAAAAAAAAAAAACCCTAAAATGACCTACCCAAACCTTTTAGAATCCTAAAACAACTTACCCACACTCATCAAAACCCTAAAACGACACTGTTCACGCTACTGTTCACCGTACTGTTCATCGCGGGACTGTTCATCGGGTATTGTTCATGCACACTGTTCATCGGGTACTGTTCACGCGCACTGTTCATCGGGTACTGTTCATGCACACTGTTCGGCGACCTCCCTTCCGTCGTCACAGACCTCCGGCGACTCTTACCGGCTCTTGTTCGGCCACCGGCGACCCTCGCCGGCCCTCGTCTGCCTCCGGCGCCTCTTCTAATTGCTGATCTCTGTCTTTTGATGCTTCTGTCGCTTGCTTCTGACACTCTGGTATGAGTTTGCCGTCGGTATTCTGTTGTGTTCTTATTTGTGGGCTTATTCGGCTGCCCTACTTTATGTCTGGCTATTTTGGACTTCTCGTTTCTCCTTGGTCTTGTTATTTTACTGCTCTTATTTGCTGGTGATCGTGGTTTGTTGATGATTGTGGCTGCCTCTGTGTTATTGGCATAGTTTCTGGTTGGTATATTTGCAATGAGCTCTGGCACTGCCTCTGTTTCTAGTTCTAGTACTGTGACTTCCGCTGTTAGTCGTTCTTCCCGGTCTCGTGATCGGTTGTCCATTACCTCTACCTTATTGAATGGTCGAAATTATGCTGTTTGGGCTAAGGCTGTTGAAGTCTATTATGTCGGGGAGTCCGATTATCATTATCTTACTGATGATCCTCCCGCGGCGACTGCCGCATCATATGGTGCTTGGGTTCTTGCAGATGCTAAAATTCGTGTTGAGCTTTGGAATAGTATGGAGGAAAATATTAAGAATACTCTGGTTTTCTTATCTACTGCGAAAAAAGTATGGATGAAGGTTAAGGAGATGTTCTCTGGGGCTGATAATCTCCGCCAGACTTATGCTCTTCATCAACAGTTCTTTTCTCTTGACCTTGGCAACTTATCCTTGGAAGAGTATTATGCCAAGTTCTGTGGAGTGTGTGAGGAGCTCAACACTTGTGAGCCCATTTCTTCAGACATTCAGGTTATGGAGCGTCAGCGTGAGCGCTTGCAGGTAGCTCGTTTTCTGTTTGGTTTACCTTCGCCAGCATATGATTCTATCCGGTCCAATCTTTTGGGTGGTAGAGATTTACCTTCTCTCAGTGAGGTGTTCAGTCGTGTCCGTCAGGCCTCTGTTCCAGACTCCAGTGCCGTTGATTTGACCCCTGCTGCCCGCTCGGCGTTGGTAACCACAATTTCTCGTGGTGGTACTTCTTCTCGTGGTTTTGACCGCGGGGGAGGCAGTCGTGGTCCTACTGGTGAACTGCCACGTGTCGGTCATCAACCGTTGACTCAGTTATAACTAGCGCACGCAGGTCAAATGGTGGCGTACGCTGGTCAAAGCCAGTCAAAACATCACTATTCAACCACGTGCCCGAAACTTTTGCGGCTCCCCAGTACCGTGAACAGTTTCCCTGATGATTATACTCTGCAGAGATGTTCCCCTCTCTCTCTTACATCTCCCGTCACCTAGTCCCATGCATTTAATGCATGGGAAGCTCACTCACTAACCAAACCAGCCCTTAACCCATCTGGTTACAGCCCCTCCTCAGTCACCTTTTGGCTATAAATACACCCCTTGCATTCATTTGCAAGGGGTTTCTTCCTTTAAGAGCCATCAAGTCTCTTCCACCATTTGTGGTTGGTCCTCTTGCTTCCTCTCTTTCCCTCCATTGAAAGAGCAAGCAAACAGCCCCTCTATACACCATCCACACCTATATACTCATCCTTCATCTTCCAAGCCCAAGGCTCAAAACCTTCCATCAACCTTAAAACCAAAGGTATACCACCTTTGTGTTTCCTTTTGTTCTGACCCCTGAGGGGTGCTGGCAGGGTCAAGGCTGGTATTCAATACCAGTCCTGGCCCTAAAGCTAGCAAGTTTTCAAAGATCGTTTGTGGTGATTAATGGCGCACGCTAGTCATAGTGAGCCGTACGCCAGTCATGGCGGTATGTGCACTACTGGCATGGGGATTATTAATCACTCATTCCTTGTGTTTTCCTTTTTATCACCCTATAGCATGTTAATAACCGGTTTACTGTTCTCTGTATTCTAGAACTGTTAGCTGTGATTTTCATTACCTGTTTTTTGCTTGTCTTAAAAGGCCTATGGGATGTTTTCTGGTCATGTTCCAGAGCCCAGATGATGCAAAGCCAAGCATTGGACAAGAGGTGTAACTGGCGTACGGTGTAAGTTGACTAACGTACGGCAGTTATAACAAGGACATGGTAGCTTAGTCTTGGCCTTAGTTTGTTTTCCCCATACTGTTAATGGGGTGTTCTGTTTATTTTCATGGCTTAAGGCCATTTCGTCTGCCTGTATCTGAACATACTCTTATATAGACTGCGTGGTTTGTTCTGGGTGTGCACCGGTCCTTCCAGAGCCCAGGGAGGTTGAGATTAGTAGCTGTAAGTTCGAACTTACCGGCGCACGCCAGTCTAGAAATGAAGTACACAGGTCATCTTTGCATGCAGTGACATCGCTGTTGCATGCAGATTTCCTCCTGTGTATGTCATTTCTGGATAGGTGTCTGTCCAGTCTGTTTGAAGTGCTCACAGATGCTTGTTCTCAATCTATGTTACTTGTTTCAATAAAGCAAACCATCCATAAACATTTTGTCACATAAAATGCAACTTGTTACAGCTTAAATCCCCTTTATTTGTTCCACTGCCCTAATTGGCTGAAAATGATTAATGAGAAAAAAATGCAAACGTTTTACAACATGCCCGAGTAGAGACCGATCTCCGGATTAGGCGAGAGGGGTGCCATAAAACCCTTCTCCTCTCGTAACCTGGCTCCCGAACCTCAGATATCGAAGGTGACGACGGTCCAGTCTATAAGCCTTTTTCAAGTCAAACAACGTATCGAGCGTTTCAAATTCGGTTCCTTGGGTGCTCCCCCGCTAAAACCCAAGTGGCGACTCTAAATCGAGGTGTTTCGCCGCGCTTTTCCAAAACCGGGCCGCACCCAAAAATTTTCGTAAAATTTTTCCGGGGGCGCGTGCCCACAAGATTCAATCGATCAAGCAATGGAAAAGCTTCAACATTTCTCTCTCTACATTCTTTCTTAGATTTTACATCAGTTTCTAGCTTTTCTATATGGTATCAAAGCCATGCGACGCGAGTCCAATTTGCTTTGATCCTGTGTTTTCAACATCGCTTCTGCTTCAGATTTGATTCTGCGAGGTTGATCTGCTTCCGATTTCAACGATTCTTCCTTTGCTTTCTCTTGTATTTCTTAAGCTTCCATGGCTGCCGTAGAAGTAACCATTCCTTCTTCCTTAGCTTTCTTAGTTTCGAATTGTCATTCTCTCGTTAATATCAAGTTAGATGGCACAAATTTTCTCTTATGGAAGACGCAAGTCCAGAATGTTATGATTGCGTATGGCTTTTATGGTTACCTTGATGGATCGTTTCCAAGACCTCCGCTTCAGATCTCTGGAACTGAAGGTAGTCAAATACCTAATCCTGCCTATGCCAAATGGAAATTGGTAGATAGTCAATTGCTTTCCTGTTTAACTGCATCTCTTGCTCAATCCACTCTGCCATATGTGTTAGGGTTTGATAATGTTCATCAAGTTTGGGTGTCCTTGGCAAATCGTTATAATTCCCTATCAAAAACGCATGTTCATGAAATTAGGTGTAAGCTCTTTAATCATACAAAGACTTCCACATTAGATGCCTATATTGATAAGATCAAAGACTACTCTCAGAAAATGGCTGCAGCATGAAATCCTCTGAGTGAAGAGGATTTGGTTTTCCATACCCTTCATGGTCTGTCCAATGAAGATTTTCGGGGTTTTAAGACTGCAGTAAGGACCAGGGGTATAGATACCTTTACTTTTGATGAGTTAGTCTCAATTCTGAATGGTGAGGATATAGACATGGCTAAGGATACATCTACTGATATAGAGAAAACAAGTGTCTTGGTTACTTCTCATGCTCAGACATCACAGTCTCATGATCAGTCATCACAGCCATTCTGAATCTACATCTCAATCAGTGTTTAGTGCACAATCTGGTTCTATGCCAAGTCAGTATCATCAAGGAACAACTTCTCATTCCTCATCACCACAGGTTGTCCCATCTTCTCAGTCTGGGACACAACAGTTTGTGCCTCAACCGCAACAGTTTATGCCTCAAATTCCCTCACAGCATTATTCACAGTCTCAGTACTTTGGAAATCAGTTTAGAGGCTTTTCTAGAGGAAAAGGAGGCAGAGGTCCAAGGCCTCCATGTGATATTTGTGGGAAATCAAATCATACTACCAACTATTGTTACTACAAACCTTCTCAGTATCCACCACCATTTCCTTCACAGTTTTCTTATGATCCTTATCAGTCTTATCAATGGAGAGGTGGTTCTCAGCAGTATTATCCTCCCTATACACAGCAATTTTTCACTGGCATGCCTATGCAAGCTGTCTCTTATTCAAGACCTCTTCCAACACCTGCATCACCACAGATCTCTTACAATGGTTTACACCCCAGACCTGCATCACCTAGACCATCTTTTGCTGGATATGTTGGTCAATTTCCCCCTCAGAATGTGGATTATTCTTTTGCTCCACCTGCAGTATTCGCTGGCTATTCTGGTCCTGCTCATTCCTTTCCTCCTACACCATAGCAATGGTACTTTGATAGTGGAGCTACAAATCACGTGACACAATCTTCAGAACATTCAGAATCCTCAACCTTCTAGCATGCCTGATTGGGGTTCTTGTTGGTAATGGTAATTCTCTTCCAGTGGCTCACACAGGTAAGGGTTTGTTGCCCCCTCCTCATGCTCAGTTTCTTCTCTCCCATATTATGCATAGTCCTAATATTACTCATAATCTCATTTCTGTTTACCAATTCTCCAAGGATAACAATTGCTCTCTTATTTTTGATTCCACTGGTCTTGTCATTCAGGACAAGACAACCCACAAAATTCTCTACAAAGGACCATGCAATCAGGGCCTATATCCTATTCTGAACTTCTCTGAGTCCAGATTTGTTCCTACAGCCCTTCACAGTTCCAGTGACACTGCTATGATGTGGCACAGAAGGCTTGGCCATCCTAGTCTTTCTCTTTTTCAGTCTCTAATAAAGCAATACTCTCTTCCTGTTTCAAAACCTTTGGAAGTTAATTGCTCTTGTTGTAATAAGGCCAAGAGTCACAAGTTACAATTTCCTCTTTCTGTTTCTCACACCACTGCACCTTTTCAGTTGGTTCATATGAATGTATGGGGACCATCCCCAATTCCTTCAAATAAAGGATTTAGATACTATCTTCTGGTTATAGATGATTTCACTCGTTATTCTTGGTTATTTCCTTTACATTACAAGTCACAAGTGAAACATACCATAGCAGAATTTAAAGCCTTTGTTTCTACTCAGTTTAATATCACCATACAAACCGTTAGAAGTGATAATGGGGGTGAATTTATCAATATTGTCTTGCGTCATTTGTTCTTATCTGCTGGTATAATTCATCAAACCACTTGTCCTCATACTCTGGAACAAAATGGAGTAGTAGAGAGAAAGCATCGACATCTTATTGAAACCACTGTTACTCTTCTCTTACAAAGTAAGCTTCCAGTTCAATTTTGGCTAGAAGCTTTAACCACAGCAGTTTACTTGACTAATCGATTGCCTCATACTTCTCTCAATTTTCAAGTCCCTTACACACTCTTGTTTCATGTTAACCCTAACTATTTGTTCTTAAAACCTTTCAGTTGTGCTTGTTATCCTTGGCTCAAACCTTATACTTCTCATAAACATGATGCCAAATCCAAAACTTGTGTTTTTCTAGGATACTGTGATCATACTAAAGGGTATAGGTGTTATGATCCTGTTAGCACTAAAGCCTACATTTCTAGACATGTGAAGTTTGTTGAATCAGATTTTCCTTATGAATTCTTATCCTCTATGACTACATCAGAAGCACATCAATCTCATTCTGCATCTGTTTCTTCTGGTCTTGATATACCTCTTACTGATTTTAGTGATTTAGTCGCTTCAGTTTATGTTCCTATTTCTGCACCTGCTCCATCTTCTTCCCCCTTACCTTTATTTCCTGTACCTATGTTTCCCTCTCAATCTTCTCCTATACCAGTTACTATTTCTGTTCCCATTTCTTCTCCTTCTGTAGTGTCATCACCTGTTTCTTCAGTTTCAAATCCTATAGTTTCACCTTCTGCAGTTTTTGAGCCTGTTCAGCAACTGGACATGAGACTACCACCACCTACAATGCTACCTTTACTGTCTGCTCCTACTGGTCATTCTATGAATACCAGATCTAAAAATGGTATCTTTAAGCCCAAGCATCAATTGAGTTTGAATGTATTTGCTCCTTCTGATCAACCCACAGCTGAACCTACTTCCTTTTATGAGGCAATCAAATATCCAGTTTGGCAGCAAGCTATGGCTGAAGAGTTTGGTGCCTTGGTTAAGCAGGGTACATGGTCTCTTGTCCCACCTCTTTCTAGTGCTAACATCATTGGTTGCCAATGGATTTTTAAGATTAAGAAGCATTCTGATGGTTCAATAACTAGATATAAGGCCAGACTAGTGGCAAATGGCAATCAACAGTCTGAGGGTCTTGATTTCACAGAAACCTTTAGTCCTGTCATCAAACAACCAACCATTAGTGTGGTGTTGTCTTTGGCTCTACATCATAACTGGTCCATACGTCAGTTAGATGTTTCAAATGCATTTTTACACGGTGTAATTGAGGAAGAAGTCTTTATGAGACAACCACAGGGTTATAAGGATGTCAGTAATCCTCATTTTGTTTGTAAACTTAAGAAGGTTTTATATGGATTACGACAGCCCCCCCAAGCATGGTTCTCAATGTTTTCAAGTTTTCTCCTTCAACAGGGCTTTAGTAATAGCACAGCGGATACATCATTGTTTGTTCATACATCTACTTCTGATGTTACCTTGGTTCTTGTGTATGTGGATGATATCTTGATTACTGGAAATAATGATGTTTTCATTTCCAAGCTTATTGATCTGTTGAGTACAAGGTTTGTTATGAAAAACTTTGGCCAACTTAGTTACTTTCTGGGTATTGAGATACACCGTCATTGGAAAAATTTGATCCTTTCTCAGTCCAAGTATGCATCAGATCTTCTTGTTAAGGCTGGCATGCAGGATTGCAAACCAAGTTTGTCTCCTACATCAGCTAAACCTCTTCTCCTTGATCCAGATTTGCCATTTCCAGATCAGTCTTGGTTCAGAACCATTTTAGGATCTTTACAGTACCTTACACTCACTAGACCAGAAATCTCTTTTTCTGTTAATCTGGCCTGTCAGCACATGCATGCCCCAAAGCAGAGCCATTTCATTGCAGTTAAACGGATTCTACGGTATATCAAGGGCAGTCTTTACCAAGGATTATACTACACTCCAGGGCCTTTAAATCTCACTGCCTATTCAGATGCCGACTGGGCTGGGGACAGTGCAGATAGGAGGTCCACATCTGGTTATTGTCTGTTTTTGGGCTCCAACTTAATTTCCTGGAGTGCTAAGATCCAACTTAATTTCCTGGAGTGCTAAGAAGCAACCAACAGTTGCTAGATCATCAACTGAGGCCGAATACCGAGCATTGGCTCAAGCAGCAGCTGACATAACATGGGTACATCAATTACTTCTTGATCTGAAAGTTCCTACTTCTACTCCTCATTTGCTATGGTGTGATAACCAGTCAGCGATAGCTTTAGCTGCCAATCCTATCTTTCAGGCACACACTAAACATGTGGAGGTTGATTACCATTTCATCCGTGAGAAGGTTCTCAGTAAACTCATCTCTGTTCATCACATTGGTTCCTCTGCTCAAGTAGCTGATATTTTTACCAAGACTTTGACTGTGGATAGATTTCATCTTTTAAAATCCAAACTCATGGTGGTTTCCACCCCCATGAGTTTGCAGGGGAGTGTTAGCCAAAGTCACTAAAGAGGATGCCAGCTCAGCATAGCATAACTGTTTTCTTGTTAATTGATTAGTCAGAGAGGAATCTTGATTAGTTAGAGTGGGTGGGGTTTTTCTTAATTCTGTTTTAGTGAGGTAAGGGCAGTTAGCATATAAGCCCTCTTGTAATCTTTAGATTCAATCGATCAAGCAATGGAAAAGCTTCGACATTTCTCTCTCTACATTCTTTCTTAGGTTTTACATCAGTTTCTAGCTTTTCTATACTTTGTAGTATTTGTTAGTCTTCAAGGGATTACCAGGTACTTCTTTTCTTTTTCTTAATTTCTCAGATTAGAAGGCTTCATTTTTTGCTTACGGTGAAGGAGACTGCTATGGATGTGCCATCCAATTTAGAAGCTCGAAGGCGTATTTCTTTCTTCTCAAATTCATTGTTTATGGACATGCCCACGGCACCAAAAGTTCGCAATATGCTTTCCTTTTCGTAAGTTTTGATCATACAATACAACAATATAATGGATGTGGCCTTTGAGTTTCATTTTTTTTTCCTCTCTGAATGGGAGTCTTGTTTTCCAGTATGCTATTTTTTATTTCTAAATATTCCGAGCACTTGATGGACACATTTATTCGTTTAGTCTTCCTATTTGTTTGCGAACCCTTGTGTAAATGTCAGGACTATTTGGTCCTACTTCTTTACTGATGCATAAACTACAGAGAACTATTTGCAACTGTTTTTATTTAGTTTTTGGACTTTCAATTCTATAATATTTTGTTATAACATATCAACTTGCATATATGTGACTCTTTATGCAGTGCCCTTACTCCGTACTACACAGAGGATGTCCTTTTTTCCATGAAGCTTCTGGAAAAGCCAAACGAAGATGGTGTATCTATCCTATTCTACTTGCAAAAGATTTTTCCAGGTTAGACTTCTTATGAGTTGTCTTGTCACCCTTTGATCTTCTGTGAATGATATTGTTTAAGCATAGAACTCAAAATGAATTGGCTATGTGTGGAGAGGCTACCCAGGCTCATATATTAGTATTGGAGGTAGTAATTAACCGATGTGGGACACGCTCTCACTTATATGATAGGTGATTAGGGTACAGTGCCCTAACTTTGGATATATGTGAATTGTTCAGATGAATGGAACAACTTTCTTGAACGGGTTGGATACAGCGACGAGAAACTTGAGGGAAATCCAGAACTGGAAGAACAACTTCGGCTGTGGGCGTCTTATAGAGGCCAGACATTGACCAAAACTGGTATTGTTTAATTTCAGTATCTTTGTGGGTTTATTATTATTATTTTTTTGGATAGCTGTTGTTCCTTCAAATGGTGAAAATTTTCTCTATGCTCTAACTCCATGCTTACCAAATAAGTACGAGGTATGATGTACTATCGGCAGGCTTTAGAACTTCAAGCTTTCCTTGATATGGCTAAGGATGAAGGTACTTAAAGCATGATTATATATTCTTCATAGTTTTGTATGGTAATTAAATTATTATTTCTTTCTTGTATTGTTTGCTTGTTTTCTTAAGAGTTGATGAGAGGTTATAAGGCTGCTGAATCCAATACTGAGGAACAACTAAGGAATGAAAGGTCGTTGGTGGCCCAATGTCAAGCAGTAGCTGATATGAAGTTCACGTATGTGGTGTCGTGCCAGCAATATGGCATTCAAAAACGAGATGGAGATGCTCATGCCCAAGACATTGTTAGGCTTATGACAACGTATGTTTTCAAGATTGAGTTAATTGATTATGCTATGGTTGGATGCACGGAATTGTGTGTGGAGCCGGGGGACAAGTGATGGCGGTCACCACCTTTACAACAATAATACTAGACTTGTTTTTCGACAATGTCAGATTATAGACTATGTTACATGAATCCTTCATTTTGGCTCAAGTACCCGTGTCGATGTGTCCGACATCAGTATCCTATTTTGGACACTCAGATCCTCTAATTGTTATGATATTTATAGAAAAGGAATATCAAATTAGCTAGAAAAGCGATATTTTGAGTATTTTACATGGACAGAAAATAGCAAAAACATATTTTTCTTTACCCTTTCTTTTTTAAATACATTTTTTTGTCCAGGACGTTTTCCTGTACCCATATCCAATTTGGGGATACATATCCTAGTATCAATTTAAGTTTAGGAAGGTTCAACGCTTGGACTTGCACCCCGCACCCGGTACTCGCACCCGAGTCCATGTAACATAAATTATAGCTGTTCCCCTTCTCAAATCTAATACTCCCTCCGTCCCATAATATTTGTCCGGTCCGCAAAACGGAGACGTAAAAATAATACTATTTTTGTAAGAAAGATTTGGAAAAATTTCAACAACTTACTAGATCTCGATGAGTTCTTTTAACTTGTGAAAAAAATTTAAATTTTTTCTTGAAAGAAATGCATGATTTTGTAGTCTCCGTTTTGCGGACCGGACAAATATTATGGGACGGAGGGAGTACATAGTAACCCTTTCCTCTGCTGTTTATTTAGAATGCCTAAAACTAAGTGTTCGAAGGCCCAAAGCCCCCAAACTCAAGTGGCCGACTCAAAACATTAAATTTATGTCTGAATTGAGGGGGGAAATGTGTGTATAGACCATATCGTTCTATGTTCACAGAAGCAAAACAATCTCTATGCTTTTGAGTCATTTCCATCATCCCGCGGACGTTGCAATTGAAGTGCTCAATTTTTCGAACTCTCGATGCTAATGCATGTAACTTGAGAAATACTGTGTTGGAGTTTTTGATGTCAATTGTACCATAGGTTTATTTAGCGACATGAATTAAAGCAGGTTGAACACAATGTAGAATGTCTCACTTTAGTAGATACAACTTAAATTATTTTTCTTTTGTTGTCTACGTGGATACGAGAAATATGTTAATTAAATATTCATGTAGCATTCTATCTGCTTTACTCTAATATATTTTCATGTAGAATTCTATATTTCTATTAGCTTTTTGGTCTCTATTTGCCACCCTTTTAGGTAATATCCCGACTCCGTCCCTCCTTGAGAAGGAATGGTAATTTGATTAGTAGGAATCAACTACCTAGTAATCTATTACCTGAGCTAATCCCCATTTCAATGTTTGGATTAGATCAGGAATTTAACTAAAGAATCATTTTTTTTTCTGGGAGATTTGTTAGAGTCAACATTCTTAGGAAAGAGCTTCTATCACCATATATCGAGAAGAACCCGCCTAAGAAGCCCCGATAGAGTTACGAGACGTGGGCACGACACGACACATATGTGGACATCTGATTCTTCTTAAAACTAGGACAAGGACACGTTGGGGTACGTGAAATACATAAATAGATGACTGTATAGCTATACACGTAAAGTTCATAGATTATGTGAAGATATTATATTTTCCCAAATTAAAGATAACAAATCCAATGACAAAAATGAGAATGGCATATTGAGTTTTCTCTTTAACATAGATTATAACTTTCATATTTCTTCTCAAATATTCAGTTGGGAAGAGGATGAAGAAGAAGAGAGAAAATAGAGATACGGATCCCAAATCATAGGGAGCCCAAAATCATATAAGAACTCAGAAAAGTAAAGAAAGGAAGAGAGAAAGAGGGAAGAAAGACATAAATGCCTGGATTAGAGTATCTGGTGTGCTGAAATCTCTCTCTCCCTTGTCTCTCTTAGTCGCACTCTGTTATTTCATCTCCTAGGGTTTTCTCAGTGTGTACGTTACGCTTTTCATCCTTTATAAGTTATTTAAGTGTTTAATTCTGTTCACATTTCAAATATAACATTTTTTTCCCTGTTTGAAGTTGTAAAAAATACATTATGGCCAAAAAGGTGTCCCACGCGTGTCTGGTAAGTGTTGGAGCACATTCAAAACGTATCTGACTCAAAAAAAACCAAATTAGATACTCGGACAAATAATTTCACTTGTCGGACACGTGCCACGAACGTGTCCAAGCTAGTTCATATCCGACACGTCTCCAATACGGACGGAAGGCCCGAAAACGTGTTCATACTTCTTAGCAACCAACAAATATAAATTACCATGGTTTAGGGAGGGATCAGATTCTTGTTTGGTTTACTTAGTTTCGGAATGTGATAACGGGTAGATGTGTCATTAGGAATCACATTCCTATTCCAGTCCGTTCCAAATGTAGGAATCATGAGAATACATCATCACATTTCAATTCCTCCCCAAGATTCTTGCCGTCGAAATACAGCCTCGAGGTTTATTTCTTACCATCTTCTTGTTTCTCCGGTCAGGTATCCATCTCTTCGCGTAGCTTATGTTGATGAGATTGAAGTAACCAGCGAAGATAAATCCAAAAGGACACTTGACAAGGTTTATTATTCAACTCTTGTGAAGGCTTTACTGAAGTCTGTTGACTCATCTGAAGTAGACCAGGTACATATTCCAGCTGAAATTGGACTTGGCCAATCTACTTATTGTGGTTATTTTGAAGTTGAACATTGGATAAATCACTTTAACTCTATGTTTCCGTCCCATTCAATAACAAGCATTAGTGGCCAATGGCAATTGCTCAAATATCCTTATTCAGGTTATCTATCGGATAAAACTACCGGGACCTGCTATATTAGGTGAAGGGAAGCCTGAAAATCAAAACCATGCCATAATTTTCACACGTGGGGAAGGCTTGCAAACAATAGATATGAACCATGTAACTATCTTATATACGTCTTCTTGTCTAGTTAATGATAAGCTTGATTTCAATTCCTGAAGTAAGATCGTTAAATTCTTATTACCAGGATAACTACTTGGAAGAAGCCTTTAAAATGAGAAACTTGCTGCAAGAATTTCTTAAAAAGCATGGTGTGAGAAATCCAACAATACTGGGCCTTAGGGAGCATATATTCACTGGCAGCTACCAGACCTGCTGTTACCATCTGGTGATGGATTCTAGTTGGTATATCGTTCCGTGGTTAGTGACAGTTCCTTTTTATGGGTTAATTTGTGCAGTGTTTCTTCTCTTGCATGGTTCATGTCAAATCAAGAGACAAGCTTCGTAACAATTGGACAGAGACTGTTGGCTAATCCCTTGAAGTAAGACTTCAGTTTGATCTATCACTTATCTGTATGGTGTGTGTGTGTGTGTGAGAGAGAGAGAGAGAGAGAGAGCATGTCAAATCAAGAGACAAGCTTCGTAACAATTGGACAGAGACTGTTGGCTAATCCCTTGAAGTAAGACTTCAGTTTGATCCATCACTTATCTGTATGGGGTGTGTGTGTGTGTGAGAGAGAGAGAGAGAGAGAGAGAGAGAGTCATTGGGTTGGTAGGTGGTGATGGGAGCATGGGAAAGGTGGTGGCAATTGTAGTGGTGGTTTTCTTGATTCCTAGTAATATGAGATTAATTTGACAATCTGCGTTTTAAAAAAAAAACTGTCGGGTTTAGAAGGTGATTGCGGGTTGTCCACAATGTTCTTATGAAGAAGGATTCAAAATATTTTCGCTAGGATTCAGTCGCTCTTTAGTTTGCTTCTTATGTAGTTATCTACTTTGTTCTTGTATGTTTAGTATACTGAATGTTTGTAATTTTCTCTTTCTACCCATTTAGGGTTCGTTTCCACTATGGTCATCCAGATGTGTTTGATAGGCTCTTTCACCTTACCAGGGGCGGTGCGAGCAAAGCTTCCAAAATGATCAACCTAAGTGAAGACATATTTGCAGGCATTGTCATTGCTTCGGGCCGTTGTTTTTAATTGTAAATCAATGATTTCAGCTTCATTGTCCATCTTTCCAGCACCTCCATGATGTGCAGGTATCAACTCTACTCTACGAGGAGGCAATGTTACCCATCATGAATACATACAAGTTGGTAAAGGGAGGGATGTGGGCCTTAATCAAATCACGCTTTTTGAGGCAAAGATAGCCAATGGCAATGGTGAACAGACACTGAGTCGGGACATTTATAGACTTGGCCACCGTTTTGATTTCTTCCGAATGTTGTTATGCTATTTCACAACTGTGGGGTTCTATTTCAGCACCTTGGTATGATATGGGCTTAAGTCTCAACCAATTGGGGTTAGCTGTGTCGAATTTTATTTATTGTTGTTGTATGACTGGAAACATATCTTTCATTGTTGTCTGATCACTATGGTTCTTTCCTGGCAGATAACTGTGCTTACGGTCTTTGTATTTCTATATGGTCGCCTTTACCTTGTTCTCAGTGGTCTTGAAGAAGGACTGATTACTCAACCAGCTATTCAGGACAACAAACCTCTTCAAGTAGCTCTTGCTTCTCAGTGTTTTGTTCAAATTGGGTTTTTGATGGTGTTGCCTATGATGGTGGAAATAGGCCTTGAGAGGGGTTTCCGAAATGCCTTGAGTGATTTCTTACTGATGCAACTACAGTTAGCTCCTGTATTTTGCACGTTTTCTCTTGGAACAAAAGCCCATTATTTTGGAAGGACTTTGCTTCATGGCGGTGCACAATACAGAGCTACAGGTCGTAGATTTGTTGTGTTTCATGCGAAATTTGCCGACAACTATCGGTTGTACTTACGGAGTCATTTTGTGAAGGGGATTGAATTCATGATCCTACTTATTGTGTATGAAATATTTGGCCAATCTTATAGAGGTTCAGTTCCATACATACTGATTACAGTATCAATGTGGTTCATGGTGGGGACATGGCTGTTTGCTCCCTTCCTTTTTAATCCCTCTGGGTTTGAGTGGGAAAAAATCTCCGATGATTGGACAGATTGGAATAAGTGGATAAACAACCGCGGAGGGATTGGGGTGATTCCTGAAAATAGCTGGGAATCATGGTGGGAGAACGAACAAGAGCATCTTCGGTATTCTGGTTTGTGGGGTATCATTGTTGAGATTTTATTGTCCTTGCGCTTCTTCATCTATCAGTATGGACTTGTATATCACACGAGCCTTACCAGGAAAACCAAAAGTGTTCTGGTATTTTCCTTGACCATATCTACTCTAGTACGTGCATTTTTGGTTAAGAAATTTCAATCTAGTTCACTTAAGTGGCAGTTGAATTTACTTTATTTTTCTTTGGGCTACAGGTGTACAGTATATCATTGCTTGTGATATTTGTAATACTGTTTGTGATGAAGGTGAGTGATCAAATTTCTGCATTTCCCAAGTTTTTATCTTTTGAAATTTTTTTTTTCCCTCCTTCCCTTTATACCAAGTTGAGGCTATATACTAGGGTTTGCGTTTTCTATTATAAGAAAACAAACTAGTATTACAAAGTGAAGAAACAAGAATCTTTGGTCTTTACTTCTCTTGTAGTCTTGTGGGTCTAAAAATAGTACGCACTCCATCCCAATTTGTTTCTCCATTTTGGGAACCCAACTTTTTAGGAAACACAATGATTGCACCTAGAATGTTTAAGTTCCAATATTTGCCCTTGAACTTTTTTGAAAAGTTACTTTATTTTAGAAAAACAAAGGTAAAAAGGGAATTTCATTCATCCAAAAAGTCAAATGGGTAAACAATTTGGGACATGCAAAAGTCTAAAAGGGGATAAACAAATTGGGATGGAGGGAGTAATTTGCTTCGAATACCTACAGAAAATAGAAGGGCCCGAAATCTGCTCAAGCTAAACGTATGTGCATACGTTGTATGTCATGGTAGACACTAGACGAGTAGTGGGAAACAGCTGATGAGATTTGTTTGAAGTTAGGATTAAGAACCTATTTTGTGGAGTTATAGACAATGTAAAGGAATGAGGAATCCAAAGTAAAGAATTAGATATTTGCCGCCAGGTGGACTCATAATCAATAACGGACGTTCACAACAGGAACTTTTGGTTAGACATGATACAAGACTTCATGAATTGCTAGATTGCTGCTGCGTTGGGGTACGTGAAATACATAAATAGATGACTGTATAGCTATACACGTAAAGTTCATAGATTATGTGAAGATATTATATTTTCCCAAATTAAAGATAACAAATCCAATGACAAAAATGAGAATGGCATATTGAGTTTTCTCTTTAACATAGATTATAACTTTCATATTTCTTCTCAAATATTCAGTTGGGAAGAGGATGAAGAAGAAGAGAGAAAATAGAGATACGGATCCCAAATCATAGGGAGCCCAAAATCATATAAGAACTCAGAAAAGTAAAGAAAGGAAGAGAGAAAGAGGGAAGAAAGACATAAATGCCTGGATTAGAGTATCTGGTGTGCTGAAATCTCTCTCTCCCTTGTCTCTCTTAGTCGCACTCTGTTATTTCATCTCCTAGGGTTTTCTCAGTGTGTACGTTACGCTTTTCATCCTTTATAAGTTATTTAAGTGTTTAATTCTGTTCACATTTCAAATATAACATTTTTTTCCCTGTTTGAAGTTGTAAAAAATACATTATGGCCAAAAAGGTGTCCCACGCGTGTCTGGTAAGTGTTGGAGCACATTCAAAACGTATCTGACTCAAAAAAAACCAAATTAGATACTCGGACAAATAATTTCACTTGTCGGACACGTGCCACGAACGTGTCCAAGCTAGTTCATATCCGACACGTCTCCAATACGGACGGAAGGCCCGAAAACGTGTTCATACTTCTTAGCAACCAACAAATATAAATTACCATGGTTTAGGGAGGGATCAGATTCTTGTTTGGTTTACTTAGTTTCGGAATGTGATAACGGGTAGATGTGTCATTAGGAATCACATTCCTATTCCAGTCCGTTCCAAATGTAGGAATCATGAGAATACATCATCACATTTCAATTCCTCCCCAAGATTCTTGCCGTCGAAATACAGCCTCGAGGTTTATTTCTTACCATCTTCTTGTTTCTCCGGTCAGGTATCCATCTCTTCGCGTAGCTTATGTTGATGAGATTGAAGTAACCAGCGAAGATAAATCCAAAAGGACACTTGACAAGGTTTATTATTCAACTCTTGTGAAGGCTTTACTGAAGTCTGTTGACTCATCTGAAGTAGACCAGGTACATATTCCAGCTGAAATTGGACTTGGCCAATCTACTTATTGTGGTTATTTTGAAGTTGAACATTGGATAAATCACTTTAACTCTATGTTTCCGTCCCATTCAATAACAAGCATTAGTGGCCAATGGCAATTGCTCAAATATCCTTATTCAGGTTATCTATCGGATAAAACTACCGGGACCTGCTATATTAGGTGAAGGGAAGCCTGAAAATCAAAACCATGCCATAATTTTCACACGTGGGGAAGGCTTGCAAACAATAGATATGAACCATGTAACTATCTTATATACGTCTTCTTGTCTAGTTAATGATAAGCTTGATTTCAATTCCTGAAGTAAGATCGTTAAATTCTTATTACCAGGATAACTACTTGGAAGAAGCCTTTAAAATGAGAAACTTGCTGCAAGAATTTCTTAAAAAGCATGGTGTGAGAAATCCAACAATACTGGGCCTTAGGGAGCATATATTCACTGGCAGCTACCAGACCTGCTGTTACCATCTGGTGATGGATTCTAGTTGGTATATCGTTCCGTGGTTAGTGACAGTTCCTTTTTATGGGTTAATTTGTGCAGTGTTTCTTCTCTTGCATGGTTCATGTCAAATCAAGAGACAAGCTTCGTAACAATTGGACAGAGACTGTTGGCTAATCCCTTGAAGTAAGACTTCAGTTTGATCTATCACTTATCTGTATGGTGTGTGTGTGTGTGTGAGAGAGAGAGAGAGAGAGAGAGCATGTCAAATCAAGAGACAAGCTTCGTAACAATTGGACAGAGACTGTTGGCTAATCCCTTGAAGTAAGACTTCAGTTTGATCCATCACTTATCTGTATGGGGTGTGTGTGTGTGTGAGAGAGAGAGAGAGAGAGAGAGAGAGAGTCATTGGGTTGGTAGGTGGTGATGGGAGCATGGGAAAGGTGGTGGCAATTGTAGTGGTGGTTTTCTTGATTCCTAGTAATATGAGATTAATTTGACAATCTGCGTTTTAAAAAAAAAACTGTCGGGTTTAGAAGGTGATTGCGGGTTGTCCACAATGTTCTTATGAAGAAGGATTCAAAATATTTTCGCTAGGATTCAGTCGCTCTTTAGTTTGCTTCTTATGTAGTTATCTACTTTGTTCTTGTATGTTTAGTATACTGAATGTTTGTAATTTTCTCTTTCTACCCATTTAGGGTTCGTTTCCACTATGGTCATCCAGATGTGTTTGATAGGCTCTTTCACCTTACCAGGGGCGGTGCGAGCAAAGCTTCCAAAATGATCAACCTAAGTGAAGACATATTTGCAGGCATTGTCATTGCTTCGGGCCGTTGTTTTTAATTGTAAATCAATGATTTCAGCTTCATTGTCCATCTTTCCAGCACCTCCATGATGTGCAGGTATCAACTCTACTCTACGAGGAGGCAATGTTACCCATCATGAATACATACAAGTTGGTAAAGGGAGGGATGTGGGCCTTAATCAAATCACGCTTTTTGAGGCAAAGATAGCCAATGGCAATGGTGAACAGACACTGAGTCGGGACATTTATAGACTTGGCCACCGTTTTGATTTCTTCCGAATGTTGTTATGCTATTTCACAACTGTGGGGTTCTATTTCAGCACCTTGGTATGATATGGGCTTAAGTCTCAACCAATTGGGGTTAGCTGTGTCGAATTTTATTTATTGTTGTTGTATGACTGGAAACATATCTTTCATTGTTGTCTGATCACTATGGTTCTTTCCTGGCAGATAACTGTGCTTACGGTCTTTGTATTTCTATATGGTCGCCTTTACCTTGTTCTCAGTGGTCTTGAAGAAGGACTGATTACTCAACCAGCTATTCAGGACAACAAACCTCTTCAAGTAGCTCTTGCTTCTCAGTGTTTTGTTCAAATTGGGTTTTTGATGGTGTTGCCTATGATGGTGGAAATAGGCCTTGAGAGGGGTTTCCGAAATGCCTTGAGTGATTTCTTACTGATGCAACTACAGTTAGCTCCTGTATTTTGCACGTTTTCTCTTGGAACAAAAGCCCATTATTTTGGAAGGACTTTGCTTCATGGCGGTGCACAATACAGAGCTACAGGTCGTAGATTTGTTGTGTTTCATGCGAAATTTGCCGACAACTATCGGTTGTACTTACGGAGTCATTTTGTGAAGGGGATTGAATTCATGATCCTACTTATTGTGTATGAAATATTTGGCCAATCTTATAGAGGTTCAGTTCCATACATACTGATTACAGTATCAATGTGGTTCATGGTGGGGACATGGCTGTTTGCTCCCTTCCTTTTTAATCCCTCTGGGTTTGAGTGGGAAAAAATCTCCGATGATTGGACAGATTGGAATAAGTGGATAAACAACCGCGGAGGGATTGGGGTGATTCCTGAAAATAGCTGGGAATCATGGTGGGAGAACGAACAAGAGCATCTTCGGTATTCTGGTTTGTGGGGTATCATTGTTGAGATTTTATTGTCCTTGCGCTTCTTCATCTATCAGTATGGACTTGTATATCACACGAGCCTTACCAGGAAAACCAAAAGTGTTCTGGTATTTTCCTTGACCATATCTACTCTAGTACGTGCATTTTTGGTTAAGAAATTTCAATCTAGTTCACTTAAGTGGCAGTTGAATTTACTTTATTTTTCTTTGGGCTACAGGTGTACAGTATATCATTGCTTGTGATATTTGTAATACTGTTTGTGATGAAGGTGAGTGATCAAATTTCTGCATTTCCCAAGTTTTTATCTTTTGAAATTTTTTTTTTCCCTCCTTCCCTTTATACCAAGTTGAGGCTATATACTAGGGTTTGCGTTTTCTATTATAAGAAAACAAACTAGTATTACAAAGTGAAGAAACAAGAATCTTTGGTCTTTACTTCTCTTGTAGTCTTGTGGGTCTAAAAATAGTACGCACTCCATCCCAATTTGTTTCTCCATTTTGGGAACCCAACTTTTTAGGAAACACAATGATTGCACCTAGAATGTTTAAGTTCCAATATTTGCCCTTGAACTTTTTTGAAAAGTTACTTTATTTTAGAAAAACAAAGGTAAAAAGGGAATTTCATTCATCCAAAAAGTCAAATGGGTAAACAATTTGGGACATGCAAAAGTCTAAAAGGGGACAAACAAATTGGGATGGAGGGAGTAATTTGCTTCGAATACCTACAGAAAATAGAAGGGCCCGAAATCTGCTCAAGCTAAACGTATGTGCATACGTTGTATGTCATGGTAGACACTAGACGAGTAGTGGGAAACAGCTGATGAGATTTGTTTGAAGTTAGGATTAAGAACCTATTTTGTGGAGTTATAGACAATGTAAAGGAATGAGGAATCCAAAGTAAAGAATTAGATATTTGCCGCCAGGTGGACTCATAATCAATAACGGACGTTCACAACAGGAACTTTTGGTTAGACATGATACAAGACTTCATGAATTGCTAGATTGCTGCTGATTTCACTCTTCGGCATGTTGTTGACACCCAATTTTGCCCCACCACTCACAAATCAAATATCAGAAGATTCAAAACAACAAGCCATGCACCATGTGGTCTCTTGGATTCGCTGTTCATGTGTTTGCATAATTGAACGTCCGACCTCATCATTACAATCTTTGCGGTACAACAAGACAGACTTTTGACTGTATTCGGGTCCCAATCAGACACCCTTAGAGCGTCGCTCAACAGTTGTGCAACAGTAGCATACAAGGGACTATAACCCACCTTGTCGTATCACTATATGCGTTTTCTGCATCTCTAATTGCGTCACCCCTTCCCCCACCCATTTTTTGGACTATAGGTAGCAAGCCCTTGTTCCAGTTTTGATATCGAAAAAATTCCACAGAGCGAACTCTGGGTAGAAAATCCAGAGCCTTTGGCAGCTCTGAACGTGTATTCATCGGCCCGAAAAACTTCTGAAAGTGTTCCAATTCTGTCAAATTTCCCCATAACCCTCCAAATTTGTAGGCTACAACATTAGTATAGCTCGAAAGTATTGTGATTTACCAGAGCACTCTTTCAAGTTATAATTTTGTTTTGCTTGTGTTTCGATTCATCAAGGGTCTCATCTTCCTCACGTTTGTTACAGGCCTAATTCTTTTCACAAAAATAAGAAAGAAGCATTCTTTTCAAATTTTGCAGGTTGTGTCCATTGGAAGGCAGAGATTTAGTACAACCTACCAGCTTGTTTTTCGATTCATCAAGGGCCTCATCTTCCTCACGTTCGTTACTGGCCTAATTCTTTTAATAGCACTTCGCGATGTGACATTTAAGGACATTATAGTATGCATTCTTGCTTTTCTGCCAACTGGATGGGGGTTGCTTCTGGTGAGTTATGTCTTCTTTGTTCCTCACTTTTCAAGTGAGGTCGTGTTCCTCTCACTTTTGTTCTTTCATTTTTTTTTAACTCATGCGTCCGACCCAGCTTACACACACCTTAACTAATTCTGGGGGACCAATCCTTCAGCCCACTTTTATTCTTTCATGTCAATACACATGTATCATTAAATTTGTAACTGATTAATAGTTTGGGTTGGACCTGTGTCTGTTTAAGAACTTCATCACAAAATCAAAAACTTAATAGAAACCTTGATTTGAAACAACTAATGTTTTTGGAAATGTTACTCCATCCTCTAGTAGAGTTTTTCTTCGCCTCTAGGAGTTTTGTTTTATTTTTGCCTTTTTTGGGAAATTAACTTTTCTCAGCTCTTAAATAGCAAAATTTCTGTGTACGTATTAGATAAGGCTTTTTGCCCCCACTTTATGAAAATTGTGTCTCTGCCTCTAGGCTAATGTTTTATATGATGTTGGCCTTTGACCATTCACCATGTTTCTGGGGATCTCGTGTATTTGAAGATTGCACAAGCTTTGAGGCCTCTAGTTCATTGGGCTGGATTATGGGGATCAACTCAAAAGCTTGCTCGTGGCTATGAAATAATGATGGGCTCGCTTCTATTCGCCCCAGTTGCATTTTTGGCTTGGCTTCCCCTTGTGTCGGAGCTCCAAACACGGATGCTGTTTAACCAAGCATTTAGTAGAGGTCTACAGATCTCACGTATTCTGGGTGGACAGAAGGACAGGTCCTCGAACAAGAAAGAATAAGCTTTGTGAATCTGTGATCCACATACGTATTCTCAACACCAGTTACTCTGTCGAAGGCACTACTTTCATTTCACATGCTTCTGTTGGTATTGTTCAGCCATTCTAATATATATAAAATCTGTACTGGTTTTGTTGTAGACATAGATTGGAATTGAAAATGAGTACATGTATAATTTTTAAGCCATTTTACACATGAAAGTGGTAGTTTTAGGCATAAAGGGGAAGTGTAGTGGGAAAAAGACCTGTTGTTTATGATGATTCAGTGTGGACTCGTCTTTAAGTTATCCTGTATATATGACAGTGAGATATATTAAGGCCGTATATGAGGTTTTGTAAGATATATAGGAGGGGCCAAGTTGCTGGTTTGTTCAATAAACTCTGTTGTTTGCCGAGTTTGGCCTCTTTTGGAGTGCTGTATGCTTTGTCTTAGATTTTCCTCTTGCGAGAAATTTTATCCTTTGCAAGTCAGGTCTTCCACGCTTATGGCATGCCTTAAATTCATTTGTAGCTGCACCAGTGATTTCTCTATCAATCTTGTGTTTGTATTCGCGATATCAAGCATAGTCATGCAACGGTTATAATTAGTTCGCAATTTGTGTGATTGAGATAAATTATGTTGGGAGAGATGAGTTGTGCAGACGATTAGTGCCTTTGCGAAGATTCGTGTCAAGCTAGTCTATGTTGATTGACCAATCGTAATCTCCTTGGGTTTCACTCTTTCGTGATATATAGTCTCTGACATAGGTTATACAACTTTACTCATTAGACAGGTTGTGTCATTGACCAATCCTTGCCATTGAGATGAGTGGTGTCAGTGAGACGATCCGGTTGAGATAGTTTTTACGGTGTATGAATCCCGTGAATCTTCTTGGTGACTATCGTTAGGGATTGCAACCCTTCCGGTAGTCTCGTATCTCTAGATTCAAGTACAATCATGTTACGAGGAAGAGGTGAACTCGAAACCCTAGTCTTGTTCTCCAATAGTGGGATTCGAACTTGTAACCTCTTGGTGAGCAAACTCTTTAGTTGCTTTCTTATGCCAATATCCCATTCAGCTGTTAAGAGTATGTGGAGAACAATTTCAAGTTGTGGTGAGAGGTCCCTATTACAATAGATACCAAGAAAATGCTCATCATTACCTCAGTTTAGTCTTACAAAGTAGTCAAGGCTTTCATAATGTAGCTGTTAATGTCATGTTCATGGCAACATTTAAATATGTTAATACTGGAGTGGTGGTTGAGCATAATATTGGACTTTTTTAACCAGTCTTGTCTCTGGTTCACTTAATAGATTGTACTAGTGTTGTTATAGCCCGAATAGTTCACCAAGGTCTCATTTCGGTCTAAACATAGAGCCATGAAGTCTCCACGAGTCTTATTTTGATGATCTGATGTCAAATTCTACAAGCTTTAAGAGCACGGTTCAATTCTTCAACTGCACTAAACAAGCCTTTTTAAATCTACTTCACATATTGAATAATGGAAACAATCTATGGCACCTTCTCTACCATTGGAATTTGTTACTACTTGATTTTGTTACCTCCCTGCATCAAATAATGCAACTGAAAACATAACCTAAATAAGTATTATTTGAAATTACAATCATATCAAATGAATAAACTTAACTTCAGGGGATTGGTCTGGTGGTCAAGGCTTGAGACTTAAGAGTTTGGTCATTCTTAAGATCTCCGGCTCAAGTGCTATCAACTTATTTGGAGTCAATTGCACCTCCGCAATTGGGTGGCGAGATTGGGCCCTCGAGATTAATTGAGGTGCGCATAAACTGGTCCGGACACCTGAATTATTATAGAAAAAAATAAATGAATAAACTTGGGCTATTACATGGTTGGTTTCCTTTTCGCACCCGTGCCATCAATTTCAGGTATGGGAAGATCATCAAAAGTTAAATTCCCCAGATGATTGAGAGAATTTCGGGGCATGCAACTTGACCCCAAATCTTTATTACCAACTCTATCATACAAGTCGGTGGGAATATAATGATTGTGGATTTGGGGGGAAAATTATTCAATGCCCATGGGGGACCACCACGTGGTGCCACAGGCCTCTCTTCAACCACATTTTTTTTTTTTTTAGGGCCTGAGACTAAGTGTGAGGACCTCACAACAATGAATAGTGAGGAGAGATTCACGGGCACCACCACATGGTGCCTCCCAAGGGCATTGAATAATCTCTTGTGGATCGCAAGGAGAAGTGACAAGGAGGCCCGGAGAGCCCTTTTCATAGTTCAAATCATATACCACTTTCTTTTCGCCAAATTCTACCGCTACAAGCCTACAACCACTCTGCTTCGGCACTACTAGCTAAGACTAAACTACCATTTGCCATTGTCATCACTTATAACACCACCATCCACCTACCACCTCCTCATTTGCTAAAATAAACACCACCACAGGCTAACATGACCACCATCTCTTCACCGCGCCACCGCATTCAATCAACACCCTCCCTGACCGCCACCACAGGCGCTAATAAATCAAGAAGATAAGCAATATAATCATAATTCGTTGATTTTTGTATCAGTTCAACTCTTAATTTTTTTATCAAACAGTTGTTCAATTAAAAGACAATTCAACATCTAATCAGGACTTCATTTTTCATATTTTAATTTGCATTTCCAGTTACATGAACACATTTTCAAATGAAAACCCTCTCAGTCCGTGAACAAAGTCGGGTCCATATAATAGCTTGGCTGAAATACTATTCCTCTGTTTAAAAAAGAAAGAGCATTTTTTTGGATAATGAAGTGCGTTTTATTTTTTTAACTTAAAGTTGATTGGAAGAAGATGATTGCTACTGGCACCTTTTCTAAGGTGGCGCTGCCAGTACTTGCTAGTGGGGAATCTGAGTTTTCATGTCCCATGGCATGTGGCATCTAATTCCTTTGTGGAAAATGAAAACAAAGAAAAGAAAACGTGCGAGCTCACTTGATTATAATAGGAGTCAGCTCCTCTCACATCCATGAAAATGGACTCGATCATTTAGTTGACCCGTTTGTAGGCCCTTTTTGGATTTATTTGACGATCCAAATTGTCCGTATTTTAAAATTTGTTGAGAACATTAGTCACTCTAAAATTAGGTTATTGTAGAATTATTGAACGGTTTGGATTATCCGTGCGGGATCTGCAGTAGGCTCCACGTGCCAATTTGTGCACCGTTGGTGCACAGATGGTCGGTTCCCATAGAAGGGCTCATTTTTAAAATTTGTTGAGAACATTAATCACATCAAAAATCAGGTTAATTGAACATCGTTTTATATGATTTCAGAGCAAATTTGTTTTAAAAACATAACAAGATTACAACTTTAAATAGGAACCCACTTAACCCATTTATCTCAAGCAAGTACATTGTGAAATTACATCAATCGGTATCCAGTCAATGTGGATTTTAACGTGGTTGATGTTATTGATGAGCTCTAAAACGTGAATTGTTTGGATCATTAAAATGAATCCGAAAAGAGCCCACAAAATGGGCTAATTAAACGGTCCGGTCCAATCCATTTTCATGGGCTAAAGAGGATTCTCTTCCTTTATAATACTCTGGAAGAGCTTATTTCAATTGTGGAATGGAAAATGATGGAATTGGAAAGAATGATAACACTGTTCTACTTCTACTTCTGCCAAGGAGAAAAGGTGAAAGTTTAACTAGAACGGAATGTTGGTGCAAAAAAACGTCGTAGCCGATAAAAGTGGTTAAACAGAGATGCTTCAAGTCATGTTATTATGTCGCTGTTCTTAAGACGATATTCGCCCCCACCAATTCGGTAGAATTCGATATGCACCGGGTTACAGCGAAGCCGCCTCTAAGATAAAAGGAAGCCCAGTCTCCAACTGTTGTCTAACTGCGTTATGCACAAACGAAGAGAGACCCGAATACCTTCGGATTTTGCGAGCCCCTTAAGTATAATCGTAGGAGATAATTCTAGAGAGAGAGAACAATCAGAATTGTTCTGATTCTCTTCATCCTAACATTGGTAGAACCCTTTGCCTAGTTATAGGAATAGATCGTGACTGTTGGCCAAAGATTACACCTCTTTGATTAAATGCAATAGTCATGTCTATTTATAATAATCATGTTTATTCATTTCACCCTTTGGTCTGGTAATGTCTATTCATTTAACCTGAATAGACACACCTTTTATGCTTAAATCCAATGTTCACGTCTATTCATTTAACTTGAATAGTCACGCCTCTTAGATTAAAACCGTTTACCAATATTTACATTTAATAGCCATTAAATATTTTGGAAAAGTTCCAACATGGAAGGTTTGTGTTAGGATCACTGTTTACCATCTTACCAAAGCTCACAGACAATGATAAATGCACAACTATATTTTCTTATATTAAAGCGTAGCATACCCCAAATATCACGATTCAATTGGCGTAGGCAAGATAGTGACCTGCGACCAACAGTTGCAATGAAAAAGAACGGAACTGGAAGTGAAATGGAAAAGGTGTAAAAGAGGTAATTGGGTCCCTCAATGGGTTATAGACTATAGTACACCTTGGTAAATCTTTGGATGTAGCATTATCATTACGATTTTAATCGTTGATTTTACTATAGAGTTTCCTTGAATTTTAACCTTTTCGGGGTACAATTTTTTTGTACTTAGAATTTTTCAATCATCAATTATTCTAGAACCACATATACTTTACGCACACATTTACATTTTTTGATGGATTCCACACACGTTGAAAGTGTAGTGTGAGAGAATTCTAATGTGAATGTGAGTGCACTTGTATAAGTACTTATGGTTATAAAATAATTGATATATCATTGATCCAACAATTCCAGCGAAAGAAGAAATATAGTATCAATAATGATAATAATAGGAGTAATATTAAAAAACACTAAAAACTTAACACATTTTGTTATCTTGTTTCCATTAACAAAAAAAGTTTAAGCATTTTACAATTTTATTTTCACTAACAAAAAAGTTAACATTTTTTGTTACTACAGTAATTTTACTCATAAATCCATCAACAATTTATTCACTACAAAAAATAACTTGACATTTCTCAACAATTTATTTACTACTAAAACCATCTTAAAAAATTTTAACCACAAATAAAAATCTATAAATTTTTTATTACCGGAACAACCCCTAATTCAATTGATAAAAGATACTTATCATGTACAGGTTGAAACAGACAACATATCAAATCGAATGAATGACCCGGACAGTCAAATGAATTGCTGCTACTATTTTCAAAGGTTGTGTAACTACTAAAACTGGTATAAAGATGCTGCGATGGACTGAATCCTTTCCTGTTCTATATAGACGGCAGAAAGAAAAAGAAAAAAGGCTTTCTTCAACATTCTTGAGAGAGAAAAAGAGACTTTGAGATATCAGAGAGAGTGTGAGAGAGAGAGAGATGTCGGACGAGGAGCATCACTTCGAGTCCAAGGCCGACGCCGGGGCTTCCAAAACCTTCCCACAGCAGGCTGGAACCATCCGCAAAAACGGCTACATAGTCATCAAGAACAGGCCTTGCAAGGTCTCTCTCTCTCTCCCTCTCTTATGTGTGTATATGTGTATCTCTCTCTTCTTGTTTGAATTCGTGGTGGGTTATCATCATCTTTCATCTGGGTTTGTGTTAATTTTTCCAGATCTTGGTGGTTTGTCTTGTATATACTCCTGTTATATCTATCATTGTTGTGGGGATTGATTCAACATGTTATTGGGTGTCTATTGTTGGTTTATTGTTCAACAAGTAATTGAATATATACGGATTACATGGAGACTAAATTATTGGTTCCAGTGACAATATTGATACGTGAATAAGAATATTTTTTTTGTGATTTTGGGGCAGATAAAAGGGAATTGATAAATTTACAAAAAGTCTACTCACAGTCAACACATACAATTAAGCACAGATTCAACACAGAATTTCTAGGGGGCCCGCCTCGAGTCCCGAAAAGATGATCCATACTACTCAATTTTCCTAAAATATTTGTTTTTGCATTCCTGTAAAAAATTATTTCCATTGGATACCGGTAAGAGCTTTTTAGAAAAAAAATTCATATAATCGTTTAGCTTATTTTAAATGCACTAATGGATAGGAGCAACTAACTGAAATTTATTTTCGTAAGAGTAGTTTGTCACAATTTAAGATGGTTCTGAATCTCAACCGTTACGCTTTGTTTCACCTGCTTAACAAAATTTTATGGCCTACTGTATGGATATTACCTTGTATATCGACCACTATTGTGTGATATTGGCTGATACATAGCTGTGTCACTGATACTTATCCAAATCCCAATACCGCCAGTGTTCTAAAAGGTGGCCTAGCCGATTAATCAGTGCCGAGGCGGTACCTCGCCGCCTTGCCTAGGGATCTAGGCGGTGATATAGGTGCCGGGCCGATTAATCAGCCGCTAGGCGGGATTACTCAGTGATTAATTGGCTAAGTGGCTAGGCGGGCTAGTGGGATAAGTGTCTAGGTGGGATTTGGCGGACAATTAATCGGCTAGAAGATGTGATTTTCAAATTTTGAGGGCTTTTGCTGTCATGGTAATACAGGGGCTTTGGTGTAATTTTTGCCTATGATATAAACTAATTTCCAGTAAACCCAGTACCCAGTTCACCATCGAAAATTCAAAACCCCATAGGCCAAAACCTAATCGTACTATGTGTCATCATGCAAAATTGATTGCTTTTTATAACAGTGCAGTGGTGTAATTTTGTCCTACACTTCCTTTTCCTAATTTGTTCGTGTGTATCTTCAATGGAGATGCTGCACTACTCACAAAATTAACCTTGATTCCGATGCTCTGAGTCACTGAGTTTGTCTGATTCTAAACACTCCAAGGGTATGCTCAGCTTACTTTTGTTGCTTAGGTAATCTTAAATCTTGTTAATGATGAACTCAATCTATTTACTGAACTTCACGCCCTAGCGCACCTTGCACATTGGGCACCCCAAACTTGTTCCCAGAGTGCATCTTTCACTTTAAATACATCAGTTTCCTTGCCTTGAGTATCTCAAACATTTTAATTGATGAGTTCTTTCGGCCTTAATTTGATGCATCTAGCAAGATCGATTTGGCTCAAGACCTACATTATGGATTTGACAAGAAAAATTTAGGTTCATGCTGACTTCAATTTGATGCAATATTGCAATTACTGAGGTTTATTTATCCCGAGTTTCCTTAGATTTCTGCACTTTAGCGTGGGTGGGTTGTCTCGAGTGACCTTTTTTTCCCCTAATTAATCTAGTGAGAAGGGGAAAGTTGGATTTGATGCTTTTTGCATGTTTTGGTTTATGTTCATACCTCATCAAGAGATTCAGGGCCTCAGGTGTGACCTTTTTACTTCTAATCTTTGTCAAGAAGTTACATGAACTTACAAGTTCCTTCATCCGAATATAGCGTCTTCACAAATGCGCCTTCTCTAATTTTTGACTATTTCAAAGCATAGCAGAGGAACACTGCTCGGGTTATAGGCCCTCAAAACCTAAGGAATGTGTTCACGCCATGCATGATTTGTAAAGAAGCTCATTGTCTCAGAAAGATGAAATAAAACTGAATACAATCAGCAAAAGGCATGTCCTGTCTCGTAGGTAGAGATTATCAAATATATGCAACTAGGGACTGATGCAGAACATTTAGGGAGGATCAAACCTTGAATCTTGTCTGCACACTAGTAGTTGACCATTCTCTTTATGGAGATAAGATTATCAGGCCACCTTAAGTTTTGAGGGCCTATGCCCCATGTAGGCTGCCCTCTCCATATTTGATTTTCATATTATTTTTTGTTATATGGATTTACTCACATACCGATATGAAGAGTAGGATGCGATGGATGTAAAAAAATCTGGTGGATCTGCCTAGGATATCAACTCTATTGCTTGATCCAAGAATAATGGATGTATTGTATCATCTAGAATTTTTTTTTTTGTCAATCAGTAGGATACTAAGATTCATTTGTTTCATGAAAATTACAGTAGCGGGACACTGCATCAACCATGTGAGAGTCTGCAACGGCTAAATCAAACACTAGAGCCACCAATCAAAGAAATAGCCCTGTAAGATGGAGAAATGAACCAACAAAAAAAGGCTCCGTGTAGAAGAGAAATGATGATCAATTCTTAGGCAATATTTGACTCCCGGACCCTCATTTGAAACTATACAAGGGTAGCCAACTAGGAAGTTATCTAGTGTGAAGTGAGATGTGCAGAAGAGAAGGTTGACTATTAATCTAATATTGCAGTTGCTCCTTTTGGTACTGTGAAGTATAAACTGTGTTAGAAGCAACTTTGAAGTGCTGATCTTACATGCCGACCAGGCTTACACATGGCATAACTTCTTTGGCAAGGATTTTCATATTTGGTCACACCTTTTATCATGAATCCATGCTGCAAGTCTACTAAGATGTACTGATATTACATGTTGCTAGCTCAAAAGAAATGGTCTTCGGCCCTTGTATTATACTTTGTCTTAGTAGCTAGCAAGATACAGTTGTAGACTTCTCTCTCTTTGATCTACTGTATTCTACTGTTGTAAGTTGGTGAACAAGTCTAGCTTTCTTGTAACAATCCTCTGCTTTTCTCTTTTTTTTTCCCTGACAGGTTGTGGAGGTCTCCACCTCAAAGACAGGCAAACATGGACATGCAAAGTGCCACTTTGTGGCAATAGATATCTTCAATGGCAAGAAGCTTGAAGATATTGTTCCTTCGTCCCACAACTGTGATGTAATGTCATGCTTTGTTATTAGTTTTTCTTTTTTCTTATGTTTTAACATTTACATGCACATTGTTTCTTGCGTTACAAACCATGTATAATTCTTTCCCCAGTTATGCATTTGTTTCGTTGATTTTTGTTTTCTCATTCTGGTCACTTATTTCGTGTTTTAATCTTTTCTCAGGTTCCCCATGTCAATCGTACTGACTATCAGCTGATTGATATCTCTGAGGATGGTTTTGTAAGTTTTCTGTTGTCATTCGATAACGAGATATGGTTCACGGCAAAAGTAGTGTGTTCAACAGTGTCCCCTTTAAATCAATGTCATGCTAGAGAGAAAATGAATTTATATTCCGTGTTAATTTCCATAAATGGGATTAGAATAGGTGAGATTCAATATAGAGGACCCATATCATTGTCCATTCTTGTGTAACTGTTTCACCCCTGACCAGATGTGGGAGTATCCTGGGCTGGACTAACTTGTTCAGTAATCGTGTTGGTTCAACGCTTCCATGCTCAAATAAATCACTGGATTTGTTTTCACCATTAGACAATCACTTTTGAATTGGTAGTTGGAGTCCTGTGATCTTAAATGATGCCTTTTTTTTTTTGCTTTTTCAGGTGAGTCTTCTGACTGACAATGGAAACACCAAGGATGATCTGAGGCTTCCCACGGATGATGCTCTCCTCACCCAGGTACACCATGTAGAACCAACCTGTTTTTCGCCTTGAACTTCCGGAGTTCCTAATTTTTCCACTCTTTTCTATATTTATTTGTTCCATTCATAATTAGAATGAGCTTTTTGTTTCTACATGTCTTGTGTGTAGATCAAGGATGGGTTCGGTGAGGGGAAGGACCTTGTCGTGACTGTTATGTCTGCAATGGGAGAAGAGCAAATCTGCGCCCTCAAGGACATTGGTCCCAAGACTTAACAATGCGCCATATGCTTGTGGGCGAAAGCTACCCTTATGTTCTAACAGTAAATTTTATTGACTATATGGTGTGTAAGGGCGTGATACTTATAAATATTATCTAAAGCCTTGTAACTGAAACCTGTTTCCTGGCTTCTGTCGTGCGAAAAGGGTCCTTGTTCTTGTAGCAAGATGAAATTCATAAATGCACAATCTCTGTGAAATATTCCGTTCTGTCCTTATGTTTCTTTGACAATTGTTTGAAGCCTCAGTTTTCATTTGTCGTTCTTCCTCTAGGCTGGTGTCCAAAATGGGTTTGAAGTTGGCACCACAATTTTCCGTTACTGTTCGATTTGAACCATGAATATTGGGGAAGCTTGTTGGGCTTTCTTTGAGTTGCTCATACAAGGAAAACAAAATTCACCAATAGTTGCGTCGATGATGAGGAAGTTCCTCGACTCTTGAACAGATTTTGAATATTGAACTGAAATCGTCATTTGCAGAACACCTCCCTTGGGCATGCATCTTCTTTAGAACGTTGGTTTGTTCTTTCATGAACTTTGGAACCGGACCGACTTTTGAGGCAAAAAAATGAACGCAGTCTTTATGCTTTATAGTTCGTATAAGGAATTGTTCCTTCTTTGAGCTGAAATAGCTCTTGAGAATACGAAAACGTCTTCTTGGGATCATGCTTGAAATGCAGTGACAGTCCAGATCTTGTTTAGGATCAGATTCTGGCAGAGGCTTTTGCTCTGTTTTCCACAGATTCACATCCGCATAAAGCTAAATAAACCAAAACCCAAAGTCAATTTCACCACCATACACGGTTTCGCACATGCGTAAATTGAATCAAACAAACGGAGGACGAGAAAAGCTCGGTAATGACTCCAGCGAAGCAGCAGCCCCAGCCGACGAGGATTTCGCCTTCAAAACAAGATGAACAATGCATTTCTATGATGTAGTGGCTCCAACCAATGGCTATCCATCCAGAAGGACTTTGCACCATCCGAAGTACAGTTTATCAAAACCAATGGCTGTTGACATCGGAGGCTTGTCGTCACAGCTACCTGTGTCCATCACTGTGTCCGTGTCATGAAAGCCGACTTCCTCAATTTGAAATACGCATGCACACATGGTACTTGCGATCGTCCTTTTTCATATTACGGAAGAAGGCAAGGAGGCAGAAAGTATTTGCTACCAGATGAGTAACAATACCTACTACGCGCAAGTCCCGCTGGTAGTAATACCAAATGCTCACCCTCTCTCTCAAGAAGCTGATCAAATTCTTCCGGCGTGATTGCATACCCCTTCTTGACGGCTAAATCATACGCGTAAACTCTTTGACAGGACATCAGATCTGCCCCGAACAGCTTCTTATCGACAACATCAGCAGAAGCAGACCAAGAACCCCAAGAGCATTTCCTAAGATTAGCAACGACCAAACCTCCTTCGCAAGACTCGTCCACGGCCAATGGAATCGAAAGAATACAAGATCGTGTCTTCTATCCTGTCGGGCTTCATCACTTGCATAAAAATAGTGGCGCCAATAACCGTAAAGCAACGAATTCTCGGGCAACCTAGGCCGTCTTTGTACTTATAGAGAGATATGAAAGGTGGTTTAGGTAGGCAGGTCGTACCATCGTCCACGGGTGGAGTCATCATCATCAAATGACAAGACCTCGAACACACGATGATCTAGACGAACCTTCTTGTATGGAAGAAGATCAACAAACCCCAACGAGAACTGATGTTTTCAGCTATAGACTTGTGACTCTTGAAGTGGCATGTGGAAAGAGACCGATCGATATAGAAAATCATTGCCAAAAGATGTTGAATTTTGGTTGATTGGGTGTGGGGGTTGCATTCAGAAGGGAAGGTGATTGAGGCGGCGGATGAGAGGCTAAAGGGGGAGTTAGAGGAGGGGGAAATGTAGAAGCTTTTGCTTCTGGGTTTGAGCTGTGTGAATCCTGATAGCTTGGCGAGGCCTTCTATGAGGACGGCTTTGCAGATTTTGAACAAGGCAGAGGTCGTTGTCGTGCCGAGATTGAAGCCGAGTCTCAGTTTCTCCTGTGGAGTGTCATTGATTCTGGAAGACATTGTTTTGGACGCGGAAGAGGAAGAGGAAGAGGAAAGTCAGACACCAAAACCTGTAGCTGCATTTGTACATAAACATCTACATAAAGACAAACAGCACATCAAACTGAATCCATCCTTCCATTCAGATTCTGGCATTTGTCTTGGTCTGCTACATGGAATTGCACATATAACAAGGACAAAATATTTAAGAGCACTAACCTCGTGATCATTTGCTCTCAATCATGAAAATGCAAACAGATCTTAAGCAACTTCCTCCTCAATTTTTGTCAAAGAGGATGTTCAAATGAGTGCAGCGATAAATGGGAAACTGGGATTGCTTGGCCAATGAACGAGGTGACTTGGCAAAAACTATGGGAGATAGATGGTGACCGGCTGTTGGAGGTATCTGATACTCTCATCGATTCGAGGATGCATTATGCCATTCGAATGCGATTCTCTCCAAATGATCATTCGCCGTTCATGTGAAAAACATGCAGTGCAGAGGGTATGACATCGGTCCACCTTGATCCAACTTCTTCTGCATTTCTGGTCAGATTCCGAAAATCCATTGCTTATATGGTGAAACTGCAAAATAATCAACAAATCTTCAATCATAAACTCAGAGAAAATAATATCTTCAAAGTCACAATTAGTAAGAGTTTTTGAGGCAGTTGGTACTTTCTCATCGAATATCATACTTGGAGATATCCATTTACTGCTAAAAATATTGACAGCCCAACCTATGACATTGACAGCAAAAAATATAGAGAAGCAACGATTCATTCTATCAAGAAGCTGAATTCTTGATTATGTCAAACGTTTCAGCTAATACCTGCTCTAAAATGCAACATCACCTAGAAGAAGAAGAAGCAATCAAAGAACAGCTTAAATTGTACGGAAGTATCACTTTTGTTTTCTCCTCCGAACCTTTCAGCTTCTCGGGTTTTACCACGATTACATCATGTCTAAATGCAATAAACGAGGAATACCTTCATGTTCATATCCTGTGGCTCTTTCCCTAGTGTCCTGTTTGAACATGAGACACATCTGTTAAACCAGACACAAACCAACTCCCATTCTTGAACATATAGATGATGTCGTTTCAAAGTGGAGTCGGCGATAGCTCCCTTGAATTGTCTTCCGTAACAATAATGAACGCACACATCTCTAAGATATTCAGTTTCGCAACTCTATGTTCATACCGTTCATAATGCATAATTAAGAAACTACCAGTCTACCTTAAAATAAGGTTCAATGCAATTTCTAGGCCTAATGCAATTCCTAATCCAACTGAAGCAGAAGATGAGGTTGTAACATCAAAGTTAAAATGAAAACCTGTCACTGATGCTCTAGGGGAGCCAACCAGACAACCCCAATTAAAACCAAAATCCCAATTACCATTGCTCTTTTAAACAGCAGTTAACATCGTTAACTATAACAGAACTTTTGGACTCAATAACGAAAACACCATTTAGTCAATATCGTGAACACACCCTTAATAGAAATTCTATTGACGATTAAAAAAGTCTATACCTTATAGCAGTTAACCAATTCAGAAATGCTCCAATTGAGCGAAGTCTGATATTATCCAATACCCATTATCGCCGTTGCTGCTGTTATCAGACACTGCATCTGAATTTGCCATCAGTTGGAGGGGGAAAAAAACCCCTAGACTCCAAAACTTCGCTTCACCCAAACCATTTGTTGCTCCGGAAGGTATTTTCTGACGCCGTGGTGACAGATGGTTTCCGCCACGGGAGAGCAACTGACTGTATAAGGTGGCGGGAGAGGACTGTTGTCGAACTCCTGTTCCTAATTTACGCTTTTAAACTTTTGTATCATGAATGCAAACTTTCACACTCTGGCCGCAAACTTTGTTGAAGTATCATTTGCGCTTTTATACAAAAACTCCCGATCACATACTTTTGTGTTATGGCTGCAAACTTCTTTGGACGCAAAGAATTACTCCCTCCATCCCAATTTAAACCCCAATGAATTAAACCCCAATGAATCTCATCCATAAAAGGGCACTAGAAGGAAGAGCAAAATCACACTTAGCTTTCACAACCCCTCCTAGGTAATAGAAGTATTTAGGAGCATTCAAAAAATAAATAAATGTGAACCTCACAGGAGCATAAAACATAATTATAATAGAATGTAGTGTCTTGATTGGAACATCTCGTGTAGAGTCTTTGAGGCTTCCTAGGCTTTGGTTTTTTTGGTAGATGGATGTATCTTGTGCTGCAGTTTAGTTGCTCTCATGGGGTCTGTTTTGTGGTTTCAAATTTGCTGGCTTGTGTCAAGTTTGATTTGTTCTTTTACCCACAGAGGGTAAAATTGTCATATCATTTCACGTGAAAATAGTTTTGGATACATACTAGTGGGGCTAGAAATTAGACTCTTCAAGCTTTTCAACGGTTCAAACCACGCACTAATTGGAGTTTGGGAGTGTACGTGGCGAACTTGTGAAGTTACGAGGATGCACCCAGGAGCAATACAATGCACCAGAGGCACATTACTGGATGCTTGGATGCGCCCGGGGCGCATGTAACTGCACCTGAGGTGCATCATACACAATGCCTACTCTCCTCTTTCTCACTCCTTGTCAAACATGCCTCGTCTCCTCTTCCTCCCTCCTCTCCGCCGCCACCACCACTACCATCTCACCACCCAAACAAAGAACCAATCCACCAATTTTAGTTTTCCATCTCACAGCAAAACCACCACCACGGCTTTACCACTACTACCACCACATCTCCATCACTACCACTACATCACCATTATCATTTCAACACAATCGCAATAGTTTCACCACATCTCCACCACTACCACCATATCAAAGCCATCATTTCACCACCACCATAAATTCACCACCACGACTTTCATCGGCCATATGATGATTTCCAATGTCACCAGCAATTAAACTATTTTCCCCTCACAACCGCTATCTTATTACCGCTACCATCACTATCATCTCAAGCAGCACTTTGGCCACCACTATCAACACCACACCTCCACCACCACTACCGCCTAGCTACACACCATCATTTCACCACAACATGCACCTCCAATCCATCACAACCACCTCTAACATTACCACTTACACATGACTAGAGGTATCAAACGTGCGTGTCGTGCCATTCAACTTCCGTGCCAATCGTGTTTCGTGCCGTGCCGTGCCGTGTCCGTTTACTTAAATCGACTTAAATCGTGTCATGCCGTGTCGTGTCATTTTCAATCGTGCCGTGCCGTGCCGTGCCGTGCCTGTTTACTTAAATCGTGTCCTATTGTGCCATGCCGTTTTTCAATCGTGTCGTGCCAGACCGGGCCCATTTACTTAAATCGTGTCGTGCTATGCCGGCCCGTTTTTTAATCATGTCTTGTCATGCCGTTTTTTCAATCGTGTCGTGCTTCGTGGCGTGCCCGTTTTACTTGGTTGCCGTTTTTAATTGTGTCGTGCCCATTTAGAGGTGTCAAACGGGCCGTGCTTTGTGTTCCTATTGTTGTTTGTTTATGTAAACTTGAGCATCATGGCAAACTACAATCTGGTTTACAAATATTGTGTCCACAAAATTGTGTTACTCATTTTGATATGATCGCTTGCTCAATAATCTACGGAGAGATTATTTATTTCTTGACGATTGCTCAATGAAACGATTGTATGTTATATTGAATTGGACTATTGGAGTATTTTTCTTCTAGGGCATAGAAATTGTTTTGTTTTGTTTTTTTTTAAATTAAAAAATCCATTTGGCTTATTTATTTATTTATTTATTTTCTATGCCCTTTCGTGCCCGTGTTGGGCTAGAACCGTGTCATGTTGTGCCGTTCCCATCCACATTCCGTGCTTGTGCCCGTCTACGACTGTGTTGCGTTGTGCCGTGCTAGGCAAACTTTCGTGCAGTGCCCGTCAAACCAGTGTCGTGCCGTGCCGTGCCATGTTCGTTCAACTACCATGTCGTGCCCGTGCCCCGGCTAAACCGTGCCATGCCAAGCCAACTTCCGTGCCATGCCTGTGTCGTGCCCGTCCACATCCGTGCCCCGTGCCAGTCCACGTGCCCACTAAAACCATGCCGTGTCGTGCCGTGCCCAGCCAGGACCGTGCCCGTGCCCATCCACGTGCTCACTAAGACCGTGCCATGTCGTGCTGTGCAAGGGCATGACCGTGCTCGTGCCCGTGCCGTGCCACATTTAACCATGCCGTGCCGTGTCGTGTCGTGCCGACTCGGCCCGTTTGACACCCCTACACATGACATTACTGATCCGCCTTTGTCTTCCCAAACATCATACTATCCATCCGCAATTGTTTCAGCCCTTTAATGTCCGTGATTTCGTTGTTGTTATTAGAACGTTTGTCGTAGTGCATTTTCTCATAATTTTTATTTTTTCAGGAACTTGAATCGGCAAGACACATTCCAATGGATCCAGATGAGCATAATGCCCCATGGATAATGAGTCACTCTTCCATGATGATGGCTTTTTGATTTTAATCAACCCCTCAAAGTTGAGTAATTCGAGGGATCATAAGTTATTAGGGAACGACTACCATTGGAGTAGTTATCAGTAATTGACCATTTATTAATGTTTTTTTTTTTTACAAGCCATTTATTAATGTTTAGTCGTGGCTTTTTCAATTCTAGAGTGGATTGTTTGAAATATGGATGGGAATTAGCCCATTAATTTTGTTTTTGAGTGAGTAAGGATTTGATTCAACTAATTAATTAGCCCACTAATTAATTTTGTCTTTGGATATAGGCCCATAGAGGGGGTTTCAACTTGAAGCATCTATTGTTCAAGCTTTCAGTTTCAGCAGTCATTTATCACCGGTGGAATAAAAGGAATCATCTCATCTTTCAGCACAATCATCGGTCTGTTATCTCAAACATCAGGGCTTATGTGAGCTCATGGAGGCATGTGAGCAGGGGCGAAGCCAAGATTCAGGTGCAGGAGTGACACCGTTTAATGAAAATCTAGTTACATGTTGCTTGGAAAAATATGAGAAAGAAAATGAAATAGAAAGTCATAAAATTTGGTTTTGTAGTTTTTTTTTTTTTGTGAAATCTAAATTAGTCTATAAAAAGTTTAGTGTTCGAAAGTGTGGGTGACACCTACCCCAACCCCCTCCATGTAAGTACCGTCACAAAAATAAAATTGACAAAAAGTTCCAACAGTAGCTGCTTTCTGCTTTCTCCCTTGACAAGCATCAAAAAAAAAAACCAAGTTAACAACTTTCAGGAGTGCTGGAGGCAATGAGGAATCACTCTATCACTATAAGAGTAAAACATGAGTAATCCATAACTTATTTATACAAATATGAAAATCGACATATTCATGAAATTATTTTATATGTCCTTTTGCACACTCCAATATTTGTAAAGAAACATGTAGTAAAAACTCAAGCCATGTTGTACGGCCATCCATTAGCAACTTGACACCTCACCTAATAGGGACACGGAGGGAATCTAAACCAAGAGATACACTGGCCTCGTTTGTTTTGAAACTTTGGGTATTTTAATTTTGGTAGTAGGTGGAGAGAGAAATAGGGTAATGATTGAAGGGATAGATAATGATTGGAGAGAGATAGAGAGAGAAATGAAATTAATAATTGAGAAAATAGGATAATGATTGAAGAAAGATATAGGATAATGATTGAAAAACAAAGTTAAAACAAACTCAAATACTCAAACGAACATAGCCAGTCTCTTCTTCACGAAACTTCCGCTCAAGCCATGTTGCACGACCATCCATTATCAACTTGACACCTCACCTAATAGGGACAAAGACGGAGGGACCATAAACCATTGTAACAGAGTTTCACACTCCTCTTTTCCATAACCATACTCCATTTTTGTCCTCCTCGTGAAACTTCCGTTCAAGCAATGCTGTACGGCCATCCATTAGCAACTTAATTGACACCTCACCTGATAGGTCCAAACATGTGAGAAAAACCCCAAACTTGCTTTCATCAAGATCAAATGACCACCCACCAAAACCAGGACATTCCCCCGCATAAAGCATTGTTGGGGCATGTATTCTTCCAATTATTTACCCCGACAAAAATATTCGTATCCGTTTCCAAATCATCTGCCTTTGAGAAACCATCAAGATTCGCACATATGAAAGGCCAAGCTCTTTTTTTTTTTTTTTTTTTTCCGATCGATAAAAGAGATCATTTATATCATATATGAAGTTCAAAGTAAAAATTCGGTGGAATGCCCTGGTTTTGGTGGGTGGTCATTACAGTTGGCCACCATTATCGCAGAGTGGAAGTGTGGTGGTGAGGTGGTGTAGGTGGTCAACTGATCATGGTGGTGGAAGGATTGTGTTACGGCAACATTGTTGGTGGCGGAGGGGTGGTAGTGCTCCCATGATTTTTTTAGTGGTCTGTTTTCTACCAATTTTTCATAAACTAAAACTTCATTATTTTTGTGGCTGGATTCTACTATCTTTGGTACTTTAAAAACCCTCTTTATTGATATATAATAGGTCTTTATCCATTTTAAAATGAAGGCGATGCCAGCGTTAATTATGGGAACGATTTACTTTTCGACTCACTGAGGGTAAAATTGTCATATTATTTGGAATACAAACAGTATTGGATTCAAACTACTTGGGTTAAAAATTAGACTCAACAAGCTTTCTATCGGTTCAAACTTTGCGAAAATCGGAGTTCAAAAGTGTTCGGGAGAAGCTCGCAAAATTTGACAAATTTTTTATCTTCAATGCGCCTGAGGCGCATCTTTTTGATCTTCAAACTCCATAATTTGTCAAACTTTCTAGTCTCTTTCCGGACACTCTCGAACTCCGATTTTCGCAAGGTTTGAACCGTTAGAAAGCTTGTTAAGTCAATTTTCTAACCCAAGTAGTTTTGATCCAAAGTTATTTGTACCTAAAAAGATGTGACTATTTTACCTTCAGTGGGTAAAAAAATAAATCATTCGGTAAAACGTTTGTATCTCCTTTATTTTAAAGCAGATCAAAACCTATTTTATATTGATAAAGAGGGTATTCGACATATTATAAGATGGTTGTATCGAACCACAAAAATAATAGATTTTAGTTATAAAAAGTTGATTGAAAGTAGATTAATTAAAAGATCGTCGGAGCCACTGAGGCTAAAATACATTTTCACACCTCTCAACTCATTCTAAGTTGCATTCGATACTTCCATTCTAGCTTTAAGGTACTCTTTTATTTCTTAAGAGTTCTAGAGAATTCATAAGACTTTCCCCAATTCATCGAAGCACATAAAAACTGCTTAATCATTGGGGTAATCCTAAGAAGTAAGCTTGATAGGGCTTTGATAGGTGCGTAAATATGCCTATTTACGCCCCCTAACTTAGGCTTATTATGTCCGTTTAGTGCGCTACTTGGAGTTTGATACTTGTTAATTATGTTTCAGGACTCTTTGAGCCGATGGATAACATTTGGAGTTAAATCGCAAAGTCGGATTTTATTTCGTGTCAAAACAAAATCGGTTGTCAAAATTAATTAAAGCTCGAGGTGGCAATTGATGAGTATATGGCGTGAAATGATTTTATATGGGTCAAAAACTCATGGTGTCCAATTCATGATTGACTGGAAATTGGACAATTATAAAGGGGCCCACTGATTACAATTTGGAAGGAATTGATATACTCTTAGAAGCCAAAATCTCGGCTGATTACAGGTGGATTGGTCCACTATATAAGGAAGGAAGAAAAAGGGTTTTTGGGGATTGTTGTTCCACGGCAAAACCGAGAACGGGGCTGCCATCTGGATGCTATTCAAAAGACGCAGAGAACAAAGTGCGGCTGCCATTGGGACTGCTTCGACTCACGCAAAAATATAGAGAGGTGGCTGTTCATCATGCCTCGGCCAGAGCAGTAGCAACGCAACGGAAGAAGAAAAAAAGCTTCAGGGTTTAATCCTTTTATTCTTTGCAAAGCTTTTAGTTTATTGTTCAATGGAGTTTATTTGTTTCACGATTATTTGTTCTCACTCCATGAGCGGCTAAACTCCTTGACTAGGGTAATGAAGAGGTCTCTCCAAAAAGCGATAGTTGTTAGATTTCTAGGGTTTTATATTCAACTTGATTGTATGACTCGAGTGATTCATAACGTTTTATGACGTTTTATTTTCCAATATTCGAATGTGTTTGTATCCATGGTTTCAAGCACTGTCATGCAATGATTTTGAATGTTTTGAGATAGGCTTTGAGATAGTTTATACGACGTGAGACGGATCGTGCCGTGGTTAAATCCAATGAGACGATCCGTGCCGTGTTGAGATAACCTATACGGAGTACGAATCTTGATTATATTTTTGGGGATTATCAATAGGAATTGCTACCCTACTGTGATTTGGTCGAATGTTGAATGTGAACCCTAGGTTTCGAAATAATTGCGTTATAAGGGGAGACTGAATTGGAAACCCTAGTCCCTTCTCTCATCAGTTTACAACTCATTTAATTTGCTTTCTAGTTTAATTTTAGTTTAATCAAATCTAAATTCAAATCCAACTTTCTTTTAGTTTCAGAATTAAATTAGAAATTAATTGAAAGTATCGTAACTTAGCTTTTTACTCCCTGCGGACGATCCTGGACTTAACCACTGTTCTTCGGAATACTAGTTAATTCCTTGGTTTTATAAATTATATTTTTGGTACGAAAACGACAGACCAGGCTTATACATTTAAAACCGCAAATTTTGATGCCCATACCACCACTCTTTTGCAGGTGTGATTCTTGGGAAAATATTTTTAGAGTTCTATAAATAATAGAGGACCATCCACATTGGTTTAATTTTAATGCATTTTAAGTTTTCTCTTCTCTATCTCCTTTATTTTATACGGGCAATTCAATTCATACTTGGCATCCATGTTTTCCACCGATAGTGTAACGTGGAGACAAACTGTAAGATTTGGGAGTTGTATCTTGCAATTGTATTCAGCCATTAGAACTTATACGAAAGGAAGCAAATATGGCTGTAGGATAGATGTAGTGCCTCTCATCCATCTCACAGACTATTTCCCCCTACTCTACGTGTCTAAGTAGTATCTTTGATTATTTGAGTTCATGATTTTAGTGTTTTTTGCCATTTCGATCTGATTGTTAGCGTTTTATGATTATGATGGAATAAATCCCCAACATTCTAAAGCCATTCGATTCCTTCATGAAGAAGAGTCTCTGATACATATAACAAAAATGGACAAATGGTTCTAAACGTATTATGTGGCCTTGATGAAGTTCCAATAGCATTACTTTGTGATGTATCTTTATATTTTGCGACATTAGGTCTAACGAATGGCAAAAAAAAAAATCCGCATTGAATTGAAATTCTCGAAAAGGAGGACATGAATCAAAAACAATTAAGCCTTGCTTTTGACAGAGAGCGCAAACATTAGTTTCCCTTTCTTTTTTTTAATCCGCCAATCTTGCCTTCAAGGCTACAAAAAAGAGCTATCAAACCTTAAAAAAAACAAAGTTGAACAAGGAGGATTAGCCTAGCCCTCCGGTCCAGAGGAAGCTTGCTCATCTTTGCCAAGGAGGCCACCTCATGCGCCACCCGATTCACCGATCTTCTAACCAAGTCAAAAGAAATTCCCTGCTCTTGAGCCAAATCTCTGAAATCCATAATTATAGCTGCTACTTCCCAAGGAGGAACTGATTAAAAAAGGCCACCGCTATTCGCAGCGTAGTTTCTGCTATGCGCAGCCAATTGCTACCTACAAACCACCACCTTATAAGGATTTGCTACTTGCAGCCAAAAGAATATCCATGAACTCCCCTTTTTGCCCTTGTATACACTATACATACAACCCAACCCAACACCTCTGTCATTCTCTTCCCCCATCCGTTCCTTTTCTCTCTCTCCTCTCTCTTTTCCCTCGTTCTGCTACAGATCTCCACCTCCCCACCCCACGGCGCCGCCACCCACGCACCCCCACTCCACCCCGTCTCTCTCTCTCTCTCTCCCCTCGCCTCCCCACCCCGTCTCTCTCTCTTCTCTCTCTCCCGTTTCTTCTTCTGTACAGTCCCCACCACAACACCACTCCCGCCATACCACGACAGTAGCGCAACTTTTGAGGCAAAGGAGGTGTGAGAAGAAAGCACACCACGCCAACATTACCAATGATTTCGAAGTGGAACATAGGTAAAATTATGAATCTTGTTATTACGGGGTTTTTTTTTTCGTTTGGTTTTTGTTTTTTTTTCCTGAGAAACCCATAGTACGCTATTTTGTGTATTTAAAATTTAATCGGACACTAGAGTCCGATTGTTTTTCACAATTTCGGATAGATGGTTGTTTGGCCCCTATTTGGATTTTAATATCTGAAATTGATTGCCTCGTTCGGATTTTAATTTCCAAATGACTCCTTAGTCGAATATTATAAAAGTTGAATTGTTAGGTCATTCAAAATTTAATATCCAAAATTTATTGTCTCATTTGGATTTTAATATCCAAATCTTTATATCCCATTCGAACATTACAGTCCGATTAGTCCCCTCTATTTTGATTAGCACCCCTTGGTTGTAACAAGAGCTGTAGCTTTTCTTTCAACCAATTTTTTTTGAATGTCTAAATGTAAAAGTAATTCTCGACCGTTCTGATGACGTCTTTTTCTATTAAGTGTCCGAATTAAATTTTTCACATGTATGTTGTTTTTAAGTTGTAATGTTCCACCTCCTGCATGTATAGAGACTCCAGAATACCAACTTCATCAAAAGTATCCGATCTTTATTATTTGTAAAATGTAGCCATCAGTGTGTCGAATTGTTTATATGCCTAAGGATTCTTCTGTTCATCTATTAATCACCCGGCATGAATTGTTAGCTCATTCAGAATTTAATATCTAAAATTTATTGCCTCATTCGGATTTTAATATCCAAATCTTTATACCCCATTCGGACATTACTGTCCGATTAGTCCCCTCTATTTCGGTTATTAGAATCCGATTTACTTATCTTTATTCAGAAATTAGTATCTGATCTTCCTATCTTTAATTCATGTGTTCTAACCATAATTGTCAAATATTGAATCGAATTGAGAATCGGATTGACCTTTTTTCCCAATTATAAAAGTTGAATTGTTAGCTCATTCATGTGGTTTCATATTAGTCAAATGCAACAATGTGATAAACCTTGATTTATGTATAGATTCATATCATTATGTGAATCATACGATTTTGACAACTATGGTTCAAATGTATTATTTGCAATTTATAGGAAATGAAACAAGTTCCTCCTACCGTTTCTGTAAGGAAGAGGAAGGCTGAGCAAGCTTTAGTTTCAGAAAGTAAACGAGACAAAACACGAAGATGAAAGTAGAGGCAACAGGAGGACGAGGTACATGAAAGTTAGAATATGATTCTGTGTTTCTAGTTTTAAATTGCTTAGATATATTTCATGTAACTACTACTACTACTAGTCTAGAATTTTTCATTTATGTTTCATTTAGAATTCATTTATTAGACTAAACTATTATTTGCAATATGTACAGGAAAAGACACAAGCCCTAGTTCGGATCGTTACTCGAGTCATTACACTAGGTGTCGGCGCCGTGACCGTACTTGAGACTTGGTGTTCTATGACTTGTTTTTGATGGACTTTATGTCCTTGTATTTATTTTGGACACTTTATGGCCATGGTTTATGAACTACTTTCCGTGGTGGAATGACTTTTGTTTTATTGTGGACAACTATTAAGATATTTGTGATAATTGGATACCGTTAAAATATGAATGCTAAGTAGGGCACCAAAACGTAAATTTTATGGTTTGAATCATTCTTGATACTTTCCTAGGCAAAAATAATTCGTTACGCAATACTCATATGTGAAAATATAGATTTAAAGGAGGAGTGCCGTACGAACCGACAATACTCTAGACAAACATAGAACACTACCAAAAACAAGAGTTTGCATAAATTTCATATTTTACAATATGATTCTATGAACTAAAATTTTACATAAAAGTCGCTTTGTTGTCTTTAACTCAGAACCCATGATGATAATTCTAAAATCGTGTTTTGTAGCAGTTGAGATCAACCACTCTCTTAACGTTGTTTCGGTCAGAAAGACCTATGCAAAACAGGTTTGAATAGACCCAATTATAAAATTCAGTAATACAATCATTTTGTACTCCAGATAACCCGTTGGAATTTTTTAGGGAATCTGAAATTTCCTTAAATAGTCATGTTGGAAAAATTTCTACACAAAATCCGTTGTCTTATTTGAAAAAATCTCGGGTGTCATTTAATAGTCCTGTCAGCACATATTTCGAGAAATAAATTCGCTCCAAATAACCCATTTTTTACTACAGAAAAATGCTATCATCATTGGATTTTTGGACACGAACACGTTTTATGAGGAATAAAATTCCTACAAATATATATTTTCATGTTAACACGTTATACGATGAAGAATTACATCCCATTTTAACCAATAATATATACGGGAGTTGATTTTTAAATTCCCCTTTTCATATCCACACTCTTTTGCGTCCATTACAGCCTATTCATTCGGAGAAAATTCAATTTGTAAATAAATATCCGAAATATATAACAAGTTTTGAACTTTAATTTTTGATTTATATACCAGTACTTGGATTTTAATTTCCGAATAGAATGAGAACTATCAGATAGAATAACACCAATCGGATACTAATGTTCGAACTGGATCAATAATTTCGGAAACAAATATCCGAAATTTATACCTATGTTCGGACTTTAATATCTGATTTGTACACCTTGAAGTGGATTCTAATTTCCGAACAGAATGAAAACTATGAGATAGCATGACACTATTCCAGTTTCTGAACAGAATGTCACAGACTTGACAACTATGAGTTTTCAAACAAAAATACAACCATCATTACCCTTTACAGCTTTCAATTCAAATGGGCATTCACATTTTTTGGTGCCCGTGGACTGCACTCTCTTCTTCATAGCTACCTCCCCATCAACCTTCTTCACAAACGGCCTATACTTACCGTTCCTTTCACATGAAAACCTCATCCTAGATGTGCGATTCTTAATACATTTCTCAAAATCCTTAATCATAATGATAAACCCGTGTTGTTTACCAATGCATCTTATCCAATCTACCAACGCTTCATCGGATGGAAAAACCTACACACACATAAATAAAAAAATAGCCCGTAATATAAGATTGCACATGATAAACGCTCTATCAAAAAAACTCGCCATTTCTTTTGTAAAATACTCCGTATAATCGTATAGAGGACGAGTGGAAGTAGGTATAGTCGATGTCCCTACATAACTACCAAGTGTTGAAATGTCACCCTCAAAGACAAACCAGTAAGTGCAGGATTCTCTACAGTTTCATTTAGATATTAATATCTAAAAATTGGCACCAAATTCGGATATAAGAGTCTAACAATGTTGATAATATTCAGATATTAATATCCGAATAGTTATACATAGTTTAGACATTAAAGTCCAAAAAATTATTAAAATTTTGGCACTGTGTGTCCAACTGTGTCGGGCCAGAACTGAAATTCAAAATGGAGGGTTTCTGAAATTGAAAATGGAGGGCGGGCTTACCACTTTCTGTGGTTTTTGCTCTGTCACTACAACATCTGTAACTTATTTCTCAACTTCTATTGTGTCCATTGTGTGATCTTCCGACTCCAAATCTTGATGTATTGATGGGTCAACTATTTCTTGTTTATCAATGGAGGGAGAGGAAGCAATCGAGGTTTTCATTGACAATTTAAGAAGAAGAGGAAGGGAGGAAGATAGATAGACTTGGCTGCTGGTGGGAGAGGCCTGCTGGTGGGTGATGACAGCTGGGTAGGGATGAAAATGGAGGAGTTTGACTGGGGGGAGGGAAGAGACGTGGTCTGGGGAGGGAGGGAAATCAGGAGTATGTGGTTGTATGGAATGGATTATGTAATACTCTTTAAGGGTAAAATGGTCAAATAGCATGAGGTCTTAGGGGTATCATGGTCAAACTACACGAGGGCATTTTTGTCCGTAATTGATAAAAGTTTTAATCGGCTGCGAGTAGCAAGAACTACGCTGCAAATAGCGGCGCCCTTAAAAAATGCTAAGTATAATCGCCTACTTGTTATCCGATTCTATCGCCGCTTGGTTGATCCCTATTGCTTAACAAGTAAACACGCTCGCCTAATTGCCAAAGCCTCCCCCCTTGAAAAACTTGAGGCAAACTTCACCTGCATGGTTAATCCATCCATCAGCTTCCGCTCATGGTTCCTCACCACTACCGCCACCATCCCCGCAAATCCATATTTCTCCACAGCAACATCACGGTTGATTTTGAGAGAATTATAAAGTCCGGATCCTTCGACGAAGAGTTTTCAGGCCCTTCGCCAAGGTTAGCCATAGGGACAGAAGGAATCACCGAGAAATTAAGAAACTCCATATGGGCTGCCCATGGTGTCGAAAGGGTTTATAGTAACACCCTAAAAATAAGATCATTTCAAGAGTTCCAGATATGCCAAGCAATCGCCAATTGAAGCAACTTGGCCAATCAACTCTTTACTATCAGGATGGAGAATGAAATTGGCCTAGACCAAGATCCTCCTTGATTCAACATATTCAGAATTCAAGTCCTAGTTAAATTCGACCTCGAAGGGCCAAGGAAGATGAAGTTATATGGGATATTTCCCCTATTGGCAAATACAAAACTAAGCAAGCACACTTGGGAGGCTCTTAGGCACAGAGGAGGGAAAGTTCAGAAGGCTTCTATGGTGTGGTTTTCCAGAAGTGTTTCAAGGTGGTCGTTCATTTTATGGTTAGTTTGCTTGAAGAGGTTAGCTACAAAGGAGAGACTTTGTAGATGGGGGATGACGATTGATCCTGGTTGTGTGTTGTGCTCTGAAAGTGATGAAACATTGCAACACATGTTCTTTGAGTATAGCTATTCCAGTAGCATTTGGAAGGTTATCCTTAACAAATTCCAGATTCAAAGAAATCTGGAGGTGTGGGATAGTGTGAAATTAAGTGGGCTATTGATCATTGTAAGTGTACGAGCTTCAGTTCTTTTTTGTTCAAGCTAGTCTTAGCAGCTGGGGTCTACCATCTATGGATGGAAAGGAACTCTGGAGTTTTTGCAGGTAGAAGCAGAAGGGCTGATGCAGTGCTGGCTTATATTGAGGATAATGTTAGACTTCGTGTGTGTACTTAGGAGCATTTCCCCAACTCCCTTGAGAACCAAAGACTATGCAGTCTCTGGAATATTTCAAACAAAGTTCTTGGTACTTAATTTTGTAGTTTTTTTGGCAGATCGTAGTGAGGAGTCCTTTGTAAAGATTTTGTACAGTGGGTTGATCTCCCCTTGTTTTTCTATTGGTTGGTATAAAATGTGCAACTTTCCAAAAAAAAAATATATATATATATATATATATATATATATTTACTATCCTTTATAGATTTCCCCAAGTCAATCACTTGGGATGTCCATTTAAGAGCAGGAGGCCCCCTTCCACGATCGAGATTCACATGGGAACCAAACCACACCGCTCTCGCCCACAAACTATCAAAAAGAAAATGTCCAATCGATTTTGCAGCTCCATTACAAACTAGGCACAAAGCCGACCGCCCACAACCTCTTCTAAAAAGATTTTCTTTTGTTGCCAGGATTTTTTCACACACCTTCGATCATAACTTCTCAAGTAGTGACAAGCAATAAAAAGCAAATGAAATAATGGATGGTTAATATTTCCTGAATCCTATAGCACATGAATCGCATGCATGTAGTCCATCAATTTTCACATTTGGGTTGTGGATTCCACTATCTCCTGCTAAGAAAAGAATAGAAATCGAGTGAAGAAGAAATGAACAACAATAGGCAACAATGAGTTGTTCAAATTCTTTTTCTGGTTATGCATTATAGCTTTTAATTTACGTATATCATTTTTGCTTACCTCAACTTACTAGGTAGTGGATAATCTAGACTTAATAACAAAAAAAAATTAGATGTATTTTGAGTGTCTTGTGGGGTTGTTTCTTGGGATGAAAAGAACAAGAAGTTAGATATGTTTCTTAACTATTGAGATATTTTAGGATGTTTTGAGATCATTACAGTTGGCCACCATTATCACAGAGTGGAAGTGTGGTGGTAGGGGTGGTGAAGTGACGGTGGTGTAGATGGTCAAGTGATCATGGTGGCGGAAGGATTATGTTACGGCAACATTGTTGGTGGCGGAGAGTGGTAGGGCTCCCATGATCTTTTTAGCGGTCTGTTTTCTACCAATTTTTCATAAACTAAAACTTCATTATTTTTATGCTTGGATTCTACTGTCTTTTTGTACTTTAAAAAGACTCTTTATTGATATATAACAGGTCTTTATCCATTTTAAAATGAAGGTGATGAGTGTTAATTACAGGAATGATTTACTTTTCGACTCACTAAGGGTAAAATAGTCATATTATTTGGAATACCACCAATATTGGATCCAAACTACTTGGGTTAAAAAGAAGACTCAACAAGATTTCTATCGGTTCAAACTTTGCAAATCAGAGTTCGAAAGTGTTCGGGAGAAGCCCGCAAAATTTGACAAAATTTTGATCTTTAATGCGCCTGAGGCGCATCTTATTGCGCCCGGGGCGCACGAAATGGCGCCTAGGCGCGGTGCCCTCAGACTCCATAATTTGTCAAACTTTCCGGTCTCTTTCCGGACACTCTTAAACTCCGATTTTTGCAAAGTTTGAACCGTTAGAAAGCTTGTTAAGTCAATTTTCTAACCCAAGTAATTTTGATCCAAAGTTATTTGTACCTAAAAAGATGTGACTATTTTACCTTCAGTGAGTAAAAAAATAAATCATTCTGTAAAACGTTTGTATCTCCTTTATTTTAAAGCAGACCGAAACCTATTTTATATTGATAAAGAGGGTATTCGACGTATTATAATATGGTTGTATCGACCAATAAAAATAAATAGATTGTAGTTTATAAAAAGTTGATCGAAAGTAGACTAATTAAGAGATTGTCGGAGCCACTGAGGCTAAAACACATTGTCACGCCTCTAAACTCATTCTAAGTTGCATTCGATACTTCCATTCCAGCTCTAAGGAACTCTTTTATTTCTTAAGAGTTCTAGAGAATTCATAAGGCTTTCCACAATTCATCGAAGCACATAAAAACTGCTTAATTAATCATTGGGATAATCTTAAGAAGTACGCTTGACAGGGCTTATACATTTAAAACCCCAAATTTTGGTGTCCATACCACCACTGTTTTTCGGGCGTGACTCTTTGGAAAATGTTTTTGGAGCTCTATAAATAGTAGAGGACCATCCACATTTGTTTTAATGCATTTTAAGTTCGCTCTTCTCTATCTCCTTTATTTTATACGAACAATTCAATTCATACTTAGCATCCATGTTTTCCACCAATAGTGTAATGTAGAGACAAACTCTAGGATTTGTGAGTTGTATCTTGCAATTGTATTCAGCCGTTGGAACTTATACGGAAGGAAGCAAATATGGCTGTAGTTAGAACTTATACGAAAGGAAGCAAATATGGCTGTAGGACAGATGTGCCTCTCATCCATCTCATAAACTATTTCTCTTTCTCCTCACCTGACCTTATTGCCTCTCTTTCTCCTCACCTGACCACTCTCTCTCCTCTTTTTTCTCTCTAAAATCCGATCCGTCCAAAGCACGTTTAGACAGCTAAGATCGCTGACGGGGGTACCACATGTGGTGCCCACCTAGCACCCAAAAACTTCTCATTAAGATTTCACCAAACCACTAATGTTTTACTATTTATCTGGAGGGATGCCTATGTGCTTCGCTTTCGAATTCCTTTTCCACTAATAATCATGTTTCTGCATCATCTAGCCAGGTATTACCATTTGCCGATGAACTTGCCTAGTTATGTCGTGAAGTTATCAAGCTCTGAGAGAACTTGCTTACTAAAAGAATAAGCTATCGGACTTACCGACCAAGTTAACAATTTTTTTTTTTATCGGCAAAATTAAATTTTATTAAATGGATTAGGAGAAAGAAATTCCAACCAAAAGTTGGAAATACAAAGAGGGACAAAGCCCTCAACACCTAAGGACCAAGTTAACATTTTTTGTGGTGATATCAAGCGATGGAGGACTTGCTTGCTAAGAGTGAGGCACAAGAAGTTCGTTGACACATCAAGCTATGAATTTTTTTTTTTTTTGGCTTAAAAAGTGGCTCACCACGCAATCACAAAGAATCATCATCTTCTTGATCTGGTATTGTCAGTCAAGTGATGATCGAGATCACCTCTGTTTGTACAAAGAAAATGGCCCACATATCTCTCTTTCGCCTAACTAGCAATTCACATAAATTACACTGCAAAAGAATACCAAGTAACTCTTATTCTGGCATTTGTAGCCATGATGCCCTCACGTGATAGAAGAGTAACCGAAAACCATTCTTCCTCAACAATCAAGAAGAGGAACCTGGGCTTGTGAGGTTGGCACGCCTGCAATCACAAGTGCACAGGCTTCTAGATTCTTTCATCACCCGCTGCAATCTCCGAGTGTGAAGCTTGATGTTCACCAACTTACCAGCCATCGGTTCACACCAGCAAAACAACGGTAAATCAGATTATTATATGGATATAAAAACGCCAAACAAACAAAGTTATCCTTTTTCTTGACAAGCATCTCATTGATCCATTTGCACTGTGACTGTAGTAAAGAAGGAAAACGGACCACCAATTCAACTTTTAGGACAACTAAAGTAAAACTGGTCCATAAGGAGCAACTCAAATATGCAGTATTTCTAGAGTGCCCCCAAAATGAACTGTACTTGTTCTATACACAGATAAAAACGGATCGATTACAGTACTTCCCGACAATATTATGACATTACCATTTGGCTGTGTTGCTGTCAAATGGCCAAAAGAAAAAAGTATCAAGAAATCATCATGACAAATCCTATTGTTAGCTACATCAGAGGTATCTGGAGCTGCACCGAAGTATCCATAATTAGCGATTGCCCTGTCCACAAGAGCAGAGCTCATGTGGGGCAAGGGTCTAATATGTATCACCATCACAACCAAACAGAAACAACATTCGCACAATAGAGCCAATCACAATACTTGTACAAATTTACTAAGCCCACAGACGGGCTTGGATTTAACTAACGCCCCCGAAACTAGTATACTACTGTGAAATCCTACTGTACCTTTTCTATCTGTCGCAGCGTCGATTTAGGTGTTCTGATTGCGTGGTCACAGAGGCATCGACTTGGAGAAGTGAACCAGTGTATCAACTGTCAACTTCTCTTCATCTCTTGTTCCCCAGAGAAACAAATAAAACGAGGTCTCTGATTGATTTTTTGAGAGATGTAAAGTTTGTGAGTAGAATATGTGTAACAATGTTGGGTCTATCTAATTTTCCTCTTAAACGACGAAGCAGAAGTCCTTGAATATTCCAGAAAGAAAGCTTTCCCAATAGGTTTGTAATAAAATTTAAAAAGGGCAAAAAATAAAATAACAGTCAATCAAGAAACTAGAAGCCAGTGATGGTCAAACCAGATTCATTTATTCAATAGGATTTCTTAGAACATACTAACTCAATCAAACTCCAGGTGAATGTACACAGGGGAGAGAAGCAAACCATTCGCCAAACAAATCTTCAGGACCCAAAGGTTGAGCAGGATGGGAGTATAAGAAATGCCTTGCGTACTGAGAAAGGATAAATAATAATAGAATCAGTCCTCTACTTGTGTGTGCATTACAGAAGAATCCAGACATTCATATAAGATTGGTGACAAAAGGAGCACCAGGAAAGAAAAAGTTTCCAAAAACAAATTGATAGTAAATTAAAGCGAACTGTATGCAGTTGCACCAAATAAATAATTGGCTGGAACCGTAAAGTTCTAGCTGCACATTACCCAGACAATGATTTGGTACACAACACATGAACCATTGCAAACATTTTGATTCCTAGGAGCCACAAACCTTAGCTAGATTGGTTCTCATTTCTCTGATCTGTGAAGGACTAATACTTCTAAGGAATGTTAAACGCCAGCCCGGCTGCACAGCATCACTGGAGGAAACAAATAGAGCTATCTGCATTACCAAACAAACCACAACCAATTAAAACCAAGAGCTCACATCGTGCATTGGAAAATCATGTTTATTGCTCTGGCCCATTCTACCAATCGTGAAGCACAACCTGAAAATGTGTTAAGAGTTAGACCTTCATAAAGCATCAACTAAAGCAGATTCTGCCAACACGAGGGTCGATACAATTCACACAACACTTTCCAAAAGAACCGGATTTTTCTCTACATACGCAAACAAACCTCAAACTTTATCATCACTATCTTTTCCTTTATACTTTATTTTCCATAGGATCCTGATCTCAAAAGATGCATCGAACAAAGAAACTAACAGAAACTCTTAACGACGAGATACAAACCTTCCGATAATCAAGTATTCCTTCAAAAGGAAGCTCTAGTTCATCACTAACTATAATAGGGATGCACCCACTCACAATAGCATCAAACAATCTGGCAGATGACGGAGTATCGCCAGCTGGACTTAGGCAAAAGATGGACCTTATACCAAAAGGAAAGTTACTTAAGAGTGCACCACCAAACCTACAGTCTGAAACAGAATTCATAACGTCTTTTGTAATTTACTTGCGCATGCCATCCTGAGCCGCTTCTTTGCCTGCTTCTCCAGCCATCCCTTCTTCTATTTGGACACCCTCAGCACCACTAAGCTCAGCCCCAAGTTTAGAACGTATTGTCCCTCCCTGAAAGTGAAACAAGATAGAGTAAGAGCCAAGAAAATGAAAGGACACACAAAATAAATACAAGCCAATCAGATGTCAGAACTGTCACAACAATCAACGAAAAGAAGCAATATATGAAGTTTCCTTTGCTCTTAATAGAAAAGAAAAATCACTGGCTATGATCTCTGACATTGATGGCTCTGCTAAGCACTCAAATTACACAATCATACTTTGTATACCCAGATGATGAACTGAAAGGACAAACCACTGGATACGGATCTCCTCATACTATGGCTTTTATGGTTGATTTAACTACTCAAATTGCAAAATCCGAATTTGGTCCTGTCTTTTTTGTTTCAATTTCGTATTTCTCCATTCAAAAGATTAAACAAATCACCTAGTTATGAGAAAATGATCAGCTGCAATCTTATTATGACTGCATTGAAAATACTCCTAATGACAAGTGTACAAACTCCACAAAGACAACCTCCAATGAGGTGACATTGCTGAGGCTCACCAAATGATACATCCTACACTCTTTGGATTCTCCAACAAGGATCTCATGTAGGCCACGACCAATTACCAATCGTGTTATCATGCCCACTATTATGCTTAAAAATAAAGTCACATCTAGCTTCTTCATATCATTCCTCTGAGAAAGTTCCATTTGTTGGCCTTCAAAAGAAAAGTTGCCATCTTTTTGGCCTATATGTGTGCTATTCAATTTTTCCAGAACAAAACAAAGCAAACTCTCATCAAGTACTAATTAAGGATTCACTACAAGTCTACAACTGTCTCTGAATATTGCCAGAACATCATATCACGTGATCTTTGATTCCACATCTAAATAACTAACCAGGATCATCTTTTAACTTTCCAAAACATTCTCTTAAATGAATCAAAATAGACAAATATTATTTCACTTCTTAGTCTAGACCAAAACTCTTACAGCATTTCTTTTAAGCCTCCCTCGAAAAAATAACAGTGTCTTTCTGTTGGCTTTTGGTCTGTCGTTTTTGTACCAAAAATAAAATTTATAAAACAGGGAATTAACAATTATCCCAACGAATAGCAGTTAAGTCCGAGATCGTCCACAGAGAGTAAAATGCTAAGTTGCAATACGTTCAATTGAATTCTAATTTAATTCTAAAAGGGACAGGGTTTGGATTTGAGTTGATTTGATTAAACTAAAACTAAACTAGAAAGCAGATTAAAGGAGTTGTAAACTGATTAGAGAAAGGACTAGGGTTTCCGATTCAGTCTCCTCTCGTAACGCAATTATTTCGAAACCTAGGGTTCACATTCAACATTCAACCAGATCACCATAGGGTAGCAATTCCTATCAATAATCCCCAAAAATATAATCAAGATTCGTACTCCGTATAGGTTATCTGAACACGGCACGGATCGTCTCATTGGATTTAACCACGGCACGATCCGTCTCACGTTGTATAATCTATCTCAAAGCCTATCTCGAAACTTTCAAAATCATTGTATGATAGTGTGCTTGAAACCATGGATACAAACACATTCAAATATTGGAAAAATATAAAACTTTATAAAAAGTTATGAATTGATCAAGTCATACAATCAAATCGAATGTAAAACCCTAGAAATCAAACAACTACGCAACTTGAAGAGACCTCCTCATTACCCTAGCCGGAGCGTTTAGCCGATCATGGAGTGTTGTGCGTTATGCAAAGTCCTGGCCACCGCCATGGCCTGTTGCTGCGTGGTAATCAGATCCGATGGCAGCCCCCTTTCTCTTTCTGCCGTGGGAAAATATGAAAAGTAAAAGATTTTTTTTTTTAAAACCCTTTTTCTCTTCTTTTATTTATAATGTTTCCCCCGTAGTCGGTTCCCCACCGTAGGTTGCTAGCCCCATTCTTCTCTACTGATTTGTAATTAAGTGGGTCCAATTGCATAGTAGCTTAGGAATTTTATACCGTGCTTCTCTTCTTCAAATATCCAATATAAACTCGGTCTCTTTCCTTAATTAATTCGATTGGCACCGGTAAAATCCTCAATTTAGCTCCGATTGTTATCCAACGGCTCTGTGGAAACTGAAACAAGAAAAACGAATATCAAACTCCAAATAATATAATAAACGGACATAACAAGAGTAAATTAGAGGGTGTAAATAGGCACATTTACGCACCTATTAGCTTTACGTTCAGATAAGCATTTGGGATCACACAAATGAACAATGGGGACATAGGGAAGTATCAAGTATTTTTCAAGTGAAACTCGCCCAGGCTTGTACCTGAAAGTTGTTACTTTAATTAGTCATCAGCAGCCCAAAAATACGTGACAATAGACATATCCATTGCAACTTGATTCAAATACTAACCAGTTCCCTGTGGAGTCCATATCTGGTAACAGCCAAATTGCATTCTTCACATAGCTGCGAACAGACTTGAAAGACCAGGGATGATGAACTGGAAGTATATGGTCTCTTCCTTCAGACCGCTTCCGTGCAGCCTGGTCTGTTACCCACTTCAAAGCTTCCTATGATATTATTGAAAAGTAAATCAGATCTTTACAACACGCAACAGAATAAAATTGTACACCAAGTGTTAAGCTATCTCATTAGAAAGATTTTAACAAAAGCCTACTAGAACCGAAAACTGAAATATTTTAGTTATTCTGTTGTTTCTATATAAGCGCCAGAAGAGAACATAACAATGTAAATACTTAAAGTAAACATCAGGAATTCATTCACACCCTATAAAGTGCCTTGCATTGCTGCTTCTCCATCAAGAAAAAGCTGATGGATGTGAAAATTGGAATGTAGAAGAGGTCTGCTTCCTCCTGACAATGAACTCTTACAACATTTTTCAGAAGCCTTTCAGATTCCGATGCAATCAAGTCCGTCCACAGCCAATAGTCAATAGAATGCTGCATAAATAAAAAGATAAAAATGATTTTTAACTTCAGATGGAAGCAAATGTGGATTGATAATAATAGCAACTCACATACAGGCAAGAAAGGCTACATTTAGCAGTTATCCAAAAGGACACGTTTGGCTAATTTCTGCAAAATGATATCAACTAAAAAAATGGAACAAAAAGGAATGGCTCAAGTTCATAACAAAGTGCATATAATGTCAGCTTAACAATAGCGATTTCAAAAGGCAAACAGCGAATTGGCTGTTGGGGGTCAAAGGTCACACACACAACCCAGACACAGAGATGTAACTAGGTTTGGCCTGCTCCAAGGAGAAATCACTCAAATTCGATACAAACAGAAACAATGAGAAAAGGCCAGAGGCACTCAAGCATCAGTCAACGAGTTGGGAGCACCAGATGGCACCGAACAGCACAGGTTGGGCAGCTTGACTGATAGCTGGAGACCCATGTGCCATCTCTCCACGTCCTCTCAAACCTCTCACACTTGGGAGGTAAATCAACAAACTGGTACCAACCACAACTTCATGTTGATTAGTGAGTTCATGGAACCTAAAACAAAATATTGGAGATATGAATACAGAAGAAAAAGAAAACAGAAGCACAATCATAAAGGAACACTGGATTTATGTGGGTTCATCCATGAAGGCTTCGGCCACCATAGCTGCAGCAGTTTCCCTATGATAAAGAAGAACTACGGAATGCATTCCTCTCCCTACAGTGTATATAGCTAGGTGTAGAATATCCTACTGGTCCCTACGTTATTGGATTCAAGAGACATGCCTTGCTATACCATACTAACCGGCTCCACACTCCATAACAATATCAATGAACTTAAACATTTTCAAAATCAAAATTCTGGAACGACACTAGAGTAATCTCTAAATGTCCCAGATTTTTCTCAAATCCCATAGCTCAAGGAAATTTCTTACCAGCCTGAGAAAATAAATTAAAAACGCAAACCATTCGCGTGTAGCCCGAGGCTCGTTAAGGGCTCATTTAGTAAACGAGCCGAACTCTGGTTAACTATAGCTTGACTCATATGTATGCACTTGCCTTTTTATAGACTTGTTTTCGTTTGGTATTCGAACCGAGCTCAAGTTCTTAAAAACCAATCAAGCTCGAATATTTGGCCACGACTAACTCACTAAATCTAAACTAACCGAGCTCTAACACCCTAAAGCTCATCCTAACTAACTACTCAAAGGCATTAAAGTCACGAATGAAACTAAATTCACGAAACCCACCGACTTAAAATTCAATCAATCAATGAATCCACAGGAATTTTTTATTTAATCGGCGAATGCAAAGGAATTTTACCACAGCCCCAATCAAACAGTTAACAATAAGGAAATAATGTTAATAGATTCACAAGATGTCAAGAATCATGCCTGTTCAATCAAACGGTGCACAGGGCTACCATTCGAAGGTGAGATTCGACGTCTCTCTGTACGTATTCTGAAACAACGTCAGCAGATCATACGCGAACTTCTTCGGCATCTCGTAAACGTAAACCCTAAGAGGAGGAAGAAACGGATCGCCGTAGAGCCTTTCGGTTTCTGTTTTCAAAATCGTATCGTCCAGCTTCTTCACGTCTTGTTCGCTCGCTGAAGCCACGGTGTCATCCAATAAAGCGCAAGGTTTTTGGGCGAGGAATTTCTCGAGGGAGGCGACGAAGGAGTAGTCGGCGCCGGGGTTAGAGTTTGGGGAGGAGCGGAGCGGGAGGGAATCGGAAGGAGGAGATGGTGCAGAAGAGGAGATAGCAACAGAATCACACTACAATTATAAGCGCCCATTTGTAATTCCAAGCGGGAAAGTGTAATCATAACCGGCCAGGTGTAGTTAGTAGCGGTCAAGATGCATGTAAACATACAAGATTCGTAATGGTAATCGCGCTTTCAATCATTAGCGGTCAGATGTAATTACAAGCGGCTAAATGTAATTATAAGTGGCCAACTTTATTTTGTCGCGGCCAAGACGCATATAAACACATGAGATTCGCGAATGGTAATCCCGCTTTTAATAATTGGCGGCCAGTTGTAATTACACGCGGCCAACTGTAATTATAAGCGGTCAATTGTAGTTTGTCGCGGCCAATACGGACGTAAACACACGAGATTCGTGAATGATAATCGTGCTTTCAATAATTGGCGGCCAGATGTAATGACACGCGGCCAACTGTAATTATAAGCGGTCAGGTATAATTCGTCGGGTCCAAGAAGGTGTAAACACACAAGATTCACAAATGGAAATCATGCTTTCAATAATTTTCAGCCAGTTGTAATTCCACGCGGCCAGGTGTAATTAGTCATGGCCAAGAGACATGTAAACACGCTAGATTCGCGAACGATAATCACGTTTTCAATAATGGAGTTCTTCCTATAAGTGTAGAAACAGAAACTATAACACATGAGGCTTGTGACCGCAAACTTTTGCTCCTGGCCGCCAACTTTTGCAATGACATCATTTGGGTTAATGGGAACTCCCATTTCTGAAACACGATGTGAAAAAAATAAATTGTGGCTGCAAATTTTTGCTCACGGACGGGGAATTTTAGTACCTAGCTGCAAACTTTTGCTTAACAATGGCATATGGATTGATGAGAACTCGTATTTCTGAAACATGAGTTTATTCGTGCATGGGTACCCACTAGTTTACTACCCAGGATGAGAGCTTTCAACTGCTTAGCGACGACGCCATCTTCGAAATAACAAGAACAAAACTCGCGTCTTTGGAATGCAATTGAAGTGTGAGCTCCAATTACTTTTTCAATGCCCTCTCCTCTCCAACTCATCATCTGTAAAGTTTTTCATACCCCTTTTTTTTTTTTTTTTGAAGCTTAACTGCTCGGGGCTGATCTGAAATAGGCTATGTTTTGAATGTTCATGATCTTGGGTGAATTAGGATTTGATTATTACAAAAATAAATTATATACCTCCGGTATGAATTAGTACTTTAGGAGAGATTTGCCATGCCAAACACAACTGATAATTTGCAATTGTACACTTCACTCTTCTCCAAGAACCGATACAGAATCTCATTTCTGTAACTATTCTCTTCATCACTTCATCCACATTTACCATCTTATGCTGAAAGATTCTGGATATCTCCCCTTCCATTGGTGATAAATGGTAGCAGTTAGGGACAGTTTGCACAAGGACTGTAAAAATAAAATGTCTTGCTCCTGCATCAGATTTCCAGATGATTTGGTAATATTGTTCTTGGTGAGAATATGACTCCTGACTTGAAAAGAGAAAGGGCATGCGAAGAATAAGTTAGAGTGATTCTCCGCAGTACCCCCAGAGCATAGGACACAATCAGCATTATCAATGATTCCCCACACCTGCATTCTATCTTTTGCACATAACCTTGCTGAGATAGCAAACCATCCAATAACAGACCATCTAGGAGCTGCATGTCGAAACCAAACCAGATTGCACAAAAAAAAATCTCGGGGGAAGACTTCTCAGACCCTGCCAAGCAGATTTAATGGAGAATTTGCCAGTTGCACTAAAGTCCAAAGAACTGAGTCCTCATAATCTGACAACAAGGTTTCTTGTTCTATCCCAGTGCCAAGCATTATCTCGGATGATAGAAGCCACCTCAGAGGAGTGACATCTAAGTCAAGGAAAAGTGTTACAATACACACATCTTATTTGGGTGTGTATCATATGCATCCTCATTGATTACCATTGAATGTTTGAAAAATGATCTAGACCCTTTAAAATGTTACGATAGGTTACTAACAAATAACCTGTTACCAGTGCAACAGGTAAATTCTATGAAGTTTGGGAGTGTACGTGGCGAACCTGCAAAGTTTGGCCTTATGTGAAGTTACGAGGATGCGCCCGGGCGCAATACAATGCGCCGGAGGCACATTATTGGATGCTGGGATGTGCCAGGGGCGCATGTAACTTTGCCTGAGGTGCATCATACACAACGCCTACTCTCCCCTTTCTCACTCCTTGTCAGACATGCCTCCTCTCCTCTTCCTCCCTCCTCTGCGCAGCCACCACCACTACCATCTCGCCACCCAAACAGAGAACCAATTCACCAATTTTAGTTCCCCATATCATGGCTAAACACCACCACCGCTTTACCACTACTACCACCATATCTCTACCAATACATCACCGTTATCATTTCACTACAATCGCATTCGTTTCACCACTACCACGACCACTACCGCCACCTCAAAGCCATCATTTCACCACCACCATAAATTCGCCACCACAACTGTCACCCTATATGATGATTTCCAATGTCACCGGCCACTAAACTATTTCCCCCACACAACCGCTATCTTACTGCCGCTAACATCGCTATCATCTCAATCAGCATTTTGTTCACCAGTATCAACACCACACCTCCACCACCACTACCAGCTAGCTACACACCATCATTTCACTACCACATGCACCTCCAATCCACCACAACCACCTCCAACATTACCACTTACTCACCATCACTTGAGTTACCACACCTCCACCTTATCACCATGCGCTCATTTCGTCTTCAATGCCATCAATTTATCACCACAACTACCATGCCTCCACCACCCCTACCCTACCACCCCCGCACCTTACAATCACGTACTATCTTACTACTGCCACAACTACCACACTTCCTCAACTACATTACCTCGCTAACACTGCAACCACAACACCACTCATCCACCACCATCACTTCCCCACTTACAGTACCTTCCTATCACATACACCACCATCACTTTACTACAACTACCACCGCATCACCGTCATCATTTATTTACTTCCACAACAACCACCACCACTCCAATATGTAGACTACCAAACCTCCACCTACACCTTTTACCACAACAAATTTCTCATGCATTTTTGTGGCGGCTGTAGTGGTGTTCGTGAGGCGGTGAATTTAAAAAATTGTAGAATAAAAAAAAATATTTTTTTCAATCTCTAAAGTATGAAATAGTTCTCAATCTTTTTTCCGTTGATCATTGCACCGGTGGTGGTCGTCATGGCAATTCTATTGTGGTGCATTGAAGGAAATTGAAATGGCAAGTATTATTGATATTTTTGAATTGAGAACATCATTGACATTGTTTTGGTGGTGGTGGTTTTGCAATGTTGACGATGACATTGAAAGTAGTCTCAATCCGAAAAATTGAGAACATTCTTAATTTGTTAGACTGCAAAATATTTTAAATGTATTTTGTCATAGTGCAGGTTGTGATTGCAAAATATTGGTAGATTCCACTATTTAGAACTTATTTTAAATTAATTTTATGGTCTCAATGACGTGGAAGTGGAAGTGGTGGTGAAGTGATGGTGGTTGAGTGCTGAACAGGTGGTTGTGGTGGTGATATATAAAATAGAGGTGGCAGTGAAGGTGAAGTGCAATGCGGTGGCAGCGACAACACCCTTGGCGTGAAGAGGACGTCAAAAAATGGTGGTGGAGGTGGTCTGGTGGTAGTCGTAGGGGTTGTGTGATAGTGTTGGTGGTGTGTATTACAGAATATACTAAGAAGGAAAGGTTGGTTGCAGTAGTCACTTTAGTGAGTAACTAATTCAATGATGTGCCTAAAAAAATGGGAGAACAATACCGCCCTTCTTATTAATTATTGGAAATACACGAGCACTACTTTATTTATAACTCTGAAAACGAAAATAAAGTAGAAAAAGAAGCAGCATATTATACTCTATCATTTTTTCAAAGTCTCAAAAGAAAAAATTATGAGAATGAAAATAGCGGAGTTGCAGTACGTACTCAATACTCATATGCTTATATACATATGTACATTTACGTATTTTTACATATATGGTTTTTCTTTGTTTTTCTATTCCACAATATCATTAATTATAGGATAATGTTTACAATCAATGATAGGTGCGTAAATATTCACATTAACACTTCCTAATTTACTTTTACTAAGTCCGTTTATATCGTTACTTGGAGTTTAATGCTTGGTTTTTGTATTGTAGGTGTTTTTGAAGCTTAATACGTTAAAGCCGCGGTTAATCAAATTAAAAGAATCGTAGATTGTGCCTGTTGATTTTTCCTCCCACTGTACGTACTATTGGACGAGAAATGGGAAGCAGAATAATAATATTCACCTTGATCTCTAGATGGGCCCAGTGGTACGTCACAATTGGTTTGACTCAATGGTGGGCCAAGAGGGAAAAATCGGAGTTGGCTGGGAGTAAAGGGGAAAAGAAAAAGAAAATAGGCCTAAGCTAATTATCGGCCCACGAGGGTTAGGATTAATCGGTTACAGAAACCTATAAAAGGGGAGCATAGGAAGCGGAAAAGTAGATGGCGACGCGGACGAAACAGAGAAGTTCTGGGAATTATTTTGCAGCTTCGGACTGACGTTCTCTCATTCAGAGTTTATTTTCCCTTCAAGTTTTTAAAGCTTTGTTCAATTATTCGCACTTCGGTGACTAGTTTTAATTTTTGTTTTTCATTGAAGTCGTTCGTTTGTTTTTGTTTGGTTTGGATCTCTTGTTTATGTTTCGTATCGAGTAATAAAAGTATGTTTCAAATTAGGGTTTCTTTAATTTCATGTGCAATGATTTGTGAGTAGTCGTATAGGTAGGGTCGCGGGGTGATTAGCACACCGTGGCTAGTTCGGACACTGCTCCTTCTATCAAACAATGTAAAAATGATTTTAGATCGTCGGAGCCCATGTGAACGGGGAAATGGGGGTCCAAAACTCATTTTTCGCTGCGCATGGGTATACGGCGACCATATCTTGCGGGGTATCTATTTTAATCTAAAATTAAACATTTTTAAGAGCTCCAAACAGAGCAGCGTATTTTTGAACTTTTCTGTGACCCTTAAATGATTCTTTAGAAAAATTCTTAATCATTACACCTGAATGTTTATATTTTGTTCTTTGATTTGCCATGCCATGAATTTGTGGTGAAATCAATTGTTATTATTTCTTGGTGGTGAGAACTTGGTTGATATTGATGGGAACAATTATTTTCGTAAGTCTAGGAAATTATGCTTCTTCGTGCTGGTGACCCTGGTCATTTGGAAAGAGACCGTGTTAGGCCAATGACCCAAATACCGAATGGCATTCTTTCGCCAAATCGTATTAGAGAAAAGTATCATGGGCTGCCAACCTTGGTGACTCTAAGTTCGATATTGAATCCAATCTTGAGAGGTATATATTTTGGCCATGGTACTATTTAATTGTAGTTCCCCATTAATTGTTGATGGATATAATGTTGTGGTCACCCCCAAAAATGATTATGGGTTACATTAGTTTAATTTGTTATTATGATGTGCACCTTGTATGCCAAACTATGTTTAATGGTCAATTATTTTAATTCCTGCTTTCAATTTTATTTATTAGAAAAATTCTAAAATCAGCCCAATGGATTGACAATAGTATATGTATGAATGCGTACTAAAGAGTGTAAAAAATAAACAGAAATACATATTTTCCTTACCTTCTAATATGCTTATCGTCAGCTCAATAGGCTGACAATAGTAAGACCGTATTTATTGTTAGTCCAAAGGTTTCTATTGAATACCTTATTGATTTTGATGATAACAAAACATAATTTATTGGAATGAAATATAATTAATATTGTGATATTTGTTACTCATTTGAAATAATGTGTTTTTTTTGTAGGATTTGGATGAAGTACACGTGGGAAAATTCTACACCAATATTCCTATCTCCAACAGTCAAGATTAAAATTAAAAGGAGGAAGATTAAGGACAAATCTTCTCCTAATGTGTGAGTGGCTATTAGAACTTCCATGGAAAGCAAATATCAATAAAAGAGGAAGCTAGAAGATTTCTTGGAGCTTTATTATTTTTAACGGCTAATTGAAGACTTGATTGAAGTTTGTGTGAAGAAGATTCATTGCTTAAGACGGAAGATGCAAAAATCTAGAAATGCAAGATTGGAGCCAATTCTTTCAACGGCTAGTGGTGCTTCACCTTAGAATATTGAAGATGGGTAAGAAGAAGACAAATTGCTTAATACAGGGAAGGAGTAAATTGATTGATACTTGAAAATCGTTTTAACTTCTAAGGCTATGAATCTTGATAGTTGTAAAATGAAAAATCATGAATTTCTTTTGCCGATCAGAAAATCATGAAATTTGTGGTACAATATGAAATCATGAAGCCTTAGAAGTTTTGCATATCTATAACGCATGAGTAAATTGATATATTATTGAATAACGAGTTGTGGTACAATATCTTGAATAGTTAGTCAATTAGTTTTTAAATTCTGCATTATATTTGAGATACCCAATTCACCCCCCTCTTGAGTTGCTATTTGGACCAACAATTGGTATCAGAGCGAGGCTCTAAATTTTATTTTTGACTTAATCATCTTAGGGTAAGATCCATGGCAACCCCTTATGGCACCTTCCATCCCGAGGTTCAATCGAGCAATAGACCTCCTTTATTTAGTAGGTCTAACTACAATTATTAGAAGGCTAGAATGCGCATTTATATTCAAACTGACTACAAGTTGTGGAAAGTTATTGTTGATGGACCGCACCATCCTACCAAAACCGTTAATGGAGTAGTAGTGCCTAAAGAAGAAAAAGAATGGAATGTGAATGATATTACTGGAATTGAATTGAATGCTAAGGCTATGAATCTTTTATATTGTGCTTTAGATCCTAACGAGTTTAATAGAGTTTCTGCATGTGAATTGGCAAAAGACATTTGGGATAAGTTAGAAGTTACGCATGCTATGGCTATGAATCTTGATACTTGTAAATTGCTTAATAAATTGTTTTAGAGCCTGTATGGATGAAGAAACATTTACTCCTAGCCGTTGGAAAGAATAATCTCCTCCCACAAATCAAGCAATTTACTCCTCCCTTGTATTAAGCAATTTGTCTTCTTCTTATGCATCTTCAATATTCTAAGGTGAAGCACCACTAGCCGTTGAAAGAAATGGCTCCAATCTTGCATTTCTAGATTTTTGCATCTTCCATCTTAAGTAATGAATCTTCTTCACACAAACTTCAATCAAGTCTTCAATTAGCCGTTAAAAATAATAAAGCTCCAAGAAATCTTCTAGCTTCCTCCTTTATTGATATTTACTTTCCATGGAAGTTCTAATAGCCACTCACACATTAGGAGGAGATTTGTCCTTAATCTTCCTCCTTTTAATTTTAATCTTGACTGTCGGAGATAGGAATATTGGTGTAGAATTTTTCCATGTGTACTTCATCCAAATTCTACAAAAAAAAACACATTATTTCAAATGAGTAACAAATATCACAATATTAATTATATTTCATTCCAATAAATTACGTTTTTTTATCATCAAAATCAATAAGGTATTCAATAGAAACCTTTGGGCTAACATTTATTATACATCCTTTGCCATTCACTGTGCTCTTTGGCTCACGGATTTATTTCAACTCCTTTTTCAAGCAAGTTGGGCAATTGAGCAAGAACTCTGGCGGCACATTGGGAATTTTTATATTGGCCTCCATAGGATGTTGCATTTTAGTATTAGGATATTAATCATCGCTTCCGCACTTTGTATAGCTTTTGGGTAAAATGGAAGTACTATTATTATTGGTGGTAAATTTCATCAGTTAGTTTATTGGATGTTTGTACCCCATGCTTATGAGCGAGATATATTTGGCTTTGGTTTTATTTAATAACGAAAAATTATTAATTTATTATTTAGTGACTTATTTTATTCTAGGCTGCGTGTTCCTCGGGAATTTCATTTTTGGAGTGTGACAGTATTCGTGGAATTTCACCCTTAAAAATAAACTTGTTTTTGCATCCATTTCTATTGTGAACGCTTAGGTACGTAGTTAGGTGTTACTTATCTAAATGACATGATCTACTATTATTTTTAATCACCAAACTATATTAACTTTTCCCATGTTTACAACTGAAACCTTCAACCAGACAACAAGCCGATCAGAAAAATGAAAAAAAAAAAAAAAATTTCTGAAACCTTCAACCATGAGAAATCATGAATTTATGTATTCTTGGATAAGGATGAAACCAAAGACGTTACGGAACATGTATCAAATAAAAATAACAGTATAGAAACTTTACCACAACAATGTAGGTTGCTTTTGGGTCAACTTTCATGTAATGCCCCAATTTCATGGTGCCAAGAATGGACACGGTATTGATAGTATTTTGATAAACGAAGCAGTCAAAGATCATTCCTTGAGAAGGTGTGTTCGGATATATATATCCTCCAAGTAGCCTAGGAGCCAACTCTACCGGTATCATCTGAAAACAAGAGAACATGGACATATTACAAATGATTACTTACAGTAGTACTCTCTTAAAATAAATTCGAAATAATTCAACTTGTAAATAACCTTTGACTTACATGGCTTGTGGTTGCAACAAATATTCCTAGCGGGGGAAGTAGGACAAGTGCAACAATACAAGACACCTAGCGGGGGAAGTAGGACAAGTGCAACAATACAAGACAGCAAAAGTATGGAGAGAGTCAGATAGATTTTAGGCCGCAAACCTAAGAAGGAACTGATGAGCCCTGCAAAACAAGCTATCCCAAACACACTAAAAAACCACCGCCAAGAGAGGGGCATGTATTCCCGCATTAGTCTATTGTGTACATCCTCTACCTGGTTCCATATCAGCCTACATACCAAAGAACAAAGTAAGTTTAATGAGAATCCTAATGAAACTGAAAAAGGCAAAAGTATTAGGGGTCTTTTGGCAAACTATGCCCATTAGCTTTATTATTTTTATTTTATCTGTATTTAATTTTTTTCACATTTGCTAGATTCGCATCAAATTATTGTGGTTTAGCTTTATTATTTTTACTTTGTCTTTATTTAAATTTTTTCGCATTTTTTAGGTTCGTGTCAAATTATTGTGATTTATTGATTTGACTCGAAGAGAGAAATCATAAAAGTAAAAAATTATGGTCCAAACCTATATTTTTTTCAATAAAGACGAAAAAAATTGACTTATTTTTGTCCTTATCCAAAAAAAAAATGTATTTTGATCATAATTTTTTATTTTTTAATTGCTTTCGTCACGATGAAGCTATAATTCACAAAATATTGATGAAAAACTAACAAATGTGAAAAAAAATTTAAATAAGGTCAAAAAAAATAAGCAAATTGACTTATTTAGCCCAAAGACCCTTACAGAAAACGGTACCCACTTACTTAATAAACTAAATTACCTTTTATAGTTGAATGCAACATAAACTAAACTTGCAGAAATCGATCCGACTTTGAAGCAATACGAGGCGACAGTAAGTGCGCTGAAGTATACCCTTGAATAAGCTTCGTAAGCTTTCTTATCCAATGTAATTCCATCGGCACTCGTAACTCTACTAAAATTATATCTGAGTCCAAAAGAATCACGCATCCCTGCAGAAGACAGAGGAATGTGCTTCGTTTCATACAAATTCGTCCAATTTATAATCGGTGTCACCACATTAAGCAATAACAGTAAACCACCCATGAGATTGTAGATGGTTGATCTTGGTGTAGATAGGGGGTCTCCTGCAAAGTCGCACATTGCAGACCAATCAAGGCTGAATGAAAACAGACCGAGACCATTTATTCCTCCCCCGATCAGTTGGGCCACTAGCGATTTCTTAGAAGAGAGAGAAACCCAACAAAGAAAGGAAAGAGCTCCAATTGATGGGAAAAAGTATCCCGGGATCAGTTGGTAAACCAGACTCCAAAAAAAGCAGCACATGAAAAACCTCCTAGTAGGAATACCCTCCTGTGCCCCATTGCTTTCCGCATGCCAAGTCCTGAAATTCAATAAGCTTTTGTAATTATTTAGGATGCGTTTGATAATCTTTTTGATTTTTTATTTTTAAGAAACTACAAGTACAAACAAATTTATGTTTTCATAAAAACAAAAATAAGAAACATGTTTGGTAATATTTGTGTTTCTCAAAAAAAAAAAAAACGGGGGAAAATATTTTTTTCTAGTTTCCATAGTTTACAAAAATTCTAAAAATGTTAATGAACAACAAAAAAGTAGAAACTTGTTACCAAACAAGTTTTCTTCATTAGTTTTCAAAAAAGTAAGAACAAAAATCAAAAACTGAAAACAAAAAGGTTACCAAACAGCCCCTTATTGTGCACGTATTGTAGATATTTGCTTAAATATTAATGCAACAGGGGAAAAGAAAGAAAACCTGAAGAAAATGACACTTGACAGTTCTGAGGGCCACCACATGTTCGGTGATTGTACCCAATTAATAAAGAGTCCAACAAGTAGGAAGCACATAAACTGCAATGTTTAGAAATTAATTAGACGACAAAACTTATGCATCTTTTAACTAGAGGAAAAAAAAAAAAGAAGAAGAAGAAGAAGAAGAAAAGTGTATTTAATCATTCTCAACGTTCTCGTAATATTTTTAAGGTTGTATTTTTTGTGTTTGGAATAGTCATTTGACAATTTAAACAAACAAGCATTAGATTTAGGGTTCTACTAAAGGTCCTATACTGGTAATAATGCAAGTACTTCCAAGATCACCCACTAATTAAGAATTAAGCTTTGTATGATATAACCTATGGGGTCCGAAATTAATTGAAGTGCTCGTCAATGAAGCATCTGATTATAGTAAAAATATTTGACACGATTGTTCAAGCAACCAAATATTAATTAATTGCTCCTAGTCTTTTGAACCTAACGAAAGATTATTGAAACTTACTCCATTCAGCAAAGATTTGAAAATATGTTTAAGTTAACAAATATACAAGATTTTCATCTGCCAGTAGTATATTTGAACACAAATACACAAAGAAGAGCTAGCTTACATGAGACGAGAATGTTGTCATCAAAGCCTCCTCCCAGAAACGAACTTCTTGATGGAAGTACGACCTCTCGATAGAAATACTATGCAGCATGTTAGGCCGCACTCTTCCAAAAATGTCGAACATGCTAATTAGCGCATGTTCTTTCCTATTAAATGGACCAGGGTTAAACGAAAACATAAACCCTCTTGTATATGGAACTCTTATAACTCGTTTTGGCAGTAATGCTGCCATCACCAATCCGAGAAAATGCGAAAGAAATTGAACTAAAACTGGAGGGATGTCAAAAGCATCTTCCTCAAAGAGAGCCCTTGCTTTGAAAAAAGCATTCAACCCACAGATGATCGAACCGATCACCCATACTTTAATTGTCAGTGCCGGCATATAATAGTCATCTCTGCCTGTTTTCTACGGAGGATTGGATAACTTATAAATGAGTTGGTGAGGAAAGGGAGGCAACGAATTCGGAAATATATGTGGGAGAGTCTCCTACGATTAGTTTAAGCCATGAGATGTCTACAATCTCTCTCTCTCTCTCTCTCTCTCTCTCTCTCTCTCTCTCTCTCTCTCTCTAAAGTCCGAGTCTCTCTCTAAAGTCCGAGTCCTCCTCTCCTCCATGTTGCGCCCTCAAATCCTAACTACCCGAAATTTGCTCGCAGGATTCAACTGCACTCCCATGCAAATCTCATGATTGGTGAGTCTCTAAATCTCATTCAATAAAGGCAAATGGAAATTAACACAAAAGAAAATTCATTCCAACTTAACTTTGTGACCACATTTGGTGATCATGTGATGTGTCACCATTATATTGACATAACGTGCTTTGTTCTATAACAAATTTACCAAACATTTGATCGTAGTCACATGAAATTGAGGCCACATGGCCCACATTTACAATGTGTAGAGCTCCCATCTTGTGTGACCATATATACAGCATATCATTAGGAATTTTATGTTGGAATTATTAAATTCCCAATTGACAGTTGTAAGTTCATTGACTGCCCTCATCATAATTTTAGTTAGAGTTGGCAAATGGACGGATTTGGATGTATTAAAACGGGTCGTGAGTTAAAACGGTTTGAGGGAAATGGCGGGTCGAATATAGGTTATTAATGCTGTAACAACCTGGATTTTTGACCCAATTTTTTCGAATAAAAAGATTTATGGTTATCTCAAACTTTATTAATTTCTTTTAATTAGTTAGTTAAATAATTATTGTGTAACATATTTAATTGATTACATGTTAGTTTTTAGGGCAAAGTACGGATTACCCCCCTGTGGTTTTGCCCTTTTGCACATCACCTCCCTAACGTTAAGAAATAACCAATTCACCTCCTCGTGGTTTCGGACTAAAGTGCTAAGCTAACACCGTTAACGGATATTGTTCAAATGACGGTAATACCCTCTGTCTTTTTTAGAGAGAAAATAGGTAACAGACCAAACACCACCAACACCTTCAATGGCAGAAACCCAATTTTGTCAAGTTGAACCCAATTTTGTCTAGATTTGATCTGGTTTGGCAAAACTAGGCACCCAATTTCACTTTTGGCACTTTGATTTGATCTGGTTTGGCAAAACTAGGCTACCCATATATTACTTCCGGTTCTCGTAATTGCCCTATGAATTTTCTGAACAAATTGAAACCCAGAATCGAAAGAAAAAAAGAAAAAACAAATTCCACTCTCCCCTCCTATCCCTCTCTCTTGGGCCAAAGTACTCCTGTTTCCAGTAAAGTAAAAAATGGTGGGGGGAACCGGCCGCCATGGCCATGGCCGCCGATTGCGGGCTTCTCCCTCACTAGTCTCTCCCCGTCTCCTCTCTTCTAATTCCTCAACCCCAAGGCCTTATTCACGTCACTCGCCGTCGTGACATTGGCAATCTCCGCAGCAATGGCAACATAAAAAATGACCTCTCCAGCGCCGGCGACTGCCTCTGTGACTGAGAGATGGAAGTGAGTGTCTACTGCCGGTGCTCCGGCAGGATCCAACAAGGCCTTCGTATGCGGTTTCCAGGAGCTCCGAGTTGGACAGGAGAACGCCGAGTAAGGGTTCGATTTTCTTGGATTGACGAGAGAGAGAGAGAGAGAGAGAGGAAATATAACAGACAAGTTAATGAAAAGGGTTCTAGCTGGTGCTTGTGGTAAACAGTGGATGCGTGTGTTCAATTTAGTGTTCATAGAGTGATTTGGGGAAGAAGATGAGCCAAAGGCTATTATTGTCTTTTTATCTTTCTATTTGTGGGGGAAAGTACAGATTTTCAAGCCAAAAACGCATTAGATGCGCGTGAGGCACACGAATGGTTACTTCGGACGGAATACTTAACGGTTGCACTTTACTCCAAAAGCACAAGGAGGCGATTTGGTCATTAGTAAAACACAGGGAGGTCATCTGCCAAAAGGTCAAACCCTAGTTTTTATAATTAACTTTAACCATCTATACATTTGTAATGATACATGTATATGTAAATATATAGTAAATGTAACAACAGTTTGTTTCCTGAAAATGAGGGATTAAGCTCCCTCTCTCATCTCCAGAATCTCTCTCTCTCTCTCTCTCTCTCTCTCTCTCTCTCTCTCTCTCTCCATTCGGCACCCTCCCACAATTACATACACATGCATCCATATACATATACATATTAAATTCAAAACCCATAAAACATGCCTCCTGCTCCCTTTCTTTTCGGCACTTCTCTCTTCCTCATCTCTCTCCCGAGTATATCTCTTCCTTACTTCCCTTCCTCTCTCCGATTCTCACTCTCTCTTCCTCCCTTATCTCTCCTGATTTTCTCTCTCTCTCACACTTCCCTCCCACATTCTACCACTTCCATACTTATCCTCAAAACCCCACTCCTCCCCCACCTCTATAATAACACCACTCTCTTCTCCATTCAAAATTTACAATACAACACTCCTAGTCCATTGCAAAAACAAAAACAAGAAAAGAGAGACCACACCATTCGTTTTTCGTCCATTCCACGAACCCCTGTTCATGTCCATTTTTCTTTCCGGTAATGTTGTTTCTAGATTTAAGAATCTTTACAAATGATGTAGAGGGCGTTGAGAGCTTCGATTCAACCTAAGAATCACCCCAAACAGTCAAGAATTGATAGAGTTATCACCATCCAAAGTTTATAAAAATCTCGGATTTCCAATTCCAGGCAGCTTTCTGTGGCTCCACTAATCGCAATTTTTCTCCTAATAAAAATGGTTATCGGGCTTCAACTCCTTCACAAAAGTTGTAGAGTGTTTCAAGAGCTTCGCATTGGACACAAGAATCGTCCAAAATGGCAGAGGTTTAGTCAAGTTATTCCACTCCGAAGTTGCTGCTGGAATACCGAACTTTCGTCACCAAACGAAAATCCATCAGACTCCATAGTAGAGCTTTTTATCCGGATTAAAGGTAGTATAATCGCTACCCTACTTTCTCCGAAGTATATTCGTATGTAGTTGTTCATTACGAAATTCGATTGTTGCGTATAACTCTTCTTTTCCACCGGAATAAATAGTGTGGAGCGAAACATGTTGCGATCGAGTATATTATGAACTAATTCGTGAAGTATAATTGCCAACTGGAGATTGGTTTAATGGAAACTCTACTGTACGTGATAGTGAACTAATTATGAACTCTACTATATAATTAGTGAAGTATATTTTGCATTATAAACTTTGATAATATATTGGCACATATAAATGGTGTCACCCCGTTCACTAACTACTAATAGGATAATTTGGTAACTATTAATAGTGGTGCTAGTTTTTCTAAAGTAAAAAGGTTACCTAAAAAGCTTGTAGTTAATAATAAGAATTTAACAAATGCTAGTTTAAAATGATGAAATTCCTGAACTGTTGGTTTAGGTTAAACCTTCCATTGTATTAATACAATTTACTCATGGAAGCATCTAATGTGCATCGAGACCACGCAGAAGCCTAATTAAGGTATAAAACAAAATGTACAGTGATTATTATATATTTTATTGTAATATTATAAATAAACCTAAAGTCCATTTTCTCACACATAAAATCTTTAGATATAGTCTGAATCATAAAGTTATCATATTATCCTGAGGTGTACAAAATTTCTACTGAACAATCTAAATTAATAAAATTTCATATGAACAGAACTGTTGGATGGAAATTATAAGTAACCCCAAAAGGCATTGGCCCAATCTAAATCTCTTATGTGTTTAATTTTTTTGCACCTATCAATTATTATATTGTTGTCTTATTGAAATGTATCGTATTTGAATTGTTGTTGATTATATCATGTTGTTCGTACCAGAATGCACTTGGATTCCTGAGTGGTTTCGACTAGGAAACTCATAGACGTGTGTAAGTAAAGGATAAAACGGTAAAGTTGATAGAGGATGTTGGGTGCCGGTAAAGGACCCTGGTACGGTAAAGTACCTTTAGTTGAGCTGGGGAACGGTAAAGAACCCCGAGTACGGTAAAGCACTCAGAGTGTGTGGAGGATGGTAAATGGCTCCGGGTACAGTATTTGGGATACGGTAAATGATCCTAAATACGGTATAGTACCCAATGTGTATGCGGAGGATGGTAAAGGACTCCGGGTACAGTATTTGGGATACGGTAAAAGATCCTAATACGGTACAGTACCCAGTGTGTGTGAAGTACGGTAAAGGACTTCGGGTACAGTATTTTGGGAAACGGTAAAGAATACCTAAATACGGTATAGTACCATTGTGTAGAGTTGGGAGACGGTAAAGGATCCTGGCAATAAGATAGTGCGAACCCTAATGCTGAGTTGTCATGGTGAGCTATTCCTTTATTATGGTTGTAAACGAATCCAGACTGGATACATAATTTAGTAGTATTCGCTTAGAACCCTGGTGCAGGACAAATAAAGGGAGAGTTATTCCATGGGACGGTCAAAGTTGGTGGATGTGGGAGGAAAGGACCTTATGGAAAAGATTCTTAGATTTCATGTAAGATAATGGATAGTAAAGGAATGGGCGATGTGCTATTATTTTGTACCTCCTGTGACTTGTTATATTGTTGATCTGCTAATTGTAGAGTAAGGGGTTAGTAGGATTGAGATTATTCTACTGGGTGAATTATCACTCACGGATACGTTTGTATTCTGGCAAATCGTTTGCTTCGGCGTTCAATTTGCCAGAGTGTGCAAGATTCCACATTGGAGCAGTTGATACAAATGGGATCCCTGGAACAGAGTCTGGGCCAACGTTGCTTGGAATTCGTGTCAAAATTAGAGTCGCTCTGGAGTTACTTTTGTTAAATAAATGTTCATAGATTTTCTTTGTATTATTTTGAAATGGTAATTTTTGTATAAGGATAAATGGGGGCCCAGAAGTTTGTAAAATTCAGCATATTTTAAGAGTAATGCGCCTGAAATTTCTTAAAAAATCGGGGCGTTACGAATGCACAGGTTAAAACGGGTCGGATCAAATATGAATCAGTTCATATCTGAACCGTTTTTCTTCTTTTGAATAGGTGTTCTTTTCGAACTCTCATTCTCTAGTCCTGTCAGATCGATTTCAACATTATAAACCTTCAAACATTTGCACCCAAAAAAGAATTTACAGATTTAGGAATTACAAGGAAAGAAAGAATGAAACTTGAGTGAGAGATAACAAGCAACTACTGTTTCTCACCATCCAAACACCATCTCAATCGGCATTGACAATACATTAAACGGAAAATGATGACCAAGGACGTGTCTTGATACTGTCATTAATACCCGTCAAGGATATTTTCAGCATTAACAAATGTTCTTGTATATTCTTGGCGGGTATTAATTATCAAAATACGTCATTGGCTGTCATTTTCTCTACATTAAACAGGTGAAACTCACATCAAAAGCAATCACCAAACACTTAACTATGATCTTCTTCAGTTGGGGAGTGTCTTTTTCTTTTTCCTTTTTAATAATCGAGGAAAAGCCCTACAACCAAGCCATAATTGGATTTGGATCTAACTGTGCCACCCAAACCTCGGATGGAAAATCAAACCCCTGACCAAAGGGAGTGTATCTTCATCGTCAACTGGTAAAAAAATGTCTTTTTAAACAGATGCATTAGGAATGGGAAAATATTTCAAATGATAATGAAAATAGGAGTAATTTTTTAGAGGAGAACCAGACATGGTGGATGAGATTACCATTATTTGATTGATAAAAATTCTTCTCCAAAAACATTTTACAGGTCGAGGCTTTAATGCTTTATATCATGAGTGATTGGAAGCGAATATATCAGATAGTTCTTCTGTTCAACATAACCAACCGTTCTTTTTAAGAAAAGCTTTTGTTAATGTTCTATTTACATGTCACTGTCTAAGGGTATCCACAATGCTATAATCAAAAATAGATAACTAAAAGTTGTCACATCAGTTTTTGATTATCTATTTAAGAGATTGCTAAAGTTAGCAATGTAAAGTAAAGGTCCACAGTGCCGTAATCAAAATTGAATAACCAAAATTTGCCACATTACATTTTCAAATTACAAAAAAACTAAAAACTGTAAACATAGGAAAAAGTTTTTTGTAAAAATAGTTTTGGGAAAATAGTTTTTGGAAAAAATAGTTTTAGAAATAGAAAATAGTTTTTGAAATTTTTTAAGTGTAACTACGGTTTTTTGAAAAATAGTTTTTATATAAGAAAAGATTTTGAAAACAAAACAGTTTTAAAAACAAAACAATTATTTTGAAAAAAGAACAATTTTTTTGTATAGAAATGTTTTTTAAAAACAGTTAAAAAATTTCTGGGAGAAAACATTTTTTAAAACTAGTTTTTTCTGGTAAATATTTTTTTTTGAAAACATTGTCGAAAAAGAAAGAGAGAGATGTCCGTGAGGTGGTGAATTTAAAAAATTGTAGAATAAAAAAAACTATTTTTTTCAATCTCGAAAGTATGAAATAGTTCTCAATCTTTTTTCCGTTGATCATTGCACCGGTGGTGGTCGTCATGGCAATTCTAATGTGATGCACTGAAGGAAATTGAAATGGCAAATATTATTGATATTTTTGAATTGAGAATATCATTGACATTGTTTTGGTGGTGGTGGTTTTGCAGTGTTGACGATGACATTGAAAGTAGTCTCAATCCAAAAAATTGAGAACATTCTTAATTTGTTAGACTGCAAAATATTTTAAATGTATTTTATCATAGTGCAGGTTGTGATTGCAAAATATTGGTAGATTCCACTATTTAGAACTTATTTTAAATTAATTTTATGGTCTCAATGACGTGGAAGTGGTGGTGAAGTGATGGCGGTTGAGTGCTGAAGAGGTGGTTGTGGTGGTGATATATAAAATAGAGGAGGTAGTGAAGGTGAAGTGCAATGAGGTGGCGGCAGCAACACCCTTGCCGTGAAGAGAACGTCAAAAAATGGTGGTGGAGGTGGTCTGGTGGTAGTCGTAGGGGTTGTGTGGTAGTGTTGGTGGTGTGTATTACAGAATATACTAAGAAGGAGAGATTGGTTGCTAAAATGGTTCTCTCCCTTCTTGTGTGTGGAGATACCTTCAGTTATTGATATATATATATATATATATATATATATATATATATATAAAAGACAAGAATACATTGTATTATGCTGTCACATCCCAAAATGAGAAGTGACCGACCGTGAACCGCAAGACCCAAACTTGTAGAACATGCAACCTAAAAAAAATTTAATTAAATACCAAAGCTAATGGATTAACAAGCAACCAAAAATCCTTTATTTATGAAGAACTTAAACCAAATGGATCCAGTCAAAAGCATGGGGAACAAACATCCCATGAACCAATAAATATCCATGAAATAACAATAATAAAAAGGATCCAAATATTAGACAAAAATGTTTTCAAATGCGGAACCAATAAATAAAACTAAACTATGATGAGACACTCTACGGAGGTCAAACAAAAGAGATCCCCGAGATGCCGTCAGAGTCTATGCCTAAATCCTCAACTTGCCTGAAAAAGAAGTTGGAATAAATCCGTCCGCTGACGAGCTCAGTGAGTAGCAAAGTATGTATATTAAATACAGTTCAGTTCTAAACAGGAATCAAAATAATGTATCATGTCAACATAAATTTGGCATACATGTGAATAATAAAATAACCAATTAATCCAATAAACGGTTCATCCGATAAATCTTAATGGTGATCTCAATACCATCTCCAACAACAATGGGAACCACAATCAATATCAATAGACCCAAGTGCCAATGAATAAATCTCTCCAAAATTGGATCCAATATCGAAACTCAGAGTCACCATGAGTAGGCAGCCCATAGAACTTTTCTTTAAGAATGATCTGGTCATTAACAATCGTTGAGCATTAGGGTCACGGGCCTAATCCGGTCTCTTCCATAATGGCCAGAGTCACCCGCACACAAAGGATTAATTTCTCGGAACTTCCAAAATATATTCCAATTCGATATCCACAAAGTTCTCACCAAAAGATTATTCGATCAACAAATGGTTTCACCGATACCGCTTGCCAATTTAATATAATCAAATATAAACAATATATGTTTCCAATTTCAATAATAAATTTTTCAAAACAACAATTTAAGGGACACGAGAAAATTCGAAAATACGTAACATGTTTAACCACTCACTTGGGTCCAAAAAGTATTAATGCAATCAAACAATGCAAAAAGAGGCTAACCTGTACAAAATAACAAGCACGAAATGACTATCCATCCAAATATACACTACGAAAATATATACAGATACCACCTACTATTTAAATAAACCTAACTTAATCCTAATTTCCACCACCAAAAATCCTCCTATGAACTCCAAGAGCAAAACCTTGCTACCACCTGTTTCCCTTCCAAAAAATCATTTGTCTGCACCTAAACTATGTATATGCCACTTGTACGCACAAACACATAATCAAAGCACAATGCCATTTGATTCCTTCTACCACTGTTATTATCAAATCCACAGTCCCAGCCAATATTCCATGCCACACCGCCATGCACAATGCCCACATCACACAAAAACACCTTCACCACCCCATATTTCAATAGCTTATAGAGAAGACAGTTGGTGCCAAAATAACCGAATTCAATTAACTTCTCTCAGTAACTCCATTGTTCTATATATACCTTCCAAAAGACAAACCCATGAACGACAAAGAGTGGGAAAAAAACAAGAATTGCTTACCCAATCGATCACCAACGAACCGAACCCTTGACTACAGCTTCTCTTTCTCACACAAAGTTCTCTACTCAAACTTCCTATCTCAAACATTCTCTCCAAATATAACCCTACTCCGTTTATATATCTCCTTAAAAGTGACTTTACAAAACTACCCACTTTAACACACGTTGAACCCTAAATTATAGCTGAGTAGTTAAGTAGAATTTAGGTGGTTAAATAGCAAAACAAATTTATTTATAATCCAATCCATCCTAATAAAGAAATTTAAAATTACCATCTAGTACCACTATTTTACCCACAATCAATCTCATACTCCAAAAGTTACAATCGTGTCAACAATACCCATAGCGCAATCAAAAATAATTAATTGGGGCCCAACCAAAACACCCAATTAAATAATGGCCAAATTAATTAATAAAATAAATTAAAATTCAAGGCCGTAACATATGCTTTACAAGGAAAACTGCAGAAATCAAGAGAACTATACAAGGAAAATACAGTAGAGCAAATCACTAAGTCAATACTGGAAATCAGCAATCTATCAAGGAAAATCTTTCCAAGTTTAATACTCCCCCTTAAGGTGGAGCGTGTATGTGAGTAACACCCAGCTAGTGAGACGATTGAAAGGGTCCTGTCCCAACAGTTTGATAAATAAGTCAGCAATTTGGTCAGTTGATCGGATATAACATGGAGACATCAACTTGCATTGTACTTTCTCACAGACAAAGTGGCAATCAAGCTCGATATGTTTCGTACGCTCATGAAATAAGGGGTTCTCAGCAATGTGAATGGCAGCTTGGATGTCACAATAGAGATTGATGGGCAATGAGTGTGGAATCCCAAGATCATTCATGAGATAGGTTAACCATTGAAGTTCGGAGGTGAGGGTTGCCATGGCACGATATTCAGCTTCAGCGAAAGCGCGCGAAATAGTAGTTTGCTTCTTGGTTTTCCATGATATTCAGCTTCATCCAACACCCGCTCCGCCGCAACCTCTGAGAATGCCTTCTCGCAATTCTTAACTAGAGTTTTAAGTAACACCATAGCCAAGTACTGAACCCTAGGGCTCTTCAACATGATCCCTTTCTTTATTCCACAGATCAAATCAATGCTGTTGATCCTGTCGTGATTCACCATGACAAAGTTCAAGGTTGGTGGCCAAATCAGGCTTGTCCAGCGTTTCAGCCGTTGCGTCCTCAACAACCTTATCAACCTGATTCGGGCCTTGGACTAGTTCCTTCAAGTTGAAACTCATCGAGGTCATCCCAGCACTCATCTTGCTACCAACCTAGCTCAGTTCCACCAATCTTCAAGAGCTCACCCAAAGCGCTAAGTTTCTCCATCAAATTGTCACTCATCTTTGACACCTAAATTATATATCACTCCCACAATCACACAAATTCTTCAGTCTTTAAACCTGAACCCTAGAAACGAGTCAAAAGATAAATGAAAATTGGGCAAAATCCAGCAATGATGCGTAATCACCACAAGTATAGACGATTATGTAACCAAAAGTCTATATAACAAAGCGTTCAACTGAAAAGTACCCCAAAAACCCTAGATATAAATCGCACGAGAAACCAGAATCAGGCAAATTCCAACCCTTGATGCGTAATCTCCAAGATTAAAATCATATTAGATTATTCACATCAAAGCCATATTTTTCTTAAAAAGTCAAATTAACCCTACTCTCTCTTTCTTTGAGGATGAACAACAAGAAAAATGCAAGTGAAAAAACAACAGATTCGTCAACAATTCAAGAAACCCATGAAACAAACTCAAATTGACTCTTGAAATAAAGCAGTCCGAAAAGCAAACTACACACAAATACTAGATAACAACCGGTAGGAGTAAGCAAACAAGTGGTCGGATCAAAAGAAAGTCTTACGATTTTCGTCAAAATCAACAGTTAAGATCAGGAAAAACGAAAAGGAGCGTCAAATAGGTACCTAGGAATTGAAGTTTGGAAAAAGGTAGGAATTGGTTGGCGCTTACGGTGCAAAATGATATCAACTAAAAAAATGGAACAAAAAGGAATGGCTCATAAGTTCATAACAAAGTGCAATAGTGCATATAATGCCAGCTTAACAATAGCGATTTCAAAAGGCAAACAGCGAATTGGCTGTTGGGGGTCAAAGGCCACACACACAACCCAAACACAGAGATGTAACTAGGTTTGGCCTGCTCCAAGGAGAAATCACTCAAATTCGATACAAACAGAAACAATGAGAAAAGGCCAGAGGCACTCAAGCATCAGTCAACGAGTTGGTAGCAGCAGATGGCACCAAACGACACAGGTTGTGCAGCTTGACTGATAGCTGGAGACCCGTGTGCCATCTCTCCACGTCCTCTCAAACCTCTCACACTTGGGAGGTAAATCAACAAACTGGTACCAACCACAACTTCATGTTGATTAGTGAGTTCATGGAACCTAACACAAAATGTTGGAGATATGAATACAGAAGAAAAAGAAAACAGAAGCACAATCTTAAAGGAACACTAGATTTATGTGGGTTCATCCATGAAGGCTTCGGCCACCATAGCTGCAGCAGTTTCCCTATGATAAAGAAGAACTACGGAATGCATTCCTCTCCCTACAGTGTATATAGCTAGGTGTAGAATATCCTACTGTTCCCTATGTTATTGGATTCAAGAGACATGCCTTGCTATACCATACTATCAGGCTCCACACTCCATAACAATATCAACGAACTTAACATTTTCAAAATCAAAATTCTGGAACGACACTAGAGTAATCTCTAAATGTCCCAGATTTTTCTCAAATCCCATAGCTCAAGGAAATTTCTTACCAGCCTGAGAAAATAAATTAAAAACACAAACCATTCGCGAGTAGCTCGAGGCTTGTTAAGGGCTCATTTAATAAACGAGCCAAACTCTGGTTAACTATTGCTCAACTCATATGTATGCAGTTGCCTTATTTATGGAGGCTTGTTTTTGTTTAGTATTCGAACCAAGCTCAAGTTCTTAAAAACCAATCAAGCTCGAATATTTGGCCAAGACTAACTCACTAAATCTAAACTAACCGAGCTCTAACACCCTAAAGCTCATCCTAACTAACTACTCAAAGGCATTAAAGTCACGAATGAAACTAAATTCACGAAACACACCGACTTAAAATTCAATCAATCAATGAATCCACAGGAATTTTTTATTTAATCTGCGAATGCACAAGAATTTTACCACAGCCCCAATCAAACAGTAAACAATAAGGAAATAATGTTAAGAAATAGATTCAGAAGATGTCAAGAATCAAGCCTGTTCGATCAAACGGTGCACAGGGCTACCATTCGAAGTGAGATTCGACGTCTCTCTGTACGTATTCCGAAACAACGTCAGCAGATTATACGCGAACTTCTTCGGCATCTCGTAAACGTAAATCCTAAGAGGAGGAAGCAACGGATCGCCGTAGAGCCTTTCGGTCTCTGTTTTCAAAATCGTATCGTTCAGCTTCTTCACGTCTTGTTCGCTCGCTGAAGCCACGGTGTCATCCAATACAGCGCGAGGTTTTTGGGCGAGGAATTTCTCGAGGGAGGGAGGCGGCAAGGACGGAACCAGGATTTTATCCTAGCAGTGGCAAAATGTATACTAAAAAAACTAGTGGTGGCTAGACTGTATAAGTTGGGCATAAATTTTTTTTTACATATAATAATTGCATTTTTTTAAAATTTTTATCACTCGACCTCCTGATCCCATCCTTGGAGGCAACGAAGGAGTAGTCGGCCCCGGGGTTAGAGTTTGGGGAGGAGCGGAGCGGGAGGGAATCGGAAGGAGATGTGAAGAGGGAGATTGTGCAGAAGATGAGAGAGAGGAGGAAAAGGAGGAGTCGAGATCTTGTGCGGGGTGTAATGAAGGAGGAGTGTTTTCCGGCCATTTCTACAGAGAGGAGAGAGAAGAGTAATGGAGTTCTTCCTATAAGCGATAAGCGTGGTCTGTTACGCATTATTTGGAAAGCGTGAAACGGAATCGCGCTTTCAATAATTAATTAGCGCCGGATGTAATTATAAGCAGCCAAGCGCGGTTAATTACAAGCGGCCAAGTGTAGTTCGCAGCCAACCGCAGTTAATTACAAGCGGCCAAGTGTAGTTCGTAGCGGCCAATACACGAGATTCGCGAATGGTAATCCCGCTTTCAATAATTGGCGGCCAGTTGTAATTACACGCGGCCACGTGTAATTATAAGCGGCCAAGTGTAGTTCGCCGCGGCCAATAAGAATGTAAACACACGAGATTCGCTAATGATAATTGCGCTTTTAATAATTGGCGGCCAGTTGTAATTTTACGCGGCCAATTGTAATTATAAGCGGTCAAATGTAATTCATCTCGTCCAACAAGCTGTAAACACACGAGATTCGCGAATGGTAATCACGATTTTAATAATTGGCGGTCAGTTGCAATTACACGCGGCTAAATGTAATTATAAGCGGCCAAGTGTAGTTAGTTGCGGCCAAATTTGGGTTATTAATGGAGGTTGTAAATTAAGGTTCTCTGAAGTTCCCTTTATTTTATTTGTTTTTTTGAAGTTGAGTCTATCAAGTCTATGCTATGCTCTCATCACTGTCAATGATGGGTGTTTCCAGAGGTCGATGAGAAATTTGCATAGAAATTTTTTCAAATATCTCAAAAACACTCTTTTTTTCCCGAATCCTCAATGTCATTTTTATGCCACAATGAGTCATTTTTCATGCCCCAACATTTGAAGAATACGAACTCTTATTTGAAGCATCATTATCGATCTCAGTTATACGAGCTTCGATTGTTTCAAGGGATTTCGATGTGTGGTAGAAGCACCTGATTTCATTTCACTATTGAATTTAGATAAACCTCATATTTTCTTACAAATTTGTACGAGGATGACCTCTATAAGTTGGTAGCCTTGTTTTATAACGATTTCTATTGTTTCTAATAATGGCTATTTGTGATTTTTGTAGTGCTATGTTGATACCTCGAATGGACTCAATTCTTTTTCCAAGCCGGATGGTTTACGCTTCTCAACAACACATAAACCAACTATTATAAGTCCAACGGAAAGAGAAAAGGCAGTTGCCATTGCAAGCTTTCTGCAATAACGTTTGAAACTTATTCATTTGTGTTTTATTTGTTTTGTTGGTTTGTCTGTACTTTAGAACGGCGTTTTTCATACTATGTGTTGTGTGTTTGGTTGAAGCTTTGATTGTTGAGCCAGTCCAGTTCGTAGTTGACAAGATTGTTGTAGTAGTGTTATTTCAAATAATTGGTGATGAGTTTTTGGTGGCTTTATCGATCTTCATCGTCACGAGACTTTTTCTCTAGCATCTTCAATTGTTCTATGAAACATGTATCACTGGGTCCTCTCAAAAAATGCTTGGTCAAATTTTCTGTTGCCTCCATCTTCTATGCCTGTGTCATCTTCTATTTCCAAATCATGCGAATTTGGTGGACTTTGTGTATAGTAGCTTACTACACGTTTAATTCAGGACTCATCATTTTGTACTCGGTGACCTTGTAAATTCCTTCTTTTTAAATAAAGGAAAATTAAGGAAAGTATTTGACTCAAAACCTTCCTGGTAGTGAAACACACTGCTAAATGTTTTCGAAATAATCAGGGTTTTCTGGACAGTCGTAAGGCGTATCCCATGCTGGAAATATGTGCTTCATTTCTAATGGACTGGTATATAGAAGGCAAAGGAGGAGTCCTTGAAACCAACCCATCAACCTCTCCAGAACATACTTTTATTGCACCTGATGAAAAGCCTGCTGGGGCGAGTTACTCTTCGACCATGGACATATCAATCATCAGAGAAGTTATCTCCGAAGTTGTTTCGGCAGCTGAGGAAAAGCTCCTATATATCTTGACTCGAAAACATAATCTCTCAAGTTTCTGCTTGTTTGTTTATTTGGTTACCAGCTCTTTTTTAGCTTTCGAGATGAAATGCTTCATAATTGGAATTACTTGCGAACAGACGTTGGGAAAAAGTGGTGATGATCTGGTTGAAAGAGTCTGTAAAGCTCAACCTCGACTTTATCCAACAAAGATTTCTCGGGATGTTTCCATTATGAAATGGGTATGTGAAGAGTTTGAATGTTAACTTTCCATGTTATTGTGCTTAGTTTTTAAATAAGTTTGTGATGTAGAACCAAATCTGTCTGTTCATTTTCGGCTGATAAATATTAGTACTACATTGTTTGTCCTTTTTTTCATGGCAGGCCCAAGATTTTGAGGACCCCGAGGTGCATCAATCGGCATGTCAGTTTGACACCTATTTGGTCTGTTTCCGAGGCACACTATCACAGTTGAGAGAACTCCTGACCCTCTGTAGAGCTGCAGGCTATACCCTGTACAAAAGAGGCCGTGTCTTACAAAATTGAAGGTTCATTTCATTCTTGAATCTCCCATTCAATTTTTGTTTCTGTTTCCACCCAAGCTTTTTATTCCGCCCATGCCCCCAATGATTGGGAAGTAGATGGGTTCTGTTATGTTGTTGTATACTTCGTCCAACTGAACTTGTAGCATTCAATGGCTGCATTACTAGTAAGCCCGTTAAGGATTATTCAACTTTCTGAAACGCTAGTGGTAGTGTTTTGTTCATTGATACGAAGGCCGCACAAAGTCATTCTCAAACACTAGAGGTAATCCTGATACAATCTTAAAACAAAAAAAAAATGACTGGAGCCAAAACAAAGAAAAATCTCTCTTTTGATCTCTCCCTAAGCTTCTGTTCCTGCTTGGACTCAATTGGTCATTCCCTTGAATAGCTCATTCTAGTAGCATTTGGTTCACTTTGTACATTGCAAACCGAGCCATCATTCATTAATTTAGGGGAATGGGCATTCCATTGGAAGGCCACGGAACGATTATTCCGTTCTTTGCCAAAAAACATTCCATTGATAAGAATCATCATTTTTCACTGTGGTATTATTCCAGGCAATTACTGGATTCTATTAGATTGTTTCAAGGACTAAAACCTTTTGGTTGCTTTAGTTATGTCTTTTGTTTCCTCGCTCATAACTCTGAGCTCAATTTTATCAAGAGTCAAGGACGATATTTTGGCAATCGTCAATTACCATCATTTTTATTTTGAATTTTTATATGTCTATAGGAGAGGAGGGTCCAGGATGGTCAACAACAGGGAAAACTGCGTTGTGGCCACATCTTCGGAACAGTGAATGCGTATTCACGATGGTGAAGCATTTGTTTAACTTGGTGGATCTTGCTCATGAAGGTGATCAGAACTTTTAAAGATCATTGGATACCTAAGATGCCTAATGCCCTAATCCCTTTGTTGCTTCTTTGGGTGTTCAGTTGATGTTTCAGTGTCTAGTCTTATGATTCTGGGGGCAAAATTGTGGAGAGTTCCTTTGACAAGAGCTTCATTTTTCCTGCTGATGTTGTTCCGCACAATCCACATCTTGGCTATCAACTTACCTCATAACAGGGATCAAACACAGCGGGATTAGATGGTTTGGGGGCACTCGGAAGATTGTAGAACATCGGTCAAATTTGCATATTTTTTGGCCTCACAACTGAAAACAACCAGATTTGTTCTACCATAACGATAGAATTGCTCACAAAGTTTGGCTACAACGGATTAGCGGATGTGATTTGTCCACGATGTAAACAAAAGGCAACCATGGAACACATGCTTTGGGTGTGAATTTTCAAACAGGATTTGGCAGCAAACCAAAGTGGAATATTTCCTCCTCCTCTTCTCGGCATTGTTTATTTTTGGATTGGTTTCTAGAATGGATGATGGCTGCCCCGGATGACGATGTCATAATTTCAGTCGCATTCGTGATGATGTGGGTAATTTGGATCCAACAGAATTGAGCTTTACTTGAGGGGTCTTGGATCTCGGTGGAAGGGAGTCTTGCTCCGTTTCAACAGACGGCTGATTCCTTGAGCACATGTAGGCCGTATGCAGAATCTGGCCGGCAATTTCACAATGGGCAACACACAGACATCTCTACCCGTACCGAATACAGAGAAAGCCAGTTTTTATTTCTCAAAGAAAATGGATTTCAGTCAGAAAATCATGGAAGGTGTCGCAAAGGATATGCATTCTGGTATTGAATGGGTTCTAAATTCTAATGGAGGTGGGGGAACTAGTGGAGCAACAAGGCTGCAGTACCCTCGCTTCTTCCGCCTTTCAAGCCGAATGTCTGGCTTGCTTGGATGCGAGGATATGGTGTTTCGACCACAATTTTCGTCATATCATAGTTGCTAAAGATTGTAGTTTGGTGGTGGATGGAAGGAAGGCCTATGGAATGGTAAGAGAAATTGATGATTGGTAAATTATGTTGCTTGTTCGATGCAACAAGCTCATGTAATAGTGGTAGGATATAAGAGATCTCTAATCTCTCCTGCAATTGTATCAGTTCAATTATATACTTATGCATTTTCCATTTCTCAAAAAAAAAAAAAAAAATTGTTGTTTGAAAAGAGGGTGAGAGCCTGAATAATTAAATGTGATTGGTTAAAATTTGACCGATTACATGAATTCTTAAAGATAAGTGGTATGGACTAATTACTACAATTATTTACAAAGGTTGTTAGTATTTATTTGTGTTTAGCGAATTTTTCTAACCTTTTTCGTAAAGTATTTATATTGACATGCAATATAAAAAGTACTGTATTAAGGTATGAACCTAGATTTTAAAAAAAAAATTTCAAAGAGAGAGATGAGATTTGGCTTTGGGTTTGTTTTTGTGATGTTTGGAAATATCTATAGGCAGATAAAATGAGTGCAGTCGTAGGGGGAAAAAATAGGAAGAGAAAATGAGGGTAAAGTTGGTATTTTAAAAATTGTTTGCTGTGGGTCAAAGTGCTATACAATTTCACAAAAATAAGTAGGTGAAACGTAAATTTATAGAGTATTGGGGCCTGCAATATGATTTTGACTGAAATCTAGGGATGCTACTGTGAGGTTTACCCTCAATGGGACGAACACAAAGTTTTTTGGATTCGATTCAATGAAAACAAATCTATCATTATGAACACAAAATCTTCATTTTACTTCTCGATGAGATATCGATACATATCTGATTAAAACAAATTTTTCTAAGATTATTGATCTTGATGATTTCCACAACATGAACGATTTCGATCTGTGAAATAAATCTTAAATAAGTGCATATTTGATTAGCAATGTGTCATGACTGTGTTAAATAATCTTCGCACGTATAACCTGCGAAGTCTAACCGACTAGAACTCGCGCTTTAATAACACGACTTTAATTTGGCGTGTATATATAAAGCCCTCTCTTTTCTTCGAGCTTCACGCGACACACTATCTGGCGAAGGGGAAATCCATGGCGATGAGCTTCCTCCAGCCCCACTGCACTCACCACCTACCATCATCTTCTTCGATTCTTAATTCTCCATTTCCAACCATTTCAACGACAAAATCCCTATTTGCAAATGGTTCGAGCTTAGCCACTCGTATACCCAATCACTTCAGAGCCCGATCCATCTCTTCTTCCCCAACAAAACCCTTTTCCTTTAAGGCTTTCTCTTCTCAGATATCCGCCTCTGCACCCAAACGTAAATCACTCTCTCTCTCTCTCTCTCTCTCTCTGAATTCCTTTTCTTAATTGCGTGTTTCAGGTTTTAGTTTTGGTGAACATCCCATTTTGGGTAGTAGTCATTTTGTTGGAATTTCAATTTCCAAGCAATTCATTTCTCCATTTTTCATAGGGTATTCGTTTTTCACATGTATAGGTCTTTCGCTTACATTTTTTTTTTAAACTGCATAAAACTATGTAAGGTTTACTGTCTACCCTTGTTTGTGTAAGTTTCTGGTGATTTTAAAGTTTTAGCTCTCTGGACTTGATTTTACGTTGGCATTATTGTTTCGTTTGGGAGATACGATAATGTAGCACCATGCTGACATTAACTATGCGCTATCAGTGACATGAACATAGAACCGGGAATCTGAATATCTAACATATGCCTGCTTCGATTATTCTTGTGGAAGACCATTCGAGGAGAGTTTCACCAACTCCACTTTGGAAAGACATCTTGTGTACGTTTAAGTAAGAAGTTGGTCCGTCATTGGTATGACGGGAAAGCACCCGTCAGTTCCAAAATTAACAATATCACTCATCGATTATGTTGAAATCAGCAACATGGGCTCATGGCCTGCTGAAGTGTGGCTCCAATTCTTTCCTTGGTCAAAGATTGGATAGGGGTGGACAGCCAACCACTCCTTGTTTTTTAGTCTTCTTCAGCCAGCCAAAGAAGTAAATGAGTTTTGGATCATCTAGAAGAAGCCAGCCCAAAATCTCTCTTTGGATCTCAGCCGAGATTTTTGATAGCCATGGAGTAATTGCATGAAAGACTTTGTGGCAGATCATGGGTAATGAACAGGGTCTTCTCTGGCTATAAAAGGAGACCCCTGGCTTTTGTATTTGTATCTCTCTTGGGTGAGAGACATGTATCTTTCTTGAGTGAGAGACCAGAGAGTGAAATTGTGTAGAGAGAGTAGAGCACTGTGAGGACTCCTCCGTTGGGAGGGAGCCGAGCTCCTCCTATAAGGCTGTGTGAAAAACAGAATGAGAGAGCATTTGAAAATCAGAGAGAGTTTGAGAGCTGCATATTTATGCATTTGTATCAGTCTGTGAGTGAGTGTGAGTTTGAGTGATTTTGTAATCCTCCTCCTCCTCCTCTATAATAGAAATTCGTCGGCCCTCTCCAGTGGACGTACCCGATTTTGGGGAACCACGTAAATCTCTTTGTCTCTGTGTTTGTGTTTGTGTGTGTGTGTGTTTGTGTTCTTGGTTTGATCCGTATTTCCGCAACAGATTAAACTATTGGTGTTCTCTTCTACCCTCGTTCTTGTTTTTTTTTTTTTTCCCCCAAAAAACTGTAAGAAAAGAAAGACCAGTTTGAATCTTTGTGTTTGTGTATAGGCTTTCTTTCCAATTGGGTTTGCATGAAGACTGGATATTATGGGTAACAGGATATGAGAAAAAGGCATAGTTGGTTTCCTTTGTTTGGTGTTTGGATTAACGGCTTGGTAGGTCTTTGATTTCGTGAACAAAATGGAGGGAAATAAATGCTGGGTGTTGAAGCAAAAAAGTGTAAATCTTGTTAACCAAATCATTAGTTGAAGTTTAATAAAATGGGTTTTTGCTTCCGCTATACGTACTTGAGTCCCTTTTGTCATTTGCTAATAAGATGATTAATGTTGAAATGGCCTTAGTGATGGTATCCCAGGCGCTTTGTTGTGACTTAGTATATCTTTAGGGACGGGCTAGGGTCGTGACAAAATATTATTGATTCTTTTTTTTTTTTTAATTGGCAAAGAAATATAGTAGACATAGAAGAAGTTTACAACAAAGAAACGGCAATGGCTAATGTTCTCATGTTGTGGGGTTTGTGGCTTCATCGAAACAAAGCTCATTTCGACGGAGTGCAGCATTCTATCAGGCAAACAACTGAGATGATCAAGCAAATCTCCAGTCTCTGTCAGACACTCAGAGGAGAATCAGAGCGTTTCTGCGGTTGCAGAAGATGATCAGTTTGTTCATCCGAGAGCAGTGGACGAATTTTTAAGGGTTGTGGACAGTCAGCAAGAAGATCAAGGCAGTAGAAGACATGTGGCTCAGATTGTGGCGGATGGCGTCTGGGATCCGGGAGGAATCAAAGCGGGTGCAGCTTGGGTGATTTGAGATAACAACGGTTTGGTTCTTCGAAAAGACAGTGTGGGTTCCCTTGCAGGGTCAGTGTCACAAGCCGAATACACGGCTTGTTTGGAAGCTCTCTCGTGGTGTTTTCGCAACAATTTTCAACCCTCAGACAGATACCTTGCTATTGGTACATGACTTTTAGTGAAAGGAAAAGCCTCAGAATGGAGGCTTGAGGTCATGTTAGCAGATATTATAGCTTGTTGTCATTCTCTTTCCTTTGTTTGTGTTTGTAAAGTTAATAGGGCTATCGTTAAAGAAGCCCATACTTTGGCTGGCATTGCTGGGGAGTCTCTAATTCCTTAGCTTTGTTGATCCCTTGGTTTGGTCATCTCAACCATGTCGCCTCCGTACGTGTCGTAACGTCCTCCATTTCTCTCTTCTAATCTACTCTCTCACTCTCAGTGGCAGCTCTAGAAAAAAATTTAGGATTGTCACAATAGAGCAAACTCAAAAGCTATCAGTTCTAAGAGAAACAAGTAACTAAACAAATTGATATATTCCTTTTTGAAACGAAACAATATTTTGTTAACATTTTATCTTTCTTTTTTGAACGGCAACATTTTATCTTTCATCCTCCAATTGCTTCCCTAAATTGAAAATTCGTATTTTCTTTTAACCAAAGTGGCTTCATATTGGGTAGTAGACTCTCAAATTTTCAATTTGAATGAGTTTGGTGTTCATAGTTGATTGAATAAGCCAGGTGCTCAATGTTTAACATTTTTGGTGTATGAAAAATAGTTCATGGTGTTTATTTTGCTCTCTTGCTTCTAATGTGAAGTCATTTTCAATCTATGCCCAGTTTTTTTTTTTCCTTTTTTTGAAATGGTCAATGCCATATATCATTCAAAGCTTGAAGGCAATACAATCATCAAAAGATTAGGAGAGAACCAAAACTACCTAATCCTAGATACAAACACCTATTGCAAATGTAGGCCGGCAAAATGTCGATACATAAGAACCAATCATAGAAGAGGTAGTAGAGAAACCAACCGGGATCCCCAGTTCAAACCTTAGGAGTGCACATGTAAAATTTGGGCTAGCTTCATGACCGTGATACCCACAAGCCAGACTAATGAAACCGCTGTCATTGTTGGGACTTCATTTGTGTGATGGGCTATCATTACACATGGACTGGACTCGACCTGTTTGTCCACCCCAAGTCCATTTCAATGATTGACATTGTTCACTTTTTAGATCTCGTCGAGATCATTAACAAAGATTAAAAGACGAATGTCATTTGATAGAATTTGGAACATATTAGTATATATTAAGATAAATAGGTTAAATAGGTTGTGATCCCGTGTCATAATCTTTTTTTTCTCAATATATTCGATTTTGGAGGGATCGAAGAGGGCCCAAAAATGGACCAACATGAAGGCCAGTCTATTTAATTTTACGTGGTATCCAATACCAAGCAAGACTGTAAATTGTGTGCCAGAATTTGGAATTATGCAAGGCCATTTTTCTAAGTTTCAAAACTATTCTCTCGTTTATACCCTTTATATTTTCCAAAGTTTAGGGCATTTGGCTCAGTATCACTTGATTTGCTTGTGTCACATGTTCTATACAGGGAACTGTTAGCCCAAAGTTTCTCCGAAAAGAATATGACTACGTACATGGGGTACATTTCTCAGCATACATGTGTAAATGGGTCCCTCAAAGTCTCAAAGATGATTCAAGCCGCTTGTTTTGTTCAAAATATGTTGTTCCCAAGCAAATAAGACCATTCACAAAGCCTTCATATTACGAGAGGTTATTGTGTGCTCTTGGAGCAATGGTCCACACCATTTACAATGTATCACGTCACTTTGTCCCTTAACTTACCAGCACAAAAAGGTACCCCAGTCATGTAGTTTTCAGCAATTCCAATGCACTTTGAGTGCCACATGGCCTTGATCTAAGACCAATATTTCATAATTTCTCTTGTATTGCTGCCCAGTTTGTTTGATTGTACATAAGCATCGAATTGGACTATATATCAACGGGACTAGACATTCGGTATTCAATTACCGGCCAAATAGCATCTCTGATGCGCAGAAAGCTCTTGACATATGACGGGGATGGGGGGTGTCGTTCCAGTGTATCCAGATTCGGTCCCCTACAGATGGTCATAGTGATGTGGTGCGACGGAGCAATATTTCCTGCAGAGGACGTAGTACCATACATGCACTTCCATTTTGTGTACCAAATGGAATGTCTCGAGATTCCTGTGTTTGGAGTTTCGTATATATAATTAATCTAAGAAAATAAAGGTACACCAGTTTTTGTTTACAGAGAGAGGACCAGACTGCAAGGAAAAAAGACCCATATTCTTGTCTACATTGAGCAGTAGACAGACACTTTGAATGGAATTCAATGGCTACACCCAACTAACCTTCAATTACATATGAACCAAACAGATTATGAGGAATCCTTACTCAACGAATAGTTACCGTAAATATACGAAGCGAATCCCCAGAAGGTAATGATCAGAGACAAGATTTTGAATCCACTCATAGGATCCTTCAATAATATAACTGCAGCAATGCTTGTGATAGGCACCCTCACTGCATTAAGAACACCAGCTAAGACAGTTGAAGCCAAGAAAAGCACAGCAGTGCTTCCCAAAACTCCCAGCTGGAAAGTAATAGCACCCCAGACAAGAACCATGATATACGAGACTTTTCCGCCCTCGAAACTCCTGGCCTCGGAACTCATCCCTTGGAAAGAGTTGTCCGCAATCATCCCAATTGTGGTGAACACAAAGGCGAAGAAAGAAACCATTACTTGTTGCTCTAGAACTACGTGGAACGATCTCCTTCCGAGCAGTTTCAGGAAGACAAGCTCTGAGAGAGCGAATATGAGCCCGTGGAGAGCAGACCCCATGATATCCCAAACGAAGCCAATGATGTATTGGCTGTCAGTGACATCCCCGTATCTATCGGAACTCGAATCCAATCCAATGATCGCCATGGCGGCGGTAATGATCACGATTGCATTTATTGTAGAAGCGTTGATTTTGTTTTTCACAAGAACGTATCCAAACAGGGCCGAAAACACTAAGGATGATGATGCTAAAAGAGAAGCAGTTGATGCTGGGAGATATGCATATGCATATGCGTACATGAGGTTATCAGCCGCACTTAAGAAACCCAACACAATATAGGAAAGCGTGAGTTTTATGGTAAGGGGAGAGGGAGAAGTTTTGCAAAAGAAGTATGTGGGAATGAGGATTAAAGCCGTTAGTGGCCACCCTGCAACAGCAACCCATGAAATGATCCATTTGCTCTTCCCTCCGTTGGAATAATAGACACGTGAGAGGAGACTAGAAGCAGGGAATGCCACAAGCATTGCTCCGCTGCTTAGGAGTAGAAGAACCCAATATGAGATTGGCTTGCTTTTATATGTTCCCCACACCATTTTCTTGTAAGTGGAAATTTTGTCCATAAATGAAACGGGTGGTTTTGGTGCTCCCTCCTCCATGCCTTCTGGTGCTCCCTCCTCCATGCCTTCCCCTACCATGGATGGTCATAACAATTACCAAACAGAAGCAATAGTGTCAGGTCAGATGTTCCCATCATGACAGGTGCATCCATGAAACAGAAGAATGATGCATCTGCAGACTTTGAAGATATATAAGACATATAACATTCACAAACAAATGCTTGAAAATCAACTACTCCATTTGTATACAGAACTTAAACTATATTGGAAACTGGTGCTTTTTCGGGTGCAGGAAATGATAATTGGGTAGCAAAACAAGTTCCTGTGTTGGTTTCAGAGAAGTTTGACACATCCCAAAATGAGTATGTTTGTGTCTACTAGAGCTGTAAGACAATCCAATGGTAGGTCATCGGCTAATTAACATTCAGTGGAATTCATTCAGAAAACTCATGGTAAAATTGGCAGCTGAACCAAAAGTTAATCATAGCAACTAAATTGGCCAAGAACATATTGGCAAGGCGATGCAGTACGATTAAAGAAAACTAAAATGTCATAGCAAGTTAACACCACAAATTATCGTAACATTTGCACCCCAAGGCATAATAATTTCGCCACAAATGGTGAATAACCTTTTCTCAAAACGCCATAACATTGTTACTATCACTTACTTTATGTTGTCCCTTCGTAAGATCCATCACAAATTGACATAACGTTCACCACAAAAGGAAATGAGGTTTGGTGACTAGCAGAAGATAGGACTCGTGCCTATAGAACACAAGGAAATGAGCTTCTTGTCACCGTGCCCCTTGATGGGAATGGGGACGGATCTCTGTGCTAGTTCTAGCAGCACATTCCATTCCTCTTTTCAATACCCAAATTCTCTAAATCCAGTACTCAACTTTCCAACTGCATACCTTTTTCCACTCAAACAAGCCACCCAAAAACCCACAAGGATTTGTTCCGGTAACTGTAGTGAACGCATCATGGAACACAATTTCTACAAAATTTGCCAATTTCACTTACCAAGAAGCAATAAGAAACACCCACAAATCATAACAACTAACAAGCATATTACATTCACATGTAAGTAATATGCATATAGTCCAGCACAGCAAAAGTGATCGAACCCACCAGAGCATCTCCATCCCTAACCCCCTTTTTCTTGAATCAAAACCAAAATTTGAGTAAACCCTAAAATTCACTCCAATTCTTGACTCAAAACCAATTCGCAATTGAGTTCTACTCAAATTTTTATTCAAATCAAAGGAAAGGAGACTCAAATTCTTATTCAATCCCTCTCAAATTAACAGCTATGTCAATAAGAAAGCTTTTACTCAAAGAGTAGTACTGGCGGATCAGTGAAATTGAACTCACCTGGTTCGATAAGTGGTTGTTGCATTTAAACCCAGAAACTGTGTGAGCCGGAAAACTGGGGAATACTGAGAGCTCAGTCACGCCGGGCCTGGTGGGTGTTGTAGCAAATTCTGGTCGCGCATAGTTGACTATTTTGGCTAAATAATCTTTCAGATTATTATTTTTTACTATCTTTATTTAATTTTTTTATATATATTTATTAATTTTATGTCAATTTTTTGTGTGAATAATTCCTTTCGTTGTGCAAACACCAAGCGGATTTATTCCACGTACAAAAAAAAAAAGGCTAAACAGCTCAACCCTAATAAACTTGGTTGGAAGGTAAAAGGGACCACTTTCTTTCGTTTTCGTTTTCGTTCTTTAATTGGATTTTATAATGCTGTTGATAGCTGTATTTTTTTGAAAAAAATTAAAAACCACGTTTTTCTTGCAATTAATTAATAATGTAGAAGGCTTTTTGGCAATCCCAATACAATTTCCAAGTTTTGGGGCTTTGCACAATTTATTTTAATGATCAAAATTGTTGAATTTGTAGAGCATGTCAAGAATATTAACTGTGCAAAGGGTAAATTAAATTTTATGTTGATTTGAAAACAAATACTTTGTCTAGAAAAGTAAACTATTCACTTAATTATTCTTCCATTAAGGATTAATCCTCTTTTCCTGATTTGCAAACCGATTTGTAAAGATTAGTGATGCTATAGTGACTTTATCAAAAATATGAAAAATGTAGGCCAACATTTTATTAGGTCACAATGAACAATCAATACGTGGCTAGAGAGGGCTAACTTTTAAAACAAGATAAGATGGGATATCGACAACATGGACAGTGAGGGCAAAATGTTTGAATTCAAATTTTTATGTTTGAATGAGCAAACCATTCCGGCCGCCCATTATGGCTATAGACAATTCGAAATTTAATCCGAACAATGGATAGCTCAAATTTGTAGAAACTCGAATTAAATCCGAGCCGTCCACGCCAAGTTAGATGGGCGGATCGACTGTAGTGCGGCTGCCCCTCCCAATCCCCCTCTTATAAGTAAAGTTTGAATTTGTTTATGTTGAATAAGCTAAGCCCAAAAAATATACGAGCATTATAAAAATCAACTCTAGAGTTTTAGGTGGATGATGTGACGATTTTAAGCGTTTTTCTTTCTCATTCAAGTACGTTTTGGGTTCATACGTTATTACATGGACACAAAATCTTTATACACGGTCTCACATAAAAAATCTCCTTCAAAATCAAAATCGAACTGGGCCTCTATAATACTAACAAAATAAGCCCAATGCAGAACCATTCAAGAAATAGTCTCACAGAGGGAAAAAAAATAAACAAACTAAGGCTCCGTTCCGGAACCTTAAAAAAGTCCTTATTTTTTAAAAAGACAATTTCAAGTTTAAAAATTATGGGCTTATTGAAATCTAAAAATATGCAATATGGATCTTGTTTGGAAGATCTCGATGAGATCTTTTATACGATGCAAAAAAAATTGAAAAATTATTTTTCATTTACTTTATTTTTGAGTTTGAAAATGTGAAATAAGCTGCTTATTTTTTAAGAAGGTTTCTGGAACGGAGCCTAACTACGAAAATTCATATACAATGGTACTAGCTAGGCCAGCCTAGGTTATTTTAAAACTATGTTACCCCATGAGTTTGCTTTAAAAATCCTTAAAATCCACAAACATGAATGGTCTTGTTTAATAAGGGAAAAGAAAATGATTTTCACACTACTCCTTTTATTTATTTGCACTCGTTTTCTTGTTTTCATTTATGTGAAATTATCAAACAATCCTCACTAATTCGTTCACTTTTTTACACGTGAAGGGCATTTTTGTCATTTTATGTGAATAAAAAAGAGTGCCAAACAGTACAATAATCATTTTCTTGGAGGAAAAAAAAAACCTTGTAGCACAACAACGAACTCGAGGATTGTATCGAGCAGCACCCCTGTCGAGCGATTGTGCATCTCGGCACGGATAGCTCGGATCAAATATAAGCACATACAAAACTAAACCATCCATTATTTGGTTAAGATCCGAGCCGTCGATTGTCAACATGAGTGGGCGGATCGGCTATTCTGCACCGCTCTACAAGGAGAAAAGGTCCGACAACAAGTGGGGTCATTTAGCAAAACGAACCAACAAACTGATCTGGACCGTCCAAAACACGTTTGAACGGTCAAGATCGTGCTCAGCACTACGTGACCCGTGCCCACCCGACACTAAAAAACTTCTCTCCACAACAGGGGTCACTGTGTCAGAGTCAAACAGTCCAGAAAGGAACGTGCGCACCTACTCCTGACGCCGTTAAAAGAAAACGTCAACGATCCTCGTTTCCCGCACCCCCTAAAGTAACGGCCGCATAAACGGCGTGGGAAAAAGAAACCAAATATCCGAAGCACCTGAGACAACACCAGTCAAAAGCCACATAAATGCAAATGAATCAAACGAATAAAATAAAAAATAAAAAACACACTCCCACTTTGAACGACACGAAAAAACATTCGGATTCGGTCACCAAAATCAATGCAAAAAGGTTTCTTATTGGGCCTCGTTTGGTTACCACCCACCTAAAAATTGAATTTTGCAAGAACTAGGTTTGAAATATAAAATGAAAAAGTATAAAATAAATTACTCGTAGCAGTTTCGTTATCATAATCAAACCCTGTTCGGTTTGAGTTTTAAAAAAAGTTTTTAAAAGTAATGAGTGGAGAGAGAAAGAGAAAATTTATTGGGAATCGTGCGAGGTTTTGAGACCCCCAAACGAACAAGCCTTTAGATCTAGAAATAGTTTTTCAAGAATTCGAACTAGAATTTGAATTTTTTTTTTTGGAAAAACATAGAGTTTTTTTGGGGAGAAATATGCTTACCTGTGCTGAAGGAATGAAAGAAAGATCCAGCTTCTCACCAGTATGGGATCTTACCATCGGTTTTGAGGGCTCGCCACAAGGGCCCTTCGACAATTATCTTGTTGGTTTCTCACGCTAGATTTTATTTGTTGATTCGATAGTGACAACGAATTTAACAAAAACGATGATACGATTTTAACAAATTAATCTAAACGAAATGTTTGGAAGTCGAAAAAATGAATCGTTGAAGAAGAGTCAATCAGCGACCGCCACGACTTGACATTGGATTGGTCCATTCCTTCCACTAATCCTTACAAAAAGTGGAATAGATCACATTTTCTCTTCTTCTTCTTCTTCTTCTTTTTTTTTTTTTATGAATATCAATGAGCAAAATCAAGAAGAAACAAAAAAAATAATAATAATTGACTTTCATTTACTACTTCATTCTCTATCTTGCTTAAACAACTCAAACTCACCAAATAAAATGAGGCAATCCAAACTCGCGATTAGTTATACAAGTAAAAGTTTTCATTACTATGAAAATCAAATTTTGCCTCCTACCCAGTTCATTCTAAATCATCTGATACATACAAGATTGCCATAAAATTTAAAAAGATTCGGACGCTCTGTGTTTGGAACTTGAGAAAAGTGAAAAAAGAAGAGAAAAGAAAATGAGGAAAAATTGTACACAATGTTAAATTTTTTTCTTTTCTATCCTCTTTCACTCCAAACCAAACCACAGGAGAGAAATTATTTATTTATTTTAATTTTTTTTTTCTTTTTCTTACAAGTTCCAAACACATCATAAAAGATTTCATAACTAATGGTAATAAAATACTTATAACACACCAAAAACCGCTCGAGAAAACCTTTACTCTCTCTCTCTCTCTCTCTCTCTCACTCCACCTTCGAATCGGCCATGGACGAGAGTAAGCAGCAGCAGCAGAGCCTCGATTCTCTTGAAGAAGCAGAGAAGACGACGTCGTCGGCAGATGAAGAAGAAGAAGAGGAGGAGGAAGAAGAATTGGACGAAGTTGATGACGATGACGACGACGGTGATGACGGTGGAGGCGAATTTCGCGTCGAGCAGAGGAAGCAACTCGGCGAGTCGCCGAAAAATGAAGCCCGAGTGAAATCTGAAACCCTAGCCGTGTCGTCGTTGAAGGAGAACGATTTTAAGTCCAATTTCGCTGCTTCTGCTCACCTTCTCTCAGGTATGATCACTCGATCAGTTATTTATATATACTCTTGTCTCTCTGTGTGTATGTGTGCGTATGCATGTGTGTAATTTGGAGTGTAATTGGGGGTTAAAAAGGGAAATGATGTGACAGAGGTGCCGGTGGATTATGCTCTGCTACGGCCGCTGGAGTCGCCTAATTTCAAGGTTAGGACTTTACTCTCTCTCACTCACTGTTCAGTCTGTTCTGCTGTTTTTTATTTTATTTTATATTTCTCCCATTTCTGTTTGATGCTCTGTTCTAGTTTCTTTTCTTGTTGACGGGTATACCCGCGCGGATTGCCATGACTGTGATTTGTATCTCTACTAGACGCCCAGGCACAAGCGATGCGGCGATGGATTACGTGAAAAGAGGAAAAGTGAACAACTTTCAATTTAGATTAACCCGTAGTGAAATCTGAGGCGTAAAAGTAGAAGAAGGGGAGAAGAAAATTAGAGTGGTGTTTTTTTCTTCTCTTCTTGGCAGTTCTTTGTGTAAGGGGGAGTTTAGGAAATTAAAAGTGTGAGCCAAGCTTCCTAACAGCCGTTCACACCATAAAGGGGAGTTCTTTTTATATTAGTAATAGATATATGTATGTATGTGCTATTGATGAACTTGGTGTGGTACTGGTATTGGTTTCAATTGGGCATTGGGTGGCTCAAAGTATTGAAAATTTCTTTGACTTTTGTTCAACGGAGCTGGTTTATTAATTTGATCAGGAATTATCTGCAATTAGTTAAGACTTTTTAGAGGCATATGCCGGAGACGTTCTTTTTCTTTTTCTGCCCAAATGCTGGAAATATGGGTTCCTGTTTTAAAGTCATGCTCTATGTCTACAAGGACAGAGCCTTAATTCATTTTTGGGGGTTGCTGAAGCTTGGGAAACAAATTTCCTTCCATGGGGAACATTTATAATTGTGCCGCTCGTATAGAATTTTCTGGCAAGTATAATTCCACACTATATACTCTGGTGGTGTTGGTGTTGGCAGGCGGCTGCTCTCATAAATACCTGCCAGTTCTATTTTGCTGGTTCAGGTGTTGATCAACCTGAAATTGATGAGCATATCGAAGATGAGATTCACCTTGAATTCTGAAAACTGTCGGAATCCTCCATCAATCTGTATATGATGCTGACTAGTGATGGGTGAGTGTGGTGGAATATTGATTAAAGAGAGGGCTTTGTGTCAGAACAGAGAAGTAAATAGAGTACAAAACGGGAATAGGATGTTTTCTGATTCGTTCGAACGGTAGTTCTGCAAGAGTGTAAGTTAAGTGATTGCTGTGCTTTTGGCTTGTGTGGAAGTAACTGTAATAAACAGCCAACGATATCTGAAGTCCGTCCCCTTTTGCAAAGTCCTTCTAGATACCTTAATTGCATCTGTTCCTCTACCACCTGGCCGTTAACTACTATATTCTACGTGTATTTGATACATATTTTCTCGATGGCACTTCCTCCGAGGGTGCGTAGTCCCATTGTTTTATACATCCAGTATTACTCTTTGATTTCAGTTTGTCTTTTCACTACTGTCCAGTATTCTGGATATTGTATTTGCCGTACAGCATTTTACCTCCAGAAGAAGTTGTTTGAAAGACCTTATGCCGTCTTTACCAATAGCTTTCCCTTTTTTCTAGAAAGCATGTAAATAATTTCTTTAGGGTGCCAACTAAGTCATCTAGTTTAGGGAAAAGGGTGATTGGTGAATTGTCTTGATATACACAACCATGCCTTATTGCTGCTACGGAATCAATGGCAAATGTATCCATCTTTTTGAAATATACTTACTGCTATGTCGCAACAATCTATTTTTCATTGTCCTTGCAAAGGAAGGAAGTAGGATAGGGCAGAAATGTTTGGTTATGGTTTGTCGTGATGCCGAATCTTTGACATACAGAACATTGACGACTGAATCATAGGTACAGTGAGAGTTACGAAGAGGTTGGAGGTAAAGGAAGCAAGTCTTCAACCCCAGTTGATTAATTGGAGGTGTTAGCTTATGCAAGCTATGTCATTGGGCAGCCGCCTTGGCATTGCTTGAGTGACGGACCTTGAACTAAGTGACTGCTTGACCTAGTGTTACTGGTCAATTACAAAATATAAGGAACAAGTTGTTGCAACAGAATCCAGGGCTGAGTTGGGGGGAGTACCAACAAACCTCTTTTACAACTTTTAATTTTACTTAAAGCATTCATCACAAATAGCATAGAGTATCCTAGTCCAGCGAGAAAATCGTTTTGAGCCTAGTGAGGCTTGAATCCATGTGTTTAATATGGATTAAACTATCAAATGGCCTTTAATTACAAGCCTGCTACAGCTCCAGCGACATCAATTACTGAACTGTGCCAAGGCCCTATTGACCAAGTGTTAAGCAGTTAGCTCTTAATTTTTTTGAAGTCCTTCCTTTTTCGATGTCTACCTGAGGACCTCTTTCAGTGTATTGGAATGGGGATGCTTCCTTCTAGCTCCAAGTCAAGTGAAAAAAGAAGAATGAACTTTTAATCCTTGATTGGTTTCCAAGGCACATGATGTTATACGTTCCCCTCTTGAAATAAATAATATGAACTTAATGAAGCTTGAGCATCGATTAAGCACAATTAAGTACAAGTCTTACTTTTCCTTTAGATTGAACTTTCAGAGTAGTTAACAGATACCCCTTGAAGGAAAAAGAGTAGTACTCCTAGTTAACACCCACACAGACACCTATATGGCTGAACTTACCACATAAATTAGTGAAACTAAATTGTAGAATGTCTGAGCAATCACATGGGTGGGCAGTAGCTCAAGCCCATCGCTGGAGGTTTTTGTGCTAAATCGATTGTAAAATTTGACATTCAGATCTTCAAGTTGGGCACAACTTTTGCTCGAATTGGAGTTTCGTTAAGAGAGATGTGGTCTATAGAAATTGACCATGGCTGCGGGTAGAAGCCGCAACTCAAGGGCGGAGCTACCGTGGGTCAAGTGGGGTTACTTGACCCCACTGATTTCCACATTTCTGCATTATATTTGTTAATTTTTTCCTACCCTGATGATTATAACATTTATCCGTTAAATTGTACTACATTTTGTATATTTGACTTCACAATTTTAAGGACATTGTCCCAAGTATGAAGCAATCCCGCTAAAACTATAAATATGCAATATTTTTAACAGTGGAATTTCACTAACCAACTTGTGGATAATTCTTATACAGTGTTAAAATAGTTAGAATTTTAATTCTCATATTTCAATTAGAATATTTGTGAACTTCTATGCATACACAGTTCATAATATCGAGACAATTTTTGCAAAATATTGCTTCCCAAAGGGCTGTCAATCACCAATAATTTTCTAGTACTACTACATTTGATTTTTTTATTAGCAAATAAGAAGATCAAGTATGTTTCTAAATATTGGCCCCACTGTCAGATATTCTTGGCTCCCCCCCTACCACAATTGCAAGCTTGGTCGACCAGCCTATTGCATAACTAGCGTCGTAATCAACCAAGACTATAAGACATGGGTTTGGTTCACCAACTGGCACAAATTTGACAAGACATGCCATTTACAGCCGTTGCAATTTAAACCTATTATGGATTAACACCTCAAAACGGCAAAACTAATGATTGGGATTTTAGACTAAATACAACTGATTGATAATTCACCTTCCCAGACTAGAAAATCGTAAAATCTAACAGAGAGGTAAAGCTTGTCTCTTTGAATATTCATATAAGTTATATTACAAGTTTAGAGTCGAGCAAGCTTGAAGATCCAAAATTTTGTTATAGACACATATGAATTTGTGTCTGTAGACTAGGAGTATTGTTGTAGCTTGGGGTTTATCCTAGAAACCCATTGTGCTTTATGTGTTGAGGAAGACCTTGGCGGTAAGCTTACGAATTCCACTGTTCAAGTTGGTTGAGAGGTTGTGGCCCCGCCCTTGCAGGCGACCTTGTAATACCCTTTTAAGCTTCGTGAAATAAATTCCGTTGGAGGGAATCTTCTGGATTGTTGTTGGCAATCTGAGTGGGCTCTTGGGTGCCATTTGACTGAAACCAAGATACTTGTATGTTTGAAAAATTCACTAGAAAGGTTCCTTGTGTTTGCTGCTATTGGTGATTCAAGTGGACAAAATCATTTAGAAGGTTCTAGGTGTGCCGCTTTGAGGTGAAAACATCGTACAAAATGTAGTGGAGGACCATTAGGAAGTGTTGTGGGATTCTCGTTTCTCAGTACAAAATCTACAAGACATGCTATTAGGACTTGGGAGATCCTAACTCCTAATAGCTTAGGTTGAAGAATATACCAAGAAATCAAAACTGGGGGGGTTCAGATTTTGGGTCAACCTACTAAAATTCCATTTGAGATATTGAGGAAGACCGGGTGCGCTAGTGTGCTAATTGTTCAATGTTTTGTTTGAGTCCAAGATTCGCAGATTTTTGAGTCTCAAATTGGGTATTGCTACGTATCTTAGATGAATTATTGAGGTGTAACAATTGATTAGTGAGAGCAACCTAATCAATCAAACCACCTTGACTTCGGTTAAGACAAAGAATCTTAAGTGAATAATCCTTCATGTACTCAATCTCTCAGTTTTGATTCCAAAAGCATTCTTGAAACATATAGCATAAGTGAGCGAATTTAACCATAGGAATATAGGCTACAAATTAAATTGAATCCATGTAGGGGAAGATAGGAAAAGAGGGAGGATGTGATTGTAAACTTGGAGTTCCAGCAACCCCTTCGCCCCCCCGCCGCCCCCCCCCCCCCCCCCCCCCCCCCCCCCCCTACCCCCGCCCCTTCCTTACACCAACCACCACTTTCCGACTGACCGTGGCGTGGTTACTTCCATTTTCAAAACTGATATCCCGAACAACTAGGGACAGTTAGCGCAACCGCAAAACTCTGCAGTTTGTTTTTCTATTTTGAAGTTGCTCTGGTATGCTACTTTTGTCTCTCTTTATTTGTAAAATTGTGCGCCATCAGTATTGTAAGGAAAGTTGAAGACAGAATTCATTTGCTTACTTCCAGTCTCTTGGTGGTAATGATTTCACAACTTTTTCTTGTCCTAATTCTAGGCGTTTTTTACTTGATTTTTCTTCCCTACGTTTTTTCTTGGAAGCCTGTTGTTTTTTATGGTTGCTTCTCTCTCTCTCTCTCTCCTCTCTCTCTCTCTCTCATGCATAGACACAACATCCCTCTCCCTCTCTCTCTCTCTCTCTCTCTCTCTCTCTCTCTCTCATGCATAGACACAACATCCATGGTAACATGTCTCTTTAATCTTTATGCTGTTACACTGTTGTTGGTTGAAATTCATCTGATCATTTTCTTTTTGCAGGATCAAGTTGGGAAGTCCCACCAACAAGCTTTGGTAAGTGTAATAACCGAAGCTGCTCAATCGCAGTTAAAGAATGAGGTGACTGAGTCACCTCAGTGTCCAACTTCTTCATCTGAATTGTCACCAACTTCTGTTACGCAGTCCATTTCATCAGGCCCAACTAATAAAAAACTGTCACTAGTAGCTAACACCAATAGTGCATGTATGCCGGAAGTGGTACGGCAGAATTCTTCCAACCGTAAAAGTATACTGTCCACTGATGGCTATAATTGGCGTAAGTATGGTCAGAAGCAGGTGAAAATTCCGCAAGGCTCCCGAAGTTACTACAGATGCACATATTCCGAGTGTCACGCTAAAAAGATTGAATTCTCTGATAACTCAAACCGTATGATTGAGATCATTTGTAAAGGCGAGCACAATCATGATCCGCCTAGGAGAATAAATTGCACTAGGGAAAGTAGGCTTGCATTGCCTGCTGCACCTAACAGTCCTAGTAGTCCAGGTCATCCAGTGAGGGTGCTTAATGATTCAGATCCATCGACTTCTTCAAGAGAAGTCATACAAGAAACACCTGTCCTACCTGAGACAAAACGACAGAACTCTATTGGGTCCAACGGGACTGCTGATGTGGACATTAAGGAGGAGCATGTTGATGAACCAGAACCAAAACGAAGGCAAGTTGCTTTTTAGTCTGTTATCTCGTATTCGCGCTTATTTTTGCTAATTTGATTTCTTTCTTTTTGTTTGGCAGTTGTGCTGTTGGTCGGTGCATATTTTGAATTTTCGTCCGTTTTTGTTTTAAGTTTGACCTTTAATTACCTGTCCATGTAACCAGATTGAAGAAAGGCAACACTGCATATTCAGGTCCTCTATGTAAACCTGGCAAGAAACCGAAAATTGTTGTGCACGCAGCTGGTGATGTGGGAATCTCGGGTGATGGCTACAGGTGGCGCAAGTATGGACAAAAAATGGTGAAGGGAAATCCTCACCCCAGGTGCATGCCTATCTAACCTTTCTCTTCTGAATCTTATCTCAGTATCTTCTCAGGGTATAAATTTGTTTACCACTTTACCTTAATATAGTCCTCTGTCTAGAGGCATAATGCTGATTGCAGTAGTTCTTCAACACCTTTATTGATAAGTAACTATTAGCCCACTATGTTACTTGAACGCTTTAAGTTTGTACGGGAGTTGGACTCATGTTATATCTGGTGTACGAAGGACTAAGTTTACCCCCATTAACTAACAATGAGAGACTGATTTTACCAAGCCTTGAGTTGGAGTAGATGCCTTTTTTGTGCTTGTTAAGCATGTTGATTGCTACCTTGATTTCTTTTTTGAACGGGATTACTACCTTGATTGGACATGAGGGATTGTTTAAGCCACGATTGCATGGTTTTCTTGATGAAACTTTAGAGAGATTGGCTAATTTAGTCTTTAGAAGCACATGATTAGCACAAATCATCCAAGTGCACAAGATTTGCACATTTTGCCATCGCCCAAATAAATAATCACAAAAACTTTCTTGAAGCTTGAGGACTGATCCTCTTATGGCCTAGAAAGAGAACTATTTTCTTGTTAGCTGGTCAAGGTGAGACAAAGTGCCTTTGATCCAGAAACTGCTGAAGTTTTATTTTTCACCTGTATGCTTTGAGAGGAGGGGATTTCTACTCTAGAAGTAACCATTGAACCGGTTTGAGGTTGTGGGTTCGAGCATTAGGGCAATCACTTTTATGCGAATATTGCCTATGATCATGCTTGTATATAATTTAGTGCTCTAGTCCTCCGTTACTGGGTACTGAAGGTGTTTCGAGAGTTAGCGAACCCATTATTTGACCAAAATGCATGTACTTGATACATTTGAAGTCGTCACATGTGCATTATCACTGTCTTGTTTTGAAAACCTTCCGTAATTGTTTCCAGGAACTACTACAGATGCACCTCAGCCGGATGTCCAGTCCGGAAGCACATCGAGAAAGCAGTAGATAACACTACCGCCCTCATAATAACATACAAGGGAGTGCACGATCACGATATGCCTGTACCCAAGAAGCGGCACGGCCCACCTAGTGCTCCTCTTGTTGCTGCTGCTGCACCGGCTTCCATGAACACAAACTCACAATTCAAGGACACTGAACAAACCCAGAGCCAAATATCACCAACCCAATGGTCAGTGACCACAGGAGGAGGATTAACTAGTGAGGCAATGGATACAGGGGAGGAGAAGGCAATGGAATCGGCTCGAACTCTTTTAAGTATTGGATTCGAAATCAAACAATGCTGAGAAAGCCCATTTGATGGCCCAGGAGAGAGGAAATGCGCAAGTTCATGTGAGGAGATAATGAAGATTATTGTAGATTATCAATGGACTTTCCGCATTAAGACTAACATGGGTTTCCAAATAAATTATTACATTTTTCGTGTTTGATTTTTTTTTTTGGCGATGTTCATTTTGTTTGTTTTGGTTCTGTTGTAGTCTTTAAGCAAACAGTTGTGTACATTTTGGGCACATAAACTGGATTTGCGTTTAATGTTGTTAGTAGTGGATTAGTGTAAAATTGGTTGATACCCATTGCATGACCATCTTTGTATTGCTTGAAATAGATGCGGATAGAAACACGCAACCAATTCATCTCTCTCTCTCTTCTCTCTCTCTCTCTCTCTCTCTCTCTCTCTCTCTCTCTCTGCGCACGTGTGTACATGGCAAGAATACGTTTAACCATCCAAGTAATCCAACTACTTCTTGGTCAAATTGGAGGTGAATGATTTAACCCCGTTAAATTTAACAGGTAGGGATGACGGAAAGTTGCCAAACCCAATCTGAGGTTTACTAGTACTGCCGAACCCGAATCGCAAGCTGATGGGCTTCTTTTTGCCTAGACTGTATCTACCGGTATCGGTTTGGTTTTGTTTTCCTGACCCTGGTGGCTGAGGCTATCGGTTTGGTTTGGTTTTTCCCGACTCTGGTGGCTGAGTAAGGCCACGAGTGGCACACGACAGGCATGACAGTTGCAATGTGAGATGAGGTGAGGGAGTGAGAGGGTGTGACTTTGAGTTGGGGAATTTTGTGTTCTTGAAATAGATGGAGGGGAAAATTTCAAAAAAACCCCTGACCTTTTAACTCAATGTCCCATAAGCACCTGACCTTCAAAAAATGTCAATCCCCCACCTGACCTTATCACTCCGTCATCAATTAACCCCCTCACCCAATTTTCCGTCTAAAATCTAACGGAATTGATGACATGGCGTTTGTGTGGACATTTTAGCCCTAAAAAGGAGACATCTGTGCACCACACAATAAATTCACAGACTGAGGCACACCCAATTCTCCCCGTTGTCTTCCCCGTGGTTTCGGCAACCGCATTTCTTTTTCCGGCAACAATGGCTCCGTCCGGCTAAATAAGCAAAATAATTTATTTTTTTGTTCTTATTCAATTTTTTTCGTATTTGTTAGTTTTTCATCAATTTTTTGAAAATTATTGCATCGTCATGACAAGAGGAATCTAAAAAGTAAAAAATTACCATCAAATCCTAAATTTTTTGAATAAAGACAAAAATAAGCCAATTTTTTTTATTTTTATTCAAAAAGAATTAGATTTTGATCATAATTTTTTATTTTATAGATACTTCTCGTCATGACAATGCATTAATCCCAAAAAATTGACGAAAAACTAATAAATACAAAACAAATTTGAATAAGGACAAAAAATAAACCAGTAGGCTTATTTAGCCAAACAGGGCCTAAATGTATCCAGAACCGTGACTCAATTTACAAAACTATGCAATTAAAAAAAAAAAACCCAATTCGGCCTTCCATCCCCCCAAAAGGGGGGACTGGGTGTACCTCAGTCTATGGATTTATTGTGTGGTGCACAGATATTTTCTTTTTAGGGCTAAAATGTCCATTTAAGCACCATGTCATCAATTCCGTTAGATTTTGGACGGAAAATTGGGTGAGGGGGTTAATTGATGACGGAGTGATAAGGTCAGGTGGGGGATTGACATTTTTTGAAAGTCAGGTGCTTATGGGACATTGAGTTAAAAGGTCAGGGGTTTTTTTGACATTTTCCCTAGATGGAGATCCAACTATAAAAACCAATTTCTCTCTCTCTCTCTCTCTCTCTCTCTCTCTCTCTCTCTCTCTCCAATCAATTCGGAAATTCAAGTTATCCATCCAATTAATATATATATATATATATATATATATATATATATATATATTTTGTGGTCAAATTAGAGGTGAATGACTCAGTACCCCAGAACAGGGTTGTCCCACTTTAACTGGCGTGATCTTGCTCTCAACAGTGGAAACAAGCTGCAGAACTACAGAGAATTCTTTCGTCCACAAACGGGACACACGGAAATGGTGTCACCAAACTACCCATTGTCAATCATTAAAAGCCAGATCTGACCTTTGCCGATCTTTACTTCTCGAACTACTCCATGACCCGGACCACCGCATAGTATTTTACCTTAATAAGACGGATATAAAAGAACCCGTGAAGAGTTTTTACTTGCGTCGCGCTAGGAGGCGGGTCTCGAGAAAGTAAAACCCTATCTATCCAATATGACTGATTATAAGCTGCTGAAACCAAACATAACACTGAATGACCTACCCAACGTTAAGAGGTACCGAGAGACAAACCCAGGAGACATGTTGTCCCGGGAGACAGAACAAACTCCAGGGGGAGTAGGGTCCCATCCCGTACATCTGATTTTATCGAAGTTGTTCATTATTCTGTTGGATTCCGCAAGTTGATCGTCCTTGACAAAGATCAAATCAATTATAAAGATCAAATCAATCGAACGCCAATCATTTCATTAACGTAGATGAATCATGTCTCGAAAGTTTGAACGACTAATAAAATTCTGAAAATAAATACCAAAACAAACTCGCTCCAATTATATGATTCCCTGCTCATGAAGTAGCCCCACAAGGAGGGCATGCCCACAGGGGCACAGAAAGCCACCCTGTTGCTGAGGGAAGATGGCCGGTCCCCACTCAGAAACTGTTAGGGCACAAACTCTAACACAGATACAGCAGTTATACCGTATGTTCCCTGGTTTCAGACAATTGCTCTTACAAAGAAAATCACTAGTACTATTAACTAACCCTTTTCCACTGTACAAACAGTTGTACATTTCCCTGCAACGGTCACCACCGCCGGTACATTTAAGCTCATTCTTGCTAATCTACAACCTAGGATTGGATAGAAATCATGAAGAATATACACACAGTTACCGTCATTCCTGCCAGCGTCAAGTGGAATCAAAATAACAGTCAGTATGGGTAAACTTGGTCATTCCAAAGCAAGACTCAGTTCATCTATAGCCCTGCGTATTTCCGGTTCCATCGCTTCACCTGTTTTCTTCTCATCAGCACTGTCCGAAATGACCTCATTCACTTCCTTTCCCTCTGCTGCCGTTACGCATTCATGGAATCTGAAGCAGCTAATTAGGTGATCATTTGTTATACCAGCCACTTGCATGAATGAGTACACAACGGTGGGTCCCACGCTCCGGAAACCCCTCCTGACTAAGTCTTTGCTAATTGCGTCTGCTTTTGGGGTCTTTACAGGGACTTGGCGAGGGTAACGGAATCTGCTAATTATAGGCTTGTAATTCACAAAGCTCCAGATGTATTTGTCGAATGACCCAAATTCGTCTATGACCTGGAATCAGTAAAACCTGCAAAAAGTTAGTTCCAGCATAATCATAGTAAGAATATCAAGCGTGACCTTACGGTATTTGTTTAACATTAGCAACAATGTTTAGTGATTAGTGGGAAAAAAAATAAATGCAAGCTGGCATTTTCAATAAGAGCAATAATTAGGTTGGAAAAAACTATTTGTGGAATAGTAGGTGACATAGAGCTTCACTAACCCATTTTAGTATTATGTAATCATACCTCTTGAACAATGGTCAGGACCACAATTATTGAGGACCAAAATTCCACAACCTCCAACCTAATTTTACCTGATGAGATGATCATTAGACACTCCCATTCAACGAATGCAATTTTGTTCACCCTCCTTAAAAGAGGGTAAACATTATCCTCCCTCTTATTGGTTGAAAATGCTTGAGGTCCCACCCCTGCAATACACTTTGTGGCAAGTATGACATCACTTTGTGGTGGGATCCACATCATTTCAACTAATAAGGAGGAGGGTAATATTCACCCTCTTAAGTAGAGGGTGAAAAGAACTCAACTCCCATTCAACATTCAAATGAAGGAAGCAGAAGATAATGAAAAGGACATCTTGGCCAACTATGATACTCAAAGGAAATTCAATTTTACACTCCAATTACAGATGAAGCTGCGCAACTGAGTTGGAATATGGGGTGTAGACATGGATTATAGTCTGTTGCAATGATTCTGAAACAAATAAATCAAACTTCATAAAGCCATAATCCAATACTTTGGATCAGGCAACGCCAACGGGAAACGTTCCATCGTGAACTACCAAGAAATAAGTATAAGAAAACAGATGCAATCAAATTGCAAATAGAACTTAGAAATCTAGGGAGAATGAAAGAACTGTAACCCAAGGTCATAGAAAGAACCAGAGCCCAAAGTTCTAGGTCGATTCTTTATTTTTCCGACAAAAATTGACTTAGACATTAATAGAAGACCGCTTATTAGAGAGTAAATAAAGGACAGATGACCCTTCATAATGTCAAATCTATTGCATAAAGAAACAATCAAAGCCAAGATATGTATCTTGCCGTTCAACGGTTTAGGGGGAGGGAGAACTGGGGATCTACCTTTGACATTTGGCGTGCATTCTCAATAATGGCACGCAATTTGAGCTCAGAAACTAATGAGCTTGCAGTGCTTCCAGGTGCTGTTATCTTCTTCTCATCAAATTTTGCCACTATAATAGGATCAAATTCTGCAAAGACTTCTCTGCATAAAGGAAGTTCTCATATGAGGAGATGAAGCAGAGACACCACGCTGAAGAAATAATCCGTCGAGTACATAAAGGCAAGATTAAGCTTTTCACTGGAATACCTGAATACGTGCCTTTTGCTAAGAATGGCAGGCCATGTAAGTTCAGCCAAAGCCCCTGAAAAGACAAGAAGCTCAAACAATTTCCTGCAGGTATTCAAGAGCATAAATTATACCTTTATTTTAGGGAGTTAGACATTTGTAGTGGATGAGGTAAACGTAAACAATGTTTAGTTCACATACTTGTCGTCATGCACAGGGAGTCCCCATTCCTCGTCGTGGAAAGTGGCATAATGAGGGTCTGGTTGAAAATATGGAAATTAGGATGTACTAATACAATGTGATTAGGATGTAGCATTGGATTAAAAAACTGGTTAACATCATATTGTTCCACACCCGGGATGAATGTGAATGAAACTAGAGACCCTGCATCATACGCACCACTAGCAACATTACCTTTAGTTCCAGTAATAATAAATCAAAACTTGGTTCACTCAATTGGTCATATTTCAAAAACACGTATTATAAGTAAAAGATTGAAGAAAATCTGCTTGCAGGTAAAAAAAGAGTCAACCTACATCACTGCAAGGGCAACCATGTCTTCCGGCCAATGATGAACCTCATTAAAGCTTATAGGTGCACTTTAATGAGTGGCATAAAGATAAAGAAAAACTTATGTGCACCTACTGCAATAAATAAAGAAACCACTGTCCATCAAATTGACAACCTAGAAGGGCACTTTAATTCGGTTGTGTATTTTATACTATGTATTAGGAAGGTATCGTTAATATTATGATACTAATACTATGAAGATGATCAATAAACTTTGAAGACGGATAGACGAAAAAAAACAGGTTTAAGAACCAAATGCATCTAAAGCCTCAAGGTGGAATACATTAAAAAGATGTCGATGGTGGTTGTCTGCGAAGGGTAAACAACACAAGCGAGATAAATTTTTTAGAACTAATAAAATAGGATCAATACCAACAGAAACAAGCTGGTTTCCTCAATTTCTATAAAACAGAAAGTTCCAAGGGATATCGGACAACCACTGTCCATTACAAGTTCATAACCAACCCATAAGTTAAAGGCTGGAATACCATAAATTACCTTCAGAACATGGCTAGGGAAAAACAAAAAAGTTGGGAAAAAAATTGAAAGGGAATTCTAGCTGCTACACTTTCACCCAAGGAGATTTCTCTACATTTAAAGGGCAAAAACTGCCTTTTTCCCTAGAGTGTAGAAAAGGAAACTATGAAATCAACCAAGACACAAATTTGAATAATTTAGAATTTTTTTTTCTAGAAACAACAAAGATTCTGAGCTCACATTGACGCAAAGTATCCATCAAGATAATAACTATTGACTATTGCTAGTAGAATTAAGAGAAAACAAGCACAAAAATCATATTCAGTATGCATAATTAAAGGGAATCAAACCAAAAACAGCTTACCAGTATAGGGTGTCACCCAGGCACACCTTTTCTTTAGTTGTAAGCTATCTGCTAGAGGCTCTGAAATACCATCAAGAACACTAGGTTTCGACTTCAAAGCCAATTGCCTCCTCTGGACTGCTATACCGTTCGACCTATACATCCGACCAGTTGATGCACGGCTATGGACCGAATCCGAAGACGCGTCAGACGAACATGAAGCACTGCGTGATAAACTAGCATGAAGTAACTGCTCTTGCCTACTAACTGAACGCAAAGGAGGCGTTAACGGCGCAACAACAGTAGCTGATGATTTTAAGCAATTCTTCCCTTCAGCAAATACCATAACCCCCTCCTCCTCCTCCATCGATTTCTCCATCTTTCTCAGAGGCTTGGTTAAGGGTTTCCGCGAACTCACTGACCTCTGTGTCTTGTTTCCTTTGGGTCCAAGAACAGGCCTGAACTCCGAATCAACCCCATTCGTCGACCTGATTCTCGGAGTTCCTGACATCTAAGAAACACCCCAAAATCTTTCCCTTCTTCCACCAGACTTCAGGGTTATTCCATTCAAAAGCTCAACTTTCATAACTAAACCCTTATATCCAAAAAAACCCACCTCCCTCTCAGAGCTTTTCAATGTAGATATGTTGAACTTGTTGACCCCTAAATTACCAGAATTAACTACTACCTCCCCAGAGCCTCACACAAATCCTAAGGTAAGCCCTAAAAACCACCCAAACTCACCACTATTCCTCAACCTCAGAGATCTCCACAAAAGAATTCAGCTTTTTCCCTTCAAAAAATTACACCTTCTGCCATTCCTCAGGGACTCAATGAGACCCTCAAAATGACTTCCATTTCCAGATAATTTCTACTTCTAATACCTCTCAGAACCCCAGTCTTTCTTGCAAATGCTTGAATCATCCAAATGTAAACCCACCTTCTTCTTCTTCTTTTTTAACCAAAGCTAGGGCTTATAACACATACGTACACACTTTATATGTGGAGGACATCAGGACGACTGTAATGGGGATTTTTTTTTCAAGGGAATTTAGAGCAAGTTCATTTGAATAATAATGGGGTGTGTGAGAGCCTCGAGAGGTAGAGATTTTCTGGAGATTCGGCCGTGCAATGTATGAAGGAATTATATACATGTGTGTAAGTGTAATTCGAACAGGGGACTTTTGACTTAAGCCTTTCACTGCTTACAATGGAAAAAAAAGCTGACACTAGTGACTACTCCTATAATGGAATTCTGTTTGATACAGTATTTTCCGAGGAAGTGGAGAGAGAGAGAGAGAGAGAGGGAGAGAGTGGGTTAGGTTTACAGGGCACGTACCCGAAAGGGAGAATTGATCGTTCATGGAAGAGGCAGAGAGCGAGAGAGGTTTCAAAGAAGTGGAAGGGGCTTTTTAGGCTTTTTATGTTTGGTACTTGTATATATATACACACATTTTGTACAAAGCTATGGTACACAAGGTATACTGTATGCCTAAATTATGACAATTTGTGATTTTCATTATAACGATTTTTGATTTTCTAATGCATATTTTTTATGCTAGTTACGACTTCTACTTTAAAATTTACCTGTTGTTGTTATTATGTAACCATAATTATTCGTATCAGAAACCATAATATTTGCACCCCAACCAAATATATGTGTACAATATCACAAATTAAATAATGTTACCCATAAATGTTATGACAACACCATAAATTGACATTATCTTACCACAATGAATCGTACCAAAAATTCTTTGACATGTATGATATTCCGTAATAAAATCAAAATATATCGTACTAGAATCAACAATTGTTATACCCAAACAAAATACATGTGTAAAATACCACAAATTCAGTAAAATAACCAAATTTGTTATGATGACACCTAAAATTGTCATTTTCTTACCACAACACGTTGTGTCAAAAGAAAACATATTTAAATACTACAAATTAAATATAACAAATCATAATTGTTATGACAATACCATAATTTGGCATTTTCATGTCCATAACTGTCATAGCAAAGGAAATTGATTAAAATATTCCGTAACAAGACCAAAATATCACAAATTTAGTAATATAGACAAATTTGTTATGACAATACCATAAATTGACATTTTCATACCCAAAATGTGCCATATAAAAAAAATTCAATCGGAATGTTCAATTAACGATAGTTATAAACTTATAATTAGCAAAATACCCCAAACCACAAATTCAGTAATACAACCAAATTTATTATGACAAAACCATAAATTAACGTTTTCATAGCCACAACGTATCGTATAAAAAAATTCAATCGAAATGTTTAATTAATGATAATTATAATTAGCAAAATACCATACCACAAATTCAGTAATATAATCAAATTTGTTATAATAATACCATAAATTGACGTTTTCATAACCATAACGTGTCGTATGAAAAAAATTCAATCAGAATGTTTAGTTAACGATAGTTATAATCAATAAAATACCAAATCATAAATTCAGTAACGTAACCAAATTTGTTATGATAACACCATAACTTAACGTTTTCATACCCACAACGTGTTGTATAAAAAAATTCAATCAGAATATTCAGTTAACGATAGTGATAATCGGCCAAATACCATACCATAATTAAACGTCGTTAGTGAGTATATTTTTAGAATGATCGATCTAACTTTTAGAATATCAAGTCATACAATATTCAGCATTGTCATCAAAATTAGATGTCGACAACTGCGTAATCGAAAAAATTTAATATATCCAGATACAAGAATAAAGTTGATCGCTTATCATTAAACTCTTAATCAGACAAAAAAAATCCTTTTACTATTGAATTTGGGTGCCAATGAAAGGGCTTTCTAAACCCTATCGAGCCAAAAAATTACGTGAATTATTTAATCAACAAATATACCAAATTAAATCAATGGTTTTGATCGTCATTATTGTGTCGAGGTTGTAAGTCAACCTTACATTCAATTACAACAGAAAAATTGGTTTTATATCAAGTATATTGAATGCACATTTCTAAATGTTCTTTTGGTATAACACGCTATGGTAAGAAAATGTCAATTTTTTGTATTGTCATAACAATTATGGTTAAGTTATATAATTTCCAGTATTTTACAAATGAGGGAGAGGAAGAGAGAATAACTGTAGAAAGGCGGATAATTTTAATTATTGAAATTATTGATTAAATGCCTAATTGAGAAAATATGGATTATTTAGTAGATAATTAGATTGTGGATTGTAGTGAAAGAATTGAAATTAGGGGGAGTGTGTATGTGATTTAGAGATAAGTTAGTATATACAGTGTGTGTGAGAGTGTAGGAGATAATTATATCTCCATATCTCACTCTCTCTCATCCCTTCTAAGGGTCATCATCGGGCCGGGCTGGGCCGGGCCGCCAAGTCACTGTCCAAGCCCGCCCACGGGCAGGGCCGACCGGGCTTTTTCTTTTTGGCGGGGTGGGCGGGCCGGGCTACCTACCATAAATTGAAGCCCAAGCTCGACCCATGGGCTAGTCCAATCGGTGGGCCGGCGGGGCAACGGACGGGCTTAAATTTCTTTGGGCAAAACTAAATCAAGGAAAAAAAGAAAGGGTTTTGTGGGATTTTGGGTTAATTAGCGGGCTTGTAGGCAGGCTTTTGGGAGGGTACCATGGGCGGGCTCTCGGGCCGGGCCTACGGGCAGGCCAAGTAAAAATTCATAGGCCTGAGTCTGCCCATTACAAACTACGGGCCGGGCTAGCCCGCCCATTTTACGGGCTCAGGCGGGGCGGGTTTTGGACGGGTCGCGGGCTTTCGGGCCAAATGATGACCCTTAATCCCCCCCCCCCCCCCCATCCGGCTATCTCTCTCTCTCCTCTCCTCCCTCTCAAAACTCCACTTCATCTCTCAAAATTTTTAAGAACCAACCTCTCTCAAGCCTTCCATTCGCATTCTTGAGCTCAGAGATCATTGGGTTGAGCCTAAATCGGAGTTTCAAAGTTCAAAAGGCTAGAGCTCATTCAAATTGCTTGAATCTCGGCATTTGTTGCGAGATAGGGACTTTTTTTTTTTTTACCTCTTTTATATGTTTATATGTTGATTTGGTGTGAAATCGTGCCTTGGGTTATTGGATTTTAGTTGTTGTGCTTGCCTTGAAAATTTGCAGAAATTGCTGCTCGAAACCTCATGGTATCGATACAGATTAAAAGCTGTATCGATACTATAAACTTATCTTTCTGATCAGAGAGTGTTATATCGATATGACTTTGATGCGTATCGATACCATAACCTTAACTCCAGTTTTGCTCCTGTTGTTTCTTCGTTGATTATTTTGACCCCCGTTCACTTCTAAACCTTCTTGGACATCTCCTAATCTATTTTAAACTTGTCTAATTGACTTCCTTGAATTAGTCGACACTATCCTCGTTCCGTTGGCCTTCCGTTAGCATGAATAGTATAAAAATTGACTTAATTAAATGTTGTTAAAGTGCTTTCGATAGATTGTTGGTATTTTGTAATTGTTCATGGTGCATTTATGATGACGTTGGCATAATGTAGGATATTCTATCTATGAATGTGTTCATGGGGGAGTCTTAGCTTGCATGTGGTATGAGAAAATAGTTAATTTGGGTCGGAAGTTGGTTTAGGGAGTCCCGGAACGCATGTGGTGGTAATAAGGAGACTTAGAGGAGTTTTGTAATGTAAGGGGTGGTAATACGGTAACCCAAGTCGTTAGGGATCACCGTGGCGCATGGGGTGGTAACACGGTAATCCTTATGGTGTAGTACGGTAAAGCAGGGGGTGGAAATACCGATGGTGGGAGTTTGGGTTAGCGAGTTGAGTTGGGATTGTTTGAGTTGTTTGTGTTGTATGATTTATGCATTCAATCTAGATAGAGACTCTTTTACAAGTTGATCGATTATCATCTACCGAGTTGTACTTCCTTATCCGCATCGTTTGCACTTATCATCATATTTATATATAAGTTTGGTAAAGATATTCCTACTGGGCTAGTGTAGCTCAATAAAATCATTCTTTTCATGTTCAAATGCCGGGTAATAGATTGCATGCTATGATGTGCTTGGACATGAAAACTTTTGGAAACTAACCTTATTTTAGTTATTTAATCATCTTTTGTAATTAATTCACTTTTGGTAAAGATGAGATTGTAACTAATTATTCTTAAATTTATTTTGACTAAAGAAATTGTAATATTCTAAACAGATTCGTACTTATACTTAAGTTGATTTGGGTCGTGGTGCCGAAAGCGGTATAATTTTTTTTAAACTTTTGGGGACTTGCTTGTAAAGTTAAATAGTTGGGAACTGTGTTGGGTATTATATATGTTATGCAAGGATCTTTTATCAAATTAGATTATTTATTGATGTTGAAAATCGAGAGCGTGACAATAACGTATTACCTGCTAAGCCATTTTTCCATTGTATTAATTGATTTAATAAATTGGTGGTCCGAATTATTCACTTTTAAATCCAAGGGTTTAAAATCATGATATGTATGGTACACCCCTAATAAGAGGTGTGTACCATAGGACTACCCATATATTTTTTAGATTTGTGTCAAAATTTTGTAAATTATTGATTCGTCTTGACGGAATCGAAAAAGTGAAAAAAAATTACTTTGGACCAAATATTTTAGGAAAATGATTTTGGTACTTCATTTTTTTATTATGGCACTCCAAAGTTTATTTTTTAGTGTGTCTTGCTATGTATAATTTTTACATAAACAGACAAATTTTAGAGTGTTATCATAAACAAATGGAGTGCCAAAATCATTTTCCATATTTTTAGTATCCAAGATAATTTCTTTGGGCTTTATCTTTGATATTTTCAAAAATATTCGGATAAAAGGTCATAATTTTTTTAAGTTTCTGATTCGTCTCGACAAGACGAAACAATAATCCACAAAAAATGTGACGCAAAACTAACAAAAGAAAAAAAAATTGAATACAAAAAAAAAAAAAAGACCAAAAAAACCCATAGCAGTGAGGTTAGTGACCCGAAGTATCATGTGACGTTGCAACGAGTGTATTTTTTTTTTTGATCCGCTGCAACGAGTGTATTTGATAAACAAATTATTGTTGATAAATATACTGCAGGGTTTTTCGCTATCGCTTGTCTAACAAAAGCTTGTCGTCATGTTTCCACCTATTTAATTTGTCGCAACGTGATTGATAAGTGGCAAAATATACCTATTTTGACCCTCCAGTCTACATTTATTAGTCTTTTATATTTGTTAATCGATATTTATTATGCATTTTTGTGTTTATAGGTTGCTCGAGCCCATTGTCCGATATTTTGGATAAAAGCAGAAGTTAAGAGAAGTTTGGGATTAAAGTGCAAGGAGTTTAAAGTGGAATCGTTGATTGGTTATTACCTAAAGTTCCATGGACCTTTTAAGTAATTAAGGCATTAAATCCCTACCTATATAAAACCAATTCTACTGTCGATCTCAGCAGCATCCGGCCGGGGAAAAGAAAAACGGAAAAAAAGGCAGCGGCTTTGGTCGACGCAGTCAGCGGACGAAACGAAGATGAAACAAAATATGCTGTTGACCGTGGAGATTAATCCAGTGCCTTCCAATTCTCTTCTTTCCATGAGCAACTAATTTCCTTTCTTAGGGTGTGATGAAACCCTAACCAAGTAACTAATGTTTTTATGTTGATTTTTGATTTCGATTGCCGAAACGATGGTTGTATAACATTGAGACTTGTTTTATGATTTGAACTTATTTTTCCAATCTAGTTACATGTGTTTGTTTTCTGTGATTACAAATACATAGTTATGCAACAGTATTCTTTGTGCATGAAATTGAGAATTAGAATAATTTATGCCTAGGAAAGACGAGTCGTGCCTAGATTAATTAGTTGTAGAATCGAAGACGATTCGTGCCAACCGAAGATAGATTATGTCCGGTTTTCAATCACATGCAATTTTCTTGGCGATATCACTTGGGCTTGTAGCTTTTGGTGAATCAATGTCGTTTTGGTAGTCGGTTTCTTAAATTAACATAATCGCGTGCTTACAAAGTTAGGGTGGATTCGAAACCCTAAGACTCTTTTCCATATTTGAATTCACCATCTCTCTTGCTTTTAATTATTTAGATAATTTTAGTTAATCAAACTCCAATCACTTTTTCTTGAATTAAATAAAGAATTGATTTTAGAAATAAATAACTTAGCCTCTTGATCTCCGTGGTACGATACCTGGACTTAAACCGCTATTCTATTTGAATTAAGGTTTTCGCTCAGTTTTAATTATTTATATTTTTGGTGTGAAAAACGACCTACCAGTGATTTGGTGAGAGAATCATATGACTGACGCCACTTATTCCAAGAATATTGGATAATTATCTATCTTACATTAATTTGGGTGAATTGATCAGTCGTTGATTTATCGTGTATCAATGGTGTAAATTATTTATGTAAAAAATCAGACAAATTGAAGCTTGATATGTGCTTGGTCAAATCATATTTTTCTCAAGAAAATACAGGATTAAAAGCCAAATGAATCTGTAAAATCTTACTAGTAACTGTTACTAATTTTTTTTCAAGATAAGTAATAAATATGAGTTGAGATGACTACTACTACGCCATTGACGTAATCTCTGCAATAACAATTTATATATCAAAAACTAAAAATAAACAACTCGGACTAGCAAAATGTAACCGTAACCGATCTCATTTTTGGCCGGAGAGGATACATTCTCGTTGAATGTTTTTTCGGCTTTTGACGTTATGGTTTGAACTGCTATATGTTCTCTCCCTTTTTCTTTTTTCAAGGAATAGGAAAGCTATTCTTTTTGCTCTCTTTTAGAAACATATTTTTAGTAGAATTTTTTTACTCAGGTAAGAACAATATCAACAACTCCGTTTTATTTTTTCCCTTTGAAGAAACTTTTTCAATATTTGTTTTCCTATCGTATGTATCATGTTGCTAATAAGGGTCTTTTGAATTGTGATAAATCTATTTCAATCAAATGCCAATTATTAATACTATTAGAAATTTGGGCAAATTGAGTAGGAGGACATACTATTAGGGTTTTTGATATAATAAGTGACATAAATATTTTCCCCTATTCTGTCCAGGATTTACAAAAAACCGCTCCCGAAGGTTGACCGGTATTGAAAGTGCCTAAAACCTTATGGTATCCTATATATGAAAGTGCCTAAAACCTTATGGTATCCTATATATGAAAGTGCCTAAACCGCTAAAACCCTATAATAGAAAAGTGCACCATAAAATCCTATGAAAGTGCTTAAAACCTTAGAGTAACCTATAAAAGTGCCTAAAAACCTAAGGTATCCTATAAAAGTGCAAACAAGATCAAAAAACACGAAAAAATACATATTTTGTGTTAGCCAAATAAGGTCATTGTCTCATTGAAGACAATTTAAATAAAAAAAGACATTTTTTGTATTAGCCAAACAAAGCCCTTGTCTCATTAAAAGCAATTTTGTCTTTTCACGGACTCTAGACTCTAAATTTTTTTTGTATTAATGAACTCTACACATTACAGAAACTTAGGCTGAACTAAAACTCCTATGAGGTTATTTCATTTGGACTTTAGACTAATATGCAGTTTTTTCCTTTCACGTCTCTTTTCAATGAAAAAGGACTTAACTATTTTTATTTTTTAAATGAGAGAATGACTTTAACTATTCATTTAGGTTTTGCCATCAATGTCACTACTAACTCAACTTTGAAAATGCATAATTAACATTACTTTCTTCATTAAGGTTTCTTGTTGAATTTGAATACCTTAACATTGCATTTTCAACCACTCTATGCCTCTAACCTACATACTGCATAGTTTACAAACTTCATAGATTTGCACCACTTTCAAGTGGAGTATTATATAACACCGCGTAATAAAATGTATTGATTACATAAGGCTAGTTTTTCAAACAGATCATGGATAAGTTGTGAGAACAAATTTTCTTCTGCGTCAGTACTGCACGCCATCGATCAAACCATGAGATGGTTTGTAGACTTTAGTGGAGTATTATATAACACCTTGTAATAAAATGTATTGATTACATAAGGCTATTTTTTCAAACAGATCATGGATAAGTTGTGAGAACAAATTTTCTTCTGCCTCAGTACCGCACACCATCGATCAAACCATGAGATGGTTTGTAGACTTTCAAGTGGAGTATTATATAACACCGCGTAATAAAACGTATTGATTACATAAGACTATTTTTTCAAACAGATCATGAATAAGTTGTGAGAACAAATTTTCTTCTGCCTCAGTACCGCACGCCATTGATCAAACCATGAGATAACACTCTACGTCGCTCAAAAAAGAAACGAAAGACTAAGGGATCGGTCTGAGGCGCTTGTTAATTACCAAGTGTTTAGGTTCGATTTTGAAGGGTACAAATAGAAAATTTTGAATTCTTATTTTCCGCGTACGTTGTTCTCTCGAAAAATTCCAAAAATCCCAGGTTATGACTCTTCTCTATCTAAAAGAACTAAGAAAGAACGTCTAAAGAAAGCACACAGGAGTGTCTGTTTTTAAAAGCCAATGTTTGATAGCTTTTCAATATTGAAAATACTCATACCTAACCATTCCCACTTGGTTCTTGTTCATGAATGTGATCCATGAGCATGACCCTTGGGTTTTTTTCAAGAACACCCTTTCAACTATCACGTTTTATCAACATGATCTCCTCACGTTTAAAACTCATCAATCTCACCCCATCATCTATCAAAATTCATCAACTACACCCCCTCCCCTTATTTCCGTTAAAAATTTGGACGAAAAGACTAAGTTACCCTTTTCTTTGGTCTGTGAAAGAAATAGAGTTTGGGACTTCGAAAAAAGCACACGCCTCCCTCTCCTCTCCTCTCCTCTCCTCTCCCCTTACACGCCGCCCCCCCCCCCCCCCCCCCCGTCCTGTATTTGTCTCTTCACCTAACATGGATGAAATCCGAAAAATTGAAACCCTAGAACGCAACTGAGGACGTCAAACTCGTCACATTCAAAACCTTAAATCAATCGCTCCAAACCATATATCTTGAACTCGTTTGAAACCCTAAATCTCCTCATTCCATCACGTTCAAAATCCTAATTACCTCTAGCGACATAGAAGATGGCAGTAGCGACGAGAGCAGTGCAAATTTCTTCAATTTTAGATTTTTTTTCACAATTTGGGTTTTTGAAATTCAAATTCAGGGTTTGGGTGGGGTTGGAAAGGAGAATAAGATGGGGTTGAGAGAGAGAACTAAGGGTGGTTGGTTTGGAGAGATTTGGTGGGTTTTCATTTTTCTAGGTGGGGAAAAGGGGAGATGGATGGATTTGGGAGATGGACAACAGAGAGAGGGAGAGGGTAGTAGAGATGGATGAGAGAGAAAAAGCAATATCCGTTTGAGTGAGTATAAATAGCCCAAGGATATATTTCCCGCCCAAGGCAAGGGCATTTTAGGTTCAAATTTTGTTTTTCCATCCAACTTAGGCTAAAAAGTTAAACATTTCTTAACAAAATTGGATGGGAGGGGTGTAGTTGATGAGTTTTGATAGATGAGGAGGTGAGGTTGATGAGTTTTCAACGTGAGAGGGTCATGTTGACAAAATGTGATAGTTGAAGGGGTGTCCTCGGAATTTAACCTTTTTTTTTTTTTTTTGAAGTCTGGGAGCTTATTTTTTGTCTTTTCATTTTCAACTTTTTGGCTTTTTAACTTTTTGATTTATGGTCAGAATATATTTTGAATTTGGTAAAGTGTTTGAAATGATATGTGAGAATGTATTTTGCAACATGATTAGTAATTGAGAAATATGTGCAAAATGTATTTTGTAGTAGGTTTTTTTGTTAACCAATATGGAAAAAGTGGAAAATGAGAACTCAAAAAGCTCCTCCTTACCCTCTTTTTCACTTCTCTTCTCTAAACAACAATTTGAAGAAATTGTTCTGGAAAATGAGGTTTGGGTGGCCCTTGCCAAACACCCAAAACTTCAAAATGTAATAATGAAAATGCAAAAAGGAGGTTTCCAAACAGGCACGAATTGGCATATGGAAGGAGAATAGAAGACTATACGTGACAATACTAGTGGAATTGAGGGAATAAGGGATGCTGTTAATTGAAAGTACTTCAATATGTTAAGATTATCAAGAGATGTAGCAAGGTTGTCAACATCAATTAGTAGGAAACAGCATTGTGTTTAAGAAAATGAAGAAAATGAGAGTCCGACTACGCGCACAGGCAAAGTGTGCACGGACAACTTGTAGGGCTCACTTTGAAATCCCACACAAATGATTCAGATTCTGAATTTTGAATGAAAAGTTAAAAAATTGAATCACGAACTATCGGTTATCCTATTGAGCTGATATTTTTGAAAAGCTACTCGAGAAATTATTTTAAATTCAATGTACAATACATCATTTGTTTGGAACCTCAAAGTGACAAATCAGATATATAATCCCACGAATTGTCCAAGCAATTCTTTTTCTTGCTAAAAACCAATGTGAGCATTAACATCTCCAACTTCCCTGCTAAATCTCAGTAAATGTCTCAAACCAACCAAACCCAGAAATGAGGAAACAAGATAGATGACTATTCCAAGCTAGAGATATGACAGAATGCAGGAACATGAATAACACCAAAGAGATGTAAATGCAACTGTATCAGAAAGTCGGGTAAGTCAAACATAGGATGTGATGCAACATATCATTCAGACAAGGATCTCTATGAAGAGGACTGGCTGATCTTGTGTTTTCACCTGACTACAGAAACAGAATATACGGTCGAAGTTTTGACGACTTAGTACAAGTACTAATGTCCCTACGGTCAGCGTACCATATCTACAGGAATTTCTAGCGGTGTACATAGTTCTAAAATTGTTAAACACCTGTGTCAAAGACTCGACACCCAAGTGAAGGGGGCGGAATAGTATATCCAGCATGCTTAGTTGCGAATGTGCAACTATGACTAAGCAATTGAACTTTACAACATAACAATGGATAACACTTCCGGATGAAACACTATAGTGTAGTATGCAGATACCATTCACACTTCAAATATAATGAAGTTTTGAGAAATACCAATTCTAGCCATGAGGATTAGATGAATGTGACACTTTACACAATCCGTCGCCAAGTCCATGTATTGCAATGCTTTCCTGACAGAGAAGTTAATCATACACCGGATAACACCTACAAACATCTGATCCTCCATTGATCCCATCCAAAGACAAAAGATTTTACAATTGAAGCAAAAATATGGAACGAAAATGACTCGATACATCTTCATTCTAACATCCACAAGCACACTCGAAAAAGGTTCGAGAATCCACAAGATACAATAAGTTGGGAAAACAAAATTTTCACACAGATGAAAGAAATAATCAAAGTTCAGAATTGTTATCCTTGTACTAATGGACAGGCGAAGAAGAGACGTAATAACCAAAACACATCTATTGAACGTTGTCTTCTATTGAACATTATCTTCCAGCTGCCCTGACTCAATTACGTCCATATGTCAACATGATTTGGCAATCATAGCATTCGGAAATGACATCTGCAAGTTAATGAAATTGCCAGTTAAAAATAGGAATAGCGCATTCAAGTACAATTAAAACCCCTTCCCCAGAACCCAAAAATATTTATAAAAAAAAAAAAAAAAGGTCAGCAAAAGAAATGAGAACAAATAACACCTACTCCCATCTCTACCTCAAAATTATGCAGACACCCAGTCCCAAAAGAATAGAAAAAGTTATGTTAATCAAGTAGCATGTTTGAGGAGACAAAAACCTAACTAAGAATCAGAAAATAGTTAAGAATATAGCAGCTAGTGTTATTCATCGAGCCAATCTTAATATTTTCTGTTGATTTCACTCATGGTAGTCTATTGGTAGATGTGAGACACAAACGCGGGGGGGGGGGGGGGGGGGGGGGGGGGGGGGGTTTGGTGGGGAGAGGTTAAAATAAAACATGAAAAGAGAGAGCAAGAAACGCCTGTTCGTTCAGGTTCGTTCCAAGGCAAAAGCCACAGCAAAGTGGAGTGATGCTCCACACCAAAGTGCTCTCGAAAACATTCTAGAATCCATCGAAGTCCAATTCGTTCAGGTTCGTTCTAACACGTAATGACATTTTCAAGAACAACAATCACAAGAAGTACAAATCACTAACTGACATGCAAAAAGGTTTAGTCAATCATCTAAATCACAAAATGAGCATTGAGAAGATGAACACCCAACATACCCCAGTAAGCCACGACCCTGCCATACTCTAGGTGTGATTGTCAGGTTGACAACTGCAGCTTGCCTCAAAACCACTACAGATACTCCACAGCCTTGATTTGACTGAGCTTCAGAAGCAAGCTTTGACAACAAATTATCACCAGATTCCACATTCCCAAATTTCACAATCTGGTCTCCAAGTTGTAAGCCATCTTCTGCTGCTGGAGAATCCTCAGCTATCTCATCAACTAAAGCAAATGGTACGCTGACAGTTGCATCAACATCCATGGCACTTATCGTGTTTCCAGAAAGAACATTGTGGTAGGACGCAGATGTACCAACATGGACAATAGATGAATCTAGACTATTTGAGCCTTCAACATTACCTTGGAATATTTTAGGAAAGAACAGTTAGGTAGTTGCAAAACACAGAAAGGAACTTAATCAGAGTAAAACAACAGACAGATGCATATCCACTGAGAAAAATTTGTTCATTAAGTTATTTATTTCAAGGAAGAACCATCTGCCACTCGTTAGAAGCGCAAGAAATCTTTCAGAAACCTGTGCCACTTGTTAATTCGCTGCTTAATGGTGTGCTACTTTTTTTCACAATCCAATATCATGTAAAGGTAAATGAAGCACGAACACTCTCACAAGCAAGAGTTAGACATAATAACAATGGAGTGCAAGTGGACTGAAGTAACTCCCTTGAGCAGTTGAAAGGGCAAATAATGCTTCCTCAATTTGCAGAAGTGTGAATTTATAATCGCATCTAGAGAGGAAAAGACAGAAAATATAAGCCCTTAATCTCGTGTAATATTTTCTGATGAAGAGAGTATTTTCGATGAAGAAGATGAGGGAACTAGTGACACAATTTTTCGGAGGCATGCATGTTTGATGGGAACATGGGCAGAGTACTTAAAAAGTAGCAGTCAATGTTGATTGTTTCCACTGCAAGGCAATCTTGGAAGTATAGCACCAGGAGATAATTACCTCACATAAGTTGGCTATCTACAGCTCCATCGATCAATGGTGCAGTACAGAATCAACGGAGAAGAACAGAAACTTCATACATGACTTACTTTAGTAAACATGAAATGCATCCAAAACTATAGACAGTTATAGAATGAAAAGAAAATGTTGGCACAAAATCCAAGTAAATATTATCCGTAGAAACATCAGCATTCACAAAAATCAAATAATTCAAGTTTGTCACGTCGAGTACAAAACTATCAACGTACAATTAATTGGACTGCTTACTGGTCCGAGTCCTGCTTGCAGTTAGATCTTAGATGGCCAAAATAACAAAAGCTCAAACTCGCTAGGGAAAAAGAAGAAATATCTTTTGAAGCAAGAAAGATCCACAAAATAAGTCATTGCAGAAAACTTGGAATATTTCCCCCTTGCAAACAGAGAATACCAAATGGATCCCTTCTTCCTACCTGAATCTACAACGTGCGAAGACTTAGAAGCCAGCCTTGTTGAATGCAGAAGTTGTATATGTTGATCTATTCTCTCGGTGATAACCTTATGATCACTCCTCAATTCTGCAACAGACAATTGAAAAACTAACAAAGCTAGTAAAATTATCAAGAGTGCAGAAGACTTTTACTAGTTACTGCCAAAGCAGTAGTTAACACTACCACTCAACATGGAAATAATGACAGACGGGTATTGAAAAGAAATTAGGCCATTATGCAATGCAATTAACGCAGGCCCATCTACTTTTAACCACAAAACCAAATAGACTTCAAAAACAGGAAACCTTCCCAATAACATGAAATCCAGCTATCTTCGGGCAAGAACAATTTCATTAGTCATTACCAAGCTAAACCATGGCAAAAATGTCACAGCAAAGGAAGGACAAACCTTGAAAAATAACAGTACAGCAAGAATTGGGATAAAAGTCCCATAGTTTCCGATGGCAATGAACATTTCCAAGCAAATCTACTGGTTTCCATTTATTTATTGACTAACATATTCCATAGAATGATATTACGTTGAACCCTCTTTCCATCAAATTAAAAATTCAGGTGATACATAAGTAGAACTTGGACAAGTCTACGACCCATGAACACCATTGAAATTTTGTTTATTTTCCAGATACAGCTAGAGATTACAATTGAACTTCACCAGGAATCATAACACACTCCTTGAACATGAAGTGTTCAACAAGAGGTTTACAATTCCTACTCTGAACAAATACCAAGAAGCCCTTTGAGCGATGCATCCCATATAAAGAGCACTGCAAACCATAAAACGATAACAGAGAAAGTGCAAAACCGCACCAGCGAGACGGTGCCGGTCTGCTCGAACAACTGGAATGTCAATATCCGCCCTCGGAAACCCCTGTAGAAAACAAAATCTTCAGCTTACTTCACCAACTGTAAGATGTAAGGCACTCCCATTTGTTGGTTGCTAATCGAATAATACTTTTAAGTCATGTTGTGAGCCCGTTATTCCACTGCAGTGGAGTGGACTGTGGAGGGGTTACATACCAATCCCTTGAAACAAGGGACGTAAAATAATCAGGAAGTGGTAATGTGGCATTGGTAAGAGCATCTCCAGCTACTGCTACTCAAATCTCCATTCAAACTCAAACCTGTATCTAAACGAGTTTTCTGAAACCAAACAACAAAAATCTTTATTCGAATTTTTAAAGGCATTTGTGTCTATCAAATTTACATCAAAGCAACTAACAGAACTTCTACTTTAATTTATGCTTAGGTGAGAATCTGCCCTTTAAAATGTTTCATACCAATGAAGCTTCGAGTTTGAGTTTAAAGCAGGAGCTTGCCTAATCACCACAGCAACAATCCAGTCATATTACTCATCTGTGTTACATACCCTATTATCCTCTCACTATTAATCCATCCAATCGTCGTTTCCTTACTTTCCCTGAATTCCCCACCACCCAAACAGCTCAATTCCAAAACCCTTAACTCAATTTGCAATCCAATTAACAAACACAATTACTGTTGTACTTTATGGGAGTCACACATAAACACAATGGAGAGAAAATTTCCGATATTATTCACCACGTAATAAAATCATACAAAACCTCTCAATCTCTCTCTCTCTCAGTTCCACACCTTTCTACTCCAACACATACATGTATATATACAAGAAAGGTGAAACAAAAGTCCAAAGCCATTTAAGGCTCAGTCACGCAAGAATCAAATCGCCGCCTAAAATCTCAGCTGTTGGTGGCTGAGATCTTTGACTTTGGTGCCTGGGTCACTCTCAATTGGGACCCCTCTCATCAATGGGTAAAATCCAACAATTACACGCATAAAAACAATCGGAGAAGGGTGAAGAGAAGTCCAATGGGAATCAAGTCCTGTGCTCCAATTGGAAGTGAGTGAGTGTTTTTCTCTGTTTGCCTTTCTAGGCTGCCTAGATGTTGGCTAGTTCGCATGTCTGTGATGTAAGGTGTGGTTTGGGAGGGTATGCCTTCCCTTGTGTTTGCCTGCCGTAACGCTGTTTTGGTTGGAGTTCAATAAAAATTTAATTTACCCAACAAAAAAAAAAAAAACGCACAACTACTCGCATAAACATGCAAAGAAAAACAAAAGATAAGAATATTTGCCTCGGAATCGATGAGGTTGCCGGAGAGGCCGGGTCCGCCGGGCCGGCAGAGGCGGTCGATGATGACGTTCATCTCGGTCTCCAGGGCGGTCCGTTTGTCCATCAGAGACATGGTTTCCGCCTTCAAATTCGTCCCCACCATTCCCGCCGTTTCTAGGGTTTCGGTTAGACCACCACTGTTTTTCGTTCTTGAATTTGAGAGAATCTCACAAACCCCAATTTGTGTACTGGTAGTAGTATGACGGTACCTGGCTTGGGGAAGAAGAAGAAGTCTAGTTGTCCTTTTGATATGAGTTCTGCTACGCACAGAGACAATTCGCACAGAATCACGCAGAGACAAATGCGTTTGGCCTTATTTTGGGTTCCGAAAAAATCTAGAAAAATATCCATAAATTTTTAAATATTATTTTATAGAGCCCCTGTAAAAAATCAACTCCAGTGGATATCGATAAGTGTTACTTTTGGATTCGTATGGGCGAATTGAGCATTTCGCCTCTACGAATCCAAAAGTAATACTTATCGACATCCAGTGGAGTTGATTTTTTACAGAGCTCCATAAAATAATATTCAAAAATTTATGGATATTTTTCTAAATTTTTTCAGGACCCGAAATGGAACCAAACGCATTTGTCTCTGCGTAGATCTCTGCAGATTGTCTCTGCTAGAAGTATTTTTGTTTTGATATCAACATTTTTTTTTAAGTGTTAAAAATGTATGTATTTTTTTATTGAAAGACACAAAAAAAGGGGAATATAAAAAAAATAAGTGTAAAAATTATTTTCCTTAAATTTCTATAGAATAAAAAGAATTCTAGACAGATTTTGAAAAAAAATCATATGCGTTGACCCTTTTAAAAAATATGAATGTAAAAAACCAAAAACATAACAGGAAAAGCCTAAGGTTCTGCTTAGAACCTAAAAGAAAAGAAACAAAAATAAAATAAAATGGAAGAGAAATGAAAAGAAAACAGAAGGAAAAAATTTATCTCCCTTCTTTTTCAACCAAACAATAGAAAAGATTTTTTTTTTTTTTGTTTTCTTTCTTTTCCTTACGTTCCATAGAGAGCCTAACTCTGTTGAAAGAAAAAGAAAATTAAAAAATTTTCCTTTTCGTTGTTTGGTTAAAAAAGAAAAAGATAAAAAAATAAAAATTTTAAATTCAATGAATAATAAATTATCCCTCCTATTTTCCTTTTTTTTTTCTCCCTTTATTTCCTTTTCTTTTCTCTAGATTCCAAACATAGCCTAAAGTTGGAGAGAATGAAATGTACAGAATAATCGCTCGGTACATATGCTGGTGATGGTGACTGACGTCAGTGCACTCATCATCTCTCTCTCTCTCTCTGCCGCTTTGTCAACCCAATCCAATCCTCTCTCTCTCTTTCTAAACTTGGAACAAGCCACTGTGCAAATGGGAAAGTTGCATTATAAATAGATAGAGATACCCCACATCCTGAAATGGCCGCAATTGTAGTGTATCTTTAGCCTCTTCACCTGCTTCGACGACTTCCTCATCTTCTTCTTCACTTGTTTTCAGAAAATTGCGATCCACTCCCCCTCTGGGTCTCTCTTTTGTAGTTACACCCTTGTGTTGTCGCAGAGGTAAGCGCATGGCTCACTCTCTCACTCGCGCCACTCTCGGCCTCACTCACCCTGTTCAAATCGACCCCCCTAAGGTATCACCTCTCTCTCTCTCTCTCTCTCTCTCTCTATATATATATATATATATATATATATATGCTTGTATGTCTCTTTGGTTGTATTGCACCATGATTGTTTGGGCTAGAAGTCAGTTGTGGACTTCTTTTATATGGGTCTCTTAAGTCATTCCATGTGTATTTAAACATTGTGTCTTAGTCAGGCCGGCTCTAAGATTTTGGGCCTAAGATAGATAATGAGGCCCTTAATAATATTTACGATAATAAAATAACAAGTAGTTAAATGATTATTTTCAAAGCCAAATGCATGTATTCGACAAGGAAAAAACCCATACAAATACTAATCTATGATCCTGTTTTCTCTTCTTTGATCTCTAATTCATCTTCTTCCATTTTATTGTGTGTTCAGGAGATTAGAGCTGGTAAGGGTAGAATATGCATAAAACTTATATAGGAACCTATCACATGGGATCATTTTTCAAGAGGCTCTACATGAAGACAGCCGTCCGTGATCTGCATTTTCTTTTTCCTTTTTTGTTTCCTATGATTGAGCAAGTCAGGTTGGGCCCAACCATTGGGCCTGTGTCTCTTAAGTGTAAAATAGGTGATTTTGGTATTAAAATGGGCCTCTAGTGTTGCTATATCCAAAAAGATTGGACATATATAATGGGTACCCAAAATAATAGGAGGCCCCTAATTTTTACACATTCTTGGGGGGCTGAAGGCGCCGGCCTCTTGGGCCTTAGCCCAGAGCCGGGCCTGGTCTTAGTCGCCTAGCACCTAGGTTGTAGTATGATTGTTTTTTCTGGCTAAAATCAATCAACTGTGGACTTCTTTATTTGGGTCTCACTCCATATACGTATCTAAACATTTGGTGTATTGAATATACACACACTTTGTATCCTGTAATCTCCTATGTTTGTATGTATCTCTTTGATTGTGTTGAGTGACTATTCTTTTTGGCTGAAATTTAGTTTTTGTGGACTTCATTATCTGGTCTCATTACATGTATGTATGGAAACATTTTGTGTATTGTCTTATCAAAAAAAAAAAAAACATTTTGTGCATTGAATCATTGATGCATTAATTGTTGAGCTTCTCTTGTTCAGTTTATGGGTTCACTCTTTTTTTCACGTAAGTGTCGACCTCTGAGGAGTTATCATTTCCACTGATTATTGGTTAATTGAGATTTATATTTGGGTCTTCATGTATGAACCCGTTGTTCCTTTCTTTTTTTTTTTTCTATAGCCCTTGCTCAAATCTTAGAACCTCCCAAATGCGTCTCTTCCTCACTCAAACTCGTATCAAAACAAGTTTTAATCCAATCGAAGGGGACTTTATTTTACTTAAAATTCGCAAGTCTACCTTGTGGCTTTCTAAATTACCATTTTTCTGTCACATATGTATGCTTAATTTGAGTTTTTTCATTGGAGTGCTTCATATCAAACGAATCTTTTACTCAATATTTTTTTTTTTATCAAAGTTAAGAGTTTGAGCAAGGTGGTGGAGATGGTCTAACATATATCCTGTCAACTGACGTTTCTAAACTAGATTACATGAGTAATTGAAATTCTAATTATTTGTGCTCATGTTTGGGGAAATTCTGTTAGATCTCTTTTTCTGGGAAAGAGATCGATGTGGTGGAATGGAAAGGAGATATACTGGCAGTGGGTGTCACTGAGAAAGACATGGTCAAAGATGAAAACCTGAAATTCCAGAACCCAATCTTGAAGAAACTGGACTCCCATTTGAGTGGTTTGTTGGCTGAAGCTTCTTTGGAGGAGGATTTTAATGGGAAAGTTGGACAGTCAACTGTTCTAAGGCTTTCGGGAATTGGGTCAAAAAGGGTTGGGTTAATTGGGCTTGGACAGTCCTCATCAACCACCGCTGCCTATCAGAGTCTTGGTGAGTGCGTTGCTGCGGCAGCAAAGGCTTCTCAGGCGAGTAATGTGGCCATTGTGATTGCTTCTCCTGAGGGGCTCTCAGCCGAATCAAAACTTCATACTGCTTCAGCGATAGTATCTGGTAATAGTTTGCTTCATTTTTTCTTGTTTTTCAACTCCTGGGAGCAACTCCAACCCTATTCTCCAATATCTATTAGCCAAGTGTACTTAGAGTAAATCATTTTTTCAAACTTTTCAGCCATAATTTTCCGTTTCTATATATATATATATATTTGTTAAAATCCCCTGAATTATCTTCACAACTCAACTTTCTCTCCAAATTGTTGATTTGGATACTTTTATATAGCTATCACATATGTCCACATTGGCATGATATTGATTGCATTGTCAATAACTTTTCAAAACCAATTTTTTGAACATCTGGATCTGTTTATAATTAGTTGTGTACGTTTATGCAAATGGAGACATCTATATTTTGGGTTGAGTCTCCAAATTTGGCAGCTCTAATCAGGGTTTGCATTTCAGAGAAATGCAACTGGGTAGCAGATGCTCTGTATTGCAGTGGACACATGTTTGGGTTCGTATGGGATTGAATTTGGTGGAATGGCTTGAATGTTGTAGGAACTGTGCTGGGTACATTTGAAGATAATAGGTTCAAGTCAGAGTCAAAAAAATCATCGCTTACATCTGTTGATATTCTTGGTCTTGGAACTAGATCTGATCTGGAAAAGAAGCTTAAGTACACTGAAGACGTTTGCTCCGGGATTATCCTTGGGAAAGAGCTGGTAAATGCGCCCGCCAATGTCCTAACCCCTGGTCTGTATTCACTATTCAACCTTATAATTTTCCGTGTTCTTTTGTCTTCTTTGGATAATGTGCATCTGATGCATACCTATTGTACCTTTGATATGTTATGTCAGTGTCTTAAAGTGCCTTAATTTTCTATTCTTCCTTTTTTCACATTTGTCGATGTTTTCTGTTCTGTAAGATAACCGTTGTTTATGATGATTCTTATATCCTCAGGGGTTTTAGCAGAAGAGGCTTCAAAGATTGCCTCCATGTATGGCGATGTTATTTCTGCAACAATTTTGGATGTAGAGCAATGCAAGGAACTGAAAATGGGTTCTTACCTTGGTGTTGCTGCCGCATCGGAAAATCCTCCTCATTTCATCCATTTATGTTACAAACCGCCCAGTGGACCTGTTAAAACAAAGTTGGCTTTGGTAGGAAAGGGGTTGACCTTTGACAGGTGATTATAATATCTATTTTCTCCAAAAAGAAGAGATTCTAGTTCGAGTCATCACTTGACCAAAACAACATGGGTTTTTAGTGGTTTCGTGCCATTTAAGTTGGAGAATGTGAGCCGTTTACTTTGATAGGGGGATGTCTGTTCACTTGACGTTCTTATTGCTCTGGTTGATATAACATTTATCCTTCTTCTACAGGAACTCTTAGTTTCTACTTCAGCTGGCTCTTGTCTGCATTGGTTACAGAGCCTATGTTTTTCAGCTTAATTTCTAAACTTACTTTTAGTTTTGAGTAGAGTTTTTGTTTTCTGATTGATCTCGTCATATAAGTTCAGTGAGGAGGAAAAAAAAAACTAAAAACACCCAAAAGCTTAGACATCCCAAAGATGCTGATACTTATCTCTTATGTCTGTAGTGGCGGCTACAACATCAAGACAGGACCTGGCTGTTTAATTGAGCTCATGAAATTGGATGTTGGAGGTTCAGCAGCAGTTTTGGGTGCTGCAAAAGCTCTTGGTCAAATTAAACCTGCTGGAGTAGAGGTGAATTATTTTTTATTGGGCCTTCATATTGTCGTTACATTGACCCAGTGTGACATGAAGAATTATCAGTTCAGCAGCATGTTTTTCCTCTTTTATTTTTCTTTTACTTTCCCCCTCTAGATGTGTCCTTACCTTTCATTTTCTGACTTAAGTTTTTTGATTGCAGGTTCATTTCATAGTTGCAGCTTGTGAAAATATGATTAGTGGAACGGGTATGAGGCCTGGAGATATTGTCACAGCTTCAAATGGAAAGACAATTGAGGTAGTTCCTTGAGTTTGAAGGAAGAAATGTGAAATGATATATTGCATCGTACTAATTTTCACATATGCATGCTTGTCATACTTCTCTTAGTTTTTTGGTTTGGTAAGTATCGGACTTCTTATTTGGCACAAGGAATATAAGTTCACTTTTTATGTGATTTGTCACTGGTTACTGATGTGAATACTGAATACTCACCACAGAGAAGGAAACTTCATGGGGTGTTTGAAATAGATTGACCTTTTCATAAGTGAATGAATAAATGGAAACTTGAAACAAGAGAGAAGGTAGAAGTGTTCCAACTACCATAAATGGGGGGTCAGGGATATGGCAATCCGATGGAGAAACGATATAGCCTATTGCAATCATATCCAGTCTAATCTCTCCCAAATGGTGCAAACTTATCCTGCTACCAAACGTGGCATGAGAGTCTTCACAAGACAATGATGCAACAATGGGAGACAATGGTTCAATCTGTAATCATATTTCCAAGTAGACCCTTAACTAAGCTGTACACCATCCAATTTTATTGGATATTGGCTGTACTAGTGTACATAACGTAATAAGTAGATTCGTATTGTCCTCATGTTCTCTTCATTCTCACAGAGTACTTGATGCATTGCGAACTGCAGTTTAGTGACTGATATGTCAATATAATGTTCTATTTCTACGATGCAGGTCAACAACACTGATGCGGAAGGCAGACTTACGCTGGCGGATGCTCTAGTTTATGCCTGTAACCAAGGTGTAGAGAAGGTAGCGTAATATAGAACCATTAGGCAATACTCCATATTACACATTTCACTTGTAAACCAAGCCGTTTTAAAACTTAATATTTGCATAGCCCACTGGTCCATTTTTATTACCCTTTATATAAATTTTGTTCTATCTTTGGAAGTCTACTTTTGATTTCATAGCTTCGTTGACACTGTTAAATTGTTTTGCAGATAGTTGATCTAGCGACACTAACAGGGGCATGCATAGTTGCTCTTGGGCCCTCAATTGCTGGTATTGTTCTCTGAAATTCCCCTCTTTATTATCTTGGTGTTAAACTTGGGATGTGAAACTGATGTCTCTTCTAGTAATTGGCTGAGTTAGAGAACTGTGCTGTAATTTATTGTAAGTATGTCATGAACTACACCCAAAGACAAATTTTAGTAGGAGTTGAAGTGATAGTGGCGAACATATTATGGAAGTAATAGATTAGTGCATTTGTTTAGAGAAGAATGCCCCCCCGGAATATGGGATTCCCTTGCACAATTTGCAGAATTACATGAAGTTTCACACCCAAAGGATTTCGAGACATTTTATGGAATAGTGTGGTTTGAACTTTGAACAAGGTTTGGAGTTTTTTCTATTTTCCTCTTTAGGATTGTTCTTGGTAATTGATATGGTAACCTACTCACGAGGCAGTTAATCATAAAAAGAAGAAGATAAAAATGGAAAAGGAAAATTACACACGGAGCAGGCACTCTCCTTGACAGATTTGAAACAATTGTAGTATGTTCTTGATTGAAAGACTGCGTTTAATGACAGGTGTGTTTACGCCTAGTGATGACCTTGCAAAGGAGGTAATGGCAGCTTCAGAGGTAAGTGGGGAAAAACTTTGGAGGATGCCTTTGGAGGAAAGTTATTGGGAGTCGATGAAGTCAGGAATAGCTGATATGGTCAACACTGGTGATCGTCAAGGTGGTGCCATCACAGCAGCTCTTTTCTTGAAACAGGTACCTGTTGCTTCTACTATATACGAACATGTTTGGCATAGAATGCCATGTCATTGTTGACTTAAGGATCTAAAATACGGCCTTTGGATGAGTTATCCGAGTGTTTTGGAACACGACATGGCCGTTTGGATTGTACCCACCCAGCAATTTTGGGGTAAGTGGGGATGTGCATGTGCTCACCTTGTTCCCTTTTCTTTTGGATGGAAAATTGCTTCTGGGGAACACCACTTTGGAGAGTGTTCACTCTATGCCAATCTGAGACTGTAACTGGATCATGGAAGTCTGTGTTTAGAGCTAACACGAATCAAAATGTCATTTGAAGTATCTATGTCTTGCGACAGTTGTGGGGGGCATGTGCTAACCTTGTCCCCTTTCCCTTGAAAAGATGGGCACATGGCCACGTGGTGTTTGATGAACACTAGAGTCTTTTGTCCATTATGAAATCACATAAAATTTATAGGACTTCAGTACTCATTTGAGTATCTTATGTTCTATCATATGTTTATAGGTCTTTCGATGCTTGTTACTCGTTAGTGGTTCTTTTGTCCATCATGATAGTATCACATAAGATTTAAAGGACTTCGATGCTCTTATCTTTCTGCCAGGTTTTCTTGGTTCTAGGCTGACAAAATTTGACATAGAACTTTTCCCCCCTTCTTTCTTCAGTTCGTTGATGAGAAGGTTCAATGGATGCATATCGACATAGCTGGCCCCGTCTGGAATGATAAAAAGAAAACTGTGACTGGATTTGGCATTTCAACTCTGGTGGAATGGGTTCTGAAAAACTCTTCCTAGTTACATCTCAGAATTTCCTCTTCAGGGAAGAACACCACCACTTTGACCTATGGACACAGGTAAAGGAGAGATCATAAGGGGGTCGTCATTTGGTGCGGTAATATCCCATCGAATAAAAATCTTTTTCCAGGAAAGAATAAGGCAAGTTATGAGCCGAGGCATTTGGCTGTCCAGAGTATTGCTTCGGTTAAAGTTGACTGTTTGATTTTCTCTCTTTTACTTACCTGAACTAAAATTGGAAATGGTTTCTCCTATTTGAAGTTTTTTCAGAAGGGCATTTCAATCCACGTTACCTGATCGTTTCTTTTCTTACTCTTCTTTTTCTCTTTCTTGCGGTGTTTTACGCGTTTGTGGTATGTCTGTTTCTGAGAATATGGTTGATAAATACACTAAGTTACTCGAGTATGAGATTGTGTGTGCTCGTTCAAACTCAGTTTGTTAGGTAAAACAAGTCAAGCTTATGTTTTTGTGAAGCTCGTACGTTTTTTAACAAGATATTACTTGACTCATTTTTAAAGAATCCTTGGTTGGATCAAGTAAAGCTCGTTTGAGGTTGGCTCGCTCGATAGACAGTTCTGATTTCGAATAATCTATTAGCCCATTCGACAAGGTTCTACGTACTCTCTCTCTCTCTCTCTGGGCAAAGAATTCTCTGAGCAGTGGCTCGAATCAAATTCTCCACAACCGGGAATTAAGGCAACGGAACATTTTGGATATGAAAGTAGTAGTTGCAGCATACATTGGTAAAAGCTTCATAATGAATGACATCTTAAGAGCAGGCATCAATCCCTGCCAGATTACCATGTAATTGTTCACTGAACCTGGAGTACCATGCGACGTTTAAGTGTTATTTTAACTAATGACGTAGCAACAACGTAAATGAATAAGATGTCAACATTCACTTTTATTAAATAGTTAGGAGACAAGTATGATTCATGGTACATTCAATTCGAAAGAGTATGGAACAATTTTCCTCTGACCATTATACGTTCAACCATCATACACGGTCGGTGCGCCTAGATATTTTAGGGAAGAACAGTTAGGTAGTTGCAAAACTCAGAAAGGAACTTAATCAGAGTAAAACAACCGACAGATGCATATCCACTAAGAAAAATTTGTTCATCAAGTTATTTATTTCAAGGAAGAACCATCTGCCACTCATTAGAAGTGCAAGAAATCTTTCAGAAACCTGTGCCACTTGTTAATTCGCTGCTTAATGGAGTGCTACTTTTTTTCACAATCCAATATCATGTAAAGGTAAATGAAGCACAAACACTCTCACAAGCAAGAGTTAGACATAATAAGAATGGAGTGCAAGTAGACTGAAGTAACTCCCTTAAGCAGTTGAAAGGGCAAATAATGCTTCCTCAACTTGCAAAAGTGTGAATTTATAATCGCATCTAGAGAGGAAAAGACAAAATATAAGCCCTTAATCTCGTGTAATATTTTCTGATGAAGAGAGTATTTTCGATGAAGAAGATGAGGGAACTAGTGACACAATTTTACGTAGGCATGCATGTTTGACGGGAACATGGGCGGAGTACTTAAAAAAGGAGCAGTCAATGTTGATTGTTTCCACTGCAAGGCAATCTTGGAAGTATAGCACCAGGAGATAATTACCTCACATAAGTTGGCTATCTACAGCTCCACAAATCAACGGTGCAGAACAGAAACTTCATACATTACTTACTTTAGTAAACATGAAATGCATCCAAAACTCTAGACAGTTACAGATTGAAAAGAAAATGTTGGCACAAAATCCAAGTAAATATCATCTGTAGTAACATCAGCATTCACAAAAAATCAAATAATTCAAGTTTGTCATGTCGAGTAGAAAACTATCAAATTAACAATTATCTGGACTGCTTATTGGTCCGAGTCCTGCTTGCAGTTAGATTAGATGGCTGAAATAACAAAAGCTCAAACTCACTAGGGAAAAAGAATAAATATCTTTTGAAGCAAGAAAGACCCACAAAATAAGTCAATGCAGAAAACTTGGAATATTTCCCCCTTGCAAACAGTGAATATCAAATGGATCCCTTCTTCCTACCTGAATGTACAAGGGGCGAATACTTAGAAGCCAGCCTTGTTGAATGCAGAAGTTGTATTTGTTGATCTATTCTCTCGGTGATAACCTTATGATCACTCCTCAATTCTGCAACAGACAAGTGAAAAATTAACGAAGCTAGTAAAATTATCAAGAGTGCTGAAGACTTTTACTAGTTACTGCCAAAGCAGTTGTTAACACTACCACTCAACATGGAAATAATGACAGACACGGGTATTGGAAAGAAGTTAGGCCATTATGTAATGCAATTAACGCATGCTCATCCACTTTTAACCACAAAACCAAATAGACTTCAAAAACAGGAAACCTTCCCAATATCATGAAATCCAGCTATCTTTGGGTAAATTTCATTAGTCACTACCAAGCTAAACCATGGCAAAAAAGTCACAGCAAAGGAAGGAGAAACCTTGAAAAATAAAAGTACAACAAAACTTGGGACAAAAGTCCCATAATTTCCGATGGCAATGAACATTTCCAAGCAAATCTACTGGTTTCCATTTATTTATTGACTAACATATTCCATAGAATGATATTACGTTGAACCCTCTTTCCATCAAATTAAAAATTCAGGTGATACATAAATAGAACTTGGATGATTCTATGACCCATGAACACCATTGAGATTTTGTTTATTTTCCAGATACAGCTAGTGCACGCATTACAATTGAACTTCACCAGGAATCTTAACACACTCCTTGAACATGAAGTGTTCAACATGCGGTTTACAATTCCGACTCCAGACAAATACCAAAAAGCCCTTTGAGCGATGCATCCCATATAAAGAGCACTGCAAACCATAAAATGATAACAGAGAAAGTGAAAAAAACACACCAGCAAGACGGTGCCGGTCTGCTCGAACAACTGGAATGTCAATATCAGCCCTCGGAAACCCCTGTAGAAACCAAAATCTTCAACTTACTTCACCAACTGTAAGATGTAAGGCAGTCCCATTTGTTGGTTGCTAATCAAATAATACTTTTAAGTCATGTTGTGAGCCCGCTATTCCACTGCAGTGGAGTGGACTGTGGAGGGGTTACATACCAATCCCTTGAAACAAGGGACGTAAAATAATCAGGAATGTGGTAATGTGGCATTTGTAAGAGCATCTCTAGCTGCTTCTACTCAAATCTCCATTCAAGCTCAAACCCACATCTAAACGAGTTTTCTGAAACCAAACAACTAAAATCTTTATTTGAATTTTTAAAGGCATTTGTGTCTATCAAATTTACATCAAAGCAACTAACGGAACTTCTACTCTAATTTACGCTTAGGTGAGAGTTTGCCCTTTAAAATGTTTCATACCAATGAAGCTTTGAGTTTGAGTTAAAAGCGGGAGCTTGCCTAATAACCACAGCAACAATCCAGTCATATTACTCATCTGTGTTACATACCCTATTATCCTCTCGGTATTAATCCATCCAATCGTTGTTTCCTCACTTTCCCTGAATTCCCCACCACCCAAACAGCTCAATTCCTAAACTCAATTCGCAATCCAATTAACAAACACAATTACTGTTGTACTCTATGGGAGTCACACATAAACACAATGGAGAGGAAATTTTCGATATTATTCACCACGTAATAAAATCATACAAAACCTCTCAATCTCTCTCTCAGTTCCACACCTTTCTACTCCAACACGTACATGTATATATACAAGAAAGGTGAAACAAAAGTCCAAAGCCATTTAAGGCTCAGTCACGCAAGAATCAAATCGCCGCCTCAAACCTTAGCTGTTGGTGGCTAAGATCTTTGACTTTGGGGCCTGGGTTACTCTCAATTGGGACCCTTCTCATCAATGGGTAAAATCCAACAATTACACGCATAAAAACAATCGGAGAAGGGTGAAGAGAAGTCCAATGGGAATCAAGTCCTGTGCTCCAATTGGAAGTGAGTGTGTATTTTTCTCTGTTTGTCTTTCGAGGCTGCCTAGATGTTGGTTAGTTAGCATGAATGTGATGTAAGGTGTGGTTTGGGAGGGTATGCCTTCCCTTGTGTTTGCCTGCCGTAACCTTGTTTTGGTTGGAGTTCAATAAAAATTTAATTTACCCAAAAAAAAAAAAAAAACGCACAACTACTCTTATAAACATGCAAAGAAAAACAGAAGTTATGAATACTTGCCTCGGAATCGATGAGGTTGCCGGAGAGGCCGGGGCCGGCAGAGGCGGTCGATGATGACGTTCATCTCGGCCTCCAGGGCGGTCCGTTTGTCCATCAGAGACATGGTTTCCGCCTTCAAATTCTTCCCTACCATTCCTGCCGTTTCTAGGGTTTCGGTTAGACCACCACTGTTTTTCGTTCTTGAATTGAGAGAATCTCACAAACCCCAATTTGTGTACTGGTAGTAGTATGACGGTACCTGGCTTGGGGAAGAAGTCTAGTTGTCCTTTTGATATCTACATTTTTTTTTAAGGGTTGAAAATGTATGTATTTTCTTACTGAAAGACAAAAAAAATGGTGAATATAACAAAAAAGAAGTGTGAAAATTATTCTTAAATTTTTATAGAATAAAAAGACTTCTAGACAGATTTTGATAAAAATTCATATACGTTGACACTTTTAAAAAATATGAATGTAAAAAACCGAAAACATAACAGGAAAAGCCTAAGGTTCTGCTTAGAACCTAAAGGAAAAGAAACAAAAATAAAATAAAATGGAAGAGAAATGAAAAGAAAATTGAAGGAAAAGATTTATCTCCTTTCTTTTTCAACCAAACAATAGAAAAGAATTTTTTTTTTAGTTTTCTTTCTTTTCCTTACGTTCCAAAGAGAGCCTAACTCTGTTGAAAGAAAAAGAAAATTAAAAAATTTTCCTTTTCGTTGTTTGGTTAAAAAAGAAAAAGAGAAGAAAATAAAAATTTTAAATTCAATGAATAATAAATTGTCCCTCCTATTCTCCTCTTTTTTCTTTTCCTTTCTTTTATTTTCTCTCCTTTTCTCTAGATTCCAAACATAGCCTAAAGTTGGAGAGAATGAAACGTACAGAATAATCCCTCCGTACATATGCTGGTGATGGCGGATCAAAAAATAAAAAAAATGCTGGTGATGGTGACTGATGTCAGTGCACTCATCATCTCTCTCTCTCCCTCGCGGTCAAGTGTGAACCCAATCCAATCCTCTCTCTCTCTCTCTCTAAACTTGGCACAAGCCACTAGGCAAATGGGAAAGTCGCATTATAAATAGATAGAGATACCCCACATCCGGAAATGGCCGCAATTGTAGTATCTTTAGCCTCTTCACTTGCTTCGACGACTTCCTCATCTTCTTCTTCACTTGTTTTCAGAAAATTGCGATCCACCCCCCTTCTGGGTCTCTCTTTTGCAGTTACACCCTTGTGTTGTCGCAGAGGTAAGCGCATGGCTCACTCTCTCGCTCGCGCCACTCTCGGCCTCACTCACCCTGTTCAAATCGACCCCCCTAAGGTATCCTCTCTCTCTCTCTCTCTCTCTCTCTCTCTCTATATATATATATATATATATATGCTTGTATGTCTCTTTGGTTGTATTGCACTATGATTGTTTGGGCTAGAATTAGTCAGTTGTGGACTTCTTTTATATGGGTCTCTTTAGTCATTCCATATGTGTATTTAAACATTGTGTCTTAGTCGCCTAGCACCTAGGTTGTAGTTTGATTGTTTTTTCTGGCTAAAATCAATCAACTGTGGACTTCTTTATTTGTATCCTGTAATCTCCTATGTTTGTATGTATCTCTTTGATTGTGTTGAGTGACTATTCTTTTTGGCTGAAATTTAGTTTTTGTGGACTTCATTATCTGGTCTCATTACATGTATGTATGGAAACATTTTGTGTATTGGCTTATCAAAAAAAAAACATTTTGTGCATTGAATCATTGAGAAAAAGGATTAATTGTTGAGCTTCTCTTGTTCAGTTTATGGGTTCACTCTTTTTTTCACATAAGTGTCGACCTCTGAAGTGTTATCATTTCCACTGATTATTGGTTAATTGAGATGTGTATTTGGGTTTTCATGTATGAACCCGTTGTTCCTTTTTTTTTTTTTTATATAGCCCTTGCTCAAATCTTAGAACCTGGGCCACCTCTCTTCCTCACTCAAACTCGTATCAAAACAAGTTTTAATCCAATCAAAGGGGACTTTATTTTACTGAAAATTCGCAAGTCTACCTTGTGGCTTTCTAAATTACCATTTTTCTGCCACATATGTATGCTTAATTTGAGTTTTTTCATTGGAGTGCTTCATATCAAATGAATCTTTTACTCAATATTTTTTTTATCAAAGTTAAGAGTTTGAGCAAGGTGGTGGAGATGGTCTAACATATATCCTGTCAACTTGTTTCTAAACTAGATAACGTGAGTAATTGAAATTCTAATTATTTGTGCTCATGTTTGGGGAAATTCTGTTAGATCTCTTTTTCTGTGAAAGAGATCGATGTGGTGGAATGGAAAGGAGATATACTCGCAGTGGGTGTCACTGAGAAAGACATGGTCAAAGATGAAAACCTGAAATTCCAGAACCCAATCTTGAAGAAACTGGACTCCCATTTGAGTGGTTTGTTGGCTGAAGCTTCTTTGGAGGAGGATTTTAATGGGAAAGCTGGACAGTCAACTGTTCTAAGGCTTTCTGGAATTGGGTCAAAAAGGGTTGGGTTAATTGGGCTTGGACAGTCCTCATCAACCACCGCTGCCTATCAGAGTCTTGGTGAGTGCGTTGCTGCGGCAGCAAAGGCTTCTCAGGCGAGTAATGTGGCCATTGTGATTGCTTCTCCTGAGGGGCTCTCAGCCGAATCAAAACTTCATACTGCTTCAGCGATAGTATCTGGTAATAGTTGCTTCATTTTTTCTTGTTTTTCAACTCCTGGGAGCAACTCCAACCCTATTCTCCAATATCTATTAGCCAAGTGTACTTAGAGCAAATCATTTTTTCAAACATTTCAGCCATAATTTTCCGTTTCTATATATATATTTTTAAAATCCCCTGAATTATCTTCACAACTCAACTTTCTCTCCAAATTGTTGATTTGGATATTTTTATATAGCTATCACATATGTCCACATTGGCATGATATTGATTGCATTGTCAATAATTTTTCAAAACCAATTTTTTGAACATCTGGATCTGTTTATAATTAATTGTGTACATTTATGCAAATGGAGACATCTATATTTTGGGTTGAGTCTCCAAATTTGGCAGCTCTAATCAGGGTCTGCATTTCAGAGAAATGCAACTGGGTAGGAGATGCTCTGTATTGCAGTGGACACATGTTTGGGTTCTTATGGGATTGAATGGTGGAATGGCTTGAATGTTGTAGGAACTGTGCTGGGTACATTTGAAGATAATAGGTTCAAGTCAGAGTCAAAAAAATCATCGCTTACATCTGTTGATATTCTTGGTCTTGGAACTGGATCTGATCTGGAAAAGAAGCTTAAGTACACTGAAGACGTTTGCTCCGGGATTATCCTTGGGAAAGAGCTGGTAAATGCGCCCGCCAATGTCCTAACCCCTGGTCTGTATTCACTATTCAACCTTATAATTTTCCGTGTTCGTTTGTCTACTTTGTATAATGTGCATCTGATGTATACCTATTGTAACTTTGATTTGTTATGTTAGTGTCTTAAAGTGCCTTAATTTTCTATTCTTCATTTTTTCACATTTGTCGATGTTTTCTGTTCAGTAAGATAACCGTTGTTTATGACGATTCTTATATCCTCAGGGGTTTTAGCAGAAGAGGCTTCAAAGATTGCCTCCATGTATGGCGATGTTATTTCTGCAACAATTTTGGATGTAGAGCAGTGCAAGGAACTGAAAATGGGTTCTTACCTTGGTGTTGCTGCCGCATCGGAAAATCCTCCTCATTTCATCCATTTATGTTACAAACCGCCCAGTGGACTTGTTAAAACAAAGTTGGCTTTGGTAGGAAAGGGGTTGACCTTTGACAGGTGATTATAAATATCTATTTTCTCCAAAAAGAAGAGATTCTAGTTCGAGTCATCACTTGACCAAAACAACATGGGTTTTTAGTGGTTTCGTGCCATTTAAGTTGGAGAATGTGAGCCGTTTACTTTGTTAGGGGGATGTCTGTTCACTTGAGGTTCTTATTGCTCTGGTTGATAAAACATTTATCCTTCTTCTACAGGAACTCTTAGTTTCTACTTCCGCTGGCTCTTGTCTGCATTGGTTACAGAGCCTATGTTTTTCAGCTTAATTTCTAAACTTACTTTTTAGTTTTGAGTAGAGTTTTTGTTTTCTGATTGATCTCGTCATATAAGTTCAGTGAGGAGGAAAAAAAAGACTAAAAACACCCAAAAGCTTAGACATCCCAAAGACGCTGATACTTATCTCTTATGTCTGTAGTGGCGGCTACAACATCAAGACAGGACCTGGCTGTTTAATTGAGCTCATGAAATTTGATATGGGAGGTTCAGCAGCAGTTTTGGGTGCTGCAAAAGCTCTTGGTCAAATTAAACCCGCTGGAGTAGAGGTGAATTATTTTTTATTGGGCCTTCATATTGTCGTTACATTGACCCATTGTGACATGAAGAATTATCAGTTCAGCAGCATGTTTTTCCTCTTTTATTTTTCTCTTACTTTCCCCCTCTAGATGTGTCCTTACCTTTCATTTTCTGACATAAAGTCTTTTGATTGCAGGTTCATTTCATAGTTGCAGCTTGTGAAAATATGATTAGTGGAACGGGTATGAGGCCTGGAGATGTTGTCACAGCTTCAAATGGAAAGACAATTGAGGTAGTTCCTTGAGTTTGAAGGAAGAAATGTGAAATGATATATTGCATCGTACTAATTTTCACATATGCATGCTTCTCATACTTCTCTTAGTTTTTTGGTTTGGTAAGTATCGGACTTCTTATTTGGCACAAGGAATATAAGTTCACTTTTTCCATGATTTGTCACTGGTTACTGTTGTGAATACCGAATACTCACCACAGAGAAGGAAACTTCACGGGGTGTTTGAAATAGATTGACCTTTTCATAAGTGAATGAATAAATGGAAACTTGAAACAAGAGAGAAGGTAGAAGTGTTCCAACTACCATAAATGGGGGGTCGGGGATATGGCAATCCGATGGAGAAAGGATATAGCCTACTGCAATCATATCCAGTCTAATCTCTCCCAAATTGTGCAAACTTATCCTGCTACCAAACATGGCATGAGAGTCTTCACAAGACAATGATGCAACAATGGGAGACAATGGTTCATTCTGTAATCATATTTCCAAGTAGACCCTTAACTAAGCTGTACACCATCCAATTTTATTGGATATTGGCTGTACTAGTGAACATAACATAATAAGTAGACTCGTATTGTCCTCATGTTCTCTTCATTCTCACGGAGTACTTGATGCATTGCGAACTGCAGTTTAGTTACTGATATGTCAATATAATGTTCTATTTCTACGATGCAGGTCAACAACACTGATGCGGAAGGCAGACTCACGCTAGCGGATGCTCTAGTTTATGCCTGTAACCAAGGTGTAGAGAAGGTACCGTAATATAGAACCATTAGGCAATACTCCATATTACACATATCACTTATAAACCAAGCCGTTTTAAAACTTAATATTTGCATAGCCCACTGGTTCATTTTTATCACCCTTTATGTAAATTTTGTTCTATCTTTGGAAGTCTACTTTTGATTTCATAGCTTCGTTGACACTGTTAAATTGTTTTGCAGATAGTTGATCTAGCGACACTAACAGGGGCATGCATAGTTGCTCTTGGGCCCTCAATTGCTGGTATTGTTCTCTGAAATTCCCGTCTTTATTATCTTGGCGTTCAACTTGGGATGTGAAACTGATGTCTCTTCTAGTAATTGGCGGAGTTAGAGAATCATGCTGTAATTTATTGTTAGTATGTCATGAACTACACCCAAAGACAAATTTTCGTAGGAGTTGAAGTGATAGTGGAGAACATATTATGGAAGTAATAGATTAGTGCATTTGTTTAGAGAAGAATGGCCCCCCGGAATATGGGATTCCCTTGCACAATTTGCAGAATTACATGAAGTTTCACACCCAAACGATTTCGAGATATTTTATGGAATAGTGTAGTTTGAACTTTGAACAAGGTTTGGAGTTTTTTCTATTTTCCTCTTTAGGATTGTTCTTGGTAATTGATATGGTAACTCACTCACGAGGCAGTTGATCATGAAAAGAAGAAGATAAAAAAGGAAAAGGAAAATTACACGCGAAGCAGGCACTCTCCTTGACATAGGTTTGAAACAATTGTAGTATGTTCTTGATTGAAAGACTGTTTAATGACAGGTGTGTTTACGCCTAGTGATGACCTTGCAAAGGAGGTAATGGCAGCTTCAGAGGTAAGTGGGGAAAAACTTTGGAGGATGCCTTTGGAGGAAAGTTATTGGGAGTCGATGAAGTCAGGAGTAGCTGATATGGTCAACACTGGTGGTCGTCAAGGTGGTGCCATCACAGCAGCTCTTTTCTTGAAACAGGTACCTGTTGCTTCTACTATATATGAACATGTTTGGCATAGAATGCCATGTCATTGTTGACTTAAGGAATTAAAATACGGCCTTTGGATGAGTTATCCGAGTCTTTTGGAACACGACATGGCCATTTGGCTTGTGCCCACCCAGCAGTTTTGGGGTAAGTGGGGATGTGCATGTGCTCACCTTGTTCCCTTTTCTTTTGGATGGAAAATTGCTTCTGGGGAACACCACTTTGGAGAGTGTTCACTCTATGCCAATCTGAGACTGTAACTGGATCACGGAAGTCTGTGTTTAGAGCTAACACGAAATCAAAATGTCATTTGAAGTATCTTTGTCTTGCGACAATTGTAGGGGGGCATGTGCTAACCTTGTTCCCTTTCCCTTGAAAAGATAGGCACATGGCCACGTGGTGTTCGATGAACACTAGTCTTTTGTCCATTATGATATCACATAAAATTTATAGGACTTGAATGCTCATTTGAGTATCTTATGTTCTATCATATGTTTATAGGTCTTCGATGCTTGTAACTTGTTAGTGGTTCTTTTGTCCATCATGATAGTATCACATAAGATTTAATGGACTGCGATGCTCGTTGGAGTGTCTTATCTTTCTGCCAGGTTTTCTTGGTTCTAGTCTGACAAAATTTGACATAGAACTTTTTCCCCCTTCTTTCTTCAGTTCGTTGATGAGAAGGTTCAATGGATGCATATCGACATGGCTGGCCCCGTCTGGAACGATAAAAAGAAAACTGCGACTGGATTTGGCATTTCAACTCTGGTGGAATGGGTTCTGAAAAACTCTTCCTAGTTACATCTCAGAATTTCCTCTTCAGGGGAGAGCATCACCACTTTGACCTATGGACACAGGTAAAGGAGAGATCATAAGGGGGTCGTCATTTGGCGTGGTAATATCCCATCGATTAAAATCTTTTTCAAGGAAAGAATAAGGCAAGTTATGAGCCGAGGCATTTGGCTGTCCAGAGTTTTGCTTCGGTTAAAGTTGACTGTTTGATTTTCTCTCTTTTGCTTACCAGAACTAAAATTGGAAATGGTTTCTCCTATTTGAAGGTTTTTCAGAAGGCCATTTCAATCCACGTTACCTGATCTTTTCTTTTCTTACTCTTCTTTTTCTCTTTCTTGCAGTGTTTTACGCGTTTGTGGTATGTCTGTTTCTGAGAATATGGCTGATAAACACACTAAGTTACTTGAGTACGAGATTGTGTGTGCTCTTTCGAACTCAGTTTGTTGGGTAAAACAAGTCAAGCTTACGTCTTTGTGAAGCTTGTACGTTTTTGAAAAAGATATTGCTTGACTCATTTTTAAAGAATCCATGGTTGGATCGAGTAAAGCTCGCTTGAGATTGGCTCGCTCGATAGACAGTCGTGCTTTCGAATAATCTATTAGCCCATACGACAAGGTTCTCTCTCTCTCTCTCTCTCTGTGGGCAAAGAATTCTCTGAGCAGTGGCTCAAATCAAATTCTCCACAACCGGGAATTAAAGCAACGGAACATTTTGGATATGAAAGTAGTAGTTGCAGCATATATAGGTAAAAGCTTTATAATGAATGACATCTTAAAGGCAGTTGGCATCAATCCCTGCCAGATTGCCAGGTAATTGTTCACCGCACCTGGAGTACCATGCAACGTTTTCGTGTGTTGTTATTAACTAATGACATAGTAACAACGTAAATGAATAAGATGTCAACATTCACTTTTATTAAATGGTTAGGAGACAAGTATGATTCATGGTACATTCAATTCGAAAGAGTATAGAACAATTTTCCTTCGACGATTATGCGTTCGACCGTCATTAACGGTTGGTGGGCCTAGATAGGGTTACGGCTCTATTCTGGCCCTTTAGTTCCAGCTCTCAGTAGGGCGCGCAGGTCACGGTTAGACTTAGGAGAGTTGTCAATGCCCTCTCTCTTTCCCTTCTTAATTTGACGAACACACAAAAGAAAGGAAAATGCTTTTTGTTTTAAGCTTTCAAAACGATTTGTGGTGATCTTGCTTCATATTTATGCTTTGTTGCTTTTCTATAGCTTATAGATCACTCATTTCTCAACTTCCAATTGATGGGATGTGCAAACCAGATGACCAGGACCCTCCAACTCTCAATGGCTTAATTTAAACACTGGACAGCCAAACAATTAGACAGAAAACTCGGTTTAAAAATGTTAGTTAGTTGTAGATTAGTTTTTTTTTAATAACTTGGTGTTTGAGTCTAACTTACGCTTACCTCAGCTAATCCAAAAGTCTTGAAGTTAACAACCGTGTACATCTACACCGCTCAAAGAATTTCGATTTTTTCTGCTAGCACCGAGAGTAAACTTGCGAGCTTAAGTGGATAAATCTCTTACTGGCATGTTCCCGCTTTGACCAACCATTGGGCTTCAATGTCCTTATATTAGATGTGGCTAATGTCTTGCGAGCCAATTGGTAGGCTAAAGTTGTTCCCTCTGTTTGCCATGGTCTAATCAACTAGGTGATTGCACTATAAGGGCTCGTTTGGATGCGAGATTATGTTTGGAGGTGTTAGGTAAGAAGGGGGGATTGGATAGTAGGGGTATTGGTTAATAAGGGATGACCCATATTGATGTGATATTTTTATGGAGGGGGTATTAAATAGTATTTGATTTGGATGGAGGATTAATTGGGGGTATAAGGGAGGGGGATTGATGTAAAAAACTGTTAAATGACTTTTTTACCCTTATGTAGTGTTTTATGACAAAATTTGTTAGTTTCATTATAATTAAAATAAATACGTGTTTTTTTGAGTTGCGATGAACAGAAAAAAGAAAAAAAAGTGCAAAGCTTGATTTGGGGGAAAGTTGAGAAAACAAAATTAAGTGTTCCAAATTTCAATCCGTTTGAATGGGTGGGAAGATTTTATTTTTCTGATCATTTAATTCTAAAGGGTCATAATTAAATCTTAACTCTAGGACTCTCATTGGTTAGTCCTAAGATATTTGGTTGTATGACTTTCTTAGGACTAATCAATGAGAGTCTTAGAGTCAAAATTTAATTTTGACCCTTTAGAATTAAATGATTAGAAAAATAAAATCTTCCCACCCATTCAAACGGATTGAAATTTGGAACACTTAATTTTTCAACATATAGTTTAGTTTATATATTAAAAAATTAAGTACTCTAATCTTCAATCCGTTTGAACCGGTATGAAGATCCTATTTCTCTTATCATTTTATCTTAAAGGGTCATCATTAATTTTTTATTTTAGGGCTCTCGTTGATTAATTCTAAGATATTTGGTTGTATCTTGAGATGGAAAAGGGGGATTATTAGGGGTAGAATCGTCCGAAATAGAGAGATTTGGGGGGATTCCACAACAACTAGTAGAACCCTACCCATGGCTAACATCCCCTCAGCTGGTATTAGGGGGTGCAGTGGAAAACGGGGCATAGAGAATACCCCTCCATTTTGGGATGCCAAATGGGGTATTAGGCTGGGTCCCACGGATAAAAAGGGGGGATTTCACAACCCCTTCACAATATCCCGTCCAAACAGGCCATAATGGATAAGTTTTATGAGAAAATTTGTCAATCCATGTTTGGTTTGGTCAATTATAGTAACAATGACTGAATTTGTTTTCCTTTTTAAAAATGAAAAATGATAAAAATAACCTAACGGGCTGTCATTTAAGATTTAAAAAGTGTATTGATTGGAATTTGTCTCACATCCATAAAAAAAAAGAAAAGAAAAAGAAGTCCAACATATAAAAGGGAAACAATTTTTAGCTCTTCTATTTTGATTCGTGGTTAAGAGATTTTCTGCTACTCTAGTTTGATTCATGCAATTATAACAAGAGGGTGGAGTGTGAAGAATTTTTTAGTCCTACTAAAATTTATTGGTCTAACATACGTAATCCATATTTGTGTATATGTGTACATAGATTAAAATAACCCTTTCTTACTAGAGATGCATCCAAAAAGGATATTTATGGCTTTACGGGCCTTATAAGATGAATGATTACTATAATAAACGTATAGAGAGGCCATAGTGGCGTTAGCGGAAAATTCAAGATTTCCACCGCTGGCAAAAAGAATTTAAATTCATTGAAAAAATTAGTGGGGTGGTTCAGATCCTGCTTGAGAGGAGACAATGTTGTTTCATGAAGCAAAGGCCTTTATTGGGATCGGCATTTGCTTAGAAATGCAAATAATTTGAAGGGAAGAAGTCAAACTAATAAATATGAAACCAACGATGTCTACTTTTTATATTGAAGTTTTGAGAGTAAAAAAATCTCTGGTTTGTTTGTACCTCATTGTCCATATTTTCATGTAACCGATCTCAATTAATCGAGACTCAATCTGATATGGTATAAATGTAGGAAAATAATAATGTCAAATCTATTTTTATCTGTACCAAAACTCTAATGCATAAATGCATTGGGCTTTGCACAGGAGACAAAGATTTTATAAACTCTAATGTATAAATGCTTTGGGCTTTGCACATGAGACAAAGATTTTATGTACTACAGTTTTAGCACAAACAAAAATGATTTTGACGTTAGCAACACTAATGTAATAGGGTAACTCAACCCATCCAAAACCGCCCATTTGCCATATTTAGCCAAACTCTTCATAGGGGGAGTCCTGTCTAATTTGAGGGCCCACAACAATGATCAAAACCGTTAATTTTTTAGAACTCGTCAAGAACAAAGACCATGTTTAAAATCAAGTTCATCGGATACGAAACGCTCTAAAAGTTACATAATTGTGCCAAATGAGTTGCAATCCAGTATTACACACTTTTTAAAAAAAAGCTTAATGCGTTTCGAAATCATATCAAATTGTATCGGGTCAACTTGATTTTTAACATGGTGTTTGTTCTCAACAAGCTCTAAATTATGAACGATTCCGATTATTATTGTGGGCTAAAAAAGGCCCACAAATAGCTCGAACTGGATGTAACCAAACTGGGCTGCTCCCTTTTATATAGGAAAACCCAAAGTGGTTCCACACGGACCACACAATCCAGTGTGTACCCGTATGGTTTTTTTTCCCCCCCTGTCCTGACCTGAACCGACACATCTGAAAACTTCAACTCGGATCAACGGCTAGGATCAACTCTCTCTCTCTCTGTCTCTCTCACTAGGTTCTAGCGGGTAGCGTAGGAATATTTACCCCCCAAATTATACTCCAGCCACTTTCGTCTTCTTCTCTCGTACTCCTACGAGTCTACGACCATTAAAACCAGAAACTGACGCACAGAGCGAGAGAGAGAGAGAGAGAGTGCATCAGTTACATATAGTGAGAGAGAGCCCATACCTGGATCTAGATCTTCTTGCCCCGTACGTTGATTCTCTCTCTCTCTCTCTCGTTCTTCTCAATCGCCATGATGGCGGTTCGACGGCCTCCTCTCGCATTTCTCCCGTGGATCTCCGTTCCTCTTCTCCTCTTCATCCACCACGCTCATTCCTTCTACCTCCCCGGCGTCGCCCCCGAAGATTTCCAAAAGGCAAGTCCTCTGCACTAGACATTTATATATATACAACATTTTTATGTATAGTTGTGTCGTGTATGTTTGCATCTGATATGCATGTATTAGATCTTGTTGATTCTGTAGTGTGACGTATCAGTTGCCTTGTGATTTTGTCTGTTTAATGGCGTTTTGGTGTCGGATCTAACTCAATTAACGGCGAGGAAATCGATTCTGGCCTAATTTTGTGAGATGTGGTCTTTAGATGTTTGTTGTTTGGAGATCTATGTGATTTGCTGGTTGTTGTTAGCTATGAAACTGATGTGTTTGAGCCGGTGTAGCTAATTGTTCTTACCTACCAACTTATTAGTAGACACGCTGCTAGAAAATTAAGGAAATCACCAACGGCAAAGAGTCCCCTTAAATGGTAAAATGATACCGTTTTTAACCAATTGTGATAAAAAAAAAAAAACCCAAGAAAGAGATACATATATGTGACCAATTAAGGTGAGTTTTCAACATCGACTGGTCTTACAACTAACTTTCAGTTCATGCGCCTTCCACGATTGAGCTTAAATACGTCATATGTTCGCATTGTAGTAATCTCTTTTGTCCTTTCAATCTGCCAAAACTTGGCATGTTTTTAGTGCTCATATTCACACAAAGGACTCAAGCAGTTAGTATATAATACAAACTTTACTGTATGAGCAAACCTTTGGACCCCTCATAAAATCAATTAATGCACTTTCTGGGTGTTCTCGTGAGGTCTCATTCACTTCCATTAATGAAACCTCACACATACTATATAAGAGGATGACAAAAGAGAATCAACCACCGTATACACCAAATTATATTCGTCAAAAGATCAATGTGGTTTCAGATATCTTGGCCAAGGACTTGGCACTAAAACTAAACATTTATTACCATGCATAATATCTAATGCACTAACAATTATCAAAAACATGTCGGTAAATGAAGATTTGGGTTTTCTTTCAACCACAATGTTACTATATTTATCAAACGCATCAAATACATACCCACAAAGACACAAACTTCGTCACACATTGACACCAACATTTACATTTTTCTTTCTTCCGCTTGGCTTTATCTGAACCATGACATCTTTTCCCAGTTCCCACCCTATGGACAGCTGATGATACCCTTTTTTGGCAGCATTTTATTGGTTTTCTATAGTGACTTTGTTGCCTAGAATGCCTTATCATGGATACAGACTACAGTTGTTGATGTCAAACATGGTTTATGGAAGTCTTTGATGAACTGCGGAGTGTAAGCTGAAACTTTTTGTGTTGAACCTAGTTTGTTTTTTGGAACTTTTTAGTTATTTTTGTTTCGGGGAGGGGACGGTGGTCTAGGTCCTGGTTGTGTCTTAATCCTACTACAAGATCTGTAAAGTGTTGTAAATATAGGTGGTTGTGTTCATAGACTCGTAAGTCTCGTATAATATGGATTATTTTTGACTTCTTGTGGATCATGACTAGAATGGACTTATTATGATGTTCTGAACTATGTTATGTAGAACGTAGATTGTATCGGTATGAAGAACGGTAACGTGGTATGATTGGGGTAAAGGCTTTTTGAGCTTACATTCCCGGAATGTTCTCATCTCAACTTCCAATGAAGTACAATATTGTTTGTCTAGTACACATTTCTTGAAGCATTATGACTGACTTTCGTATATTTTGTTTTGTTAAAGCTCCAATGTCTCTAGCCTTTATAGGGGAAAAATGGTATCACTTTGGATTGCTAAATTCATTGTTTCAGAACATAGGTTTACGACATTTTGAGATTTGCAATTGCAAAACCTAGTTCACTAGATACCAGCGTTTTCTGGGAACATTGGTTCTGATTCTTCTGAATGCTATTATGGTAACTTCTGCTATGGCTAAGTAACTTTTATGCATATTTGTTTCAGGGTGATGCCTTGATGGTGAAAGTGAACAAACTGACTTCTATAAAGACACAGCTTCCATACACCTACTATTCCCTTCCGTACTGCAAGCCGAAGGAAATAGTTGACAGTGCAGAAAATCTTGGTGAAGTTCTTCGTGGCGATCGTATTGAAAACTCACCCTATGTGGTCAGATACATTTCTCAGATGATTTTGTCTGTTCTTACGTTCCTTGAGTGTGTATTACTGAATTCCTTATTGAACTTGTTGCCTGCAGTTTAAAATGCGAGAACCTCAAATGTGCAATGTTGTCTGCCGCAAAGTCCTTAATGAAAAAACTGCTAAGGAATTTAAGGAAAAGATAGATGATGAATACCGTGTGAACATGTGAGGCTTCTTTCAGGGGTATCGCTAGCATGACTAAAATTGCTTACTGCTTTCAAGTTATTGCAATATTGATTCTTTCAGTTGCATCTTGCAGGATTTTGGATAACCTTCCTCTGGTTGTGCCCATACGAAGGTTGGATCAGGAATCTTCCATTGTGTATCAGCATGGCTTTCACGTAGGTCTCAAAGGACAGTATGCCGGAGTAAGTACCAGACGAATAGAATTTTCCCTCCAATTGCTGCAGATTTTAGACTTTTTTTTCATGTCTAAGCCAGCAGTTCTTATAGTTTCTTTCTTGTCAATACTATTTACAGACCAAGGAGGAGAAATATTTTATCCATAACCACTTAACATTCACGGTGAAGTTTCACAAGGACCAACAAGCAGACGCTGCTAGGATTGTAGGATTTGAAGTCAGGCCATTCAGGTACATCATGAATTCTTCATCTTAGTGTTCACTAGGTGCTTTTATCTCCTACAATGGATGCTTATACTATGGTTATGCTGTTGGTATATTTTGGCTGTATTAGTGTTAGGCATGAATACGAAGGCGAATGGAGTGAAACAACTCGTTTAACGACTTGTGATCCCCATGCAAAACGCTCAGTTACCACTTCAGATTCTCCTCAAGAGGTTGAAGAGAAGAAGGAAATTATCTTCACATATGATGTCGAGTTTCAGGTAAGCTCCCTTATCTCATACTCCATCCTTGCCATGTTCTTGGTCCTATATGGGAATTCCAACCTTATAAGCTGACATCAATTAATGTATTTTGGAACTCATTCTCAGTGGCATTATTTTCTAAATTGACCCCAGTTTTCCCCATTTTTAAATACATCCGTAGGTATTTACATTTAGAGAATGTGTTATGTCCAGATGGGGTTTCTGCCATGGCCCATTGTGGGCCCTACTGAGCATTTCTTGTAATAATCTGAACCGTTCATCTCGTAGGGCCCAAAAATTAATGTGTACACTAAAAATCTGCTAGATCGGACATCAATATTTATGTCAAAAATTGAATTTTGGTTTATAAAACGGACAGGCTGATTCTGTCGCTAGGATTTTAAGTTAAACTGTCCATGACCAAATTTAAATTTTGATATAGTTCTTGATGTCCGATAAAGCTGATTTTTTTTACGTGGACATATAACTTTTCTGGCTCTACAAGATGAACGGTTCAGATTATTACAGTGAATGCTCAGTAGGGCCCATGGGTGGCGGAAACATGATGTTTCCACCTCATCCAGAAAGGATTTAATCTCATTTACAATTGGCAACATATTGAAGATTCCAAATTTTGTTGCTTTTATCTTTCAAAAAAAAAAAAAAGGGGGCAGACAGTGCTTGGGGGACATTCAGAAAGGGAAAGAGGAACCAAGAATATTGGACAGACTAAGTAATATTAACTTCTCCAGTTAATATTGTGTGTTGTTCTAATGATGTCTTCTGCATTTCAGGAGAGTGATGTGAAGTGGGCATACAGATGGGACACGTATCTTCTAACGGCCGATGACCAAATCCACTGGTTTTCGATTGTCAACTCACTGATGATTGTTCTTTTCCTCTCTGGCATGGTGGCCATGATCATGCTTCGGACACTATACCGCGATATCTCCAAATACAATCAGCTTGAAACGCAAGAAGAAGCCCAAGAAGAAACTGGATGGAAGCTGGTGCACGGAGATGTCTTCAGACCACCCACAAACTCCGATCTCCTCTGCGTTTATGTAGGAACAGGTGTCCAATTTTTCGGAATGATCCTCGTCACCATGATATTTGCCGTCCTAGGGTTTCTCTCTCCTTCCAACAGAGGCGGTTTCATGACAGCGTTGCTTCTTCTATGGGTCTTCATGGGCCTTTTTGCGGGCTACTCTTCGGCCCGTCTTTACAAGATGTTCAAAGGCACGGAATGGAAGAAAATCGCTCTCAGAACAGCTTTCATTTTCCCAGCAATAGCCTTCTCCATCTTTTTCTTCTTAAACGCTCTAATTTGGGGTCAGAAATCTTCGGGAGCAGTCCCTTTTGGAACCATGTTCGCTTTGGTAGTTTTATGGTTTGGGATTTCTGTTCCTCTTGTTTTTGTCGGTGCTTATGTTGGATTTAGAAAGCCACCTCTTGAGGATCCGGTGAAAACCAACAAAATCCCAAGGCAAATTCCGGAACAAGCTTGGTACATGAACCCGATTTTCTCTATCCTCATTGGGGGGATCCTCCCATTTGGAGCCGTATTCATTGAGCTCTTTTTTATCCTCACTTCGATCTGGTTGCAGCAATTCTATTACATCTTTGGCTTCCTCTTCATCGTCTTTGCGATTCTGATTGTGACTTGTGCAGAGATCACAATCGTGCTGTGCTATTTCCAGCTATGCAGTGAGGACTACCTTTGGTGGTGGAGGTCCTACCTCACTTCTGGATCCTCAGCTCTTTACTTGTTCCTCTACGCCGCTTTCTACTTCTTCACTAAGCTTGAGATCACGAAGCCGGTTTCTGGGGTTTTGTACTTTGGCTACATGTTAATCGCTTCATATGCTTTCTTTGTGCTCACGGGTACCATGGGTTTCTACGCTTGTTTCTGGTTTACAAGGCTCATCTATTCATCGGTGAAAATTGATTAACATTGTAAATCTGTCACACGTGAAGCAAAGCAAATCAGTTGATTTATGTCTTCATGAGGTAAAGAAAAAGCAAGGTACTTGCCATTCGGGGGTACCTGTGAATTTGAATTTTTAGGTCTTATACGATGGAAATTTGTCTCTTTTTCCTTCTCTCTTTTGATGTCTCAATACAAGTTATTGCGGTGTCCTAGATTTAAGTCTTCATTTGTTTTGGGTTCGGTTTTTTTTTCTTCTTGTCTCCCCATTATTTTGTACTGAGACATTGTGAGATAATGCCTATTGCTCGTTCAAATTCCAGTGTCCTAAATGACTGGTTATTGTAGAATCTGATTTGGAGGGATTCTTGTATCATCAACTGGTACAAAACTGAAGGTTATATTGATCACTGCTCTACATAGAATATGTCCTTGGATGATTCAGGTACTTCCTTTGAAGTTTGGGTAGTGCCACGTGATGCTTTAATGCTCTTGAACGTCACATATTCTTTTGGAGTCCACAATGAAAGTACGTAGACGCCATAGAAATACATGGTGTTAGGGCATTGGCGGTGTTCGAAAAGTACTGAATAATCACTAAGTGCTGCTTTGTATGGTGTTATGCCTGTACTAACTAAAATGACAGTCTTTTTCAAAATTGACACTGTTGATTACTTTGGAACATATGTAAGTCCAACCATGAGGACACAGATTTTTTTTTATCGCTCGATAAATGTGTAGCCTATTCTTAAGGGATGTGGAAGGGATACTGCTAAGTGACATACGGGGGTAAGTTCAAAGGACATCAACACCACACGAAGCAATCGCACTTCTGGAGAGAATTGAATTCTCACATTTCATGTGGAAGAGGTGAGGAAGTACCGTAGATATGATTTCTTGGAACTGAGGTTTCTTACTTTTTAATGACTTCCCTAAGTTGTTAAGAAATTTCCCCACCTTACCAATTTCTAATGAATCAAGATAACAATTTGTTCCAGTATAAATAGTCATTATCTGGTCTTCTACTGAGGAGAAAACGTGCAGGAAAATAAATTTTATTTTTCTTTAGATCATCTCACTTTATTTTTTTGGGAATCAATTTCTCACACAATATTTTTTACAACTGAACGGGACTATCGAGGCCCATTAAGCTTCATTGTGATAATTGAGTATACGGCTTAAAAATCTGTTTTTTCTGGCAGTCATCGAGTTCATTTTGTTCCTTCTTTTGCTCCGAATCCCAGCAAAGTATTACTATGACGTTTTTTGTGTGAAGAGGTTGCTTGTGAAGTCTATTAGCTTAATAGACTTCACAAGCAACCTTTCAACTACAGTTATACACTCCAAACCCATCCATCCAAAATTGTCATATTACAGTGTTAAACCTCCCCTTCCTTTTTTTTTTGAAAAGAGAGAATCTAATTGACGTTAGATGCTGTGGTGCTTAACAATATGAGTATAGTAAGTTTGTGTGAATAAATGGCCATTGACAGAGCTCAATGAAGGAAAAAGATTCATGTAGCCGACCCCAAGTGATTGGGACATAAGACTCGGATTAGTTTGGTTTGAAAAGCGGAAACCGTCCCTTATTTGGTCAACAATCATTCTACCACCACACTCACATACACACCCCTACTTTTATTACGAGTGTGGATGTGTGATTGGGTGTGTATTGTTATACTTACGTTTTTGAGTATTTGGTTACTCTTTAACGATCCGATTACTACTACAAATCCATCTTTAAAACACAACTCCGAATACAACTGTACTATTAGATGCACATGAATCACACGTATCTAACAGTCTCAGACACAATTGTGTCCGGAGTTCTGTTTTAAAGGTGTATTCCTAGACTTTTTGTTTGTTTCCTACTCCCTATGAGTGCAATTTTTAATTGCTTATATCTTTCGATGTATATTTTATGTTTTTATAGTTATTTTCTGTTTTAAAGGTGTCCCATTTTGTTTGTCTATTATCGCTATTCGTATCATTCTTTAAATGCTTATATGTCCCAATCTATAATATTTTTCATGATTTTGAGAACTTTGTATTATACACCTAATCAAGAGCTACTCCTTTCGTCTCATAATGTTTGGCATTTTCGGAATGTGTGCCATTTTTAAATTGCATATATCTTTTAATCCATAATATTTTACGCGATTTTTTGAATTTTGTTTAATAGAACAAATTAAATTCTATCAAACAAGATCCATATTGCTTATAAAAAATATTATGGATTAAAAGATATAGTTGATTTTTTCATAAGGCTGAAATAGTGAAAGTGCCAAAGATTATGGGACGGAGGGAGTATCAAACAAGATCCGTATTGCATAATTTTTGAAGATTCATATTGGAAGATATAAACATCGAAAAATGACGTGATTATAAAAAAAGGATAAAGAAAATGAGATGAAAAGAGTATAAACAATTGAAAATAGTACGTAAAACCATAATAAATATTTAAAAACGGATTCATCCTTAATTTATAATTAGTACATCCAAGTCAAAAGATTCAAAAATTAATTTTCGTGCTACATAGACAACAAAAAATTTAGTGCATTGCAAATGATACAACAAATCTTTTGTGCACAAGAGTTTTGGCATTAACAAAAATGATTTTGACGTCAACAAAAATGGTTTTGGCATTATCATTTCCCTTTTTTTTATTTATTTTTAATTCTTATGATATTGTGTTTATAACGGATCGTTGAGAAACACTAACTAGAAGCGAAACACCAAAACGGCAAAAACCCCTTGGCAGAAGAAGTCGAACACAGATTACCCATGGAAGTCTCCTCTCGTCTAAAATCTAACGACTTCCTCTTCCGCCCCTCCGCTCCACTACGCCTATGTATGTATCTCTCTCTCTCTCTCTCTCTCTCTCTCTCTCCATCTTCATATAACCGTTGCCTTATCTTTCTTGGTACTCTTCTTTTATCTTCAGGTACGAAGGAATCAAGGCTTTTGTTTCCATATCCTCTTCGCCCGGTAATTACACTGTATTTTCTTGGTTCTCATACTATGCTCTCTCTCTCTCTCTCTCTCTCTCTCTCTCACGTTCGTTTAGGCTTAGGGCTAATCATGAATTGTTCAGGCTTGGTTTAAAAACATATCAAGCTTCAAAAGTGCACTCAAGCTTAGCTTGATTATGATATGGGTCGATACCAAACGAGCTTTTAATTGAATTGATCTCGTGAAGTTTCCACATTTTGTATTAGTGTAGTATAAGCCCGATGAGCTGAGTTGTAGCTTGCCCAAGCTTGGTTTGAAAGCTTTGACTACTTTCAAGAAAATAATCAAGCTTGTCAAACACAAGTTCGAACTCGAGTCTTTTTGTCAGTCGTATTTAGGACCATATTAGGGGAATCAATTGATTGTTTAGTTGTCTTATTATTACTTTGGTGTGGGAATTTATAGACATGTTTATCCATGTAAGCTTTTGTTGATTACGTGCCAATCCCTCTCACATACATACACATGTTCATTAGCTGACACTCACTGCTTACAGCATTAGGAAGAGTCCAAGTATCCGAATTAGGGCTTATAATTTGTTACATTCGATCCCAAGTGGGTTTTGCTTGAATACTGGTCAGTTTCAAAAGCTTTGCCTTTTACTCACTTTTAGCTTTAATTTTTCCTGATCTTCTTACGCTCTGCAATGGTTTACATAGTACTCCAATAGCTTTGCTTTTGTTTAATTAACTTTCTTGAAGAGTCTATTTGTAAATATCTTTCATTTATTAGGTGATAACCTTCACTGCTTACAGCAGTAGGAAGAATCCTAGTATCCGAGTTAGGGTTTATAATTTGTTGCTTTCCGCTGCCAAGTGGGTTTCACTTGAAACTGGTCAGTTTAAAAAGCTTTGCCAATTGCTCAATTTTAGCTTTAATTTTTCCTGATCTTCTTATGCTCTGCAATGGTCTGGATGGTAACATCTTTGCTTTGTTTGATTGAATTTCGGAAGAGTCACTTGGCAAATGCAAAAGGTTATCAACTAGTGAATTAGTAGATCAGGTTTTTCCTTACCTAACTTGTGTTCAAAGATGCTGCTGTATAGACATAGTTTCCTTCTCCAAGGTCGGAACTACACTTCAGATGTACAGTGTTGGTTGCTGCTGCTGTTGTGTTTCCCCTTTTTATCAATTCATTTGGCAGTTTGCCAGTCATAGGAAGGCAGTTTCAATAGGAAAGCCAGCTATGAGTTTCTTTTCAGTGTCGTGCTTTCTTTATTTTTAGTATCCTTTATAATTACTTGTACTACTTTAAGCCCTCCCATGTGGGCAATGTCGTCATCACAGGAGTTTGGATTGTTTGCAACATTGTATAGGAACGTACACAAGAGGTTAGCGAATAGCGAGGATTGCTGGGTGGTTGCTGCATTTTGATTATTAGATTGATGGTCTAGGGAACCTTGTCTCCAATGTTGTCTAAAATTTGACTTATCGTATAAAATACCAATTGAGAGGTGAAAAATCAGACCTATAGTCTATCAAAGAAAACTGTGGACGTACTACAAAGTGATCCGTTGTTCCTGTGTGATGGATATTTGTTGCATTGTTTTCATAGATGTCCACAAATATAACTGCTTTGGATTTCAGTTACTGACAATTTAGGTTTGACAAATAGCTTGGGTACGTGGATGATTTTGCATAGCACAGTGCTGTGTTAATTGTTTTCATTAGGCATCCTGTTTTGTGCTTTAGTACATGTCTGTCGTAGGTCTCTTGTGTAGTAGTAGGTTTAATCTAGGTTAGTTAGGAATCACTCGTTCATTTGAAGTTTCCAAATTCAGAAAAGTTTTGAAATCCAGTAATATCCTCTTATATATGGTCTTAGAGGATATGCTCTTTCTCCTTTTCTCCTCCCTTCCTTGAGGTGGCCTTTAGAGTCAATTCTTTGAATGCCTTAGATTATAAGGTTTATTTATCTTTCTTATCTTTCCTGTGCACAAACTTGTAGACAACCAGTCCTCGAATAAGGTTTAATGAGGGGGTCTTATTGTGGTGCTGCTCTACATTTATTCTTCCTGAACGTGTACACATAAGCAGTGTTCTAAAACAAGGAATTAATCGGCGATTAATCACTGATTAATAGCTGTCGGGCCCTATCCGATTATGTCCGAGTAACGATTAATCGCCAATTACTAATTAATATGCACCGATTAATCCGATTAATCGCTTGAAGGTGGCCGACCGCCCGACTAGCGCCGAGCGACTTTTAGAACATTGCACATAAGAGAATGTATCCATGCAAGGACAAAGCTTTGACAATGCAACAAAGAGTAAACTTAAGATAGTGCTATTTCTTTCTATGTATAGCTTCAGTTACTGGGAATCATGTTTATGACAGCTATTAATGTGTTCTGCAGCCGTACAATGGACTATACATGGGGTCCTCTCCATCTAGTCATGCAACTTCAGGAAAGGCATTACATTGTAAGTTTACATCACTGGCGAAATAAATTTGCATTGTCTTTGCCGCTATTCCAAACCTACTTTCCTGCACCCTTACAAATATGATTCAACCGCCTGCAAGGTGGCTATACATCTTGGGCCTTTGAAGCCTAATGAGTACTGGACTCAAGCTCACAGTTTTGCCATTACATCTGTCTGTGGGAGTATTAAGGGTATTTTGTTAACTTTGGTGATTGTAAAACCATAGCAGCATATAAGGTTGCTAACCCTGGTTGCCTCTTGGACCCTTGGTAAATGGTAGCTTCTTCCTCATTAGTGGATCATGGGAGCCATGCAAGTCTCAGGGGCAGAAGCAGTTGGCCTACATGTTTTGTTTTGTTTTTATTTGGTGTTTTCAGAGCCCACATGAAATATGTTCCCATGTGTCTGTAAATCCTGCAGCTATTAGCTCACTGAAAGAGGACATGGCATTCTGTTCGGGAATGGAGGTTGTCTCCCCAATATGCTACTTTTTTTCATGTCATTATTTCTTCTTGTTGAGTTCCACTTCTTAATTATTTGTGGGAGTAAAATTGGATTTGTGCGTGACCTGTAATTTTGGTTCTTGTCTTCTGCAGGTGGTCCACATAGCATTTTATTTAGGCCGAGGAACTACGCAATTGCAACTTGTTGCTCTTTAAACCCAAACAAAGGGTATTATAGTCTATATTTGGATAGTGAATCACGTAACAGGAAGAAATTGTTGAGATACATAGCTGTAAGATCTGAGCTTGCTGGAACTGGGACTTCCGGTGCTTCTTATCCTCTATCAGGTTCCTCACCGTAGACCTTCAGCCGTTTCTGGTTTTCAATTTCAATCTCGAATGCTATCCTTACCTTATTCCTGTTTTTCTTTTCTCTGCTTTTACCCTTAATAAAGCACAGGACGTCATGTAGTTCCAAAAGTGAGAGGAATTTGCTTTTATGCTGTTACTGCTGTGGTCGCCATTTTCCTTTTTGTGCTGATGCTGGTGGCACATCCTTTCGTGCTCTTGTTGGATCAATACCGTAGACAAGCTCATTACTTTATTGCAAGAATTTGGGCACTTGCAACTGTCACTCCATTGCTTAACGTTGACATTAAGGGTTTCGAAAATTTGCCGCCACCAGATACCCCTGCTGTATACGTGTCCAACCACCAGAGCTTTTTAGACATATATGCTCTTCTTGCTATTGGGAGAAGCTTCAAGTTTATCAGCAAGACTTCTATTTTTGTTTTTCCTGTTATTGGTTGGGCCATGATCTTGATGGGTGTTATTCCTTTACGACGCATGGACCCTAGAAGCCAATTGGTACTTCCCTCTTTCTTCTATATACTTATGTGATAAGTATGACTAATGTTAAGTTAACAAAGTTCACTCTTTGTCAATTGTTCCTGTGTGCGTGTGTGCGTGTTTGTCTGTCTGTCTCTCTCTCTCTCTCTCTCTCTTTCTCATATTTATGTTTATTTTGGTGAATTTTTTTCTGTATGCTTTCCTTACAAATGTAGGAATGCTTGAAGAGGTGTACGGATTTTCTTAAGAAGGGAGCATCTGTTTTTTTCTTCCCTGAGGGTACTCGGAGTAAAGATGGAAAGTTAGGGGCCTTCAAGGTAAGATCAATGTTTCGTTTCTCATCCAAAAAAGCATGTGTGTGCTTCTTGAGTATTGTCCTCGAGTCAAATCCAATGGCAACAAAACCAAAACCTGTGTCATTGCATAACCTGACAATTGACATCCATCCTAGCAACTGTTATTCAGTGGCTTGAAGCATGGAAGAAAACAGAATTCAAGTTTCTATTATTCGTCTTCTCAACAGCATAATGCAGTAGGGGTAAATTGTTCCAAAGTCATAACTGTTGTGTGTACTTGTGGAAATGTAGATGTCAATGACGCACGTTATCACTGGCTGAGCTGTAGGTACATTTCTCTATTATATAGATCAAGGTTTAAAATAGCGAGAAAAGAAAGGATTTGAGTTTCTCTCATTTTTTGGTTGAGAAAGCAAAATGGACCAACAAGAATCCACTGTGTCTCTTCGTTTGTGACCATTTGTCACCTCTTTTATCCATTCAACTATGATAGGATTCTCATGTCCACATCCAAGGGACTGTGTTTTGCAAGCTTATGCTGGGAGAAATAACTTACCAATAAAAATTGTAAATTTTTTCCATTCGAGTAAAGTTTAAGATTCAGCTCCTCTAAGATTTTCTTGGGTATCGTTTCCTGTTTGATTCCATTCTACGTTTGTTGATTCACAGAAAGGTGCATTCAGTATTGCTGCAAAAACCGAAGTGCCTGTTGTTCCTATCACTATTATTGGGACCGGTAAAATCATGCCTGCCGGAAGGGAGGGTATACTAAATCTGGGATCTGTTAGAGTTATTATCCACAAGCCCATAGAAGGAAGTGATCCAGAAGTACTTCGAAATCAAGCCAGAAACATTATTGCAGATGGGCTTGTTCATCAAGGCTGATGCTGCTTAAATTTTGTCCTTGCATCCAAATACGTAACCCTTGTTGTGGACGGGGGTAATATGATGTATGAATTTTCTGACGCATTGTTCTACCATGCATAGAAATTAATGTAAATTTTTTTTGATTATCCTTGATGCACTTAACCTGTCAGTGTAGAATAATGGTTTAGTTACGAACAATTCTTGCAAACTTTTCTTACTGACTGATCGGGCATGCATTTGATGAAATTTTCGAATCTGAAGCTGGACCAGATTTAGTTGAATTGATAGCTACCAGAGGAAGGAGGAATAGAAGTTTGTCGATTGTAATATTTTGTTTGGCATTACCCACTGTCGTTCAAAATTTTGAACTGCATTTTGCTGCTTTGTTGCAGATGTAACAAATATGAAATCCTCCATACAAATGCCACACGCTCTGCCTTATTATTTTTTTTTCCCCTTTTCAAAGTTTCACTTTAGTGTACGCAAAACCATGCAAAATAGAAGTTCGTTGGTGGACCTTCATTTTCGTATTAGCTGGAAAATATACTATGGTACCTTCCGCAATTTGCCGTTTTGGTTGTCACATGATTGAATTTGCTTTCATTTCTTGTTATTTCCTCCATGGAAGTTTGAAGTTTCTCTTGCACTTGCTTGTAAATTATGGTTGGCGCGATGGATTTGGCCTTCCTCTTGTGCAGATTGTATTGATATTCTTAAACTGTACCCTTGGAAAAATCTTGTTTCGTATTTTGGTGTGGCAACAACACGAAAGCTTTCCATATTGGAGTCATGGCAATTTGACATTTTTTCATTAGAGCTTCCTCTTTAGTTTTTGTCGTCAGAATCAGTGAGACTACCAATGTGTTCCTTTTATAGATGTGGCTCTTAGCCCATCTGGTTGAAGTCCTTTGGTTCTAAGGAGGTGGTCCGGGGTTCAAGTCTCTATAGAAAGACATCGAACCCCCTTTGATTGGTTACCCACTAATTGTCCAGCTTCTGAGAATTCGTTGCATGGTATTATCTCTACTAGAGAAGCATTCGTTGCATTGCAGCAAAAGAAAAGAAAAGATAAGGATAACTCGTTGAGAATGAAATAGGAAGCACGCTTTCAAGCTAAATGGAAAGCAGAAAAAGGATCCCATATTAATTGCTAAAGCATCTAACTCAAAATTAATTGAACGGAGAGAGCTTATATACTAATTTTGGAGTAACCAACGTGACATAAGCTCTAACATTAAAAAAAAGAAAAAACTTGGAATAATGGAAGAACTGTAAGGTCATAACTGCAATAAAACAAAGTTTTTTCGCGATCATTCGAAGTACGCAGCCAAGCAGGCATCCGACTGAAATTTATCATCTGTCACTGAGATCACCGAATCATGGTGGTAAATCTTCCTAAGGGAGGGCCTTGACGACACCATTTGAGAGGTAAAATATCTCTGCTCACTTTTTTCACACCCAAATAAAATTATTTCCCGCAGTCCAATCATTGCCATTCCTTCGTCATTAATTTGGGTTCCACGAGCTTTCAAATTCTTCAAATTTACTATAGAATGGTCAGAACAACATCCAAAAATATCTGAAACCTCAAGACCATTGATATGCAGTGGTGTTATGGCAGGACATCTTCTCGAAACTTCTCCAATGCCAAAATTGGTGAGGGGCAGACAACGACTTACACAGATGAACTGAAGCTTTGGGCAAACTTGCCCAAAGTTCTTGAGCATCATATCAGTCAACCAACTATTCTCGCAAATATCAAGGATTCGGATGCAATAGTTTTCTTGTAAATAATCTGGAGAAAATTTATCCATCTCTTTTCCTTTTGGGTATGCCATCTGATGTGTTTCAAGTAAAGGGCAACTTTTTGTGAGGGTGTAAAAGGTCATACTAGTCAACCCAACAGATATAGTCAGATCTACATAAGTTAGATTAGAGAGATACTTAGCTAAATCGCCCATACATGTGTCTGTGAGTGGCAACACTCTTAAGGTTAGCTCTTCCAGTGTCAACTGACATGCCTGCAAAAGCATATTTAATGCACCATGGATTTCAGAATATTGGCCCTTGTTGCCAATGAGCTTCAGCTTCTTTAATGGAGGATGAGCTTTTGCGAGTAAATAAATATGCTTGTCTGAAATGAGATCTCGACCCATGGTGAGAGAATACAGATTTTTGGCATTGGTGAAGGCGTTTTCCATTGAAAAAGAGAATGCAGAATGTTGTGATGACCCCAATACTAGCGAGAGAGAGAGAGAGGTCAAATTGGCACTATGCCGCATCACAAAACCAATTCCGTCTCCGGTCACACGATGTTGACTGATGCTGCTCATGCAAAGACTGATTTCCCTCAGTTTTATACATTTTGTGGAAAGAGAAATAAGCGATTTATCATTAATGGAACAAGCATCACCAGTAGACAAATTATATAATGATATGTAAGGTGTTCATTGTATTAAAAGATGATGGAAACTAACAATTCAAATATTGAAGTTTTATTTATGAAAAGTTGGTCAAAGGAACATCGATTCAAAGATCATCAGAGCGACAAAGGCTAAAGTACATTTTGGCGTCCATTTATACATTTTAAGTTCCACTCGATGCACACATCCCTAGTTCAGGGGTACTTGTTCATTCTGTAAGAGTGTCCACACTTCATTAAATAATCAGAAACTGTTTCATCGTCAGGATTCACTCAATGTGAGACTTGTGATGAGGGTGAGAGATAACCATAGGGAGTTGAGCACGGAGGGGTGCTCCTCTATTCTTTATTTCAGACCGATGGCACTATATTCCTCTGCAATTTTTTTTGATTTCTGTTTTGAAGAAATAGCAGTTTCTGTTATTACCACCTCATTGTCATCGCGTTGGGACGTTGCTGCAACTGATACACTAGTAGAGATAGAATACCATTCGATGTATGTCGCCAAAAACTTAGAAGCTCTGACATACAATTTAGTTACATTTACGTATTCACTAGTTCCAGATTAGTAATTAATGGTTCTGTAAAACAGACTTGCAGGAAAAAAACGCCAAGTGCATTATCTCTAGTTCGACTGGAGTTCTTGACACGTTTGATAATCCGACCGCCTCAACAACGAAGGTGAAATTCAAATGCTGCAGAAACAGGTGTTTATGCAAATTCTGAGAAGCTCTCACGTGAAACTTACGGTTGGACACTAAGACCTTGTATAGTGGTATGTATGAAGGAAAAACTTTCTGTCAAACAACTTGTGACAAAACTTACAAGTGAATATAGGCTATACGTTTACTTCGGTAATGCCATCTCCAGTCATGTGATGGAAAGAAAGTGGGAGGAAGGAGAGAAAGAGGGAGGGGGGACCGCGCATTAACTGCGGCACGGGACTATAGAGGTGCGTGGGGAGTTTTTTTTGGATGACTTAGTGGAGCATTGCACTTATGCGCATGGGACTTGCTGAGCTATAATCTTCAAAAGTAAGACTGGCCTGTCATTTTCCCAATGGAAGGGGAAAATGAGTCGGGTTGGGTTTTATGAATACGACTTTGACCTATAATTTGACCCACATTCAACCTGCCTACTATTGACCTACGTTCAACTTGCCCATATTTAACCCATGACCCATTTCAACCAGTCAAAACGTGATTGTCTGCCACCTCTAGACCCCAACATTTTCTCTCTGCGCACGATTTCCAATAATTTTTTTCCAATTATTACTCTAATTTCTCTAGCTCTCTCTCATCACCCAAAAAACTTTCTCAAGTCTCAAACCGAACAAAGAATGGCCTTGAGCTTCCAAATCAGGCGGAAATTGCGAAACCAAAGTCAAAATTTTTTTTATCAGCAAAAATAAATTTCATCAACTCAATACACAAATTACAAAGATAGTAGGAACTTGGGTATACTTGCTTGACTACCCAAGACCTTCTTCTCCAAACCACAAGGAGAAACTGATTTAGGCCCAATAGGTTGAACCCAAACCAAGAAAAAAACCCTAAAACATCTAATGGTTGGTAAAGAACCAACCGAGCCCAAACATACCTGCCCAAAACCCGAAAGGACCAGCCCAAAACCTGAAACCAAAAAAAAAAAAAGAAGAGTTTTTTTTGAAAACATCTCTCCAACTATCCACCAGATTTTTACTTAGTCCTCAAACTATCAAAATGTTTTATTTAGTTCTCCAACTATTGGCTTGCATTTTATTTAGTCCTTCCGTTAAGCGTCCGTTAAGTGTCAAACGGCCGGGCAACGTTTTGTTTTAAAAAAAAAGTTTTCAACCACCAATTTGCAATCCTATGGAGTAGAAACATGATTATGAGAGCCTTGGAGACAAAATTTGATTATGTCTCTTTAAAATAATATGATCAGAATAATAAGATCTTCACACCCATTCAAATGGATTAAAATTTGAGCACTTAAATTTTTCGGACGGCAACGTTGTTTTAAAAAAAAAGTTTCCAATCACCAATTTGCAATCCTATAGAATAGAAACTTGATTATGAGAGCCTTAGAGACAAAATTTGATTATATCTCTTTAGAATAATATGATCAGAATAATAAGATCTTCACATCCATTCAAACGGATTAAAATTTGAGCACTTAATTTTTTGAGACGGTTTATATATTAAAAAATATAGTTAAAAAATTAAGTGCTCAAATTTTAATCCGTTTGAATGGGTGTGAAGATCTTATTATTCTGATCATATTATTCTAAAGAGACATAATCAAATTTTGTCTCTAAGGCTCTCATAATCACGTTTCTACTCCATAGGATTGCAAATTGGTGGTTGGGAACTTTTTTTTTAAAACAAAACGTTGCCCGGCCGTTTGACACTTAACGGACACTTAACGGAAGGACTAAATAAAATGCAAGCCAATAGTTGGAGAACTAAATAAAACATTTTGATAGTTTGAGGACTAAGTAAAAATCTGGTGGATAGTTGGAGGGATGTTTTCAAAAAAAACTCAAAAAAGAAAGAGGAAAACCCTAGATCTAATCATTTGCGACAGATGATTAGATTAGACTCTACATTCCCTAAAGAAAACGTTTCTTCACTACGTTTTGGAAATCCTTGTTACAACCAGTGGCGGAGGGACCTAGAGACAAAGGTGGACAACTGCCCCTACTGGCTGCCAAAGTTTCATAGAGATAGGCATAATTTTTACCCTATTTTTACTAAATATGGTGATTCCCGAAACAAATTATGCGAATTTTTACGTCCCAGATGATTGCTGGGAACTGATGTTCAACAGATTGGAAGAAGATGATCTCGACTTAGCCGCGATGCCTTTGGTCTCCAAGCGGTTTCTCTCCATCACGAATCGTTTGAAGGTTAGCCTAAAAATCATGGACGAGATGATCTCTCTACTCCCCGGAATTCTCCGAAGATTTCAGCACCTCAAGAACGTAGAAATCGATACTGAATCCCACGAAGATATGAGCGGACTTATCTGTCTGATTTCACAGTATGGGCTAAACGTCGAATCCCTGAAGTTTTCATGCAAAAAAATTCCTTCACATGACAGTTTTAGGGAATTGGGATTGAATTTGAAGCGTTTGAAGGCATTGGATTGCTGGAGACTTTACTCGTTGACAGACAGAGATTTAAACGTAATAGTTGATTGCTTTCCAGGGCTAGAGGAACTAACTATCGGTGGTTATATATCCGATGATGGGGTTAAGGTGTTGGCATCGAAGCTTAAGGAATTGAAGAAGATTGTGTTTCGCGAAGGTAACCGTTATACCCATAGATCACTTATTTTTCTCTCCATAAATTGTTTGAAATTGCGCGAGATTCATCTTATCAACAACATACGTCTTGTGACTCACGAGGGCATTCGTTTTTTGATGCAACATAGTCCCAACTTGACCACTCTCGCGCTCCTGCCAGGGACGTTCTGTTTGAGAGGCTCTGTTAGTTATGATTTTGAAAGTTCAATCACTTGCGCGAGGAAACTACACTCTCTCTCCGTTGAAGAAGATTCAAGCAAGCTTCTTTCTTTCATCGCAAAAGCACGTCCCCCATTAAAGAAGCTCAAACTCTATGACTACGGGCGCAGAGGATTTTCATCACTTTTGCAATCGTGTTGGTCGACTTTGGAAGAGCTTTTGCAATCGTGTTGGTCGACTTTGGAAGAGCTAACCCTGACAAACCTATGTCTCACCGAAAGGCGTATAAGTGAAGTTTGTCTCCCTAATCTAACTTTGATAGAGCTCTATTGGTGTTCTCTATTGTCCAGCGACACCTTTTACTCTCTCACAGAAAAGTGTCCCCTACTCGAAGTTATAATAATGAAATCGACGAGTATAGGAGCGCAGGAAACTTTTTCGTTGGAGCCCTCACACAAGAACTACCGAATGCGACGCCTTGATATAAGCGAGAACAAGTGGTTGAATGATATAATACTCAAAAATTTTGGGCAGGTTTGTCCCAATCTACAATCTCTCTCTGTAAGTAGTTGTCATACCCTCACCCAACTAGGCATTGGGGAAATTTTGATGAGTTGCCCCAAAATAACATATTTGGACATCGAACATCTTACGGTTTCAAATATTTTCAGAAGATTTTCGGAGTGCTTTGTGGTGAAACTGAAGACTCTGAAAGCTTGGGATACGAAAATGAATGACGAAGCTATGGCGATGATCGGAAATTGGTGCCCTGATTTGCAACTTTTGAATATCGGACACTGCGAAGAAGTAACAAGTGATGGGGTGAAAGAGGTGGTGAGGAAGTGCAAAAGACTAAGGGTATTAAATGTAACAGGGTGCCCAAATGTGGGCATTGGTATTCTGGATTGGATGGTGATATCAAGGCCCTCGATTGCTCTCAAGGAATTTATCTCACCATGTGGTTTTCCTCCTCCTGGTGAAGAGATGAGAAACTTGTTCTTGAGCTTTGGTTGCCGGCTTAGGAAATGCTGCTGCAATGCTTGCTATAAAAATGAGTGCATACATAGGATTCAACAACTGCAAGAACATAGGGAAATGAGTGCATAGGATTTGATTCCCTTTAATGCATGGAGGATAAGGCACAACCTTTTTGATTCCCTTGAATGCATGGAGCAGCATCCCTGCAAAACGTTGCTGAGCGGCCGATTTGACCGTTCATCTCGGATAAAATCCGAGCCATCTATTGCTGTTATGAACAGCCGGATTGGCCACTCTATTTCCGCTCTGCTAGGTGTTGGTTTGTGGGATCCCCCATCTCGTTAGATTTTGGGCACAACATTTGTTTCTTTATAGTTATGTGTTGTGTTTTTTATCAGCAAAAGAATTTTTTAATAAACTCGTTAAGGGCTCATAGAGCTTAAAATACCATCATCTTATTGATTTGTCGTTCACTTATTTTTCATCAATAAGTTTTGACAATGTTTCATATTATAGCTTTTCGTCTTCTTCAGTTTTTGTCAGAATTAGTAACTACCAATGTGTCCCTCGTACAGATGTGGCTCATAGCCAATCTGATTGTAGTCCTTGGATTCTGAGGGAGAGGTCTGGGGTTTAAGTCTATAGAAAGACATCGAACCCCCTTTGGTTAGTTACCCACTAATTCTTCAGTTCCCGACAATTATTTGCTTTTACACGCCGCATGGTATTATCTCTACCAAAGAAGCATTAGTTGCAGCAACGTCCCAACGTCATAATAGTGGTAATACGAAAACTGCAATATACATTGCAAACAAATGAACAAAAGAAAACAACAGACTTGCGGGTGCGATGTCGAATACCATAAAAGACTTAATTGAAACCCTTCCTACCAGCAATTGGTTTTAGGAGAAATGGTGGAAAAACAGTTCAAAAAATAGGAAGCGCGGTTTCAAACTAAATGGAAAGCAGAAAAAGGATCCCATACCACTGTTTTAGAGTGGTTCAAACAAGACAATTGACTAGAAGAATATTAAACGCTAAAGCATCTAACTCAAAATTAATTGAGTGGAGACCGCCCAAGCTTATATACTGATTTGGAGTAACCAATGTGAAACAAGCTCTAAAGTTAAAAAAAGAAAAACTTGCAATAAGAACTATACGGTCATAACTGCAATAAAACAAAGTTTTTTCGCGATCACAAGCATATGAATTCAAGTACGCAGTGTCATGAAAGTTTGCCAAGCCGGCATCCAGAGGACAAGACTATATTTCTCATCTGTTCGCTCACTTCTTTACACCCAAATATAGTTATTTCCCCCAGTCTTTCACAATTCCTCACCACCTCCATTACCCCTTTGTCTGTCAATTCTTTGCATAATCCAATGTCCAAATATTGCAGCTGTTCCACCAAAGATCGAAACTAAACAACGAAAACACACACACACACACACACACTCAAACAGAAGATAAGATTTCCGTGGTTCCCTGAATTCGGGGACAACAGTCTTATTTTTAATGGATGAATTACAAACATCAATCCGTCTCAATCTTTCAGTATATGAACTCTCTCTGTTTTCTGATTCATGGATGCAATCCGGAGGGCTCAGTACTTTATAGGTAGAGAAGTGAGCCATGTTTCATCTCCACACCAGACCAAGCCTTAAATATCATACGGTTGAGCAAAGATGTTTGCGGAAAGCTCTAATTAACTAATGTGAGATAAGCTCTAACATTCCTCCGCACGTGCAACCGCAATCAGATGGGTAAACAAGAGATCCATAACATAGAAACTCAACAAAACAAGGCGCACTTAAGAGAAAAACAACGGGACAATCAATCAAGTTGTCTTCTCCAAAGCCTCAAATAGCCTACTTCTGATACCATGTTAAAATATCAAACTCAAATCCAATTGGAAATTAGCCAAGAAGCCGCCCACAGTGGAGAGACTGTTGGATGCTCATATACTATTTTTGACTGTTAGATTAACCAATGTGAGGTCACAAGCTCTAGTATTGAAAACGAAAAAACAGAAATAATGGAAGAACTAAAAGGTCATAACTACAGTAAAACAAAATTTTGTTCGAGATAACAAGCAAATGATTTCAAAGTAAATTAGGATGACAACCAGAGTCGAATTGCGCTAAGCCGGCATCCGAAGGACAAGACTTTGTCTTTCATCTGTTCACTGAGATCATCAAAACATGGTGGCTCAATGTTCCTAAGGGAGGGTCTTGATGACACCATCTGAAGCACAATAGAGGCGCTCACTTTTTCACACCCACCCATAAGGATATCCCTCAGTCTTTGGCAGTTCCTCACTACCTCCAGTACCCCTTTATCTGTCACTTTTTTGCAGTTTCCAATGTCCAAATATTGGAGATTTCGACACCTATTTCCAATCATTGCCATTCCTTCGTCATCAATTTGTGTGTCTTGAGCTTCCAAAGTCTTCAAATTCAATACAGAGTGGTCCGAATAGCTCCCAAAAACATTTGAAATATTAAGACCCCAGATATTCAGTTTTGTTATGGCAGGGCATCTTCTTAAAACTTCTCCAATGCCGGAATTGGTGAGGCGCATACAATAACTTACATCGAGGATTTGTAGATTTGGGCAAACCTGCCCAAAGTTTTCAAGCGTTGTATCATTCACCCAGATATTGTCGGAGATATCAAGATGCCGTAGTCGGTAGTTTTTATGTTCCGGAAGAGAAAGATCCATCTCTCGTCCTCCCATACGTGTCATCTGAAGAACTTCAAGTAAAGAACAACTTTTCGTGAGGGTGTAAAAGGCGGCACTAGTCAACCCAAACGGTCCAGAAAGATATATAGAAGTTAAATTAGAGAGATACTGTGCCAAATCGCTTATAACTGTGTCTGTGAGTGACCACCCTATTAGGGTTAACTCTTTCAGTGTCAACCGACATGCTTGCAAAAGCATTTTTAATGCAACATAGATTTCACAATACCGGCCGCTGAAGCCAACGAGCTTGAGTTTCTTTAACGGAGGACGTGCTTTTGCGACGAAACAAATATGTCTGTCCGAAATGAGATCTCGATTCATGGTGAGAGAACACAGATTTTTGGCATCGGTGAACACGTTTTCCATTCTTAAAGATATTGCAGAATGTTGTAGTGACCACAATTTTAGAGAGAGAGAGAGAGAGAGAGGTCAAATTGGGACTATGCCGCATCACAAAACCAACGCCGTCTCCAGTCACACGATGTTGACCACTACTGGCTAATGAAAGACCAATTCTCGTCAGTTTCACACAATTTGTGGATAGAGAAATAAGTGATTGATCAGTAATGAAACAAGCGTCACCTTTAAAAACAATCTTCTTCAATTCCTTAAGCTTTGACGCCAATGCATCAACACCATCATCTGTTATACGTCCTGCAACCTCATGATTGTCTTTGTTCGTATACGCAGTAATCCTGAGTTCCTCTAGCAGTGGGAAACAATCCGCTATCAAAACCAAATCATTGTCTTGTATATAGTTCCATGCAGAGCAATTCAATACCTTCAGATTGTTCATTATATTCTTATTCAATGCCAACGCCTTAAAACCATGTCGCGGAGGTTCTGTCATACACCGACGAAACTTCATGGCTTGGAGATTCAATACACCAGACCGTGAAATCTGATCAAAGAGTCCATCTATGTCCTTTTGGGCATTGATGTTGATGACTATTGTTTTGATGTGTCGAAACCTTCGAAGAATATTGGGGAGTAGAGGGAGTGTCCCGTCTTTTACTTTCAAGCTAAGCTTCACCTGGTTAGATATCGAAAGGAACTGCTTTGAGACCAAAGATATCGAATCCAATTCACGCTCATTGTTTTCTCTCATTCTGTGGAATATAAGTTCCCAGCAATCATCTGGGAAGTAGTAACCAGATTGTCCAGAGCTTTGTTCCTTCATTATTGATGAGTTTGAGGAAAGAAAAAATTAATAGATTCTAACTTCTTATTTTGTGCCTATAAGTAGTACTCCGTATTAGGCAACAAGGATTCAAATCCTGTTTAAAAAAGGATTGGGAAAACCTATTTCCTCCCTTCTTTTTGCAAATTATTTTCCTAACAGGTTTTGATTTCCATACTACAAACCTATTTCCATATCTATCAACACACTTGGCTTCTTATACGGACGCCCTCAAATAAAGAAAATGAGGACATCGTTATCAGCCGTTGGATTGTGTTTTCAATGGTCCGGGCGCCCTTGTAGGAAAGGCTGTGTCTATCAACATATCTATGCGCTGTTTTAGAAATATATATTCGTTTGCTCTGTTTTCAAAACATGGTGATTCCCGAAACAAATTATTCGAATTTTTACGTCCCAGAAGATTGCTGGGAACTGATATTCAACAGATTGGAAGAAGATGTTCTCGACTTAGCCGCGGTGTCTTTGGTCTCCAAGCAGTTTCTCTCCATCACAAATCGTTTGAAGGTTAGCCTAAAAATCACGGACGAGATGATCTCTTTACTCCCCGGAATTCTTGGAAGATTTCAACACCTCAAGAACGTAGAAATCAATACTGAATCCACCGAAGATATGAGCGGACTTATTCATCTGATTTCACAGTATGGGCTAAACGTCGAATCCCTCAACTTTTAATGCAGAAAATGACAGTTTTAGGGAATTGGGATTGAATTTGAAGCGTTTGAAGGCATTGGATTGCTGGAGACTTCACTCGTTGACAGACAGCGATTTAAACGCAATCGTAGATTGCTTTCCAGGGCTAGAGGAAGTGACTATCAGCGGTTATGTAACCGATGACGGGGTTGAGGCGTTGGCGTCGAAGCTTAAGGAATTGAAGAAGATTGTGTTTTAAGAAGGTAGCTATTGTTATACCGATCGATCACTTGTTTCTCTCTGCCCAAAAAATTTTTTTGTTTTCTGTTTGGAAGAAATAGTAGCTTCTGTTATGACCACCTTATTTTCATCGCGTTGGGAAGTTGCTGCAACTGATACACTAGTAGAGATAGAATACCATTCGATGAGTGTCTGCAAAAACTATTAGAAGCTCTGACATACAATTGAGTTGTATACGTATTCACCAGTTACATATTAGTAATTACTGGTCTGTAAAACAGACTTGCAGAAAAAAACGTTGAGTACATTATCTCTAGTTCGACTGGAGTTCTTAACTCGACAAGGAAGGTATAATTCAAATGCTGCAGAAACATGTGTTTTTGAAAATTCTGAGAAGCTCTTGTGTGAAACTTACTGTTGGGCACTAAAACCTTGTACAGTTGTATGTCTGAAGGACAAGCTTTCTGTCAAACAACTTGTAACAAAACTTACAAGTGAATATAGGCTATACGTTTACTTGAGTAATGGCCAGTTCCGGTATCTATGACAACCCTGCTCAATCATATAGTGTTGCTTGTCTTCCTTTGGCGGGCCGTACAAAATTAATGTTTCATGGACCGGGTAGGCTGACATTTTGCAAAACAGATGTTATCAGATGGTTTTTCTGAATGGAGGCAAACCCGAGTCCATGTGCCCCAAAGTCTTAACTCTCTTTTGTTTTTTGCGTACAGGTTGTGTTACTCTTGTTTTTGCTCACACACACAGACACTCACGCACATAGAAGCATAGCGGCTTGGGCGCACACAACTTGCATTTGTGTGTTAATGGGTCAGTAATAGATGACTATTCGAGATGAACTAAACAAAAGAGGGCGCACTGGTCTACCTCAAAAACATAAGCCTAGTAGAGGCTTTTTTGCCACCTAGGAAAGGGATAGAAGGGCGACGAATCTCTTTTAAAATGAACTTACTTAGCCTAGTAGCCAGGTTGACTGGTACATGGGAGCGATATTGAATCCAAGCAATTATACTCTCTCTTCCGCAAAATCGGATTAGAACTAGAACATGAACCAGCTCTAATGTAATATGTATTCAATTTGCGGGCTTTCTTTTCAGAAAGGTTAATCACCAGTATATGAGTTAAGGCTCTGTATTAAACAAATGAAATTAACTAAACCTCTCTTAGGACAGCTCTATACAGGTTGTGGAAAAAATCAACAGTCACTATCCCCGAGGCCTTTCATCGAGATACAACTATCCGTAGTTGTAAAAATGTTATGCAATGAGGATAGGAGAGACCACCGTCAAGCCTCCAGGCATGCTCTGGCTTCAGCCATTGTTGTCGACGATCTTGCGATATGATTCTTGCCCAGACAAAAGAACTCTAGTCAAACAAGAGACAGAGTACTTGAAACCAAGACAACGAACACACAAACACGCAATCAAACATAAGACAAGATATACGTGGTTCTCCAAATTCGGGTACTTCTCGGGGACATCCGTTTCCTTTTGTAATGGAGGAATTTCTGTGTCTATGAACTCTCTTTGATTCCTGATAAATTCATGCCATCCGGAGGGCTCACTCTATAGGCAAAATCTTTGATGGCTACCCAAAATAGTTGAGAAATAGGCAGCAAAATTGATAAAAATGGTACAAAAACTACGAATATTTCTTGCAAAAAAAATAAAAATAAAAATAAAAAAGAGAAGGAACAGAATGGAAAACAGAAAAAAATCCCACATCACTTGTAAGAGTGGTTCAAACAAAACAATTCCTTACCAGACTATTAATGTTAAAACACCCAATTCAAAATTAATTGGGAATCAATGAATAGGTTGCCTAGGCTCATGTACTAGTTTTGGAGGTTTTATCTAATTAATGTGGGATAAGTTCTACCAATCCTCACACTTGCTGCCTCTGACCCGGAGGTGGAGGGATAAATAAATGATCTATAACATAGCGATCATAACAGAGCAATGTGTGCTTAAGGCACAAACAACGGGACAATCAATCAAATGAGCCTTATCCAAAAGGCTTCCACCCTCTGGAAGCTTACCTCCGTTATCATGTTAAAATTTCATCAAACTCAAAATCAATTGGTGAAGAAAGAAAGGGCTGCCCGGAGCGGAGAGGTCGCCCAACTTGGTGGCTAGATGGTCCTAAGAGAGGGGCATTGAAAACACCATGAGGTAACATAGGAGTAGGTGCTCAATTTTTCACACCCAATTAGATTTATATCCCTCAATCTTTGACAGTTCGTCACCATCGCCATCACCCCTTTATCAGTCACTTCTTTGCATAATCCAATGTCCTAATATTGGAGATTTCGACACCTATTTCCAATTATTGCCAATCCTTCATTGTTAATGTGTGTCCCACGAGCATTCAAAGTCTTCAAATTCTCTACAGAGTTGTCAGAATATCTCCTCAAAACATCTGAAACTTGGTAAGACCATCAATATTCAGTTGTGTTATTGCAGGGCATCTCTTCAAAACTTCTCCAATGCCAAGATCAGTGAGGCGCAGACAACCATTTATGGAGAGAAATCGTAGATTTGGGCAAACTTGCCCAAAGTTCTCGAGCATCGTATCAGTCAACCACATATTCTTGGAGATAATAAGGTGTCGCATACTGTAATTTTTATGTAAGTAATCCTGAGAAAAAAGTATCCATCAAATATGTAAATACTGATATCATGTTATCTTGTGCAGCATTGAGAATGCGCCCGGGGGCATTGAAGTGCGCCCCGGGCGCATAAACTTGATCCCGGAGCACAATGAAGATGCAAAACAGGTCAAACTTTGGGGACTTGCCCCGAACACTCCCGAACTCCAATTTCCACGTGATTTGAACCGCTAGAAAACTTGTTCAATTTACTTTTTAACCCAAGTATTTTGGATGCAAAAAAAATTTGTACATTAAAAGATGTGATTATTTTATTAAAAGTGGTTCAAAAATAAATTATTTCAGTAAAACACTCCCATGTCACTCATTTTAAATCGTATTGAGACCCATTATATATCAATTAATAGAGTTTTTAATGTACTAAAATATGATGAAATCCAACTACAAAGACATTAAAGTTTTGTATATAATAAAGGGGTAGAAAGAAGGCTACCAAAAAAATCGTTGGAGCCACTAGGCTAAAACACGTTCAAGTTTCATTAGGTACTCAAATACCTAAAACACGTTCTAAGTTTCATTAGGTACTCAAATACCAAGTTCTTATGTATTTCTTCGTTACTCAAGTGTTCGGGAGAGTACATAGTGCATCTACACTCCACCGAAGTGTAGGTAAAACCGAGAACACAACAAAACTTGAGAATGTTTCTAAAACGAGAACACCGAATATGATTTGAGGATATTCTATATATTTTAATCTAATTCAACCACATTACAAAGCATCGAGAATATGCTCTACTCATGAATATAAAAAAAATTATATTCACAAGGTTAAGATTCATCACTACATCAAAACCACCACATCTATCTAAAAGAATCATCAATCATTTAGAGATTGTGGTGAGAAAAGTTTAGAATTGAGAAAATTGTTAGTGACTTTCGGGCTTGGCTTTCTTCTTTAGACGGAGAAAATTCTCGTTCATTTTTTTGGGAGCTTCGGTGGAGGCCATAATGGTTAAGGTGGTTGTGAAGTGATTTGAAAATATCTTAAAAATACAAAACTTCATATTTCTCAAACTTCGTTAAAGTAAAAATTTCTCGATGATTTTTATGTTGGTGGTGGTTGTACGAATTGTGATATGGTGAAGAGAAAAAACTTGAATTGAATACTCTCAGTCTTTTTGAATTGAGTATATTGTGAATGTTGTTTTGGGGGGGGGGGGGGGGGGGGGGGGGGGGGGGGGGGGGGGGGTGGGGGTGGTAGTTTTGAAGTATTGACGATGAGCTTTAAGATTGAAAATGCTCTAAACCCAAACAAATTAGGAACAGTTCTGAACTTTTTTAAAATTGTCAAATAGTCTACATGTGTTCTTTGCTAGTGGTTATTATGTCCCAATAGTGAAGGCGGTAGATTTTAATATTGCAATCATTTTAAAACTTATTTAGTGTGTTGGGTGATGGTGAAATAAGGGTGGAAGTGGCGGTGAAGTGACGGTGGTGTAGTACTTGAGAGGTTGCTGTGGTGATAGTGTCTCAATTGATTGGGTGGAGATGAAGTAAAAATACAGTGATGAACATATATCGATCGAGGAGCTTGCGACTGTACTGAAGAGATGAAAGGGCGGTTGTCAAATTTCAATCGTGGTGGTAGCATTGTACTCAAAATGGTCAAGTGACAGTGTTGGTGGCATAGATTATCAAATTTCGCTTCGTAAATGTACAAG